>OZ059840.1:8608384-9208384 GCA_964057195.1 Orthosia cruda
TTCCTATTATGTTTAATTATTCTATATTTATGTGTAAATAATGAGGGTTTTAAGGGAAAATGTATGCAAGTAGTTGGCGACCACTTTGACAAGAAGTTCTCTACTCTAGATAAATAATTTATGAAGCCATTAAGTTGTTAAAAGAATGAAAATGTATCTTATTGACACAGAAAACGACATGATTATACGTCTTTATTTTTAAAACTAAACCCATAACGATAGTATTACTAACATTATTATAGAAAAGACAAAAAATATGTACACACTGATATTTGACAAAAAACATTAAAAAAAAACTTTTTTTTTTACCTTTTTTTTTCTAATTTTAGTTTTGGTACCTTTTTTAATACCAGGAAAAAAGTTACAGCTGGCAAAGTTGGACAAAAAAAGGTGTTATGAGTTATTTAATACCGCACCTTTTTTAGCAGAAATTTATATTAAGTATGTTTTTAGATTATGGTTTTCTGTATGTATTAGACTTTATGTACGACAAATTAAAAATAAATCATCATCATCATATCAGCCGAAAGACGTCAACTGCTGGGACATAGACCTCCCCCAATCAGAATCAGAATTAATTTATTTCTCTAGTTTCAGTATTTAGTATATAACTTATATAAATTTCATTTTACAAATCAGAGGTACGTATTTCACTTTGTCCGCGGAGTGGGAGCTTTTGAAACCTATCCTGTTCGTTTCCTCATATTACTCGTGTTTATATAAATCTAGGTGAGGATAACGATGAAGCAATGGGGATTAGCCCCAGCGGCTAGCCGCTTTTTACTTAATAAGTGACTTTACGGTCATAGCCTACGCTGTCTGAAGGGGACCAGTCGTTTGAAGGGCGGCTTGTCCCTATCTTTTTTATTAATATATGGAATTTCACCTACTCTAGTAGCGAAAAGAAAGGGATTGTGTTGCCCGTAGCGCGTGTACGCTGGTCCTTGTTCTTGTAGCCCTTCGATTGACAGAGATATGAGACGTTCTATCATGTCGCCGTGGAGATCGTGGGCACGGATCTGCCAAGGGTCTTGTTTTAGTATTTCCCAGAGTAGATCGGTCCCAGTACGTCTGGGTAACTGTGCGGCGCTCTTTAATGCCATTTTATACTGCCTCTCAAGTTTGAGCAGGTTTGTTTTGCTGTACCTCGGTAGTAGTTGTATTACTCCGTAGTCTATTACTGGTAGTAGGCATGCTTGCATATCTAGCAGCTTTACGTCGACACTTAGCTTGGAGCGGTAGCCGATGATTGGGAATAGCGCTCCTTTGACTCTCTTGGCCTTTGCGATGTTTTCTTTGGCATTTTTATTCATCGAAAGTCTTTTGTCCAGCCAGACTCCAAGCTATTTTATCTTGTTTGAATGGGATGCGTTCGCCACGTATTTGAACACAATTGCGGTAACCTGTGTTCTGATTGTTGAGTCTGGGTCTCTTGTACGAGAACATGATGCATTCCGTCTTATCAACGTTGCATTGTAGGCCCCATTTTTTGTAGTAGTCGATTATGTCGATGGCGGCCCACTCATCTCGGCGCGTAGCGTGATCCGGGCTTTCAGCCACGTTAAGTATGCATAGGTCGTCGGCGTACTGTGACAGCATCTGGCCTGCTATTCTTTCATTTGGTAGGTCAACCACATAGAGGTTTAAGGTCGCCGCACCGAGTATCGATCCCTGGGGCACCCCGTGTGGCACACATTGCTCTGTTCCCAAAGTAGTTCTGAAGCTACCTCTTGTTGTCCTGTCACACAGATAGTTCTCGATCATCTTTACGATGTTGTTGCGAGCTCCAGCGTCGATCAGCTTTTTACAGAGACCTTTATGATTGATTGAATCGAATGCTTTGCTGAGGTCTGTTGATATCATGGCGACGCAATGGCCCTTGTCCAGAGCGTCGGCGATGTATTTGCCTGTGCGAAGGATTTGGCTGACGGTGCCTCTGTTTCGTGTGAACCCATGCTGGTGACTGGGTATTATTTCGCGCAGCTGTCTTGATGCGATTGAGTATTATTCTCTCGACCCATGATGTTTAGTAGGCTGATGGGTCTATACGATTTGGGATCACTGTGGTCCTTACCTACTCTATGCAGAAATATACAACGTCTGGTTTTCCATCGTTTCGAGAAGTAGCCCGTCTCGAGTACGTAGTCCATGATACGTTTGAATATAGCGATCATGGTCTCGCCACCCTGTTTGAGTATATCGGCTTTGATGCCGTCGGGTCCGGGGGCTTTGCTATTCTTGAAGCGTCTAAGGGCTAATTTAAGCTCGTGTTTGGATGTTTGATCGAGCGGAGCAAATGGTGTATAAATTTCCGTACATTCGTCACTTGCATCGATGGTGGCTTCCTTGACTATGGCTGTATTGACCATTTTGTCGGTGATTTCTAATACACTGCAGCAATCGCTGATATTTGGTAGTTTCATGGTGGGCTTTTTCATTGCTCTTTGCACGGCCTACATGCGTTTCCGATTGTCTTCGGTATTTTCGAGAAGCTTTGTCCACTCGGCTTCTTTATGCTAAAGAAGTTCTTTGGCCAATTGATGCTTACTGGCGTTGTATTGTCTTCGTGATATTGTCCTGAGGTCAGTGTATCTGAGTCGCCAGGCATTGTGCTCGGCTATTCTTTCTCTAATATGTGCTGGGAGTCTGTCTTTGGGGTCCACGATTCTCAGTGGGGCCAACTCGTCCAGTGTTTTGACGATAGCTTTTTTTGTTTCTGTGATATACATTTCACAGTCGACGTTTGAGGAGATCTTAAGTTCTGAGTTCATGTTGTTGGCGAGTAGCTCTTCAAAATCTTGTCTGCCTTCTCGACTGCTTTTTATTCGTGTGAGATTGCGACTCATCGGTTGTTCGTAGTCGCTATCGATTATTACGTCCAGTGTCCATGGGAGGTTGTCTGAGGAAATACACTCCCTCTGCTGACACTTGAATTCTAGTAGTGAGTGATCGTGGTTCACGATTCCTATGTCCAGTATGTTGTTTCCTTGACTCGTGGGCCGAGATGGTTTACCAGTATTAATGATTTTGACGAAGCTACGTTGGATCGCATCACGGAGCACGATGCCCAAGCCCGCGTCTCTGGTGTGATTAAGTTGTCTCATGCATAGGTTCGAATCACCTATGGTGATTGCGCTTTCACCGAGTATCAGCGTCTCGAACTCGTCAGCGAGGTCTACCTGTCTCGGTATCGATATGTAAATGCCTTTGATTTTGATCTTGTCATTGGTTGTGTGATTGGTATAGAGAATGATGCTGCATCCCTCGATGCGTCTGTCCGCGTTGTCAATGCTGTCTATGAGCAGCGGCAGCGGTGTTTGAACCCATCTTAGGCCTCGTTTGATGTCCATTACGGTGCCTAGATGTCGCTCTTTTCTTTCATGAACTTTATCATAGCCAGGGATGTTGTACCTTTGCTCGTCCGGGTTAGTTTTTATTTCGTTAAGTATGAGGATGTCAACGTTATACTTGTTCACGTAGGCCTCCCCCAAGCGGCGCCGCATTGACCGGTCCCGTGCGTTCCGCATCCAGTGGATCCCCGCAACCTTCACCAGGTCATCGGTTCACCTGGTTGGAGGCCTTCCAACACAAAGTATTCCGGTTCGCGGTCGCCACTTCAGAACTTTTCTGCCAAATAAAAGTAAATAAATAAATAACAACCAATAGTCCACACCAGCCCCTGGACAGAAACAGCTGGAAGTCACGGGGCGAACGTACCCTCACGTTTGCCCAGCAATGGGATGATACAGGCAGCCAATAAGTTATAAATGAATTTCTCTTTAAAAAGAGTAACCATGGAGTTTCTTGCCGGTTCTACTCCATAGGAAACGAACAACCCGAACCGTGCACCTTTGTCGACGTTTTATAAGTGCCCATGTAGGCCTAAGTGAAATAATAAAAAAAAAATATTTTGATTTTAATCCTTTATTTGAAATTTTAACCTATGGATATCCACATATAGAAGAGTTTTACATATTTTATATAATTTGAAATTAATTAGCTGTCTATATAATAAAAACGTCGAGCTCAAACATAGTGTAGTTTTTTATTAATATTATCTATGCAAGTGCAGTAAACATACTATTTAAAATCAAAATCAAATTTGAAATCGATTTTTTTTTCGTCGACAAAAGGTGCTCGGTTCGGGTTGGTCGTTTCCTAAGGAGAAGAACCGGCAAGAAACTCCATGGTTTACTCTTTTAAAATTGGTTTGGTTTTACAATATTTCCATGTTACAGCATTAGTAGGTACTTTGATATGGGGGGATAACGTAGGCCCAACAATAAGTAGGAAGAACCAAAAAAAAAATGATTATAAATTTTATAAAAAAGTTAACAAATGTTAACTAGCATCTAGAAGGCCTACAATGTTCACACATTCACAAAACAATCGGTAAAAGAATCTATACAAAGGTAAAAAAAAAATATAACCTGACTAAATTTAACATGTGGCACAAATGTTGTTATCAGTGCTGTAACTATTCTTAGCAAAGGGCTATAAAGATGATTGAAAACCATTGTAAAAAGTCTAATTAAAAGAAGGAAAGAAAAATAAGATTGAGAATAGTTAGACATCCACATATTTGTGCCGTTTACGAGTTACCAGGGAAGCTGCATGCGCAGAAGGAGCTAAGGCCATATTTTTTATCTTCAACGTTTAAGTTTAAAAGTAACACAAATATACTACGTTTTCGTTGAATGCACCGTAATGGGCTACAATTGCTATTTAAAAACATTATGCATTTTAAAAATCATGTTGTCTACCGTAGTCATAAAAAACGTCATAGGGTATTTTTACTTCGTCATGGCAACCGAGTTGAGTGGAGGTCCTTCTAACTGACTTGAAATATGGTCCTTATATTATTACGTCCACGCCTATCACGAGTTTTCCCTCACACTCTTATTTCACCAGCTAGTTTAAGAAAATCCTCCATCCGAACCCTGGGTAGCATGACGATGGTAAGCACAGCAGTGGTCGACCAGTAGAAGAATGAAGCAGTCATCAGAATTCGGTTCGTTTCTGAGTGAGCACCTGATACAAACCGAGACTCCTGGGGGTAACATGTGTTTTGCGATTAGGACCGGATTATTTTAAACACAATGGAAACTCAATACCAAATTACTGACAAACTTGTATCATTTATTTTACACACATAATAATACTAGTATGCTACGGACACACAAAACAAAATACAGCTACTTACATATTACGCGGAGAAGAGCAGAAGTGAAAGAGGCCGTTGCCCCCGCGCGCAATGGTTTTGTTCAATCCGCTTTCACCCCACTCGGCCAATCTGATGCGAATGTCTGCGTTACAGGATTGGTCAACCGTTGGCCAATCCTGGCGCATTACTTTGCCATTGGTGCGACTCATGCGCGCGCAAAGTTAACGGGAAACAAGACAATGGTTTACAGTTAGGACATAACAATAGCTTAAAGACAAACACACACAATGGTTTACAGTTATAACGTTACAATAGCTTACAGATAAAAACACACGATACTGTACAAGAATATTTTAAAACATGACATAAGAATATTTTATAATGAAATGAGTTGCCTACAATGTGTGTTTTTAGTCAGAAAAAGTCTATCATGCCACTCCCGCTTCACCCAGAGCGGGAGAAGTCATTGAAGATAGCACAAGACAAAAAAAAAAAAAGGTCTGAGCTAAAATGGTTGCCGATTCGCCAGAGAAGAAGTTTACGCGCTTTGAAAACGCTTTTCACCCTACTCAATTCTCCCACCCCTCCTTCCTATCTTATGTCTAAATTCCAATATCTATGTTCTTCCAATCTCCAATCTTATCTCCAATCTCCTCTTGCTTTGTCCTTCTCATACTAGTGATTTTGTTCACTCTTCCTTCAATATAAAAACTGCTTTTTAAATTCACATATTTTGCTATACGCAGATGACATGAAGGTCCTTAAGTCTGTACGTACAGTATCTGATACTGAGTTACTTCAGTTGGACCTTGACAGATTCGTATCATACTGCAAAACCAATAAATTACAACTGAACGTATCTAAATGTTTTCATGTAGTATTTTTTCGTCTGAAAACTAATATTGGTTCGGGATATACACTAGACGGTACGTACATAAGTAAGGCAAGTTACATCAGAGATCTCGGTGTAATCCATGATAGCAAATTACTTTTTGATGATCATATAGAAACCATTGTCAAAAAAGCCCTCAAAGCTCTGGGTTTTATTATAAGAGCTTGTTCAAGCTTTCGGTCTCTAAAACCAGTAAAAGTCCTCTACTGTTCCCTCGTGCGCAGCCACCTCGAGTACGTTTCTTCTCAAGTTTGGAACGCTCAATACGAGATCTACAAATCTCGTATTGATGCCGTTCAGAGAAAATTCTTAAGATTCTTGGACTCATGGATCTCATCACTCAGGAATCATGCATGGACTCAGTCGACTACGAACACCGTTGTAAGCGATACCATTTTTTACCGTTGCACGTAAGACGTAACATTAATGACATATGTTTTTTGTCAAACATAGCAAACGGCTCGGTGGATTGTCCCGAGCTACTCAGCAAAATACTTCTTCGTACTAACCAAGGTAGCCTACGAACACGGCCTCTGCTGCAGGCACCGTGCGCATCGACAAACTACAGGCGTAACGCCTTTTGTATACGTAGCGTTGCAGCTTTCAATAAGTTGCCAACACATTTAGTTGGAATATAATCTTTGATTTGATTTGCAGTGGACCTATCATAATTATGTAGTTGGGAAAAGGCTGGCCCGAATGAACTTGAATCAAATTTTAATTTATAAAAAAAGACTTACGAACACCTTCTTGATCTTAGTAAAGATGCGCTACCAGTACAAAGTAATGTTTCCATAATAAGTGCTCCAGCAGGCTCGGGGGTAGTGACCATACGTTGTCTACATGTTAATATTTTTTCACAAGTGCTCTAGATAGTTCTACGAGTAGACTGAGTACTGAGTACAGTCAACACAACAAATAACATAACTGAGAGCTTCATGTTACGTGTTCACCGATACGCTGTTAACACGTGAATAACGTGAGAGTACGACGCAATTATACGCACTAATATGTAGAGTTAATTGATAATAGCCTTTTAACTGTATCTGAACCTCTGAACTAATATTACAAAGAGCTAAATTGTTCATTTATTTATTTGTTTATTTATTTATTTATTTATTTAATTAATTATTAATTTATTTATTTATTTATTTATTTATTTATTTATTTATTTATTTATTTATTTATTTATTTACTTATTTATTTATTTATTTATTTATTTATTTATTTCGTTTTGCTGTCGTGTTTACGCCAAGCGCATAAAAACTGCACCGATGACGGACGCCCATCCATTAGCCGACGGCGACGCAGCAAAATTCGATAGTAGTACCTACTAAATTATTATTAATAATAAAAATTGTCATTCCTTTTTCTAGCATCAAATAGGTTTCACTAACCTTTTTTTTTTAATTTAAATGAGTTCTCTTTGGTTTTTATCGATTGACCGTCTGCAGTTTTCGTAATTGGCGCAGTCGGTAGGATACTCGCGGGCCGCGAATTATGCAGGTAGTGGCAACACTAGCAGCAACGTTACAGTCAGCATGTTTAAAGCGGCAAAAAAGAAGAGAATGGGTGAAATTGTATATAAGAGAACGGTACGAATTTAGTCACAAGGAAGTTGATAAGAATTTTAGAAGAAAGATTATTTCAAAATATATCTGTATACATATAATAATTTAATTAAACCTCTCATCACAAAGATATTACTATTATGAGAAAGTCTGTTTCTGCGGAAGAGCGACTTATTGCCACGTTAAAGTATCAGGAAGAGAATTTAGAGAATTAAAATTTAGCACAAGTATAATTATCATCACAATTACTCTCACAAATAATACCTGAAACTTGTGATGCTATCTACAAACAGCTCAGAGATGACATTAAGGTATGTGTATTTCTTTTATTTTTATCTCAAAACGAAACTTCACAGGATAATTTTGTCCATAGGACGGTATCCGTACTGAAGGGCCCATTCTCCTTTCTAACTAAGTATACTATTTGGACTTAGAAATATATTAAAACAAAGGTACAGGTTGAAATAATCTATATTTTCTAGCATTTAATATCTTTTTAAGAAATAACCAATGTTGTGATAGTGATAGATGATTAGTAAAATTATTTTCATCACATCACATCATCAGCCTTTTAAAGTTCCCACTGCTGGAACACAGGCCTCCTCTCATAGAGGGAGTGGGCTATAATCCACCACGCGGGCCCAGTGCAATTATTTTAGTTTCTTAAAAATCAAAAAACTACCTAAATATTTGACTTGTCCTCTTATATCACTGTTTTATCTAGATTCGTCTAAAGCAGTAAAGTCTCATTTGAGAAATCAGATTCATTCGTTAAAAGCGTCAGCGTTAAATTCGTGACTAATATTGTGGCAAGGATGGGTTGTGTATTTGTTGTTGTGTTGATTGCAATTCATTAGAAATAAAATGTGAAATGTGAGGTGAATGTGACGATTGAATCTGATGCTGAAGTGACGGCGAATATGGTGATTGAATATGATGCTGTGATGACCTTGAATGTGACGATTGAATCTGATGCTGAGTTGACGGTGAATATGGTGATTGAATCTGATGCTAAGGTGAATGTGACTATAATTGAATGTAACTGAAGTGATGATGGATGTATTGATTGGATCTGATGCTGTGATGATGGTGAATGCGAGAGTGGATGTTATGAATGAATCTGACACTAAGGTGATGGTGATTGTGATAATTGAACCTGATGCTGAGGTAATGGTGATGATGGTGAATTTGACTATTGGGTCCGATAATGTGCTGTGAAAGCCTTATTGTGAATGGGATTGTGGTTGATTCTGATATAGTTGTTGTGAGTTAAAATTAATTGTTCCTATTTAATTTGGCTGTTTTTGCATAGTCCAATATATTTCTAATACATTTATCTGCTTACCAACAGAGAGTTTGGAAGTTCTTTAAATTGACTGCCAACAGACTGCTCAAAAGCGTCGACGAATTGTTGTTCCCTAGTGATAGTAATTAGACTTTTTGTGCCATTAACTAAATTCATCTGATCATTTTCAGTTCACTATCATTACGTGTGTATGAATATCTTGCCTTCTTTTCAGGTGCCTGCAACATAACAGGAATGTTTACAAAAAACGAAACAATTTGAAAGAAAATGGCAATTTGACCATTACTGGGGTTATGGTATTGATGGTAAGCACATTATGATTAAAAACCCCTGAATTCTACATCTTTGTATTAAAACTATAAGGGAACGTACAGCATAATTTTACTTGGAATTGTCAATGCAATACATCTACGTTCTAGAGACAGACCTTTTCAAATTTTGAGAAACACAGCTTGTTTTCGAGCATCTCGGTTACAATAAAGCTTTTGAGATGTATCACAAACATGGCAAATCTTTGTACAATTGAAGAATTTCAATTAATACATCGCGTTCGGTAATGATTTCCTCCATGATATAAAATGAGCGCACGCGCGAAATTCATAACGAAAGATCTTATCCTCGGGAAATGTCAAACGTTGTTTAGTACTATAATGACTTATGTGACGTTACATGACACCTGACCAACGAATATTGAGGCAAAAAGGACACTTCATACGAAAGTCAAAATGCAGGACACAAATTCGTACGTGGATTAAAGAAACCTTTAAGGACTCGGTCTCGAATTCCGCGGGCAGCGGGGCGGCGGCGGCAGCGGAACGGGAGCGGCAGGATCTTATGCGTATCGTCAAATGGACCGGGTCTCGAAAACAGCGGCGCGGCAGGAGCTCTCCCGCGCCGCCGCCGCTGCCGCTCCGCCGCCCGCAAAATTCGAGACCGAGGCCTAAGGCTCACATATACAGTGTAGCGTCCGGAAACTATAGAGAAAGCTCTAGAGTTCGTGCAGCAAGAACTAAATGTTATATTCCTGCAGCAGCATAACGATGTTCCCATGGCTCAAACTGCTCAGACCGGAGAAGTCTTATGCCTTGCAATTCAATATGCCTGACCAGCATCAAAACCAGATGCCTACTCGAACTCAACAAATTTTAATGTTCCGTGCACCATTACCAAACTACCATCCTCAAAGTAAAGTTTTTAAATTACAATTCATCCACCACAGAATCCGGGTCCGAAACCCATGAGCGGAATTCAACATTTTGTCCCAAAACCATTACTTTTGATGCCAGGCATGATTGGCAAGGATACGGGCATCTACACCCGAATAATTATTACAAGACGCATGACTTAAACCTTAGGGAACTTGCTTTGCCCGATAGTTATTATTATTCTGCTAATTATTTCTATGAGCCAGTATATGACTTCTACACGGACCGTAATGACTGTTACATTGTTTATGACTTTGACTCTAACACCAATATACTGTAATAAAACTTCAGATAAACAAGTAGTAGGTGAGGCAGAGCCACAGCCAGGCCCTCGCCGCGCTGATCAGAAACAGGACCAGAATTTTCAGTCGTATCAGGAGCCCAAAGAGCTAACATAGACGTTAACGGTAGAGAGTACTTATATTCCTTGGACGTTAACATATAGACCCAAATACAGTTACCTAATAAATAAGATCCTATATAGAGATATCTTTCCCTCCCTTAAAATTTTGAATTGACACTTGTGGTATTCTACTACATAAATATATAATATATTCTACTACATATTCTACTACATAAATTAATTTTCTAGGGTAAGAAAATTAATTTATATTTTTAAAAATCTAAGGACCTCCGCCAATCTCTCTACCCTGAGAACTGTGTACTTTGCTCTCGCCCATTCCGTGTTAAAGTACTGCATTTCGGCCTGGGGTGGTGCTGGTAAATGTCTTCTGCTGCGCTTGGAGAGGGCGCAGAGGGCAGTTCTTAAGGTAATGGCCTTTAAACCCTATCGCTTCCCTACCACCGAACTGTACACGCTATGGAATCTACCTACAGTAAGGCACTCTTTTGTGCTAAGTACACTGTTGCGGAAATATTCTAAATTGACTTTTGAACCTGAACTTAGAAGACAAAGACGTAGAACTGATAGAGTCTGCCCGACATCAGTTTTTAAATTGGAAATTGCCCGCCGACAGCTCATTTTCTGCAGTCCCGTGCTTTATAATATAGTTCATTGTGTATTAAGGGCGGTATGTAAGGAATTACGATCGAGGCTCTAGTAGAAGCTTTCTGAGTCGAGGTTCGTAATTCCCGTACCGCCCGTGATACACACAATGTTTTTCATCACATTTGCGAGTAATAATTATAGCTTTCATACACAAGTCAGCACAGCTGTTATTACGAAATACGTGAACTTTTTTTAAGCGGTTGGCGAATTTTTGCCCACACCACAGATTATACAGTGTTTCGTTCAGAAACTTTAAGGGCAAATACTTACGTAGGTATACAGCCATGACGGAGTGTAAAAAGAATTAAATAATTTCGACGTTTTCATACTATAACTATTAAAATCGATTATTAAGAACATTAGTTGAGTATTTAAGTAACATGTAGCGAGATTGCAAAGAAATTCCTGTTTAGATAACATTTTAAGTAAATTTTTCAATTGCGTGTAAACTCCTTGCTTGAACTTGCATGACCTGTGTGCTGTGCCATAAATTAAAAAAATATTACTTACCGCCCTAGGGTTTCATGACAAAAAGAAAGCCCGAGGGTTTTATATGGGGCATTACGGCCAAGTTAACCTGTATGTTTAGATACTTTTTACGTGCAAGTGTGATGAAAAAGTAAATAAAGTGCTTACTATTTATCAATGTACTCTGCGAAATTGCAAAAGTATTATTGACAAATGGCTTCATACTCTCACATACGAAGAATTGGAGAATTTAGTCAAAAACTAAAGATCTTCCTTCCGTTGACATTCATACCAAATACACGTAGCGTAAAGTGTGCTCGTGGGGAGTTTCCACAAGCACACTCTACACTTACACCCCACAGACACGCATTACATTTCATACAATACTCCCACATGCACAACATCAAGCACTCATATATTTAATTGTTATCATTTAAATTTTATACTATTTTAATTTTTTTATATTTCATTTTTTACTATCTTATTTTTTAATATTTTAATTTTGTAATATTTGTTATTGTACTTTTTTTTTATTTTTAACCCCCACTGTATTCTGGAACGCTGTCGTCTCCCTCTTGGAGGAGGGTGTTAATAGCTGCGACGCAGTTTTATAACTAATGTAGCTATTTACGTACGAAACAATTTGTAAAATGTGTATTTGTTCCAATAAAGATAAATAAATAAATAAAATAAATAAATTCAGCTGTGCAGATCCACATCTTTTAGTCTATTTACGTTTTATAATACTATACAAACCACACTATTTCAAATTGTATCAACTCATGTGAGTCACTTTTATATATTCTAGCAGGTGCTAACAGTATCAAAGAATATATAAAAGTGACATATATAGTGAGTGAAAAGCATACTTTAAGTCATCTCTGATTGATTTAACATCCACAGCTTATTTTTACTGCAAATTTGTAAAATCTTAGAATAATTTATACTCTGACATTTTTATCTGACCTGACATCTGTCTGTCCAATTTATTTTCTTAAGCCATAGACATAACATACCATGGACACTTCTTCTTCTAGACCTTCTATAATAAGCTGTTTGTACATTACAATTTTCATAATAAGGCCAGCGGCAGACTGCCCCCTCTGTAAACCGTTTTTTATTCGTTCTGGTCATGATTTCTTATAATTGAGTTTTGAATTTGAAATTCAGAAGATATGACCCAGAACGAGAAAAAACGTGCGTCAGTTTTTTAGTTTGGTTCTTATCCACAAAGTACTAATAAAATTGTAATTAATTCAGTTTGTGAATGAGTGTTATCAATCCCTGAAGAATGTAAATAAATAACAATTATACTCTCAAGTGAACTTTTTACTGTTATAATAACAAGATGTGCCAGTCTGGCACGTGGTGTATGAACTGCAGCAGCTGTCTGCCGCAGTTCATACAGCTCAGCGGCGCGGCGGTATGCTTGCTGATGACGTGTGCGCCCTCCAGCGGTACGCGCAGGGTACGCATGCTGAACACGAGGGCCCACATCACGCGGTAGCGCTCCACCAGCCGTCCCATCGCACCGTACCACGCCACCTTGGTCTGCGGTTGCCCCTTCGCTAACTTGGAAGAGGCGGGCGGTTACGGCCGTAGCTGATCCCTTAGTCAGTCGTTTTGCGCGGGCAGCACGTAGTACGAAGCCGGCCCTTATTTTTAATTATTCGTAATATTCGATTATCCTAGCAGTGGGAACGTTAAAAGACTGATGATGATAAATAATTGACCCTGAAAGTGAACTTCGATAATCGTCTCAACCATAGTGATAACACGTAATTAATGTGAACTCTTTATCTTATTTATTATACCTACGCAGCATTATTATTATATTTACTATACTACAAATCACTTTAACTGTGGTTGTATGTCAGATAACTCTGAATTACGTACTATGTATGATTAATGAAAATATAGGTCATGAGTAATGAGGAAATTTCGACTTACTGTTTACAAATACCTACCATACATGAGGGAAGATATCATCAAGGAATCTCACAAAGGAGAAAAATCTTTTTTGGCATTGTAATTTTATTATTACCAGGGATCGTAATATGTTGGCTTAATTACCTAAACTTGAGCAGAGTTAGTAAATAGATTGGCTTATAATGCCTCTGAAAGCCCAAAATAATGATTATGACGTTATAATCCAGAGAGAACAATCACCGACTGGCAATGTATAATACGAGCAACTTCGGACCGACGAGAAGATCACCGAACTCGAAGAGGAATTGAGCAGGTTGCGATGGAGCATTATAGGGTTATCTGAAGTCCGAAGAGAGGGAGAGGAATCGATAAACCTCAAATCTGGTAACCTGCTCTATTTCCGAAAGCGTAACCGGCAGTCCCAGGATGGTGTCGGGTTTATCGTCCACAAGTCCCTTGTGAACAACGTGGTGAAGATCGAGAGTGTGTCGACCAGGGTGGTGTACCTTATACTCAGAATATCCTCAAGATATTCGCTGAAGGTTATACAGGTCTACGCCCCAACCTCAGCACACCCCGACGACGAAGTAGAGACCGTGTATGAGTATATCTCCAGAGCCATGCATGGTTTCAAAAATCACTTCACTACAAACTTTTTTTTTTTTTTTTTTAATCTTATTTTATTTAGGGGCTTTTATCAAAGACATGTCAGCCCCATCGTGCCCTTTGGGGGACTTAAACTTGAAACTGGGCAAACGAGACGAAAATGAGCTGCAAGTGGGGCAATTTGGAGTTGGACTACGGAACCACCGGGGTCACATACTGGCCAGTTTTATGGAGAAAGACGGCCTCTTTATGATGAACTCCTTCTTCAAAAAAAAACAAAAATGTGAAAAATAACTTCAATTTCGGAAGTCGGTGGTCTTGTTTTATTTTCTTCGTTTTTTGACACCGACTTCCGAAATTGAAGTTATTTTTCACTTTTTTGTTTTTTATTTGGAAGTCGGTTGTATTTTTTGTAAATTTTTTTTTTATTTTTCACTTTTTAGTTGTGCTACACAATTTATATAGGCTAGGTACCAATAATGCCCATAGTGAAACCAGAATAGATTTACCCAATAACATGAAACTTAAACAAATTCGGTCGAATAAGGGTATACCAAGGTGAACTGTTCACACCTGTGTACCCCTTTAGAGCGTACTAGTGTGATATTATGTTATGAAATGGTGTAAAAAATAAACATAAATGCGATTGCAGCTATCCCGAGTGATTTGCCGTCATTTATTGAAGAGTTCTGATGTGTATCTCCGAAGTTCTTTATCAGATCTTGATGAAAATTAAATGGGACCACATGACAAACACCAGCTTTCAAATAAAAAAAGAATCATCAAAATCGGTTCACCCAGTAACAAGTTCTGAGGTAACATACATAAAAAAAAAAAATACAGTCGAATTGAGAACCTCCTCCTTTTTTTGAAGTCGGTTAAAAAGCATGAACAGGACCTGGCAGAGCCCCGATGGTGCAACAAGAAATAAGATCGACTTCATCATTTCAACAAAGAAGCAAATGTTCAATGATGTCTCCGTGATCAATTCGGCAAAAACCGGGAGCGATCACCGCATGGTAAGAGGCACATTGAACATTAATATCCACGACTGATGAAGTCCACGCTCCGTCCAGCACAGATCCAGGTCCAAAACCCCGAGAGCTTTCAGCTCGAACTCCAGAAT
Organism: Orthosia cruda; assembly: GCA_964057195.1. NCBI lineage: Eukaryota > Metazoa > Arthropoda > Insecta > Lepidoptera > Noctuidae > Orthosia > Orthosia cruda. The sequence goes on from OZ059840.1 coordinate 8,623,661, forward strand.
CGTTTCAAGTGCCTAGGGAGCTCCGCGGACGAATACAGCGACGGGTTCGTGGAAGCTGTCCATACGGTCGGGTCTAAGTTTTTCAAGACCCGTCGTACAGATAGAAACGAAAAGCTCTCTGATCCTACCCTCAAGCTTATGAAGGAGAGGCGTGAGATGATCCTGCAGTCTACAGACGAGGCGTGCAAATACCGGCAGCTCAATAGACAGATCTTTAAATCCTTGAAAAGAGAGCTCCGCCGCTTTAATACCGAGCGTATTAAAGACGCGATTGAGCGGAGTAAAGGCTCCAAGGGTTTTTTCAAGGGATCTGGCTATTGGGCAGAGCCAGCTCACGAAACTGAAGACCGACAATGGCAGGGTCGTGTCCGCCAAACCGGAGCTTCTGAGGGAGATCGAGACATTCTATGGGCAGTTGTACACATCAATCAGCAAGCCCGTTGCGAGTCTAGCAAACGACCCAAGAGCTAGATTGACTCGACACTATACTGAAGATATCCCAGACTTCAGCCTGTACGAGATTAGGATGGCTCTGAAATAGCTTAAAAACAACACGGCGCCGGGTGATGACGGAATCCTGAAGGCTGAACTCCTGAAGGCGGGTGGAAAACCAGTCCTTAAGGCCCTTCAGAAGCTGTTTGATTCCGTCATACTAAAGATCAAAACGCCACAGGCATGGTGCAGGCGTGTGGTGGTACTCTTCTTCAAGAAGGGTCATCTCACTTCTTAGCCATGTCTACAAGTTGTTTTCAAGAGTCAGCACGAATCGTCTCACGCGCAGGTTTGACGATTTTGAGCCTCCCGAACAAGCCGGATTCCGAAAAGGCTTTAGCACCGTAGACCACATACACGCGGCAGGTTATACAGAAGACCGAAGAGTATAACCTGCTTCTCTGTTCAGCGTTAGTGGAATACGTGAAAGCCTTCAATACGAATTCGATCGAGACTTGGGCTGTACTGCAGTCTCTCCAACGGTGCTAGATCGACTACCGGTACATTGCAACCCTTCTCCAGCGCGGCGTGAGACAAAGAGACGTCATTTCTCCGAAACTGTTCACTGCTGCGCTGGAGGATGTCTTCAAGGTTCTGGACTGGAGGGAGCTTGGAATCAACGTTAATGGCGAGTACATCACTCACCTTCGATTTGCCGACGGCATAGTGGTCATGGCTGAGAGAGCCTCAGTTAAATGCTCGATGACCTCAGTAGAGCTTCCGAAAGAGTGGGTCTTAAAATGCACAGAACCAAGGTCATGGTGAATGCCCATGGAACACCCACTCCTATCTAGATCGGTGACACTGCACTCGAATTTGTAGACTATTATGTCTACCTGGGACAAACGGTCCAATTGAGTAGGTCCAACTTCGAGAAAGAGGTTAACCGTCGAATCAGACTCGGCTGGGTGGCGTTCGGGAAGTTGCGTGGTATATTCTCGTCCTATTTACCGCAGTGTTTTAAGACGAAAGTCTATGACCAGTGTGTGTTGCCAGTGATTACCTATGGGACCGAGACGTAGTCGCTCACAATAGGCCTTATCAGAAAGCTTAAAGTCACCCAAAGGGCAATGGATAGGGCTATGCTAGGAATATCCTTGCGTGATCGTGACATAGCCCGAAGAATTGTCAAACTTAAGTGGCAGTCGGCATGGCACATTGCTCGCAGTACGGATGGCCGATGGGCCGAAAAGTTCTTCTGGAATGGCGACCGCGAAACGGAAGATGATACGTTGGAAGGCCTCCCACTTGTTGGACCGATGACCTGGTTAAAGTTGCGGAAAGGCGCTGGATGCGAGACGCACGGGATCGGTCAATGTGGCGACGCCTGGGGGACGCCTATGTCCAGCAGTGGACGTATTTCGGCTGAAATGATGATGATGATTTATCCAGAGATTTAAAATTTGTCGAATCATTTATTAAACTAAAAAGAGTAATTATTTAACAAAGTATTTAAACTTTGTTAAATAATTACTCTTTTGAAATTCAAATTATATTTTTAAGAGTTTCGTACTAGAATGATTCTTTATTAACGATGATAAATGATAATGATAAATGATTTTATTTCTGTAAGTTGGTTTATACAAACACTTTTACATGTCGAACATATTTTTTAAAACTAGATGAGGTCGGCGTTTCCTATCTGACTACTCTGAGAAGAAAGGCCGAAACAAACTCAGAGGTCACAGTCTCTTTTAAAGTCCAGACAAAATATTGGTTAGATCATGTGATGACCATGTAGACTGATGTCTGAAATGGTCTTTTGAGGAAAGAACCAGCCAGATTGAGTGGACCTGTCCAGTCAGTGCACGCATTTGTCAATAACCGAGCAGCTCAACTCAGAATTTAAGGAGCTCAACGATTCGACGAACAATACCAAAGAAAGGACATTCGGGTAGGCCGCATAAACTACTCAAACTGCCAGACCATGATTAAAAACTAAGATAAATTTAAATAATAATAAAAAAAAATGATCCACATAGTCTTCACACTCACAATAATTAATATAAAATAATATAATACTTTAAAAGTAAATATTCTTGTCATTGCAAGAAAACCAAAAAAACAACAACAAAATTCACGGTGCAAAATATAATAAAAAAAAAACAAAATTAATTGGAGCAGCTCAATCCCAAGCCTTTTTGTCTTCAAGGTAATCTTTAGTTGTATAAAACGCTTTCTGGCACAACTTACGTTTAATAAAAGATTTGAATTTATTAAGACTTAGATGTTGTACGTGGCTTGGAAGCTTATTATAAAAGCGTACACATTGACATCTAAACGAGCCACCTACTTTCTTGAGCCTTGTTGTAGGTACTACAAATTTGTGTTTATTCCTAGTATATTTTTATTACATTAATTATTTAAATTATTAACATTGAACCAGTGAACTACTTTTGAGATCGCGCTATTTACATCGTCAGTAACCAGGTGCTGACGTTTAAGTTTAAACAAAAGTGAAGTATCATCCGCAAACAACACTATATCATGGTTATCCTTTATGAGGTAAGGCAAGTCATTAATATAAATAAGAAACAAGAAAGGACCAAGAATCGAGCCCTGTGGGACTCCCATTGTTACCATAGATCCAGGCGATCTTTTTCCATTAACGTCAACGGTCTGAATCCTATTACTCAAATATGAAGTAAGAAGATCCAGAGCGCTGTTCCGGATCCCGTAGTGGCGGAGTTTCCTGATTAGCGTTTCATGAAAAACACAATCAAATGCTTTGGACAAATCACAAAAGATTCCCAAGGCATCGCACTTATCTTCCCATGCATTATAAATATGTCCTAAAAGTTCAACACATTCACCTGTCATTATCTTCCCGGCATCAGTAGTTGAACGACCCCTTGTAAAACCGAACTGCTTGGTATGTAATAATTTATGTTTATTAAAAAATCTTTGCAATTGCTCTAAAATTAATTTCTCAAATATTTTGCTAAACGTATGTAGTACTGAAATAGGTCTATAATTTGTAGGGTCTGATGTACTACCTGATTTAAACAAAGGTATTATTTTACTATTTTTCATAAGGTCGGGAAACTCCCCACAGTCAATACAATTATTAAAGATAATAGCTAAACTAGGTGCGACAATGTCAATAATAGACTTAGCAACTTCTACAGAATGACCCCACAGATCTGCAGTCTTTTTAACATGTAAAGTGTGAAAGGTTTTAATTATGTCTTTACAAGTAATATATTCAAAAAGAAATTCCGAATCGCAAACGTTAACATTTTCTTTTAGCAAAGACTCAGCAACAGAAGGTGATGAGTTTAAGGATTTAGTCGTTGAAACAGGAATATCTGAAAATAAATTTTCAAAGGATTTTACTTTGCAATTTGTATGCTGTATGCTTTTGCAAGAGGTTGTCCCTATTGTCCTAATTTAAATTACTATTAATATCAATTTCTGATACCAAATTATTGGCTGAATCAAATAACATTCCTTGGCATTGCTCAATAGAAGCAAGTTGTTTAGCCAAATTTTTGGCTGTAGTAGAAAAATAATATGATAGCGACACAGCTATCTTTCTTTTATAATACTTTGAAAGAAATTACCTATCCATGAAAAATTTATCTTTTGTCAAATAAAAGTGATTACCAACATAATTGTCAGTGTCAATTAAATGGAATAAATTACTACTATATGTTAAATTATGTAATGTCCTATTCAATTCATACCTAAGTATGTTTTCTTCCTGTGGCAAACTTTGGCTGTATGGGAATGTGAACATCACAATTTTTTTAAAACTAAGGTTGCACAAAGAGTTATAATGTTGGAGTAATTCTCCTTTGTTCACATTGCCCCTATTACCAATAAATATTAATAATGTTGTATCCTGGTTAAAATTGCATTTTATGACTTTATTAATTATGTCAAATAAAGAACAACCAGGCATACAGTAGTTCATTATTGAGTGTCCTGGATATCTATTTGTCAACAAGTGGCCTAGATCCTTTCCAATTTCATCACAAAATAATACTATTTCTGTATTTACATTATTTTTAGGCAAACGGTTAGTAATTTCTAATGGCAAACTTGCACTAGACTGCGGTATGGTGGCATCACATATTGTCAATGAATGGTCCGGTGTGGGTTCAACAGATGGTGGTTGACAATGATCACATTTGTTAGTTTGTGAGCTTACCAGCTCATTCATTGCCAATACATATTCCCTCATTTGGTTTTCAGAGGCTGTATATTGGATGGTCATAGAAGTAAGTTTCTCCTGTAGATGGTCAAGTTCATACCGCAAGTCTTCTGTGTCAGTTTGGTATTTCCTAGTACTTTTTTCTAAATTAAATGAATACATATCTAATTGTTTAAGTAGATTCAACCTTTCTCTATTAAGTTTTACATTTTTGATGAAAAACCTTTGTTTTTTGATCATTTTCTTAGTTTTAACTATGTATTTGTTAATTTTAATTTACTTTTTTATTTTATTTTTACTAGTGACTACCCTCAATGATTTAATTGATTTTGAATCATCATGACCTGATAAATCTATTGTGTAAGAGGGATTTATTGCAGTAACCATTGACGGGGCAACAGGCACCAATTCATTGAATAGACTTTGATTCAACGAGGCAGTGATGTTATGATTTGTAGTTTCAAGATATTCAATCTGACTTTGAGCCTCATGTAGCTGCTGTTGTAGTAAATAATTGTGACTAAGAGCTTGTTCATACTCATTGCTACACTGGCTGAACCCGTCCACAACAACTTGGAGCCTGTCCCGGGCTGCTATGGCATCAGTGTGTTGAGTATATAACTGAGCCATTTCTGTTTTCAGTTTGCTATTCCTGTCAAGGACACTAAGGAACTCAATTTCGTTTTCATCTTTTTCCCTTATCAGTTGGTCACAGAACTCCTGAGACGCCTTTAATTCGCTCAAAGCCTGACTGAGTTTGGTCTCTTCTAGGCGAGCCCGCGCGCTGCGAGTCATAATCATGATTAAAGAGAAGAAAGAAGAGGTCGGAAAAGAGAAGTAGAATGAGTAACAGATGATTAGTTGAACGGAAAAATGAAATTTAGATCTTTAAGAAAGAAGTTCTGTCACCAAACTAATTAAGGTTATGTTTACGTTTTATAGGTCATTGGCATCAACTTGTAACCGTAATAAAAGTGATCCAATTAATTGTTAACAAAATATTAAAACGCAAACAATCCAAATTCAAGTAAAATTTGTAGTATTGTACCTGATACCGAGGCGAAAAAATAACATTCGCTTGAGCCGGTAACTGTCAACGAAACACAATTAAATTTTAACACTTATTTTGCACTAGTAGTGTCTGTATTTAACACAAAATACTTAATTACGCTTTAAAACTAGTTAATAAATTGGAAATAGGCCTTATTATGAATGAAAACTAATATTTAAAATTAAAATTATTAGGACAAATTCAAATCAGCTGTTAGCTGTAGTGTTGCCACAGGAGGAAGGAATCAAAGATGTATCCAAAATCCAAAAAGCGATGACAGCGATGTGAAAGAGATCTTCGACGCCTAGGTGTATATGAAAGTAGCACGAATATTGATGTATGTAGCCGCTTATTTAAACACCTAACAAATACAAATTTTCTGTATACACACCAGTATGGATTTCGTTCACACTCAAAATAAAATAACTAAAAGATAATATAGAAAAGAAAACTAGTCCTTGGTGTTTTTATCTACCTAAAAAAGCGTTTAATAGCCATGTTATTCTCCTTAAGAAGCTGAAAATCATAGGTATTACTTCTACAGCCTACAAAATGTTTGAGTCTTATCTGACTAACCAGAAACAGATCGTCAAACTTGATAAGTTTGAAAGCACAACGGCCAATATACTATGCGGAGTTCCGCAGGGACCAGTCCTATGTCCTTTACTTTTTCTCATATAAATTAACGATATTAGTACCGCTGGACTGACTGGACACATATCATTGTACGCCGACGACACTTGTCTTTTTTATTTTGGCGACTCCATCAATGGTATTGTACCTGAAGCACAGAAGGATCTTAACGTTTTGAACATGTGGCTCGATCAGAATCTTCTGACTATGAATGTTGGCAAAACAGGGTATATAATTTTAACAGCAAATAATAAAAAAATACCAATAGTTCCACTCACAATAAATAATCAACCACTACGAAAATCAACGCATGAGAAATACTTGGCCCTAATTCTGGACAGTAAATTGACATTCAGAGCGCATGTTGACTACGTGAGATCTCAAATACTACCACTAACCGGAGCATTACGTAACATTGCAAAATGCGTACCCTACAAGCTAAGACACACTATTTATAACACCCTAATCAAACCACATGGGGTATGGGGACAAGCTGCGAAGACAAATCAACAACACCTGCCACGAACACAAAATAAAATCATTAAAGTCCTCTTCAATTACGATTATTATACCCCTACGGAACTACTATACAAAAAACAAAAATATTTAACCTACAACAACTGTATACGTATCACACATGCATGACCATCCGAAAAAATCTAACTACCAACATACACACGAATATATCATTCAAACAGAAGATTCATAGATACAATACTCGAAACCAAGATGACTTAGAAGCTGCAACAGTGAGAACCTTATACGGCATGAAAACTATCCAATGTGTTCGGTTATACAATAGATTACCTAAAATTGTCAGAGAGTGTATACCAACCTTTAAAAAAGGTCCACGGAACTTTATATTAGACGAATAGCTTTCCCCGCGGCTTCGCTCCCCTGGTCCTTCCCACAGGACCCGTTTCCGCGATTTAAAATGTAGCTTTCTACTGGTGAAATAATTTCCAAAATCAGATAAGTGCTTTTTGAGTTTGTCTATTACAAACAAATTTACAATTTGTCTATTACAAACAATCAAATCTTTCCTCTTTATAATATTAGAGTAAGAGTAATTGTTTTATTTAACTAATGTTTTCCTACTGAAAACATTACAGATGAAGGTATTTGTGAGTTTTGTTAAAACTGTTTTTTTTGTTATTGTTAATCTACCCTTGTTTTAATAATTTTACTATGACGTCAAGGTTCTTCGATATATGAGTGTAGTGTATCTATCTCACTCGCACGTTCACTTTGCCATCCCCACTTTCCCCCACACAGGCATACACAATCTCGTGCGCACCGCGTCAGTATTACGAGAGCCGCTGGCCAGAGTAGACGTGTTGAAGTGTGGTCATTTAGTGCGTGAACGAGCCTGTGAATTGCCCCATAGAACCGGTCACTACAAATGGCGACGAGGATAAAGTAAGAAAAATATTGGTGTAAATAAAAAGAAGAAGGATTGGGGTAAGTAGATAATGCATGTTTTCTATATTTCCCTTGAATCCAAACCCTGTACATTTTCAACATTTTCCCCCTATTCACTTGAAGTCTTCTGTCAATCAGATTCTGTTCTTCTGTAAAACCAGTTGCTTTGAACAAGTTGGTTATTTCTTCTTGTGTAAAGAAGTAGACCATAGTGTTGTCACCTCGGGCATAGAAGTTGTCAGATATACATCTTCCTTTCTTGAATCTCAGCTGTGCCAGATCATATCGGCCATAGTCACGAAATACCACTAATCCTCCAGGCTTTAGGTATTTGTGAATATTCTTGATAACTGTCGGCATTCTGGAAATAAATTGTTTTTATCTTATAAAGAATGTAAGAATGCAATAAATCATTGTTCAGTGTATCGAGAACTTTCAATATCTTTTGTAGGACACTGCATGTAGTCGGTAGAAGTTAATGCAACTTTTAATTGAGTGTTTTGATGAAAAACAAATGATTGATGCATATCTGATGTGCACTGCATGAACTGCAACATGATGATAAATATTTTGTCAATTGTAGTGGAGTATTGTGTTTAATTTAAGAGGAATATTATTATTATTTAATGTGTTTATTTTCGTATTAATGACACAGAATACACAAACATTCAGATCTTGCCTCTTAAGAAACTAAATCATATTTTAAAACCATGTATATATACAAATTTCTCCAAGGAAGTCATAGATAATACAAAAAAAAATGTATCTCCCATACAAAATTTGGTCAGCTGAAGATAACTTTGTATGGAAAAGCCATTTTACTTTTAAATTTCAATGATTCACTTTATGAGAGTCTAAACCACAGCCACCTGTACAGAAACGTAGGATTCTGTAGGATTTTCCCAATCCAGGGCAAAGGACTCATACTGATACTTACTTTTTTAGGGCTAGTGCTTATCCATATGCATACTGATACTTACTTTTTTAGGGCTAGTGCTTATCCATATGCATACTGATACTTACTTTTTTAGGGCTAGTGCTTATCCATATGCATACTGATACTTACTTTTTTAGGGCTAGTGCTTATCCATATGCATACTGATACTTACTTTGCAGGATCAATAGCAGACAAAACAAATATTAATACAATGATATCAATAGAGTTTTCTTCAAATGGTACATCCCATTTTTCAAGTGTGGCATCCAGTACAAACACATTGCACCTGCTAGTTTCATACAGCTCACTTTGTTGCATAATCTCTATTGCTTTTGATGAAAAGTCACAACCATAAATAAAGAGGTTTGGATCTCGACTATACTGCAGTATAGGAAATATGGTGTTGCCAACTCCGCAACCTATTTCAAATATGGATCGCTTTGTGTCACTGTTATGTTGTTCTGTAGTTTGTGTTGCATTATTTTCGCCTTCAGGATATACTCTCACTGGGGCTGATGTGTTGTCTGGAGCTAGTTCTGGGAACTCGGTGAAGAGCCAATGGCGGTCCTTGAAGAATCTGAAATTTTATATGTATGTTCTTAGTTAAAATAAAGTCCTACACTTGGAAACTTAATAGTAAACAACTTTAGGATTTAGCCTATTTGCTAACACTAGACCAAAGTCTTGCTTTTCTTGGCTCAAAATAAACATAATCTGTACCTGTTTTGATGTATATCATAAAAGGCATCCCAATGTTTGTCTGCATCATCTTCCAGTGACTTCAATCGATCCTCAGAAAATGTTACTAGGGAATTTTGTTCAACTTTTTCCTTTGCGACTGTTTCTTGTTCTTCATCCCAGTCAACATTGTCCCTGAAACCAAGAAGGGCTATTATAATCAATTTTTACTGTTTACAAGTCTGAATGAATGATTACTTGTGTTGGAAAGTACCAGGCATTAAAAAGGTAAACATGCTTCGAATCATTCAAGTGTCGACCACCACCAGCAGGCTTTTTCCTATGCCTAGTTTTCTCAAGTTCTAATAAGTTCTTATCACATCGAGAGTTCTTACAAAACCTAACCAAAGTAGTAAATACGGTACCACGCGTTGTGTTTAAAAACTTCGTCAGCATTTTCAAGATATCTGTTGCCGAATTGTGGTCTCTTGTCATTTGAAGAGTCTTCCATTTGTGTATTTTCTTCGGTTAAGTAAGTTCTCTTATTTCTTTTAGCTATTTTAATTAAAGTTTCTCGTAAAAAATCATATCATATCGACTGATATCTCGAGTAACAGATGGATGATGGATGGACAATGACAGTGACATTGACATTACGTGTGCGTGACTCTGTACGTTCCGTTATTTCGGAATTTGTTGCACTTCATTTTTATAATAAAATGCTAGTTCGTCATACATTATATTAATCATTCCTGGAAACCCCATCATTGATGTTATATAAATGGAAAATTCTAGGTCAGCTACTCAACACGCCAAACTCTTGTACATCACACTCAGTAGTACTGTGACAACCAACAGATGGCAGGATCACCTCCTTACAGTGGTCAAGTAAATATCACAGCGGAACAACTGACTTTATAGTCATGTCATAGTTTTCTTGTAACCAGTACGGTGACTTATGGCATTGTCCTAATACATCGCGTTTTCACGCAATCTTCGTGTTCATTTATATGGCGAAATCGGAAAGCTCCCTCTGTCGACGCGACCATGCGTTCGTGCTTGCCATATTAAATGAACGCGAAGCCCGAACGCGCGATGGTCGCGTTGTATTAGGACAACACCGAGCTAGAAAAATAATTATCCGCCTGTTTCTAACAAGAGGCCACTAGTCATGATTCCTAATAATCCATATCCATATTGAATTTTGTGTAAAATTAACTTGAAAACTTTCGCGTTTCATAATTGAGAAACAATATACCACGGGTACCACGGTCGTTGCAACACGACCGAAACGTCGGGTGAAATAGGTAAATAAATAATCGAAATCATCGCGTTAAATACCCGTGGTATATTGTTTGTATGTAAAATTATTATTTTCTACAATTGTTCATAATATTTTTGTTTTTCTTGTTTAATCAACTCTCCTAGGCACAAAATTATGGTATATCATAATTCGCATTTCAAAGATTATTTGACCGTATCATTTAAAATTGATTCAAATAGATTTTAAATTAGGCTATATATTTTTAATTTTTTATATTTTGGTACAATGAAACTGTAAAAACATGCAAAAATTACTATGCAACAAATCGTCACTGTATTTAAAGAAAAAAATAGTGACGAACCGAGAAAATCCTTTTACTTGCAAGTCGCTACTAATACCATCTATAGCCTACTTTTAAAAATAATCAGCAGAAAAAGCTAGTTACGTCGGCATCATTTCTATCCATGGGATGAGGAATCTGTATGGTAGTATTATATTATCTGTGACCATACTCATTCACAAATTATTATCTAAGATTCTAAGTACTCTTTTCCAGGATAAAGCGGCTGAAAGATGACAAAACATATTTGGAAAACAACTTTGGTTTGGAAATTAATAAGTGGGCTTTAGAATCAATAGCCCTTGTGGGTTTAGGATCGAGAATGGGCTGCCTCCAGGACAATTTATCAGAGGACCATCCTGGACCCAAATTGATGCAGTGCGCGAGAGATATGATCGAAACAGCTTTTGAACTGGAGTTCATGCCAAGCATTTGGAAATACGTCTCGACACCAGCTTTTAAGAAGATTATGAATACATATAAAACGCAATGGGAGTAAGTTAACACCTTCCTATATAAGCATAATGTGCCCACTGATCGGACACAGCCGACACACGCCTCCTCTCTGTGAGAGTTGGGCTGTAATCCAGCACGCGGGCCCGCATACTTATCGCGTAATTAATTCGGAAAGAGCAAAGGGCAAAGAGTATGAAAAATCGACCAATCACATGCGAGATGAAAGATGCGATGACAATGTGCCTATCCGTCTATGTCAGTCGATTCTTCATTGTCTTTGCCCTTTGCTCTTTCCGAATTAATTACGCAATAAGGCTGCCGGGCACCCAGTGCAGATTGATAGATTTCTCATGTCTTCTAATTTCTAGTTCCAGATCTTTTGCACGACCGTACAGCTCATATCGCGTATATTATCCGTCCAAATAAAAATATTTCGAAAGACCTTTTAGTAAGACTACAACATAATTATTACAGAATCAGTACGACGTTCATCGAAAACGCAAGAAAAAGGTTTAACGAAAGAGGATACGATATTCCGGAAGAGGAGAAAAGTATTGTCGAAAGACTGTTGGCTATCGATGAGAAAGTAGCAATCTTGATGGCTAACGAGATGTTGTTCGCCGGTATAGACACGGTAAGATAATGTAAAGGTGTCATCACGGGTTCTTTTTCAACCTTACTACTAAGGGCAGAAAGTTGAAAATTGATCAAATGCAATTTTTCACAGGTATCTTTCACAGCTACAAGTGTCATCTATAATTTAGCGATACACCCAGATAAACAAGAGAGACTTCGCCAAGAAATCCGTTCTGACGACCCCCACAAACGTTACCTCCGAGCTTGTTTGAAAGAAGCTCTTAGGCTTTGGCACGTGGTTCCATCCAATTTGAGGAGGACCGACAGAGACCATATTGTGGGCGGTTATCATATTCCTAAAGGGGTAAGTGTATGACTATTTTTATTAATGATCTTTCAATTTATTTTATTTCGGAAAGGCAACTTGAATCCATGGTCATAAAGTTTAATTTCTACTGAAACCTAAATATTTTTAAACAAATTTAGTTATTCTAAAATCAACTGTATTTACACGCAACTTAAGTTGGTTTTTGTTAGAGTAGAAATAACATATTATGTTTGTTTTTCTGTGTAGGTTGATGTGATAGCACCAAATCAGTATTTATCCAGGATGGAAAAGTATTACCCGCGGGGAAACGAATTTGTTCCCGAAAGATGGCTAGCTGACAAATCTGATCCTCTATACTACGGAAATGCACCTCAAATGGTAATATTACCGTTTGGTTTCGGTATCAGAAGTTGTATTGGAAGAAGAATAGCTGAATTAGAGATTGAAATCTTAATGAAGAGATTGTTTGACGAGTTCAAAATTACATGGGAAGGACCTCCCATCAATGTTGTCACTAAAGTTACAAATGTATTTGAAGCCCCTTTCAACTTCAGATTCGAAAGTGCTAAATAATCTACCTCAGGTGCTGTAGCCAAGTTGACAATCTACATTCGATAATGCTAGTAGAAAAACGAATCAATATAATTATGGGAGTGACACATCTGAACGTTAGGTCACGTGGTCAGACCATACAAATAGAAGGCGTTAACGATTGTAGAAAGATATTCAATACGAAATGTTTATAACTTTGTTAAGTTCTTTTTATTACTTATATGTGTTATTTTACAAGTATCATATTTTTTTATGGAGTATTTTTTGATAAATACATAAGTAGTCATATTTATATTGTTTTATGAAACACAATGTTATATTATAAGTATGCAGAAATTGAATAATAAATATGATTACTGTTATTGTACCCAACTGTGTGTTAACCGTGTGTCGTTGACACACGGTTATTTGTTATCGTTAGGCGCCAACATTCCGTTATGAAAATAAGACATTTAAGCAGGTCCTAAGTGTAAAAATTAAAAAAATTACATAGTAAATACCTATTTGTTGTGTTAACATCATACGACTGCTTAAACATAACTATGTAGCGGAAAATAAATTCTGCCTAAGTATTGAGTAAATAACCATACCAGATTTTAATAATAAAGGACATTTAGTATTACGAAGGTAAAGCAATTCGTGTTATTCTAATCAAAGAGCCAAGGGCCATGACTAAGTTGTGTCTAATAACAAAAAACTGTGTCGTTAAAGAAACATCAAACTAACTATTCTAAAACGATTGTAAATTATATTGGTGGGTAGGTAAATAACAAAATTTACTTTACGATTTCAAATCATAACATCTGATGAAAATAATAAAATCGATGCATTGTTATTTTGAACCTAACTACTACTTTACACAGACAATCGAGAGTCCACCCTATTTAATGGAATCATTCTCTGATCACCGTTAATAATTCAAATAGGGGTTTCCATAGATCGGGAAATACGTTTTATTTGACTACTTAAGTTTTATGGCGACATATTGTGATTTCGTTTCCATTCGGACACATTTGGACACTAATCGAAATTGTGGTACATCGATGCTATGGAATTTCGGTAATTCGGAAGTTTGATTTGATGACTTAGGAGAATTAGTCATGGGGCACATGACATTCGAAATCAAGCAGTAAACCCAAAGATTATATAGTCGCTCTAGTGAAGTTTGCAGTTACAACCACGCCTATGTAGAAATCCTAATGAAAGAACTTAAAACATAGGTATACACGCACTGACTGTTTATGTGAATATGTACATTGTAGGAACATATATACCTAAATGCTTACGTATTTATTCATTGTTTATCGAACCTAACCCTTAAAATAAACAGGTTAAAATTGAATCGTCTACCGATTAAAATGTTAATGACAATAATCAGTAACCTATAATATCACCAAAGGTGGCTTGGGCAAAAAAAAAAAAAAAAATGTTGTGTACATCTTAATAACCAATACAATATAAAATTAAATATCCACATTTGTAGCCGTAACTACTTAAAGGAAGGTCTCAAGTTTAAATAGAATCACGTCAAGCCACGCAAATTCTAAAAAGCTCGTAATGGGCACGTAAATATTTGCAACATCCTAAGGCCAAGCAGTCATGTTTTGGTTACATAAGCCATGCATATGAGTCCAAATTCCTGATATAAACAGCGGTGACTCATGAAAAGACAGTGCTATATAAAATACGGGTTTCAGTTACGTAGTTTTAGGGCTAATTAAACGTAAAAAGAAAAGGAATGATTGATTTATAAATGGATAAAGTTAGTTAAATTACACTATTAGTTAGTTAACAAATTCGTGTTAACTCTGAAATAATCTTTTCAAGACCTCGTCGTTTATTCATTGCCTACGAAGCATATACAGTACGTTTTGGAACAATATACTAAACTTATTACTTTCTGGGCACGAAAAAATATTTATGAGCTAGCTTCTTCCAGCGGCTTCACAACCGCGCAGGTCGAAATTTACTTCCTTCGTTCCTAGTGGACATTACACCAGGGTAAGTGGCCTATGGGCTGTTCCGGACTGTGATCTGTCTTTGTGCCGAGTTTCAGCCGGATCCGTTCGGCAGTTCTAGCATGGTTGGGTGCCGGACATGAAGCCGTCCGTCCATACTTTCGCATTTATAATATTAGCAAGGTTTCCGATCTGTCTGAAATGACAGTTGCCTACCATTCTACAAAAGGGTTTGAGCTGCTGACCCTATCAGGTATGTACATTTTTGAGAGTGTAATGGTCGTGAAAACAGATTTACACCATTGCATTTGGAACATTCTTAATTATTTTTGTACACAGGACATACAAAATAAAATAAATATTTGTACAAAGACGAGTTTAGCTCTGGATTTAGTTTTCTACTACCAAACTTTTGAGTGGTGGAGAGAGTTTTTAAAAGAGGGTAGATGTAGTCAGGTGTAAAAAGTCAAACTAACACAGAAGGAATAAAATAAATCAAAAATATACTACGTACGTAACAATACCCAATATATACAGTTAGACTGTTTGATTCTTGACCCATCCGTTTGTAAACTTCAAAACATTAGAGTTTTCTTACTATATACCAGTCATCTTATGGTGGATATAAGATGTTTCAAAATTATAAAAAACTGAGTTGGTACAGGCATCTGGTCGCGCAACTACTATGACCATTTTGTTCATTGCAGTAAGATTATTAAAAGAAAAAAAAAATATTGTGTTATAGCAGATATTGGAATTAACTGTCGTCACGCATTGTTTCCTTATATAAAGAAGCGCAGAATAGAATTTGATAAAATAAATACAAAATACGAACCATTTAGAGTACTACTATTTATGAGTTTATTCTGAATTCAAAGAAAAATGCTAAATATCAAGATGTTGAGTAAATATTCAATCTGCTAATATCATTGAAATGACAGCGAGATTGGTAAACTAATAGTCACTGACTTTCACTCTATAATACTGAGAAAAAATATATTTAAGCAAGATTAGACCTAATTGGGTTAGAATACCCGTAGAATAATTAGTATATGGTGGGTCAGGTTTCAATCTTGTTGATTGTACACATAATTATATTGTGTCATTGTAAAATAAATTATTTTCAACTGAAAATTTAAATAGAGGTGTCGTGACACTGAGATTCACGCCACTATACAATAATACAACACAGAATTTACACTTACAGTTTTCTGGGTATTTAAAGCGGGACGCCTGAATGTATTTCTTCTTTGTGGACTATGCTGTCACAGAGATGGATAAAAATAGGCAGGTTGACGTGGCCTATTTCGATTTTAAAAAGGCATTTGATCGGGTCCAAAATGACGTATTATATCTGCAATAGGATTTACCCCTAAGCTGCTTCAACTCTTTTCCAGCTATTTTGCTGACCGTCTACAGTATGTCCAGCTCTGTGGGCATAAATCTGGCACATATGTAACTTGTTCTGGTGTGAGCCAAGGTTGTACCCTCGGGCCGACACAATTTATTATTATGGCTAATGACCTTCCGAAGGTCGTCAGGACGGCAAAGTGTCTTATGTTTGCTGATGACCTGAAGCTATTCTTGGGTATCAATAGCGTACAAGACTGTGAGGCGTTGCAGAGGGATATCGATATGGTGGTAAAATGGAGTGAAGTCAATCACTTGGAATTTAATGTCTCCAAGTGCAAGACTATTACATTTACTCGATTGCATGCACCCATTCAATATGACTACCACATATCGGATGTTCCTCTGGAGCGCGTTAATGAAATAAAGGACTTAGGACTGACATTGGACGTAAATATGACCTTTAATCGGCACATTAATAACATCTGTGCCAAGGCCTTCCAATCACTTGGTTTTGTCATGAGGCAGACGAATGGGTTTAAAGATAAGAATGCTGTTATGGTATTGTATTATTCTTTTGTGCGCAGCAAACTAGAATATAATTCACTGGTGTGGGATCCGCACGAGCAAAAGTATAAGCTAATGATAGAACGGGTTCAACGCAAATTTGCTAGATACCTGTATAAAAAGTTGTATGGGTACTATCCCTATTTATATCCGTCTCTGTTTGTCGCGGGAATGGTGGGCATCAACACGCTGGAACTGCGACGTAAGTGTGCACTGTTGATGCACTACTTCTTTGTGCTGAACAATAAGATCGACGACTCGTCCACGTTGGCTCGCTGTTCTCTGTTTGCTCCAGACCGAGTACGGGTGTCGCGCGCCTGTGCCCCGCGATGCCTGTTCGCGGCTCCTCCCTCGCGTACCCTGACAGCGCGATATGCACCTACAACCCAGGCACTCAATCTGCTGAACGCCCTTATTGCTCAGGAACCTGGCGTCGATATATTTATGTATAAGGATAAAGCTATGTTAAATGTTTGTGTAAAGTTCTTTAGTTTATAAGTGTTTATGTTTTTGGCTTGCTGTACGCTTTGGTGCAAACTGTTAGTACAGCAAGCAATTGTTATGAAATAAATAAATAAATTAGAGTAGATACGATGAGCAATGGCGATCTCTTTACTTTTCTTTACACATAAGTATGTATGTGTTACAAATATATGGTTTGAGTATGAGTTCTTCATTAACGTCAAACGGACAAAAAAGTTAGTTTATGGTCAAACTAAGATTTGACTGACGGCTAAGCGTATTTGAAGCGAAAAAAAGAACGTATTTATTTATTTGGACTTCATGCACAAGGGTGCAAAGGCGGACTTAATGCCTGTATGGCATATGGTTGGCTACATCATGGGCGGGTGATGCCAGTTTAGGAGGCTGGATCCAAGGTGGCTGATGCCATAAGGTATGACTAGATCCTAGGCGAGTTATGTCAATTTAGTTAGATTCAAGGCGGGTCATGTTCTGAAATCGTGCCTATTTCATGTGGAATGAGTATTATGAAGGCTAAACTCAATATACGTAGATAACGATATGATTTAAAGTGGTGTACAGCTTGGAGAGCGCGCTGGATCAGAATAGCCCTATGGGCGCAAATCAATTAAAACTACCAAGTGCACTGCTGTTGTAAAAAGATACCTCGGAGACCAGACAACTATCGAAATGTCAGTTTTAACAAGTGCGACATCCTTTAAGTTATTTAGCTGTGAAGATATGCAATGTTAACGTTAACACTGAACTGTTTTTGTAAAACTATAAAGGTACCTACATAAACAGTTTCGTAGGTGACCACACTCGATTGGTGTAGTGGATTGTCAGATTTCCAATGTTCAGGGACGTGTGACGTCTGCCGGGCAACGCTTAGCTCATGTGATGGATTGAGGCCTTGTCCCTGTCGCAGAGGGGAGGTTCGCTTTCCGGCGAATGGAGCATTATAGGCTGATTATGCTTATAGGAATAGTTGGAGTAAAAAGACGCTGCCATTTAATTGGTTGGTTGTTCTGCCATTAGATTGGCGGGTTTTGCTACCATTAAATTGGTGGGTTTTGCTATCATTAAATTGGTGGGTTTGCTACCATTAAATTGGTGGGTTTTGCTGCCATTAAATTGGTGGGTTTGCTACCATTAAATTGGTGGGTTTGCTACCATTAAATTGGTGGGTTTTGCTGCCATTAAATTGGTGGGTTTGCTACCATTAAATTGGTGGGTTTGCTACCATGAAATTGGTGGGTTTTGCTGCCATTGAATTGGTGGGTTTGCTACCATTAAATTGGTGGGTTTTGCTGCCATTGAATTGGTGGGTTTGCTACCATTAAATTGGTGGGTTTGCTACCATTAAATTGGTGGGTTTTGCTGCCATTGAATTGGTGGGTTTGCTACCATTAAATTGGTGGGTTTTGCTGCCATTAAATTGGTAGGTTTTGCTGCCATTAAATTGGTGGGTTTGCTACCATTAAATTAGTGGGTATGCTACCATTAAAATGGTGGGTTTTGCTGCCATTAAATTGGTGGGTTTGCTACCATTAAATTGGTGGGTTTTGCTGCCATTAAATTGGTGGGTGGTTGCTGCCATTAAATTGGTGGGTTGCTACCATTGAATTGGTGGGTATGCTGCCATTAAATTGGTGGGTGGTTGGTGCCATTAAATTGGTGGGCCGCTGCCATTAAATTGGTCGGTTGCTGCCATTAAATTGGTGGGCTGCTGCCATTAAATTGGTGGGTTGCTGCCATTAAATTGGTGGGTTTTGCTGCCATTAAATTGGTGGGCTCCTGCCATTAAATTGCTGGGTGGCAGCTGCCATTAAATTTGAGGAATTGTGATTTCTATTAACACACATCAACTCACACTTTTTTTTTATTTCCCAGTGACAATCTAGAAAATGTAACAAAATACGTAAAAAACTAAAATCACAAACAAGTACTCATGTCACACATACTAATGTCCACGTACTAACAAAATAATTATAAAAGTACACTGTAAAATTACAGTTTTCAGAGATTTTGGTGATAGCTTTATTTTCTCTCATTAAATTGAAGAAAAATAGGAGGGTGAAGGGATATTGAGAGCGTGAAAAAAAGACAAGAATCTGTCACGTGAAGAACAAACAATATAATTATGATTACATTAAGCATACCAAAAATACATTATACAAAATGAATTAATATTAAATATATTCTTAATAAAATCATTAATGAGGAAGGGATGTAGTGTATCTATCTCACTCGCACGTTCACTTTGCCATCCCCACTTTCCCCCACACAGGCATACACAATCTCGTGCGCACCGCGTCAGTATTACGAGAGCCGCTGGCCAGAGTAGACGTGTTGAAGTGTGGTCATTTAGTGCGTGAACGAGCCTGTGAATTGCCCCATAGAACCGGTCACTACAATGAGTTTCGTAATATTAACTACTACCTACTGTTAATTTAGTAAGTTTCTCTTTAAGTGAACTGTAATTTGTTCTTAGAGAAAATAAATATCTTTAAACCGAATGTTATGGATATAAAATTTCGGATCTGGATAGAAATAATGTACGAGCATCGCCACATGATATGTATTGTTTTAGTTTTTACCTGATCAAGCATTTGCTAATACACCGATTACTTGTGTACGTATTCGCTGACTAGGCTATCGCACCCACCACTAGTAACCTACTTTATGTAATATATAATTTAATATTTTAACTAATAAACGGTCAATCATTAACGGACAAATAACAGTGATTTTATTTCCTGTACACATCCTGTGTGATTCGTCACCTACATACCACATCTCAGTATACGGAGCTACTGCCCGTACAATTTTGACGGAAGTAGTCGTTCAACTGCCATCTCGTGGTGGACTATAACGCCATCTCTCGCTTTTGGGAAACTGAAGAGATAACATCAGACGACAAGTCCACGAGTGTCGAAGAGGAATACTGAGAGAGGCTGTATACAGACACAACAAAAAGACTAGAAAACGGGCGACACGAAGTCAGAATCCCCATGAAGAACAACTTCGAACAAAGCATGGGACGATCAAAGCCACAAGCAGTCGCGCAATTCAAGCAGCTGGAAAAACATTTGGCTAGAGATACACAAATAACTCCATCCAATTCCTGGAAACATGTCAAGTCCGAATACAAAGCAGCTCTGCGAAAGCAGAGGAATTTCACCATCCGACTTAATAGGTCACGAACTGTCGTGGACCACCCCTTCCTAGCTTCAAAACAACTACATACCCAAACAAAGAATATTTACAACGAATTAAGAGAAATAAAACGGGGTCAAACTTGCGCAATACGAACAATAAACGCGCCACTCATCAAGCAACTACTGCAAAAATACAGTTCAATAACTTATGCAACCCGAGTCACAAGCTGAATCTTACGATTCATAAACAACTCACGTTACGCAACAAGCGCTAAACGCAGGTCACACTTAACTACAGAATCAACTGGGGATCTTCTAGCGTATGCCATTCACATCTGGAGTGAGGCCATAGAGAGACACGGGGAAGCGCTTGCCGTCTCCCTCGACATCTCGAAGGCTTTTGACAGGGTCTAGCATGAAAGCCCTATTGGTAAGCTTCCTTCATTCGGTTTGCCCAGTGGTCTGTGCGATTGGATTGCAGATTCCTGAGGGGCCGGTCTATTCGAGTGGTTATTGATGGCCGCTCGTCTGAACTACTGGATATTAATGCCGGGGTCCCACAGGGGTCGGAACTCTCAGAAACGTTGTTCTTGCTGCACATAAATGATCTGCTAAAACCTTTGGGTATGCAGACGACAGCACTGTAGCTGAGAGATACGTGTCCGACGCGCGCGCTACTGGACCTCAGATCCGGTCTCTCCGGGAGGCCATGGTTGGGCGCTTGAATCTGTCCTTGGAGGCAGTCTCCGAATGGGGCGATGCCAATCTGGTCAAGTTCAATGCTGCTAAGACCCAGGCGTGTCTTTTTCCCGCTAAAAGGAGCCAATTCCACCCGGCTCCTTCTTTCAGAGGTGTGACCGTGCCGATAACTGACCATCTTGAGATTCTTGGCATCACGTTGACATCGACGCTCAATTTTGGTCCATTCATTGAGGCAAAAGCTCAGCTGGCTGCCAAAAAATTGGGGATCCTCGCGAAGATGAGACAGTACTTCACGCCAGAACAGCTGCTCAACTTATATCAAGCGCAAGTTCGATCATGCATGGAATACTGCTCTCATCTCTGGGACGGATCTGCCAAGTACAGCTGGATGCACATGATGTGATCGAAAGACGGGCTAAGAGGCTCATCGACAATGAAGTATTGGCCGAATCTAGGCTCCTGAACCTCGAACATCGGCGCCGAGTTGCCAGTCTGTCGGTTTTTTATCGGTTGCATTTCGGGGAGTGTGCGTTGGAATTGCATGAACTAATTCCTCCTAGCCCGTTCCATCATCGGACTACAAGACGTACGGCGTTGCGTCATCGGTACATGGTGGACATCCCACCTATACGCACCAAACGTTTTGGGAATTCTTTTATTATGCGTACAGCAAAGGAGTGGAATTCCCTGCCGGAGTCTGTATTTCCTGATAGCTACAACCTGGGAGTCTTTAAGTCAAGAGTGAATAGGTTTCTTCTAGGCAAGCGTGCTTCATCGACCACATCATCGCTTACCATCAGATGAGATAGTGGTCAAACGCAAGCCTATCAATAATAAAAAAAAAAGAAGACATAGTGCTGACTCAAAACCTACTCGTGAAAACTGCACAGAACAATACCTTTGGCGATGTTATAGCACACCTATACAAATATAACAAGATACGGGCCACAAGCAAACTTTTGAGTTTGAGTCCAATGCTAGACGCACAAGGCATTCTTCGAGAGGGAGGAAGACTTGAACATGCCAAGTTAAAAAAACTCCCAAAAAACAAGTTTTAGAACTCTTGATTGACCAAATCCATAAGAACACTCTCCACGGCGGTGCTAGGCTTACTTTGGGACACCTTCGTAACAAATATTGGACACTTGGCGGCATGAAACCAATCAAGAAGCAACTTAACAAATGTGTCACCTGTCATCGCTATAAAACGCAACGCAGCAATCAACAAATGGCAGACTTACTAACGCCTCAAGTTACACCTTCACGGCCATTCACAAACACAGGCGCGGACTTCACTGGTCACGTTGAAATACAGGCTAACAAAGGCGGCATGAAAACAGTTAGGGCCTACATCGCGATCTTCATTTGTCCATGCACAAAGGATATCTACCATGGTATATCTACACTGGTGTCAGATCTGAGCACTGTAACATTTCTCGCAGCATTGTAGTGGCTATGTGCACGACGAGGAACGCCAAAACATGTCTACAGTGAAAATGAAACGAACTTTGTCGGAGCAGCCAGAACACTAGCCAAAGAACGCCAGGAGGCAATGCAGCCAGTCAACGACGACCTTATCAACAACACTTCCGAGTGTGGCATTGAATGGCACTTTAACGGCCCATCTTGGCCAACGGCGGGAGGATTGTGGGAAGCTGCAGTCAAGAGTATGAAACACTAACTTAAACGCGTTCTTGGTGAAAAAAGCTTACGTACGAAGAGTTCACTACTTTGCTAGTACAAATAAAACCTACCTCAACTCGAGACCACTTGTCGCTCTAACAAACGACCTGGACGAAATCGATTACTTGACACCGGGCCACTTTTTAGTCAATGGACCTGTACTGGCACCTCCGATGACGTCAAAGGGTGATAACAGCCGGTTAACTATACGAAGGCGCTTAACAGAACATATGTTCAAGGAATTTTGGAAGAAATGGTCCAAACTTTACCTACAATCGTTACAATTACGAGGAAAATTGCAATCTCCAACACACTAAATTGCAGTGGATGATGTCGTCCTTATAAAGGCAGAACAAGTGGCTACAGCCAGATGGTTATTAGGACGAGTTTTAGAGACGCATCCTGGACCTGATAACTTAGAACGAGTCGTCACACTCAAGACTAAATCCAACATAATTAAGAGGCCCGTAACAAAATTGTCCCGGTTACCCATTGAAACAGGGAATAATACCGAAAACAAACCAACACTACTCTAGGACAATAAACAACCAGAGGCGACTTCATCGACATCACAACGACAACGTCGGATGAGCCCTAGACAGTTACGGAAGGGTGTTTTGAGCTGTAACGTCCTCAAGTACCTAAGCACGTTAATAGTGCTCATGGTTACGTGTGTGACACCGTCCATGCAACAACTCGTCAATGTAACAACCCTCAGCCCTACCCATCTTGCATACTTTGACAAAGCAGCAGACTTACAGTTTGTGGTGTTCACTAGTAACACTAATTAGGGTTGGGGTTTTATAATAAAACAACCAGGTTTATCAGTAAGTAGAGAGCCCTGAATGGGACGTCTGGCCACCACTGGTGCGGTCTAATAATGAATAGATGTAAACATAGAATGGGCCCTCTACGTATATTTATGTGTAAACCACATCTCTTCCTTTTTATAATATTAATTAGTTATTAAGTGCAATTACATTATTTTGCATGTAGACAATAATTAAGTCTTAAAGTACAGTTTACAATATTTAGCATTTATAAAATAATTGCGTTTCAGGCACAAATTGCTGTTTATAATCTATTATAACTTTCGGTTAGTTTAAAGAAGGTATAATAACCTTATTTTGATTATAAAAATATCCAGCTATCCAGTATTTGCATTACATTTTATTTCACACTAAACTTACAGATATAATAAAGTTTTAGCAATACAGTGTTTTATTTAAAGTCTTACAATTACTTCTTGATCAATAATCCTACGGCCTCTAAGGCCTACAGGTTCTCTTTTTTGTTTTTTTTTCGACTTCATAAAACATATTTATTTTTGTAAATTGGTTAAAAGTAACACTTATAGTGATCGAAGCTTTTAGACGACCATTTTTTATTTAAACTAGATGAGGCCGGTATTTCCTAACGGACTACTCTGAGAAGAAACACCGAAACATACTCAGAGGTCACAGTCACTTTTAAAGTCCATAATGATTTTATAAAATGGTCACATCATTTGAGAATTTAAAACCACGTTGGGTCGTAGGTTAATATCTGAGGTGGGGTTCTTTCGCTAATTTTCATTCCATTCATTCCATTCATTTTTTCGTATTGACTGATGACTGACTCGTTCAAAATGGCTGTTGTTTTTTTCTTTTTTACTAAAGCCATTATTGAAAAAATAACTATGCCTCGTTTGATACAGCATGTATTGAATAATAGATATATGAGCCGTTCTTAGATGTTATTTTAATAACTAATAACAGAATTATCTGCCGTTGTTAATGTTATACTTTTACGATTTACGGCTTTTGAAATATATTTCATTACCCTATTGAGTAACACATATTAATGGGTTTTGTCTAGAAATTTACAATTTCGATATTGTGCTACATATTTAGATTTCACGTTAGTAGTCCTTATGACTACAAAATATATTTCATATTAAAACAATCTGAACTCCATAATAACTAGGTCTTTGTTCATATGGCCTAAGGAATCAGTACCAGTTTTTTTTTAAATATAATGACTTCTCGTTTCTAATCTGACAGTACACTGTCAAACTTTAGTTTCCAAAGGAATGAAATGAACTGTATATGTTTGTCGAACTGAATTAGTACAGTCACTAAAGTAACAGAATTGGTGTCAGCAACTACTTGGGTGCAATACAACTTTTGAGTCATGTCCATTAAAGGAGACACAATATTTTAGTTTCAAAACTATAGATTGATTTTATAGTTGTGACTTTTATAGAAGTGGATCATTAATAGATCCACTTTCAAACAAAATTTATCCAGAAAACTGGATTACTATAATAGTTTCCAATTACTTAAGCATTTGTGTTTAACCCTCGATTTCACCAAATGGTTAAATTATTATCAACGCATCACATTTAAACGCCAGTCAAGTGATGCAAAACTTGCATTCGATCAATCGCAGTAGCTGTTGCGTGCTTTTGACAATTCCAAATTATTATTTTTGCATCATATTTATTACATATTTTAAAAACAACTATGTATTTTATAAAGTTTTATAACTCCTTCGCCAAGCAATAATGGGTTTTGTGTCGGTAAAGCACAGAGTGCCTATTGACTTCTTAACTATTTTGAGATAAACGTGATGAAAATCGTTTTAGATATTTACTTTATAGGAACATATTGCTTTACCAAATTTAGGAATGATGATCAATATGGTTTTCTTAGCAACATTACCTTAGTATTATAATTTATCTAAGGCTATGTGTTTGGCAAATTATAAAAATGTCATCATCAGGCTTTAAGACAAGCATCTTTGGAGAAACCCAATTTCATGGTTTTATTTACTGGTCCCATGATGAATGTCTGTAGCTCGTCTTTTGTTTTTACCTTTGATTCCAGGAAGTGGGGCTCAGCTATGAGGCAGAAAAATTGTTTTGAAAATAGAAATCTCTAGATTTAAATTTGTGAAATTTGTTTATTTCTATGGAATTCAGGCCACAATCTTGTTTTAGTACATTAACGGAAATGGCAGCTTTATTCCTTGAACCAAATCGATGGAACTGTTTTGAAAATAGAGATCTCTAGATTAACCTTTTACAATTGGAAATTTGTTTATTTTCAGTGGAATTCAGACTAAAACCTTTTCTAGTACATTAAGGGAAATTGCAGCTTTTACCCAAAAGATTCTTTTTTGCCAGTAATCATTTTGAGCCAGTTTTATTGTCTTATCTGTGCAGCCAATAAGCCTTTCACATGCAAGTTTGTAATCAATTGCATAGTCATTGACTTGGAAAATATATTCTAGAAAAGTGGACCTTAATAACTAATTATTTAAGCTTTCATTATCTTGTCATTTGACCAGAGGTTGGGCCTTTTTCTTTTACTGGCCCTTGTTTTGTAGTGTTTCTTGAAATAATATTAGAAAACATATTTTATTCTGTTTGAATTCATTGTACTAGGCATATGTAACTCAGCATAATCTTTGCCTTAACTCAGGCGCAGTTTACTGCACTAAGTTTTAAGTGCCAAAGTATCTCTACATTGTACGGCGGAAACCGTTAGTTTGTGATTTTATTGCTACATTGACAAGAGAGGTTATAAATACCTCTTTTTCGTGTATCAATTTTATTAAGGCAAGTACCTACTTTTTGTATTTTGGCTCTGACTACGTTTTGCTGTGATGTAATCAAATTATAAGTCGGCTCGCTTATTAGTACTTTGAGCGCGTCCTACATTAGAGAATGTGTCAATCATACAGCAGAGTTTAGACGTTTTGTACATAATAACAACTGATAGTTAAATTAGAAGCGTATTGAGTAGGACAACTTGCATTTTTATATAGATTCAGGCTAGTTGACACTCACTGGTATATAATGTCATTTTCTACTTACATTTAGATTGACAAAACTTATTGTTCTAGTGCATGTTGCATTAGCTCCATTCGAATAAACTTCTTGCATTATTGATTTCATTTTTATATAATCAAAATGATAATTATAAAATTTACTATCGAGTTAATAAACTTACTAACACATCGACTTTATTTTTACTTTGTACTGATTGTGCTCTACTCATAACAAGAGCTCAGTGTGGCTTTGTTAATTGTTTACGAGGAATGTTTAAATAAACAAACTCTAGCTAGCAAGCCGCACAAAAAGTTCCATAAGTACCTTTTAAGTGCCAGACTGCCAGTTAACTCGAGTCCCAATCTGTCACCTCAGGAAACGGTTACTTTTTGTTGATTTTATTTTTTGTTTGATGGGGATAGCCAGTACACAATGCATTCGATTATGTTATTATTTAGCCTTAACAAAATTCATGACACTTATTTAGTATAACAATAAAGTAATACCTACGAGTAGGTTCTAATATAATACCTAACTTCGAAGTTATCGAAGTGGAACTCATCCTTATTTTTTATTTTATTTATTTGTTTGACACCAATAAGTACAACATCTTACAGTATTTGCAAGATGATGTTATACCACATAATAAATAATGTTATACACTATATACGAGTAGAAACATAAAAGTTTAACAATAAAAATAAAATAATAAAAATCAAGAAACCATTCATATATGTATGCCTCCTTCAATGCACCTTTGTGCTCCTGACACAAATTTCGGCAGGCTATGGAACAAATCTTCCGATGGCATATTATTTATAATACGCGCGGCCCTTGACAAAGGGGCAAACTTTAATAAATTTGTCCTAGCCCTTGGCACATCTAACAAAGTGGGTCGGCGGCGCGCACCCACATACCCATCCGGGACATGCAGCCGCAGCGCCTCCAGTACATCTGGGTGATGCACCAGCCCGCGCAGCACTCTCGCCGCGTATTTTACTAAAGCGACGTCCCTCCTAACCGCCAGCCTAGTGTACCCGACCATGCCCAATACAAACAGACTCGGAAACATCAACGGGTAGAATGGGTAAACCCCATATTGCTTCAAATATAAATATCTAGTGAATTTATTTTGGATTTTTTCGATCATGAGACATTATTTGTCCTCATGCGGATTCCATATAATGGCACTTGTCTCGAGATGACTACGAACCAAAGCATTATAAAGTATTTTTACCACTACTACACTTTTAAAATCCGTACATTGTCGTAAAATAAAACCTAAATTTCTAAAGGATTTGCTACACAACTCCATAATGTGATTGCGAAACATCAACTCGACCACCATATGAACACCAAGATCCCGCATTTGCGTGACACGCGGCATCACTATGCCGTCCATCTCATACTGAGTTTATGTATGTATTAGCGCGCGACTGTACGTCATCACGCAACATTTGGTCACATTGAAGACCAGTTTGTTTTCCTGACTCCATTGTACCACCTTGTCGAGATCGCGCTGAAACCGTTCACAATCCGAGGCACTCGCTACAGAGATAAACACTTTAGGATCATCTGCAAATAGCAAACACCTTGCACTGCTCACGACCTCAGGGAGATCATTAACCATAATAATTAATTCCAGTGGACCCAAATTACAACCCTGGCTTACCCCCGAAAATGTATAAAATTGTTTAGATTTGTGTCCGGCGTACTCAACGTACTGCCGTCGCTCACCAAGATAACTCGCAAAGAACTTTAGCAAATGAGGTGTAAAAGATTATAAAAACAACCTAAAGCAGAACTAGAACTTTGCATCTCACATAACGAATCCCAATTTATCAATTGTAAGCTAAAACATGAATAAGACAAGTCAGCTTTTTTAAAGTTCCAACTTGGACAACATTCACTACCAGTATTTAAAGACTGTCACTTGGTGGTGTCAGCAGCGGCGCCCCCCTTCGTTGATCACCGGTGCTCACGCTGACAAACAGTGGTGGGTGCTGTACGTCTATATCAACTAATGGCTCGTCGGCCAAACGTACCTTTAAGTTATCCGGTAATAATGTTGTCAATACTAAATCCAACGTACGATTATTAATATTAAGTATTTCATTTGCCTGCCGAAATCCGCAAAAGGCGTTGACATATTCAAAATAACTATTGGTCTCTAATGTTGCTGAATGCAAATTGAAGTCACCTATCACTAAAATATTCTTGTATTTTACACATGCGTCCTCTAATATATTAAACAAATGCATATATTCATTAGCATTACATTTTGGTGGAATGTATACAACACAACACAGAAGCAAATTATTATTACTCATACGTACCGTTGCACATACTAGCTCGAATAAGGCCGCGTCTACATTAACGATAGGAAGGCGCGTTAGTTGAAACCGCGATGTAGCTGCTAACAATACTCCTTCCTGCTTACGCCCGTCCGCTCGATCACATCTTAGTACATTAAATCCGGCCGGAATTAGTTCACCATCGTGTATAGATGTATGTTTGTTAATGATATCTTTTGATAAAATTAACATCTATTAATGATCAACGTCATTTTATTTTAGATCCAATAATATCTTTTGATATGATTGACATCATTTATTTGAATGAACTTTTATTTTAGATCCAATAATGTCTTTCGACAGAATTGCATTTATTTATTTTTTAACCACTATTTATCCATCAGAACTTTTGATATGATTGACATCATATTTCGACCACAGGTTAATCATTGGGACTTTTATTTTAGATCCAATAGTGTCTTTTGACAGAATTGACATCATTTCTTTTCGACCATGATTAAACTTTGGAACTTTTATTTAGATTGTTTTAGATCCAATAATGTCTTCCGACAGAATTGACATCATTTCTTTTTCGACCATGATTGGAAGTTTTAATATTGGTCCAATAATATCTTTCGATAGAATTGGCAATTGATAGAATTGGCAATTGATGTGTCGTCATCATTTATTTTCTACCACGATAACTCGTGGTGCTTTTATTTTTGATCCAATAATTCGTTTTGATAGAATTGGCAATTGCTTGGTCGTTATCGTTTTTTCAAATCACTGTTGATCGTTGGTCAACCTTTGACAAAACTATATATTTTGGTAACTATCTATTTCTAAAAGTTTAATGTGTTACCCTACGGATTAACTTAAACACGTTTGCCAAACGATAATTATAGTAAACGATGAACTTCCCTTCTTACAAATATACGACGAACTTCCCTTCGTACTTTACCAGGCTTAGGGCTGGCTGGATTCCACGTCATGCTATTAATATTGCATTTCTGTGATTGCTAGTACAAACTGAGATAGTAAATCAAAATTCGAAACAAATGTGTCGCAGGTTACACTCGCAAAGTATACGACAAAGTCATAGTTCAAAACGAAATTTTACATAATAATAATATCGACCTAAATTACTTAGGCATAAGCTTTATTTTCCCTTTGTCAAATTCAACTAAACATCCAACCCGAAGAGTATACTCGCACGCATCAAAACGCTTTATCTGGCTTATTCACTTCAACCAGCTACGTTGACAACTTCAAGTATGTTATGGTTTGCGGAGATTTATAGCGTTGTGACAACAGCTATGGTTTCGTTTCGTAAATAACAAATGATGGTTGAGAAATATATCGTTTTGAAAAATAGACAGTTTTGAAAATAGATAGTTTTGCTTTGTTTATTAGTGATTATTGTTGAGTGCAATGAATCGTTTTATAACTACTTATATACGTTAGCAACGCTCCATCGCTATATTTGCAAACGGATTTGGTCAACCGGATTGAATCGGATTTGACATTTCCTTGCTGTCGAAATGTAGAATTTATATGAATTTCATACCCACATTTCGGAACACGGTTTTGTTTATTTAAATGAGTGAAGTAATGATTTCATCGATCTAAGCAGCACATCCCTCAGCTTATCGCGGACGCAGATCGCTCATAGATAGGCAGATAATTATAAAAATAAACATTCTACAAAATTTCATATATATTAATATTACTACAAATCACCCTTACTCATTTTATCTATTTTTTTTTAAACTCATTCAAAAAATTAATATTTTTATACCATTCCCCCTCTAAAAAGCTTATTTTATCCACTGAAAACAGTGAATAAAAAGCACTTTTAATCACTGTTTTGGTGTTTGAATTTAGAACACACCAATATAATATTCAAACTCCATCTCAGTGCTATAAACCTCCTTGCGCATAAAATGTTCGATACAAACTTAGATAGAGATAGAGAAAGATATAGAGATAGAGTTAGAGTTAGAGATGGAGATAGAATTAGAGATAGAGTTAGAGATAGAGATAGAGTTGGGGATAGAGTTAGAGGTAGAGATAGGGTTAGAGATAGAGTTAGAGAAAGAGTTAGAGATAAAGTTAGAAATATACTTAGAGATAGACTAAGAGATAGAGTTAGAGATAGAGTTACAGATAGAGATAGAGATGGAGTTAGAGATACAGTTAGAGTTAGAGAAACAGTTAGAGATAGAGTTAGAAATAGAGTTAGAGATAGAGTTAGAGAAAGAGTAATAGAGTTAGAGATTGAAACACAAGTGCTGTTACCTAGCTCAGGGGTCAGGGATTCACATTTTTTTGTAAATTTTGAAGGTAATAAACCATTTATTTATTATTATTCCTTGTGCTTTTCGCTTCAATATTTCTTTTTATCGTAGTCATGGTATAAAATATAGTACTCTTGAATAACTCGGATTTATATCGAGGGCCATGAATCACTCGCTATGCTCGTGATTCAATCATCATGAATCACTCCCTACGGTCGTGATTCAGTCGTTAGAATCCTTCACTTACTTGTGATTCATCTACGGCCCTCGCATTAAATCCGTGCTTTATTCACTCTTTGCATAATATACTATTGTTGCTGACCATTTTTATTTTTATTAAGTGGGAACTATTTGATTTAATCACTTTACTTACTGCGCTTACACTCGTCGCCAATGTGGTGTTCACTAGTAACACTAATTACGGTTGGGGTTTTATAATAAAACAACCAGGTTTATCAGTAAGTAGATGGCCCTGAATGGGACGTCTGGCCACCACTGGTGCGGTCTAATAATGAATAGATGTAAAAATAGGATGGGCCCTCTACGTATATTTATGTGTATACTACACAGTTAATACAAGACTGGTGGTTTATGACAATATGACGACTTACTGGCAAAGTATTTCTGCCGTTGAACAATACGTCCAGCAACTACACGGACTTTGTCAACGAAATATAGCGCACTTGACTATATCCTAACAATTCGATGAATGTACTAACACAAGCATGAACTAACCGAAGTCGTCTCAATCCGCAACATAAAGGGAGCCTGCATGATTAACATAATACCAACAACGAAACAGCCGAGAATCAAAAACATCTTTCGACATACACACAAGTAAATACAAATCAGCTGCTGCTATGCAACCTTGACTTACCTATATATGGTATCAAAACAGCCACAAAAATGTGCGAAGCAGGCATAATAAACGATCGAGGAGTATCGAACTGCCGCACTGAGGTATCAAGTAGCAGCTATGAATGGAAAAAGCTACACAGCAAAGGGGCTTGGTTGTTTGCGTGTTGCGAGGAAAGCACTAGGCGCATTTTCTGTCCAGGTGAAATAACGTCACAGACACAATCACCTTAATGACAGGTTTCATGATGCGCGCCGATAAACACCTAATTCATTCGCACTAAAACATAACAAACATGGAAATAGAAACACATGAAGAATCATCTGCCTAGAGAAAAAAAATAAAGGCAGATACACAGACAATAGAAGAGGTCATCAGACATCTTCCTAATAGCAACAAGGTAGACCGCGAAACATCACCAATATCAGTCAGCAGCGAACATAGAACCTTTTAAGAACTTTATCTTATGATAATGCGTTTTACTAGTTATTTGTAATTTTTATAGTTGGCAGGATGTACAAGCATCGCCACATGATTTGAATTGTTTCAGTTTTTACCTGAACAAGCATTTGGTAATACGTACACCGATTACTTGTGTACATTTGCTGACTAAGCTATCGCGCCCAACACTAGTAACCTACGTTATGTATCATATAGTTTAATGTTTGAACTAATAAACGGTCAATAATTTACGGACACATAACAGTAATTTTATTTCCTGTACACATCCCGTGTGATTTGTCCACCTACATACCACATCACAGTGTACGGAGTAACTGCCCGTACAAATAATATTATGCTGATTTCAGATTCGGTTACGGAAATGAAATTGTTTACGATTATCCGTTGGTTTCGGCTACCGATATTAAATTTTAACGAAATTGTAAAAGTAAAACACAAATAGATAATAAATTAACTTTATTTCTAAGGTTTCATTTGGTACTTGCATTGCACTTGCAATGTAAGTACCAAATGAAATGAAACCACATGCGGCTAGTGTGTTGGCTCGGCCGGCCAGATAAACCTGTCATAACGTGTCTCATTTATACTACTGCGGGCCCCTATCCGAAATTATCCGTAACTTTTATACCGGATTCGGTAACGGTTACGAATAGATTTTAATATACGGTTACGGAGCGGGTAACGGTTTAGTATAGTTTAGGTTTGATTAGTTTAGGTATTAATTTTATATTTTATTGCTAAACAGGTCAGCCTGTGGTCACGCTAGCGTCCGTAGCTCACAAAAGAATTATTCACGTGTCAGTAGTGCACAAGTAAACACATAAAATGAAGCTCTCACTTCTTGTGATATTTGTTGTGTTGACTGTACTCAATGCTCTGGGTACAGTCAAGTGTGTGGCCCAAGCTCCTAATTTTTTTCATAATTTTAATTGTCCGGGTGGTGTCCCCAGACTAGCGTCAGGAAAATGTCCGTGAGTATTCTGTAGGTGATTTTTAAGGATTCCGTACCCGAAGGGTGCAAACGGAGCCCTATTACTGTCACTCACGTGTCCGTCTGTCCATCTGTATGTTCGTCGTCTGTCGTGATTTTGCTTGGTTTGATACGGAAACCTAAATGTGTGAAGTTTCACACGCACGGCCGGTTTTTTTTCATTATTATGCTTTCGTTTTTAGCTAACTTTCCAAATAGTAGGTGGGTTTATGTTCAGCTGTATGTATTTTTTTGTGTATAGTTCTCGCCAAATTTCTTGGCCGGCCTGAAGTTGGCTACAATGGCTGCGCAGTAGTAAATCTCATACAAAAACAGCACAGTTCCGTGCCTCGCGCATACGGTAAACGAACTTCAGGGCGGCCAATAAGTTCGGCGAGCACTATATGTCCATAAATTTTGGTAGAGATCTGGTGAGGAACTTTGAAGATATATGTACAACAGAACTCTTCTATGAATGACAAAAAGTCTCTCAGAAATGCTGCAATCGCATGTCTGTTTATTGTACATTACCTACTATATCTTGCGCACTATAAGCGCTCATCCACACGAGACGGTTTTAACCCGGCCCGGTTTTTTGTCACTCCAAAGCCATCAAAGTGAGCCGGCGCTAGCCCCGGCGTCGTGTGTATGGCTCCATAGTGTCCCATACATTACTGACGACCGGACGTAGACGCGGTTTGACGCCGGGCTTGGCTCCGGCGAAAAACCGTCTCGTGGGCATGAGCGCTGAGGCACCAAAACTAAAAAGTGTGCCTTTGTACTTGAAAAATCTACATAGTTTTTAATCAATAAATAATAAAAATAACATCAGTTTCGGAAATCGTTGTCAAAAAAACGTAGAAACGAAACTAGACACTGACTGCCGAAATTGAAGTTGTAGTTTTTTTATTTAGAGCGGTTGTATATTTTTGGACAAAGTTTTAATATTGTGCAAAGTAATGTTGTCATTGTCGTACTGTTTGAATGATGTTCTTAAAAATGTTTTGAGTGTTCGTTGGTTTCCGGCTTTCAGTCAGACGGAGGGAACAATTGATTTGTAGTTCTACTATATTTCGTAAAATCTCACTATGATAACTTTAAGTTGCCAATCCACCAGATGTTCTTATTTGACATTCGTTTGTGTCTAAAGTTTCTTCTCTTTTAATTACCACTAATACATATTTTTTTACAATTAATTTTTGACATTGGCAGAATAGTCGACATCGGCTTTGCTTGTCATATAAAATATATAATAGCCAGTTTACTTCATGTACGATTTCAGTTTTCAAATGATATTATATTATATGTGATATTTTTACAAAATATAACTATTGTTCTTTAAGTATCTCATTGTGATCATTTAGATGAAATGAGCTTTTAGACCACCTGTGGACCGTGTAAACCTGTGTGAAGTGAATATGAAGTCAGCTGTAAAATGACGGTTCACTTCACCTAAGTTTTCACGGTGAGAGAGAATAAGAGAGTGGCCTTATTCAGAGTTTTTACTAGTGCCCTCTCGCGTTACCGTAAACGATCTCGACAATTTCTTAAAACAAGTTGTCACCAGACAGCGCTTATCCAGTTACAACACAAATTGAAGTTTACGTTAATGCGCTCCAGCTTGAGACAAAACTCGCACTAAGCCCACAAAATAATATGCAGTTGATTGACCCCAGTGTAGTACTATATGTTTTCCTATGTTTCTTATATTTGTACCTACATTGTATGTCCATAGTGTGTGCCAAGTAAACATGTTTCTTTTCTTACTCTTATTTTTAAAACTACATAATTTTACTTTCAGAGAAAAACAAACGCCTCCACCCGCTTATTATAATCAATTTTTTGGAGATTATGATCAATGACTGCTTTCCAGAACGAGGTAAGTGCATAAATTTTACAGAAATGAGAAACTATTTTTAGGGTTCCGTATCCAAAGGGTATAAACGGGATCCTAATAGTAAGACTCCGCGGTCCGTCTGTCTGTCTATCCGTCCATATGTTACCAGGCAGTATCTTATGAACCGTGATAGCTAGGCAGTTGAAAATTTCACAGATGATCTATTTCTGTTGCCGCTATAAAAACTAAATACAGGATAAAATAAATATTTAAGTGTGGCTCCCATACAACAAACATGACGTTTTTGCTGTTTTTTGCGATAATTGTACGGAAACCATCGTGCGCGAATCCGACTCGCGCTTAAGTATTTTCCTAAATACTGTCTTCATTATTTCATACATAAACAATATAAAAAATATTCACAGGGCACTCTGACTCTCTCTGAATACAGGGTTATCCTAGATTGACGTAAACTGTTGGCCCTATAAAATATTAAAGCAGTACATTTTTATTGTAAAATAATTACCGATTTAATTTAATTTTCTGTGGAGAATTTGAATTTATAATTTGCTAATGATTACCTATATATTTTGGGCGCACGGTTGGCGCAGGGGTTGAGCGATTGACTACTGCGCTGCGTGTCGCGGGTTCGTTTCCCGCACGGTACAGATATTTGTATGACCATCAGATAGTTGTTCCGGCTCTGGGTGTTGTGTATTTGAGTTCATATGTTTGTAAACGCACACAAGATACAGGAAGGAATTCCTAGTGAGGGACAAAGTTAAAAAAAAAATAAAGAACAAAAAAAACATATGGCTTTGTGGAGATTACAATGTGGGACGACGATACTCCAAATAATACAAAAATTCAATCAAATATGATCAGCAAAAACAGCCAATCAAAGATCCTCAAACTGTTATATCGGTCCATCTCTATCACTTAGTCTGTTAGTTTTTTTTTTAATAGTTGGTGTAGATTAAAGTACCTAGAATTATATGTCCATAAAAAGTGTAACATATGTTTAAAATTCATTTTGTTTAAAGGAAACACCACAGCTATCTAAATTTGACACTGGTTAGCGCACGAGGATATCCTGTGTCGCAGGACCCAATATCAGTTGCAGTTATTTACATATATCCTATACTAATAAACGAACAATATTTTTGTATATTTGTAATCACGTTCTCGAAATGGGCTGTAATGATTTCTATAAAATTCCCAATGTAGAGGTTTTTGGGGGCGAAAAATCGATCTAGCTAGGTCTCTAATCTGTGAAAATTCGTTATCTCTATGTTCATCCGAGCAGAGCTCGCTCCTCCAGGTACTTTTATCTACATAGATAGTTTCAAAATACTATTCATTAATACCCAACTTATTACTAGTTCTTCCTTTTACTTACAATAAATATTTTTATTTTTCAGTGTCAGCATTTGTGATGACTCAAGAATAAATAAGTAACTTAAGTAAGAATAACTCTTGGTAATGGAGTACCTTCGTGAAACCGAAACCAAAAATACAGCCTTCCTAGCCTTTCCCAATTATCTTGGGGGCGGCTGCTAGTCTAACCAGATTCAGCTGAGTACCAGTATTTTGCATGGACTGACTGCCTATCTGACCTCGACAACCCAGTAACTGGGCAACACGATTCTCCTGGCAAGACTAGTGTAAGATTTCCTGGCTTAGGACTACCGTTACGACTGTCAGAGATCTTCAAATGACGGCCAGGACCAACGGCTTAACGTGCTTTCTGAGGCACGGAGGAGTTTAAATGTATGGTAAATGGATGGTCACCCATCCACGGCCTAACCTCGAAAAGCGTTGCTTGACCTTGGAGATCGAACCTTGCGGCTGTTAATACTTACTTAGCCATGAATTCCTTGAAACTAAAGATTAATAAGTCCGAAAATCACTTTTCAGGTGTATTCTACAAGGAAAATGGTACTTACTCTCCGTCTAGCCTGTAATTTTACACTTGATAGCTCAAAAACGAATCATTTAGTGATTAATTAATGTGGTACCGATTCATTTTCTTATAACAATCGACTTTATCAATGAAGAACTTTGAATTGATTTAATTATTTTATTTTTGCTTAATATTTTGTATTGTTTGACATCAAATGTATTGCATCCATAATCCACACACAGGTGATAAATATTAATAACAGTAAAAATGTCGATATCTATTATTTTGCAACATCAACATGTATATTTTATTTGCTGTTTTTTCTATTTTTACGTAACCATAAAGACATTTTCAACATGTAGTTTCACATCTTTACACTACAATATTTACTGCTTTGTAAATTCGATAAAACTTTGTATTTTAATTTATCGGAATAACAGAGCGAATAAGCACGTCGCTTAACTCTTAGACTAATAGGCTTAACTACTGACCGTTCAAAAATTTTTGCATTAATATTATTGTCTATGATTTCCAATGATTTGCTGTTGATAATTAAGAAACTTCTTAAGCGTGCATCTGTCAAATGTTAAATAAGAGGCTGGACGGAGAATAACTACTTTTACCGACATACTTACCTACCTATGCATAAGGAAAAAATATTACTCCAAAACATGTTTTTATACAAATTTTCCCTTATGATTTAATTTTGTACAGGAAAAATACTGAATTAATAATTAGATTCATTTTATTTTAGAACATCCAGCCAGTGGATTACTTAAAAACTTAAAATATGTATTGCTCATAGTTTATAAACACAATTTAGGTACCTAAATGATACCGATAACCGCAACAGCCCCGGTTTTTACAATTTACCAAAGAAACATAATTATGTACCTACTACTATTGAAATGTATTAAAATATTAAGACTGGACATTTCTTTTATTTTCCATGTATTTTTTTCCAAGACACAAACAAATTTGGTTTTTGTTGTACACTTATAATACTACAATTGAATAGTTTATGTATGACGAAAAATTATAGCAAAGATTTAACATTGGCCCCAAACTAGACAAGCCTGTATCTTGGGTACCAATAAAGAGGGTTTAGCATAAAACATATTTCGTGACTATATAGTTCGTTAACAAAGAAAAGGTAACTAAATTTATACAAAATAAAATGAAATCAGAATATAGCAAACATAAAAAGTAGAAATATTGGTAATACGGTATGGCTTGTGTAACAGGGTTTTGAGGACTGCATGTTGTACTCTTTCGAGGGTTATGAAATAAAGAAACAAAATTATGTATTTGTGACACACTGACCTCTATTATACAAGTAAGCTGAACTAAATATACTATATGAAATGACAGTTGATTTTTGTGCTGATTCAAAGCGCCCCGCTCGAACGTCTAAGGAATTAAAATTGACGGATTTAGTAATAGGCTAATACCGATATTTCTCGATATTAGGTAATACTAATATATTCGCCTGGAAATATTATAATATTGTAACTAATTTAACAGTATTAGTGATATTTTATTTTTAAATTACACTATCTACTATATTGACTTCTCGTAGTATGTTGCAACTAAATATCTCATTATGGTATTGGTGTAAATGTTATATGAATGCCTAATAATCAGTAATAATATTATGTTCAAAAACAATGTGTAATACTAAATTCTGGAATCATCATCATGATCATCCACAGCCCGACTGCGCCCATTGCTGTGCACAGGCCTCCCTCTTCTTGTACCAATCACCACGCTCCTGAGCCTGGAATATATTCTGAAATAATATCATGATAACTATAATTTTATTAACAAATGTTTTGAAGTCAAACAATTTGTATCTGCATCTGAAACAGAGCTGAAAACTGATATAAGTCTTCACCTCGCTGGAATGCGATGTCACTCTTATTTTCTCAGCGACGAGAGCGAGAAATACGTCCGTTGTAAATTATTATCCATCTCATTCGTACGAAAATATTTGTATGACTGATGTTCCCTTCATAAATCTGATGGGCCAACGGAGTATATCCGACTATTAACTAACTAGTAAACTTAACTTAACGAAGTATTAACTAACTAGTGTACTTGAGCGAGGAGATACTTACTCAAATATATTAGTTTTAAGGATAGGTAAGTTGTTAGCCTATCCCCATATTTAAATCTCACTGATCTGACAGTAATGCGCTATACATTTACTAGCACGCTTTCCACTAGTTTATAGCTTGCAATCTGACTGAAAATATTTTTCAGTTAACCTTTACAGCAATTATTCTATTACTTAAAAATAATCATAATTAAAATAACAACGATTTTTTCTCTTTGACGTATTAAATTATTCCAACATACTAAATAATATTATTCTGACGATCGATAAATTCCATAAACATATTTATTACCGAAGGCTGTGTCCCATATCTAATATTAGTTCCATGGACCCTCACGTTAAGTCACGTTGCTATCAGCACCAAAATGTCGAAAATCAAATGTCTTCATTTTGTCATCGATAGTATGAAGTCCAGCGTACTTGTATGTTAGATGTCAGTGTGTGGGCAACACAGAAAAAACGAGAACTACAACCCCGTGCGAGACCAAAAAGGCTCCTATCTCAGCATGTGCAGCGATATCCAAAAAGGAAATAACGCTGCGCTGCACTGATATTCTGATAAGGCCCACTGTTGATGCCACGGACTCACTTACGGAAACAAAAAATAAGTTTTAGCTTCGTACATACACTAGGCAAAAAAATAAACTTTTATTAAAATTGGTACGAAGAAGTGCCTAATAATTTGGAGAGGCAACAGTTTTTATCACTACAGCGTCTTGTACAAATCGTGCAGGCGTTCAACGTGGGTCACCAACTCCAGATCTGTTTACGCTGAATCGTCTAAGATATTTGAAATTATTAATGACAAACAAAAAACACAACATAACACAACCTACAAAATCATAAATATGAAACACGAGAAATGTATGAAAGAAAAACCGTAGTACATCGTTAAATCTTCTATATATATATTAAACATATAAAAGAAGAAAGTGACTGACTGACTGACTCACTCACTGACCATCAACGCACAGCCCAAACGGCTGAAGCTTCAATCATGAAACTTGGTACGTAGGTTCCTTTGGTAGTGTAGGTGAGCACTAAGAAAGGATTTTTGGAAATTCTACCTCTAAGGGGGTGAAATAGGGGTTGAAAGTTTGTATGAAAATCCGTCAGTTTAAAAATCATAATCTTCATATTTTGGGTTTAGGCTAAAATTTAAAAATAATTTACACCTGTTTCAGCGATTTTGAAAATGCACCCCCATGAAGGTGAAAAGGGGGATGAAGTCATGGGAATAATGAAATCGTCTAGAGACTTGAAATTTTGCATATAGATACTTTATATCCGAGAATAATCCCTACTAAACCTTGTCACCGAAAACATAACACATCACATCTTGCACACAATCACAATACACACACCCACACACACTCGCAAACACACACACACACGCTAACCACACACTCTTTTGACTCTGATGCTAAATTAAACAATGTATGTATTTAATTGTTATTTTGATTTGATTTAATTTATTTTTTAATTTGTTTTAATTAATATTTTTAATTTGATTTAATTTAATTTCTTATTTTGATTTAATTTAATTTCTTATTTTGATTTAATTTAATTTCTTATTTTGATTTAATTTAATTTCTTATTTTGATTTAATTTAATTTCTTATTTTTATTTAATTTAATTTATTATTTTGATTTAATTTAATTTCTAATTTTATTTGTGAATTATGCTTGTTGAGTTAACCTAAAATAACGCTTGCTCTACCTGCAATTTGTTAAAACTTTAAATGATTGTATATGGACTTGTACCACTGCCCTTAATACGAGTTATTTTATATCTTAGCAAGGGTGCTGGTTGCAACACCTATCTGTTTTGTTAACTAATTGTAACCCTCAAATGACTTAATTGATTTATGTTAACATGCTATTAATGATTTGAATAAATTTATTACTATTTATTATTTATTTATTTTGTGCAGGCATCCATTAAGAAAGGATTGTTGTGAATTCCACTCCTAGGGGGTAAATAGAGGATGAAAGTTTGTATGAAAATCCGTCAGTTTTAAAGCCAGTTTATTCATATTTTGGGTTTAGACTGAAGATTAAAAAAATAATTTACACGTGTCTCAGCGATTTTGAAAATTCCGCCCTCATGAGGGTGAAAAGGGGGGTTAAGTTATGGGAATAATGAAATCGTCTAGGGACTTGAAATTTTGCACATAGATACTTTATACTGAGCAGGCATCCACTAAGAAAGAATTTTTGTGAACTCTATCCCTAATAGGGTTAAAATATGGGATGAAAGTTTGTATGAAAGTTGGTCAGTTTTAAGTTAGAATCTTCGAATTTTGGGTTTGGGCTGAAGATTAAAATCTAACGCAACTTAAGGTTTTTTGGGAATTCCGTCCTTGGGGAGCGGATCATGGGGGATGAAATGTTGTGTACAAAAGTCCTTCTTTTACAAAGGAAAAATTATTAGTCTGTTTGTAACTATAAAATGGCTCAACGCATAAATATAGGAATTAAATAGGAACGGGATAGAGATAGACCTTTTATCTAAGCTAACTTATCAATGTTAAACATTTACGTGTAACAATTGTACTAAAATAATTTGCAGTTTATTTCGTTTTAATTTCATTTAAGCTGTTGCATTAGGGATCAGCAGTGTAGCAAAATAAAAATAGGTATTCTGTAAAGAATGTAGTACCTAATAATTACTTCTGTATGTAGGTAACTAATTTCTAACTACATAATAAATGAATCAGTGATAGGAAATAAGTGTACCTAGATATAATCCGCTAGACCTAACGTGAGCTCTGGCTACCATACTATCAGTTAGATGCATTGCATTGCGGATGCATTCCTCTTAGATGCGATGATAATTGTGACCGCTTCAGTTAATCGGCCATGATTACGCCACAAGGACGTATTATAACGGAGTACGCAGTGAACCTACATAAATATTGACATGATTAAGAACATGCAAAAAATCGTAAGTAATAAATAATACTGTAATTTCTTTATGTATATGTACTTATCATTATTATATTTGATACATTACATTGATATTGTATACTACCGACTACATATTTTTTTTTATAATCATGTATTAATGATGTTGCAGCCTGAAGTTGAATATTTGATTCAGAAAAAAGCCAAATTTTGCCCGTCTTGCAGGAAGTATGGTTTAAGAATAACTGGAAAGATTAAGGTTTCTCTTTAAAAATGTTGTGATAGTTGATAATCAAAGATGGCACTGCAACAATAAGGAGCTTTATGCAGTAATAGCGGCAATCAAAATGAAAGCGAAGACGTTGCAAAAGTCACACATACTGATCCAATCAGCCAATCGTATTCCGATTGCATATATCCGAAAGGAGGAAGTAACCCGTTAGGGTTACTAGCCCTAACCTTCAAACTATTATATCTGACGGACAAGTTCAACATAACCTTATCAGCCCATTATCTACCGGGGAGATACAATATAATAGCGGACAGACTTTCACGAGGAAAACCACTCGCAGAATGGCATCTTCTTCCTCAAACAACAGCGGCAGTCTTTTGAATTGGGGGCTTCCAGAAATAGACTTATTTGCGACACAAGAAACCGCGGTAATGAAAGACTACTCGTACGTATCTCTAGACTGCAGAGATCGATCGGCAAACTATATAGATGCCTCCAGCAGACCATGGAACCATGGGCTAGCGTGTGTTTTTCTTCCTCCCAGTTTGCTTCCCAAAGTTCTAGCACATCTGAACAATGCAACGTGAATTTACTTGGTTGTGGCTCCAGAGTGGCTTTGAACTTTCTGGCTTCAAGACCTTAAATCCAGAGCTCTAGATTACCCACACGAACTTCTGAACCTGTCGGAGACCATGATAGATGTTACAACATCACAGCCTCCCCCACAAGTACAGACATTGACCCTGAAAGTTTGGTAAATTGGGGGTGGGGTGCCCAAATATAATACTGGTCCACACAGGAAAAAGAACTACTAAAGAAGAGCTGGAGCCGTTCAACTTTGTCGACCTATTTGTCATCACTTAGAAGATGGTTAAGATTGCGCTCCAACTCTCAAGTAAACCCAAAATGACTTCAACCTGCGAATATCGCAAAAAATTTAATATTGCTCTTTCTAAAAGAAAATTTGTCCTATAGTACTATCCTTGTCCTTAATGTTGCTCTTTCTAAAAGAAAATTTGTCCTATAGTACTATCCTTGTCCTTAATGTTGCTCTTTCTAAAAGAAAATTTGTCCTATAGTACTATCCTTGTCCATAAATCGGCAGTCTTAACTTTCTGTGGCTCTCGTGTGGAACAATCAACATTTTCAAATTGTATCATAAAACACACCCTTATGGCAATAGGAGGAGCCAAACCAAAAGAATTACGGCCTTCGATTACGTGGGATCCACGTACGGCTGTTATTAAATGCGTCGAAAGACACATTGTTCGATTTAGCACGTAGAACAGCCACAGTTTTATTACTGGCATCAGTAACAGTTTTATTACTGTAACAAATATATTTCCGTAACGACTCGCGGCGACATCTGGTGTCAGGAATAGTAACTATCAAGTGTACTTTCTCACCTAGGTGTGTCACTAGGTGGTTGAGGCACTTTAGTACTAGATGGCGCTGAGATCGGGGCGGAATTATTATAAATTCTTTACGAAACCTGTTAGATATTGTGTGTATTAATATAATTCAACAAGCACACAATCTCCTACATGTCTAGCCTATTAATGTCTAGTATACATAATTACTTAAAGAAAATATAGAAATGACATCTCTATGGGTCAATAAAATTCTCAATGTCTATGGCCGACGAGAGTGACATTTCTTTTTCATTACGAATGGATACCGAACAAGTAAAAAAATAAGACCCTGGTGAAAAAGAGAATAAGTAATTAAAATGACTCGCAGGAGACAGGGAAACAAGACAAGCGCTGTGAGTATTCGTGGAATTGAACTATATTTTCATGCTTGTGAGACATGTGCTTGTATGATGCTAATACCGCATTTTCTCCCATCGACAGGGCTTCTTAGGATTAATTTAATAATAACAATATATAGAATAAACTTGGTCAACGACATGTATTAAGAACAACTACACAGCATTCAACAACAGGCTCCGGACACCCATGATACTTCGGCTGGTGAAATACTCAATACTATCTGCACAGGAACGATGCTGGTTGTGACATCATACATCTGATGCTAAGTTTAAAGGGTAGTTTATATACCATCCACAAGTAAGTGATATACCTTTAAAATTGTGATGCAGTAGTGATGCCTGTGTATTAATAAAATAGTTGACCAAATATAAAGACTTTTACTTCTGTCGACCCTCATGCGAAATCATCCCTGCAATTGTCTCATCCAGAATATCTACCCCTGAGCTGGCTGGTGAGTAAGAAAAAGTTATCTTACAATTGTACGCCCAACGTGTCGCATGAAGCTTGATAGAAGTACTTAACAAACTT
Organism: Orthosia cruda; assembly: GCA_964057195.1. NCBI lineage: Eukaryota > Metazoa > Arthropoda > Insecta > Lepidoptera > Noctuidae > Orthosia > Orthosia cruda. The sequence goes on from OZ059840.1 coordinate 8,668,416, forward strand.
GCAATTTGTACGACCAGTGTCGCATGTAGTTTGATTGTAATACTTGATTACTTATTTTGTGTCTAATAGTTATAACTTAAATACATAAGGATTTAACCAAACTATAGGTTAACTTCATGATTGCTTAATTTAAAAACTTAAAATAACAAAACATTAACTTTATATAAAATTTAAAAGTGCGGTTATAGTCACATGTTTTATTTAAAAACTAAACCATTTCACTGATAAATGTTTTGTTAAATTGAATATAAAACACTCTAATTTAACATAGTTATTATAACTGTTAATTAGGTTTAAATATATACATGGAACAAACAATTGTTTTTGTTCAACATTTATGTTTTTGTTCATTACTTAAAACTAAACTAAAAAAAACAAAACTTTAACATTATATATAAATTTAAAAGTGGGGTTATAGTCACATGTTTGTTTAAACTATATACCTTTCCACCAGTGAATGTTTTGTTTAACTGATAATTGGTTTTGAATATTTAGAACAAAAAGTGTTTTTGTTCAACATGCTTATAGCAATTTTATTTGACTATCTTCATAAAGAAGAATTAGTTCATTACTTAAATGTTATTATATTTCAACAGATCAAAAAGCAACTGGAGATGTGGTCTGCAAGCAGTATCGTTCCCTGTGTAGTTGAATCATAGTGGAAGCATCAAGGAGATGGATTATCCCGCACATATGTTGTTATCTGATGAGGTACACTGGTGTTTGGAAACCTGTTGCTGAGCTGTTCATTTAAAATAAAGAGTTAAATTCAGGAGGTACTTTTACAATTATATGTATTGTAGCTCGCTTTAAACATTACTTAATGAGAATTTCTCTAATAATTATTTTCATACTTAATAATTTATACTAAAAATAAATATAACTTAATTGTTAAATTCTTTTGGAAGATATTAATTAGTGATGCAACGGAACTGGCATAACGGAAGCAGAAACGGAAACAGATGTCAAAAGTAAATCTTAACGGAAGCGGAAACGGAAACGGAAGCGTTAACACTATGAAAAAAAGCACAATTGTAAATTTAAAACTTTTTTTTTAAATTTGTTTTTTAGTAGTCAAAATTAAACAGCGGCAAGTTATATTTAATAAAGAGTAACTTGGCCGCTTTTTCACCTTTCAGCCTATTTCGATGTTCTTCATATATTAAACCAGCTCCGCTAAATAATTGCTCACTGGCTACACTGCTGGGGGGAGCTGATAAGTATTGGCGAACTATTGGCAAAATATGGGAAGGATCAATGGAATGGAAAAAAGGAGAAGGAGGATAATAGATTTTAGTAAATACAACTAGGTATCAAGCAAACAATAACAGAAGAAAAAACAACTGAAAATGTCACTACTCAAAGTCACGGGGCGCGGAGATGCGCATAGTGAACTAAAAACAATAATTAAATAAACGAACGAACTCGTTGTGACACGTTTGTCGTTTGTTTACCGCGCGCCCCTCCCTCCCAAAATACGCGGAAGGGATTCGGCAATTATCGGCAGCACGCGCGCCTGGACGCTCGACGCTCGTGTCATTCGTCCACGCGCGGCCCCCGCAACCGCCCGCGCCGTGCCGCCCCGTCGCGTCTGCTGCACCGCTCCTCATCGCTTTCTCCCCGCTTCCGTTCAGAGTTCTGTTATAAAGTTTGCGGAACCAGAAGCAGAAACGGAAGTGAAAAAACATGCGGAACTTCTGCAGTTGCGGAAGCAGAGTTCTGTTGCAACACTAATATTAATGCCATAAGAAAATGTGGGACATCTATAATAACTATTTAATTATGATCCCACTGGCGCCCAATCTTAAAATAAATAAAATAAACAATTTGTAGTGACTTATTAGGATGTGTTTACTGTGTCAACTAGAAGAAGCACAATTTTATAGTATATTCTAATTGTTATGTTGATTTCTTCCTATACGGAATGCAACAAGCAGTACTTTGATTGAATTACTAGTGTTTCTTGTACACAGCATTACCTAAATTTGTACATGTGAACAATACTTAAACTTATTAGGTCTTTTTTTTCCTGTGTCAACTAAAAGTAACACAATGTGGTATTTATTATACTCTGATCACTATGGTAGATATGTTATGTTGTTTCCAATACGGATTACAACAAACAATGCTATCGTGAATAGTGTTTCTTGTACACAGAAAGCCTATAAGTGTCCATGTCAACAATGGTCCTCAATTGATTTAAATACATTAATGTAGAATATGAAGATTCTCTAGTTATAATCATTGTTGTGTTAAAATATTTACACATAATTCAATAATGGAGGTGCAAATATTTAATTAAGAAAGGGATGAATGAATGCTGGTAGGGTATAAGGATTTTTTTTCTAAGTCGGCGTTAATTTAATAACTGGGTATGTATATGGATGGATGAAAGGAAACACAATGATGCAAAAACTTAGTAGTATTCTGAATTATAAAACTTAACTAAAGTAGACATTTACCTACATCTATACAATGGATAGGTGCTCACTGTAACCCTTGCTGATTTAAAAAGGCGGGTTTACTTTTCGTTGCGAATCTTAACTTGATTTAGGTATTATCCTATATCTATACAATGGATGGGTACTTAAAGGAACATTTGCTGATTTAAAAGGCAATGTTACTTTCTGTTGCGAATCTTAACTTGATTTAGTACTTGTCTACATTTACTTATATACATTTGAACAACTTGATACTTATAACACTTGCCGATTTAAAAAAGCAGTGTTTCTGTTGTTTATAAAACTTAACTTGATCAGTTATTGGTCTAAACTTAAAAATAATAAAAGGTTAAATCTCTTTTGAGTATAACCTGACTCTTAAACATTTAACATACTTAAATGTTTGATGAATCAAACATTAACTTAAATAAAATTAGTTAATGGCATAACTAGCATTTAAACTGGCTACTTGGCGATTGTGTTCTGATATATGTATGCTTTTCATTGCTGTCTGTTTTGGGACAATCACTGAGTATGTCGTATTAGTCTTAGATGAGAACAATCAAAGTTTTTATTTGCTAGTTATTTAACTATTACTAATGTTCTAATATTTAGTACATTTTGTACATAATTAGAAACTTAAAAACTTGATAAATAAGTTTTGAACTTTATTTTTTTAAACTATTTGTTTTCTTTTTTATAAAACTTAATGTAGGTAGTTCTCATATGAATTAGATTTTCTTGGACTGCCTCAATTTCTGTTAGGGAGCAACCTAGATTCACAATATGCATGGAAATATGTTAAATTCAAAAAAAATTGTAAATCAATTTTTTAACCGGGGTAAGATGTACTGTAACAAATATATTTCCGTAACGACTCGCGGCGACATCTGGTGTCAGGAATAGTAACTATCAAGTGTACTTTCTCACCTAGGTGTGTCACTAGGTGGTTGAGGCACTTTAGTACTAGATGGCGCTGAGATCGGGGCGGAATTATTATAAATTCTTTACGAAACCTGTTAGATATTGTGTGTATTAATATAATTCAACAAGCACACAATCTCCTACATGTCTAGCCTATTAATAAATACATACATAATCATCGTACTCGTAATCATAATGCGTCATGGTGACAGGCAATGTACCCTTGTTCTTTTCTTGAAAATTTCCAGCGAAGGGCTATCTCGTATGGAGTGAGGGAGATTATTCGGCGTCCCGCTTACACAGATGTCGGAAAATCAATCTATACAGACAATAATTATAAAATGCATCATCTTGCATCATCATACAGCATCTTCCTCCAGTTTTGTACGATTCTGTCGCTATAGCCTTTTCAAAAAAAAAGTTAAAAACTTAGGTGTTTTCTAGACAGCAACCTATCTTGGGACGTTCACATTGCAGAAGTAAGCAGGAGGGTATTTTGCTCGTTTCGGTCTCTGAAGCGTCTCCAGAAGTTTCTTCCACTAAAGTAACTCTTGCTCAGGTTCTTCTTCTTCCTCTTCTTGACTATGCTGATGTCTGCTTCCTTGATACGACTGGGGAACTTCTTAATAAGCTCGAACGATTGCAGAATTTGTGCATCCGCTTCATTTTTGGCTTCCGAAAGTATGACCATGTGTCGGATTTTCGGACGCGGTTGAAGTGGCTACCCATTCAGCAGCGCCGTGATACACACACTCTTTCTTTACTTTTTCTGTTTTTCACAACCCTACCTCTCCTTCATATCTTCGGGAACGCTTTGAGTATCTCGTTCCAAGAGGAACACCTTCTACTTCGATTTGCTCCCCACTCATCGAGTCATTACGGTGGATCATTTACTGTTCGTGCTGTCTGCCTCTTGAATAATCTCCCTCACTCCATACGAGATAGCCCTTCGCTGGAAATTTTCAAGAAAAGAACAAGGGAACATTTCCTGTCACCATGACGCATTATGATTACGATGATTATATATGTATTTATTAATTTCGGATTTTAGTTATATTATATAGTATGTATAATGTTAATGCATTGTGTGCTGTACACGTATGCGTTTAGTTTATATAGTTATTAAGAATTAAAATGTTATGTTTTATTGTGCACTTGAGCATGCTGTTCTCATTTAATAAAATATCTCTATGACACTGAGGTTTGCTGTAAGAGAACCCAATTTTGGGTTAAGCTCGCCTTTGTACATAAGCTGCCCTACTGTATTTGTATATTTTTGTTTTGTGTACAATAATGAATAAGAAAAATGTCGACTATTTCTTTGGTAACTCTGATTATATTGAGGTTTGACGTAACCAAGAACCAAAACAAATTCTTTTGAATAATAATCAATTAAAAATAAATACAAAGATGGAAATAATTCAAAAACTTTGTTAGGATTTTATGATTGACACGTCAATATCAATGGGAACGAATGCAACTAATAAGTAAACCAAAGAGTAAAATAATACGCATTCAATTAAATAAGGGTGCAGAGACTGTATTTAGACTGAAAAATCTTTTTCTCAAACATGCTTGAAATTTGAGCATTATTTTGACAACCTTCTTCGAGATAAATTGAAATTGCTGTACTGACCAAATACATGCGAGCAGCGGCCGGCAAAAGTTGTATGAAAATCCATATCTGTCGTGGTTTAGCGGCCAAATAAATAACAAGTAAATTCATATCTGTCGTGTACAACACAGGGAAGTTACCGGAGGCCCTTCTAGCGACTCTGCCCTCTGCCTGCGACGGAGCATCATAATGAGTGACAGTTAAAGGCCGGCAGCCTATATCGCATCAGGCGCATCTAAGTGACGGTAGTTCACGAACAAAATAAATCGGCTACCTAAGGAAAATCTTTTACCTGACTTTTACGATGATTCAATTCCGATGTCTCTAATACGGACGAATATCGGTCTGCACATATTTTCATTTTAAAATTTGTTTAAAATCATAATAGAACGAAGTGTAATGTTTTCTACTGTTATCTAAATAAAATCCATAGTTTAAAGTAAAACTTCTTTGTTTTATTGAGCATCAAGCTCCAGTGTCTCGTCATAGACAGGAAGGAATATGATGAGATATATGATATATGATGATATTCCATTGTTCCCGTGGGATAATGCCCGACACATTTTAAACAAGCATCATTGATAAATCTGTCCGTTTGTTTCAGACTTCTGCGTCGCCTGCCAGCGGGTCACGACGCACGCGCACATTTGCATGGACGTGGCGTCCTTGCCACAGATCATGCAGCCCCTAGATAGAGTCAGTCCATAAGCGCCACCCATACACCCACGATACAAGTGTGGGCAGAAATAATGAAAAAATAAAATGGAGATAAATAAACTTTTTTTTAATAAACGATGGCGATGTTCGAAATGCCAGAATTTTTAAGAAAGAATGATAAAATATTAATTATTAGTAATCCGTATAGGGAACGCGACGGTGAGATAAAAGATAAACAAACAAATTAAAAAAATAACCCCGTGCAAGACCAAAAAGGAGCCTATCTCTGTATGATATAAGAGATTGATCATCGTGACATGTCGATAGCGCTTGGCAATCCATTACATACATTATTGACATTTTACCAATTACTTTAGTGTCAAATCCGTTGATAAAATGTCAATTTCCTAGAGCCTCTGATTGTAACAGTGTTGGCTAATGAGGGCTGTTGCGTTTGAATTTATCGCTAGAGGCGCTGGTGTAGACTTGTAGAGTGAGGTCTTCAAAATGTCGAATGTCACCATCTTTTGGCTTTTAGCGCGAGTTTATTTACAAGTTTTTACCCGACTACGGCGAAGCAAAAGGGAGGGTTATGTTTTTGACCGGTATGTATGTATGTATTTTTATCTGTTCCCTCATAACTTCTAAACTAGAAATGAGATGTTGTTGGAAGCGTCTTGTTTGTCCGCTGGGTTTTAGGCAATACGAAATCATATTAAATTGAATATGGCGTCCTCTAGGAACCACGAAGTAAGTAAAAGTTATGAAAACCAATTTTTACCCGACTACGGCGCGGCGCGGCGTCGCAAAATGTTTGTCAATCGGTATGTAAGTATGTAATGTATGTATTTATGTTAATTTGTTCCCTCAGGCTCTGCAATAATCCCAAAATATCGACAGAATACCCGACTACTGAAAAATCACGCTCTAAAAAGTACGACACAGGTACAACCAATGGTTACGGTAGGCACCGTGACCATCCCCGTGGGTTCCCGCATTGTCGAGGCGGGGGGGCTCAGTAGCCGTGGCTTGGACAACCACGGTGAAGCGAAGAGGAACCCGAGGCGGGGCCGCTCGTCAGGGCTTTTGCCGATAAGCTGATGACGTAGCGGCCATTAAGTAATTTGCGGTGCCGTATGGGCGGCATCGCAACTGAGGCGGGCCGTGATGTGGTATGGTAGGCATCGCGGCTGAGAGTTGGTGGCCGCGCCGGTATAACGGTGCGCCGCTCGCCCTACCCTCCCCGGCCTGCACGGGGTCGCCACCGTCTGATGGCGGACGCGGTGGGTCCGCAGGGGAAGAGGAGTGTCGGTATAGCTTTGTCTGTTCTCCCTATCCCCTGCGGCCAAAAAGTGGTAGGTGGCGGGGCCACTGTCCTGACCCGTCACAGGGGGACCAAGGGTGCCATACACGGGGTCGTCTGGCACCCATGTGCTGGTTTGGTTCCTGGGGTGGTCACGGCGTACAGTGTGTTCTGGTGCGTCGGTGATGGGGGTAAACCCCAGAGGAGAGTCCGGACACGGACAGCCGCGGCGGGTTCGCGGATGTATGCTAACGCGTTCCCGTGTTCCCGCCATAAGCGGCACAGGAGGACACCGTGGAGTTTTAGTGGGTTAGAGTCCCACATAACTGCGCTATCTCCCCGTGGTAGTGCAGTATGCATGAGCATTTAAAAAAGTAAAAAAAAAAAAAAAAGTCACCGTGACCATTGGTTGAGTTAACTACGGATCAAAAAGAGCATAAGAGCAAATAGCGAGCAATTAACGGCTAGGCTTAGCGTTCTTTAATAACTACAACATCTGTACCTTAATCTATCTCACATCATCATTTTCATAACCATTAACCTACCTGTGTTCAACAAATAAAGATATTTGTAATTAATCAATTTTAGCTAAATATGTCCGATATAAAAAAACTTTTTGCAAAAAAATACTACCGACTTCCAAATACAAAACTACAAAGTGAAAAATAACTTAATTTTTTGAAGTCGGTGTCTTTCGTAGGTACCATTTTTTTTGCGTTATGGACACCGACTTCAAAAAATTAAGTTATTTTTCACTTTGTAGTTTTGTATTTGGAAGTCGGTAGTATTTTTTTGCAAAAAGTTTTTTTATTTTTCACTTTTTAGTTGTACGTACCTAATAGGCAAGTTAGTAAGGGAACTATTTCGCCAGAATAGATTTCATGAAACTTGAACATAACCGGTGAAATGAGAGGTCTGCTTACCCCTTAAGGGCGAACTGGCGTGATGTTATGTTATGAAATGTTATAAACAACAAACAGACATGCGATTGCAGCAATCCCGAGAGATTTGCCGTTATTTATTGAAGAGTTCTGTTGTATATCTCCGAAGTTCTTCATCAGATCTTCACCAAATTAAAATGGGACCAATTTCGGAACATACTTTTTCAAACAAAAAAAGAATTTTTAAAATCGGTCCACAATTGACGGAGTAATCGGTGAACAAACAGAAAAAAAAAAAAAAAAAAAAGAAAATAACAAACTTGAAGTCGAACATAGAACCTCCTCCTTTTTGGGAAGTCGGTTAAAAAGGAGACACAACAACTTGGGTTGCAATTTCTGGTGTCGAACTTGTGATATATTATCACTCGCTGCCCCGACTCATTTACCAGTGAGTTATGGCCGCAGATAAAGTATTATAAGTAGGCACAATTATTAGTCTTATCGCGAAAACGACATTGAATATCCTTGAACTACCCAACTAACTATAAGTTAATATCAAGGTACAGTTAACTGCACGTCTAACTACGAAAGCGCGTAGCATTGCTTCATTTTGTGGTTGAAAAACGGTAACCATTGTTACGATGAGCTTGCGGTTGACTGTACAATATTGTTTTTTATCGATCGGATATCCCGCACGTGACGAATATAACAATTCGCGACCGAGTAATGCGTTTTTTTAGAGGAAGTTCTGAGTTTAAAAATATATCGAACAGTAAAGGCTGTGTCACTCATCCCGTTTTGTGTCCCATCTCATTTTTTATAATAACTATAAGCATAGCATGATCAGCCTATAATGTTATCCACTACTGAGACACTGGTCTCCTCGCTAGGGGAGGGACTAGAACCACCATGCGAGCCCTGTGTTGTCACATGTCTTCGAATTATTGGTTGGACTGCTGTCATTGTATGCTGCATACAGTCTGTTGTTTTCACCCGACTGCGGGAGGGTAATGTTTTTCGAGCGTATGTATGTAAGTATGTATGTATAAGTACAAATGTACATTTATATAGCTCGCTGTACAGCTCAAACGGCTTGACGGCTTCTAACATAAGAGGTGTCGTGGTGTTCGTCTCAATTGTGGAAGTGACATGGGCTATATAATTTTTAAATATAGTGGTCCTCCATTAAAAAAAAAGAGTAGATACTATTCAATCAAATCAAAGCTACTAAATAGACCATTCCATAAATATATATATGTGCATGTGAGTTTATATGTTTGTAAACGCACCCACGATACAGGAGAAATTCCTAGTGTGGGGCAAAGTTTAAAAAATATATATATATATATATATATTGTACATTTTTATGTTCCTATGTTGGCACGAATTCAAGATAAGCGTAACTTTGATAACAAAATAAATAATCTTTTACCTCATAACTTATTTATAGAACTCGTTCATTACTAAAAGTCTGAAATAAAACAAATTATTATAAAAACAAAAACCCGACTCCTAAAAATTTATTCATCATCATCATAACAGCCGAAAGACGTCCACTGCTGGACATAGGCCTCCCCCAAGCGTCGCCACTTTGACCGGTCCCGTGCGTCTCGCAACCAGCGTATCCCTGCAACCTTCACCAGGTCGTCGGTCCACCTGGTGGGAGGCCTTCCAACACAACGTCTTTCGGTTCGCGATCGCCACTCCAGAACCTTTCTGCCCCATCGGCCATCCGTGCTGCGAGCAATGTGCCCTGCCCACTGCCTTATTTATTTAAAAAAAAGTATTAACTGACCTTAACTAACGGTTTTTTTATAATTATTTGTTTTATTCTACTAATTTTTCATTTTTATGTATGATCACGATGTCTACTCTGGGTAGGTTAAATTATTTTGTATTAGCATTAGAGTACATTCCTTTTTAACCGACTTCCCAAAAAGGAGGAGGTTCTATGTTCGACTTCATGTTTGTTTTTTTTTTTTTGTGTATGTTCACTGATTACTCCGTCAATTGTGGACCGAATTTGAAAAATCTTTTTTTGTTTGAAAAAGTATGTTCCGAAATTGGTCCCATTTTAATTTGGTGAAGATCTGATGAAGAACTTCGGAGATATACAACAGAACTCTTCAATAAATAACGGCAAATCTCTCGGGATTGCTGCAATCGCATGTCTGCCAGTTCGCTCTTAAGGGGTAAGCAGATCTCTCATTTCACCGGTTATGTTCAAGTTTCATGAAATCTATTCTGGCGAAATAGTTCCCTTATTAACTTGCCTATTAGGTACGTACAACTAAAAAGTGAAAAATAAAAAAACTTTTTGCAAAAAAATACTACCGACTTCCAAATACAAAACTACAAAGGGAAAAATAACTTAATTTTTTGAAGTCGGTGTCTTTTGTAGGTACCATTTTTTTGCGTAATGGACACCGACTAGACTAGTATATTTTTGCAAAAAGTTTTTTTATTGTTTTAACCTATTATGTTCTTAAAGTCAGAGAAATTAATTGTTTTCACTTTTGCCATCAATTCCTAGTTCGTTGAAACTGCATTATGGTTCATCATCAGCTTTATAATGTTCCCACTGCTGGAACACAGGCATCCTCTCTTTGAGAGAGGTAATGGCTCTTAATCCACCACGTGGGCCCAGTGCGGGTTGGTGGATGTCACATGTTTTCAAATTTTTGGTTCTAGGACATGCCGGTTTCCCTACGATGTTTTCCTTCACCGTTTTTAAGAGCAGTGGTGATGAAATAATTTACACAAAATAAAGTGCCTGCCTGGGCTCGAGCTCACGATCTAAGACACGTTAGTCGAGGGCGTTACCGTGGGTCCACAAGTGCTCTTGAAATGATGGTTGAAACTATATAATTATCACACAGATGTATAGACCTTGTTTTGCGGGATGGTAATTTTTTATATGATGTGCAAGTGTAATTCGACCTTAAGGTATTTTGATCAGAATGTAGAACGTCGCGGTATGCGGTGCCTGACAAATTATCGTATTAAATAGTTGGTACCGTCGCAGTATGCGGAAGCGATGAGGAGGATAATCCGGCACCGCATACAGCAGCGTTTCTAGTTCTACCTCTACTGATATTTAGGACCTGAAATATTCAATATGATGCGTGTGCTTATAAAATAGACATTTTATTTTACTATACCATATTATGTGATTGTTCAAATCGAACTGTAACTTTGCACCAATGCAATTTTTTTATATATATTATTTTAATAAAGAAATTTAAATAAAACAAAAGTTTATTATTTCTTTGTATTAAAAAAAGAAAGCGTTAAAAATGTAACAAATAATTCAAACTAACTTATTTTATTAGTGTAAGCATTCTCAAAATATCCTGCAACACATTTACGCAAGTTACAGGCTTGTGTATTTTCATTCCTTAAGTGGAGTGAGCTTGAAGCGAACTATCGATTGATTGAGGGACAGGTGTGCTATTCTTTCAAAGTCTCACCATGGTGACTTAGGTGAAGTGAACTCGAATTGAGCTGTAAATCCCTAGCATCATCATCTTCCTGCCCTTCTCCCATATTATTAGGGGTCGGCGCAACACATTTTCTTCTTCCTTACCGTCCTGTCCCCCGTCACGCCATCACTGACTCCCTTTTCCTTAATAGCACTCTTCACACAGTCCATCCATCTTTTCTTTGGCCGTCCCCTCCTTTTCCAACCATCCACATTTATTTTCATAACTCTTTTAGTTACAAGCGTTTCATCCCTTCTCATCACATGACCTTACCAGAACAAACGGTTTCCTTACAACTTGTCTGTCACTGGCGCCACGTTCAAACTTCCTCTAATATACTCATTTCTCACTTTATACATTCTCGTCACTCCGCCCATCCATTTCAAAACTCTCATCTCCGCTACATGCAATCTCTTTTCATCCATATTTTTCACAGCCTAACATTCTGATCTATATAGTACTACAGGTCTAATCACGGACTTGTAATTTTTCCCCTTTAACTTGAAGGGTATCCATGGATCGCAAGTTGTTCCAATGACCTTCCGCCATTTCATCCTGTAAATCTCTAGCATATCAGTTGGAATTACAGCTCACTTCACCATAATCAACACGGTGAGATGTTAAAGTTGCTCACTTCATGTTCACTTGACATAGATCATCACTGTGAGATGTCTACAGAATCGACCAGCTTAAGTGAGCTATCTATTCAATAGATGAAAGAAACATTTAGCAAATACATGGGCAATATGCGGCTGCACCATGCAGTGAGAATTCTGCTTAGCGATCATAAACAATTTTATCTACACTCATAACGTAATGTTCCAAATATGAATTCAAAAAATATTGTATAAACACGTACTTTATATTCGTGGATAGGTAACATTTAAAAAAAATCATTACAGTGCAACATTTTCCTTCGATTTTCAAATAACTGCATCATAAAATTACTTTGTAATTTTTATAACACACTTTTACTTTTTAATTTATTGGCGCTTATTGCAGAAAAGTAGTGTCATTAACTATGTATGCGCGCTCTACGCAGTCATGCGCAATGAGAATCTAAATTGCCCGCTATTATTTAATTATTATTATTTAATTATTCCGATTCCACTATTGTTTTATTTCAACTGTATGAGTGAAGATAAAATAGTGTATGCAACTGTATATAATTAGGTATTAAAACACTTGCGTGTTATTATTATGACATTCGGCTTCGCCTCATGTGATAAACCCACGCTCATGTTTAAATAACCATTGAACTATTATTAAATACATAAATTACTTTAAATTATTTTAGGGAAAACCCGGTGTTTATTCGCAGAGATCGTAAGTAGTTCGTTAGTTCAAGCTCTAAAAATATAAACGCGATAAAACTTCGATAAATATAATTAAATTTGAAAGAATGGATATTTCCTCGTTTGAAATTTTAAGCAAACGGTATATTTTTTACAGAAAAGTTGGTTACCTAAACGATCTTTTGAAGGTGCAAGTAGACATGATCATTAAAATTTAGTAATATATACCTATGGTTTCTTTTTATATTTTTTAATGATAGACTTACGTTCAAACGTGTCTATCATCAAACCACTATATACCTATGCATTTTTAACAGTCTTTCCAAAAAGGAGGCGATTTCTCCGTCATTTGTGGACCGATTTTGAAAATTTTTGAGTATGTTCCCAAATTGGTCCCATTTTAGTTTGTTGAAGATCTAATGAGGAACTTCGGAGATAAACAACAAAACTTTTCTACGCCTCGCTCAATTTCTTCCAGCAATTTTTACTGAGGCACATTTTTTAATCTATGGAGGCTCGCGCCTCTCTCGACGGTGAAGCACGCTTGCCCAGAAGTATTCACTCTTGACTTAAAGACCAGCCCTTGCGGTACATGTAGGTAATCTCGCCACCTGTTCCCAAGCCGTCCTCGATGACACCGTCTGTCTTCGAGCACCCATCGTTTGAAGACGTGTGATGTGACCCAACCCCACTTTTGTCTGACGTTAGGAAGTTAGGATGGACGTGATATCCTTTACGATGAGATTTCTCTTCATCGGCTTAAATAAATATTTGTTAATTACGATATACTTTATTGTACACTAAAAGTTACATTTATAAAGGCAACTTAAAACACATACAATACAGGAAGTAATTCCTAGTGTGGGGCAACGTTTTTAAAAAACAAATGCAATGGGCGGTCATATCGCATTCAGCGATCTCTTCCAGGCAAATAGGAAAAAATGAAAAAGTGAATGGGGAAATACGAATATAAAAATACATAACAGCAACAGCCGATCGCCTCCGTGTCCTCGTGGAGGCGATCGGCGGTGGCAACCTCTCGCGTCCGGCCCTGGTTCAAGCCATGTTACGGAGCGAGAGGGTATGGAAAGCTATCTCGGAGCTGTGTCTGACGGCGTGAGGGAGACGCAACGGAGACGCCCTCACGCCCCTAGCCACTGCAGAAGACGCCCTGGGCGTCGGGAGTCGCAAGCCGATTCCCGGCCACCGAAGGCGCGGGCTTGCGGACGGCGAGTAATGGGTAGCTCACCGTCCGATAAGGACCAGGCCCCAGTCGACGGCGCGTTGCGTTCCACGCGCGCCTCAAAGAGATGTCAGCAGAACTGACGGGGTCCACTAGGGCCGATGCCTGTCTGGGTCGCGGATAAATTTTAAAAAGAATTACCGCGGCCCTGACTCAAGCAATTGAAGAAATACGGGTGGGTTTTAGTCAGTAAAAGTCTGACACGCCCTCCCGCCTCACCCAGAGCGGGAGAAGTCATCGGATGATTTTACAACAAAAAAAAAATGCCATCTAAGAGACATTTTATTTTTAAGTGTTTCTCATGTTGCTGTGATTATAATAATAATAATAATATTTATTTCACAAAGATATTACAAACATATTACAGAAAAAAATAAAATTAGAATGTACGGCTAGGAGTAGGTACTTAGAGGACTTTCTGCATCCGAACTAGGCGGCAGCCTGTATCTCGGATTGCAGTTTATACCCTTCTTTAAATAATGATCCCTTAGTAGCCTTCCATTATAAAATAATCCTATTTGAATGCCATTTCATGTGTAGGTGTGTATGTGTGTGTGAGGCCACCACACCCCACACACACAACACACACATACATGTGTGTGTTGTGTGTGTGGGGTGTGGTGAGTGTGTGGTGTGTGTAATTGGATTAATATGATCGATATTATGAATGATTAAAGAAAGTGTTTATGTAGCTTAGGTATCTATTTGGGAATGTTCAAGAGCGCTTCTGTTTCATTATAAGAGAGTCCTTGTAGATAGTCCTGAATCTTTCTTTTACAGTGGATCTTATTAAATGGGTATATGTTTATAATTGCGTTGATTTTGTCATATAGGTAAGGACCAAGAAAAATGAAGAATCTCCTGATGAAAGATGTTTTGGCAGCATGTGTGCGTTTACAAACTGCATATTTCCTACGTTTAAGTAGAGTACGTGCGTCATTATGTGAGATCACCATGTTGCTTGAGAATTATGCTAAGAATAAAAAGCTGGCGAATGGTGAGAACTTTACTTATTTGATAAAGCTGCTTTGTAGGATAAAGAAAGGGGCGGAAAGAGATAGTTTTTAAAATAGCTCGTTGGGCTATTTCTACTCTCATTAGGGTGGTTTTTGAAACTCCTCCCCAAGACGGGATGCAGTAAGAAACTATAGACTGGCAAAGCGCAAAATAGACTTGCTTAAGTAATTTGGCATCGGCCGCGTATCTGAGTTTTCTAAAGACATAAATAAGTTTCCGTACCCGAGCACTTAGCTTTTTAATATGTTCCCTGAAGCTAAGGTTGCTATCAATAATGATACCCAGGTACCTGATTGTATTGACGCGCTCTATGGATTCCCACGAGCATTCTACCCCAGGCAAGCATTCATGTGATATGATGCGACGATATATAATGGCCTCACTGAGGCAGCGAGTACTAAAAGTTAAATATTTAGTTTTTTCGATATTTAAGGTTAAGATATTGGACCTGAGCCATCCCTTCACAACATTAAATCCCTCCTGTGCAGCATCGAATACCTCATCCCAAGTATTGGCAGAGAAAAGGAGAGCAGTGTCATCTGCGTAGGAGATCAGTTCGCCTCGGGGTAGTTGGAGGTTAGTGAGGTCGTTAATGTAAACGAGAAATAGGGTCGGTCCCAGAATACTACCCTGTGGCACACCATAATTGACGGCATGGTCACTGCTCGTGTGTTTACCCACTCGCACGCACTGTTTACGCTCTGAAAGATAGCTCCGAAAGAGACTCAATTGCGTTCCTCTGATTCCCAGTTTCTCCAGTTTATTTATCAATATAGGAACCGAGATAGTGTCAAAAGCTTTGCTTAAGTCAAGAAATATTGACAGGCATTTCCTTCCCATATCTAGGTTGGTAGATATGTAATTAGTTAAGATATGCACTGCTCCATCAGTAGATCTACCCTTCCTAAAGCCAAACTGTTTCTCGGAAAGTAAGTGGTGCTTTTCCAGATAGTTTGTCAGTCTTATATTGATATTTTTTTCTAAAATTTTTGACAAAGCGGGTAGGATTGATATTGGTCTATAATTAGACAAGATATTTGTGTCTCCGCCTTTGTGTATAGGACGCAAAACTGATTTCTTTAAAGAATTGGGAAATATACCACTCTCAAGGCAGACATTGAAGATGTGTGTAAGTGGAGGAATTAGGACATTTTTGTTGTTTTTGAGCAGATGATTTGAGATTTTGTCCCAGCCTACTGCCGAATCCGTTTTAAGGCTCACAAGAAGGTGTTCTAGTTCCTCTTCAGTCGTGCTAGTCATTACAAATGAGTTTAGCTGAGAAGATACGGAGCTAGTGAGTCGACTATCATCAAGAGGCCCAAGCGTCGGCTTGTCATGCGTTTCTATACATGCTTTTGCCAAGTTTCTGCCTACGGTTGCAAAGTATTTATTGATGTCATTAACAGATAATTCAGGTATAGAACGTAGTTTGAGAAGTTCATCCGGATGATTGAATTCTTTAGTGGTGTTTGTGATAGTTCTTATATTTTTCCAAAGGGTTTTGGGGTCGTCTCTAACTTTTTCAATAAGTGATCGGTCATATTCCGTTCTTACCTTTTTCAGAATTCTGTTGTAGTAGTTTCTGTATCGGACATAAGTTATTTTTAAAGTCTCATTATCTGGTGACTTTTTTGACTTTCGGTGCAGCATATCTCTGTTTTTCATACATCGAAGTAATCCCTGAGTAATCCAAGGTTTAATAATCTTTTTGCGCCGCGATAAAGTTATGACTTTAGTATTTTTCTCTATAGCTTCTTGTAAGTTAGTTATAAAATAGTTAAGGGAATAATCCGGATCTTGAGATGCATAAATGGGTTTAAAGTCTATGGACGAAATAGCCAGTTTTAAGGATTCAGTATCAGTCTTGTTAACGGTAGTGGTAGCAAAAAGACGTGGCTGCTTGAAAATTTGATTGATTGGTTTTCCGATTTGGATTGAATGATTGTCCGGTTAGTGGTGCTTGATCTCTTATTTCTGTTTGATGGGTTGTCCGAGAACGAGATTGATCACCCTCGTAAGTACCGAAATGCATCCAGCTTCTTCATTTTTGGATCGTTTTTTGTGATACCATTTTCGTTCTTGGGACTTGGAGTTTCAGATCTTTTCCTTTTTTATGTTTTCTTTATTCTTTAAATAGGTTACCTTGGGTATATCATATGTTATATAGATATTGGGTTTCATTTTTTATGTTTTTCAAAATCTGGATCTTTTTACCGAGGGTCGTGGTAGCGAGAAGAATTGGTCTTATCTTACCGTCTTTATTTGCTTTTTTGCCCAGTCTCTGGACTCTATCGATTTCTCCTTGGTTAAGCTAAACCTCTATATCCGTTAGTTTAGAAAACAAAACAAAACAATCATTCAAATTAATTGAGTAACATTGATATTTTCATATAGTACGGAAATTATAATACACATGCGTATTTAAATGTGGCAAAAATGATAATAATATGTACTTCTACTATGATAATAATATGTACTTCTGTAAAAGAAACACGGACGCGTGAAGTAAATAAATAAATTTTGTGTATGGGATCACTTTTGGGGACAAATTAGAATAACAAATACAGGTTTGAAACCTGTACCATGCGACATATCAAATGTAAGTACTTATTGTGAGGGATTTTAAATATATTTTTAATAAAATAAAGCTTAAAAGTTATTTGAGATAAAACAGTTTTTTTTACAAAAAAATAAAAACACTACAGAGTAATTACTTCTTTTTCAGCAGTCGGTGTTCCTGTTTTCTTTTCTTCGTTTTTTGACACCGACTGCCGAAAAAGAAGTTATTTTTCAATTTGTAGTATTTTTATTTGGAGGTATGTATAATGCCCGAATACATTACCCAAATATCATGAACCTTGAACATAACCGGTGAAATGAGAGTCGTAATTTCGGAAAATATAAATAAAACATTAGACCATTTTCTTAATAATTTGATCTATGAACATTTGTTTTATTCATTTAACAAAGTGTAATTAATTTGTAAAGTTTAAAACGTACAAAAATCACCGGGCCGGTCACCATCTCAAAGACAATTTGATTATCTACATTTTGATCTAAGGCTTTTTTTAAAGTCTTAGAATAAAAACAGCACAAAAATCTACTGAATTTTGTGTCGTGCGGGTGTGAAATGAGTTCGCATTTCGTTCCTTAAAGGTCGTTGGCGATTGTCGTCGTCTTAATTAAGGGTAGTTAGCCTAAAAATCTGACGCCAATCTTACCAAGGAGTATCGTGTTGCTTAGTGATTGGATTTTGGAAGTCAGATAGGCAGTCGGTCCATGTAAAATGCTGGTATTCAGCTGGATCCTGTTAGATTGGAAGCCAACTCCAGCAAAATTGGAAAAAGGTTTGGCAGATTGATTGACTCCATACAAAAAAATACATTTTAGATACAAACACAAACGTTGTCCATTCTTTAGGTATTAAACCAATTTGACAAATTAAGGTCATCTACCCAAAAGATATCTAGTCAAAATCACTAAATTTATCATCCAGAAAAATGGCTAGAAATAAAAATTAAAGGTAGTTTATAATCACGAAAAAAACATTTACTTTTTGCATGCAGATGTGTACTGTACACACTCACCGTTGCTGATTGGCACAGAGGCAGTGGAACGTGTCCACAAATTTACGTACCTCGGAAGTGTCGTGTCAGAGACTGGGGTAGTGAAGAGGACATCGCTTCTAGGATCGCCAAAGCCCGAGCAACCTTCGCGCAGCTGAGACCTGTTTGGCAATCGCGGAAACTGACCCGAAGGATTAAACTGAAAATCTTTGGGTCCAATGTCAAATCCGTGCTGCTCTACGGGTGCGAAACGTGGAAGGTCACAAAGGACATCTCACGCCAAAAACAAGTCTTCGTCACCCGCTGTCTTCGTCGCATTCTCGGAATTTACTGGCCCGAGACCATCTCCAATGTAGAGCTGTTGGAGAAATGCCACGAGAGCCCGATCGCCCGCCAGATTAAGCGTCGCAAGTGGAGATGGATTGGCCACACGCTCCGAAGGGGTCCTGATCACATACCCAAGCAAGCTTTGGACTGGAATCCCCAAGGGAAAAGAAAGCGTGGCCGTCCCCGTCAAACCTGGCGTCGCACCGTGTTGGCAGAAGCGACGAGCATCGGAATGACATGGAGCGAGGTGAAGCGTGAAGCTCAAGACCGATCGCGATGGAGGACATCTGTGGACGCCCTCTGCCCCATCTAGGGGTTATAGGACATTAAGTCAAGTAAGACAAGCATATTACAAATTAGATGATTATATTCAAGATAAGAATGCTTGGAAACATCCTGGTCCAGCTCCATAATCTTTAGTGTAGACAAAATCAAATTTGTTAATTTATATTCGTAGGTAAGTACTGTATTCATATTTTTTTTAAGAAATTGACTCACACACTGTTCCATTGTTGTTGAATTAGGTATTTTACCTATGTTTGCAAAATTTGTAAGTATGTGAGAACCATGTTCCTATTTATAAAATTAATTTACCTGTGAATGATTTTAATACTTTATACCTGTACGTAGTATAATGAATTTATGAATGTATATACTTATGTAAATATTGTATGACACCTATTTTATTTAAAAAGAGTAAGTATTGAGTTTCTTGTGCATTCTTCTCCATAACAAGCTACTTTTCCGAATGCGCGGTAGAATTTTTAACACTAAGGAAGTATGCCCCTCTGCTTTAATGTTTAAGTTTTTATATTTTCTGCCTTTAGTGAATAAACAAATGTTAGTTTTGTTTACCAAAAAATTCAATCCTAATTTTTCCAACAGATTAACCGACTCTTGCAGTTGAATAAGACTATCGTTTAATTTTTCATTTTTACAATACAATACAAAATGGTCGGCGTATTGTGAAATAGTTACATTCCTAATAACTTTACAAATAGTATCTGTTATTATATTAAACAGTAATGGTGACATAGAATCACATTGTGCTTCGCCTCTGTTTGTATACCTTTCAATGAGAATTTCCCATAAATATTTACAAACTCGAGTTCCCACCAACAAATAATAATAAATCTTTATTCAGAAAACAAAAAAGGTAAAAAGATAGTTTCAATCTTAGATAACTAATGTAGCTATAATGCTATAATGTACGATTCCTGTACTTGGTAATCTTGTATCACAGGCTGTCGGAGCTCTAAAAATATGCTTATCGTACGACAACAGAATTTAAACAATATTTAACAGAAGAAGTCTAAAAATAGTGGTATGATTGTATAATTTTGAAAATTAATTATAATTTACTTAAAACTATAAACATAGAACTAAATTACTAGATCATAATTACTTAATGTCTTATTTACCTATATTGCAAAAAAGATGCACTTTGATTACACATATAAAGATTGGGAAATAATTGCTACTCAGAATAAAATTGTAAAGTCAACATTGTAAAATTAAAACAGAGACACTTAATTTTTGCTGCTGATTACTAATTTGCTTAGCCAGCAACAAATTGACGGTTAGTAGGCCATTGCAGTTTCAGCAGACGTTCAACGCGTGTGTCCTTGAATATGACGTACTAGACGCCGTCATAGTCGATATTCCCTGTATTCCGCTATCATCCTATCAGAGCACTCAGGGTCTTCCGTTTTTGGTTGTTGGGCTTTTTAAAGCGCGAGCATGTTGCACATTTCGATGTGTCCGCTTTCTTCGTGCAATCGGACTCCTAATGTCCAGCTTCACCGCAATGAGCACACACAGAGTTGACCTCTATGCATGTTTTTGCTGCATTACCATATAATTGGCATATGTAGCATCTGGTAACCAGAGTAAAATCCTTAACAGGGCAGGACTTCTAATTTATAAACAGCCTTTATGTGGAAATTAGGGCTTTACGTATATTGGCTGGAATGTAAATAATGTAATTACAGCTCGACGCATCTTTCTTCCCAGGTTTGTGGCTTAATTTAACTCAGTCCAAAAAGGACTCCATGGGCATCTCTGGCAATTTATCTGGTATGTTCTGTTCGTAAATGCACCTAAAGACTTCAGTTTCAGCCAGGGAATACGGCACTCCTACAACCACAATCCGTTGTTTGCGCTTGTTGGGCTCATAGGCGTCTAGTCCAGATATAGAAAGCTGGACGGCGTTCTTATTTTTTCAACGTTATGCTTGGTCTCTGTGCTAATATTTTGGTATTGCGTATATGTATACCTCGTACACGCAGCTTCATTTAATCAGGTCGTATGATTTTCGTTACCATGTCTTTCGTTTCGTCAATGGACTTGAGTTTGTCACTAGGAACACAGAAAAAAAAAATTGTTCGGTCGAACGAAATCATTTGATCCCTTTATCACCATGTCGGCAAACGAAACTTTTGCCGTAGTGCCGGAGTCCTTAATCGACTGTTTGAGCTCCAAGATGTGTTCCGTCAAATTAAAATTATTTTAAGGCATCAATAATATCGTGTTCTAGAATTGCTTTCTGCTTCAGAGATTGGTATAGGACTGCCATCTGTGAGGTGCCAGATCCTGTTTTACGACACAAGTTAGAAATTTTTAGGTTCTGTCCCGAGTTTAGTTTGCCATCCGGGGCAATAGAGCAAACCTCATTCAAGTGCTGCTCAATGGTTGAATCCATCTTTGTATGTCGGGCGTGGATGCTATTGTAGGTTGTGGGTTAGAGGAAATGAAAACAGTTATAAAGTGGAATAGTTTTAATAAATTTTACCCAACATAGCAGACACTCGCTTTCAGCATCATGGGCCGTACACAAGAAGAAATCATAGACAACGTTAGAGACTACAACGAAAACTAGTGTTGTGATATTGCTACTCCAACACCCTTCCTCCATGTCGCGTCACTACTACCAAATGTAAACAAAAACTCCCTCGTAATTATTACAAAACACAATCATTTGCTGACTCTACTTCTACTTACTTAGTACTAATCAAAATAACTCACTTCTACACTTTTTAACTTACTTACTTAGCAATATGAATAGTGGATTGATTGTATATTGTTACATTTTAAATCAATTTCACTTAATAAATTTTTAATTATAAAATTTATAATATTTAATTACATCGCCACACACTGCTGCTTACTAGAAGATGATGAGACTGTACAACCATACACTGTCATCATATAACCTTACATCAGGTTCCTATCTGCCTGGTTCCTCCCCAATCAGCATCAGAATAACCAATCAAAGGCTCCCCTGCACCGTTTCTGTAAACTTACTTAATACCTATAGTTTCCTTAATGTATCTTAGAATCCTCTTCAAACCATTCCATTCATCTTCATTTGCACCTGCCTGATATCTACTCAAAAACTTAAAGCATAAAATATGTCAGGTCGAGTTTCTTGAATAATCTTATAAATTTTTGCACCAGGCTCCATAGGGTAAGAAACTGGCTTGCAATCTTCTATCTTATATGTCTTCAATATCTTTTTCAAATAATTCTCCTGATCAATTTTAATACAATTATCTCTCTTCTTTGTGTTAATGCCTAAATGCTTAGAAACTCCATTAATGTCCTTTATTTAACAAAATTTACCTTTGCCACTTCCTTTGTCTTCTCAATTTCTCTTCTATCTGCCGAGATTAAAATTATAGCATCGTCATATAAAAGTACATAGAATTTCAGAACTTGCTTGTAATATAGACAGTAATCACACTTGCTGCGGATAAACCCTACCTGTATCATTAACTTGTCAAACCTCTCATTCCAATACCTAGATGACTTCTTCAGTCCGTATAAGGATTTCTCTCACCCACTTTACCATCCTTTTTCATAACTTTTGGTTTTTCAAGATACACTTCCTCGTCTATTCTTCCATTTAAGAAGGCACTCTTCACATCCATTTGTAGTATCTCCAACTTGTATTTGGCAGTTATGGCTAGTAATATTCTGAAAATATTAAACTTTGCTATTGGAGCATAAACTTCTGAACTTCAGAACTTCTTTTCCCTTTAGGTAACTCTGTCTCAATCCAGGTATTATTTCTTTTCAGTGCTTCTAACTCCTCATCAATTGCCTTTAACCACTTCTTTTCGTCCTTTCCAATAATTGCCTTTTCATAACTTAATTCCTCTTCTCCTTGTGCCACGAATCCAAGTTCACTATCATCCGTCCATTTCAGTTTCTTTACCATTCTTCTACTTCTTGTTTTGCCTTCCTTCAACCTTGTTTCGTCTGCACTTAACAATTCCTCATTAAGATAATCTTCATCTTGCTCTATTACTAAATCTGATCTTTCTTCACATGTTCCTCTTTCAACACCTATGTCTTGACTTCTCTTCTCTTCTTAGTTCTTGCACTTTTTCTTGTTCTTCTGCCACTCACTCGTTCAACCAACTCTTTTCCTTCTAAATTTTTCTCTTCTTTAACTATGTTCTGCTCTTCTTCTACTGCATCCTCTTCTTTTCTTATAAACAGTATACGCTTTTATAACAAGTTGCCAAAGTCAGTTATAGAACTGACCGATGGAAAGTTCAAAAATCACATCAAACGTGTCATGTCAAAGAAATACTAGTCAAAAATAATGTTAAACATGAAGGGCAGATTGAACAATGCACATCTTGTTTACATGGAAAACAGCTTAGGTTAGCCCTCTCAAACAGTGACAGCAGAGCGGAGCAACCAGGGCAGCTGGTGCATGGATATTTATGTGGTCCCATGGAGACGCGGTCTCTGGGTGGCTCATCATACTTATTATTGTTGTAGGACGACTACAATAACTACAGGTATGTATACTTTCTTAAGAATAAATATGAGGCGAAAGACAGAATAGTAGAGTTTCTAAATCAATTTTAAAATGAGTTTGAGTGTAAGGTCCAGAAGTTCCGATCAGATGGTGGTGGCGAGTTTAGGAATAAAGATTTGGGAAGACTGTTAAAAATTAGAGGCATTGTGCATAAGACTACTATTGCTTATACACCGGAGCAGAATGGGAGAATAGAGATACGAACAATTGTGGAATCTGCTAGGACTATGATGATTAAGGCAAATTTAAGCAAGGACTTATGGGCGGAAGCAGTGAATAATGCAGTGTATACTATGAATAGGACAGGTTCTAGTAGTCAGAAGGGTAAGACGCCATATGAGCTCCTTTACAAGAAGAGTTTAGAAATACATCTATAATAATACGAATACTGTTCGAAACAAAAAGTTTCGTTCCCTTGTTGATAGTTTGTTGCAACACCATGGCAGTTGGCTGTCAGCGATTTTGACAGCTTTTGATTGACAGCTGACACTGAAGAAGAGTCGAAAAGAATTGTAACGGGCACACGGAGAAATTCGGGCTTTCGTAGAATTATATGCTAATCGAGATATAATTAGCCCACAATGATTTGTAATTGCGCCCGCCTTTCGCGATCGGTATTGTGGGGCGCCCGTGCAGTTGAACTTGTGTATATTTCACGCGCAGCGAAGTGCTTTTGCCGGGAACGTGTATGTGTCTGCTGGCAGCCGACCCCGGCTCAGAACACGTTTGTGGTCCCCTCCCATCATTGTCCTTTATTATATATATCCCTCGCCCAAGCACGGGACTGAACGAGGAACCGAAGAATCCCACGAGAATTCAGGTAAGAGTGACTAATTGCACCGTCCAACCCTTGAGATCAGCTTTAAACAACAGAACCCTAGCGTTCCACTGCTGCGTACGGCGGTTTCGTGGGTACTTGTTCTGATTCGATCCAGGAGTCGCAGCGCTGCTAATGTGCCCCAGCGTGAGCTCCTGCCTTGGGATCCGCAGACCTGTATTTAACAAATACTAATACTAATATATAATATTATAAAGCTAAAGAGTTTGTTTGTTTGTTTGAACGCGCTAATCTCAGCTACTACTGGTTGGAATTGAAAAATTATTTTGTGTGTTGGATAGTCCCTTTATCGAGGAAGGTTATAGGCTATATATAATCACGCTACGACCAATAAAAGAGGAGCATAAATGAAAATGTTGCAAAAACGGGCAAATATATTCCTTTTTGAGAGCTTCCGTTGCTTGCGCTTCGGAAATGGTTTAAGTTTCGCAACAATCATGTATGTAGGGTAGGTAGGGTAAGGTAGGTATTCCAAAACAGAGAAGATGCAAGTGGGATCCAAAAAGAATACTAGGATTTGTAGGCTATGGAGCTATTACAAAGGGATATAGAGTATGATTTGAAGATGAAGGAGATGTGGAAACATTCAGAGATTTAACATTCGTGCAAGAAATAAGAAAAAGTAAAGAAGGTACAACATACAAAAGAAGAGGACGCAGTAGAAGAAGAGCAGAAGATAGTTGAAGAAAAGAACGATTTAGAAGGAAAAGAGTTGGTTGAACGAGAGAGTGGCAGAAGAACAAGAAAAAATGCAAGAACAAAGAAGAGAAGAGAAGTCAGATATAGGAGTTGAAAGAGGAACTTGTGAAGAAAGATCAGATTTAGAAATAGAGCATGATGAAGAGTATCTTAATGAGGAATTGTTAAGTGCAGACGACACAGGGTTGAAGGAAGGCAAAACATGAAGTGGAAGAATGGTAAAGAAACCGAAATGGACGGATGATAATGAACTTGGATAGGTGGCACAAGGAGTAGAGGAATTAAGTTATGAAAAGGCAATTATTAGAAAGGACAAAAAGAAGTGGTTAAAGGCAATTGATGAAATAAAACCTGGATTGAGACAGAGTTACCTAAAGTGAAAAGAAGTTCTGAAGTTCAGAAGTTTATGCTCCAATAGCAAAGTTGCCAACTTTAAGAATATTACTAGCCATAACTGCCAAATACAAGTTGGAGATACTACAAATGGATGTGAAGAGTGCCTTTTTAAATGGAAGAATAGATGAGGAAGTGTATCTTGAATAACAAAAAGGATGGTAAAGTACTGAAGTTAGAGAAATCCTTATACGGACTGAAGAAGTCATATAGGTATTGGAATGAGAGGTTTGACAAATTAATGATACAGGTAGGGTTTATCCGCAGCAAGTGTGATTACTGTCTATATTACAAGCAAGTTCTGAAATTCTATGCCTATCTACCTGTATTACTGCCTACCTGATTCTATGCCTATCTACCTGTATTACTGCCTACCTGCACGATTGCCTGCCTACCGTATGCCTACTACTGCATACCAACCTGTGTGTCTGCTTGTTCGTCGAGGTACCTGTTCATCACCTGCCTACCTCGAGCATAGAAGAGTACCAGTCCGTCCTGCTGCCTGCCTAGCTGTCGACCGCAAGCAACCAACGACATATGAAGCCAGCCCATAGTTTTGATTATCTTTTTTTTCTTAATTTTAGTTTATAGTTACCTATATTTTTATTAACGTGGCTTACGTTTAGCTGTCTATGCTAACGTATGCTAAACGTACAGTTTGACTTTTAATAAATTGTACCCAACATATCAAACACTCGCTTTCAGCATCAGTGGGCCGTAGACAAGAAGAAATCATAGACAACGTTAGAGACTACAACGAAAACTAGTTTTGTGGCATTACTACTGTAACAGATGAGGAATTCTTCATATTCTTCAATCGAGAAATCTGATTGAAATTCGTCGGCAATGGCGTCGTCGTCTTCGCTGGCAAGGTGTAGGTAGGCTTGCACTCTGCCGGTTGAATTACAGGGACTGTTATCCATTTTATTTGATAGTCACTTCACTGTTTTCTTGTTTTCATTATTTTTGCAAAACTACACAGTAGGCAAAAATGTAAACAATAAAGAAGGTCACTATTATAATTGTTTTAATTAAATATTGCTAACGAGCACGTCTGTATGCAGAAATGATCAAGTATAGTGACAACTTCATCTATCAAAACATTATTGTAGGCACTTTCTATGTCCATAAAACAGGCCAGCATGTCACAAGTTTTTGAAATACAGATTGTATGTATGTAACTAATCTAGTGAGAGCATCTAAAGAGGAGTGACTTCTAAAACCTACTGTTACTGGAGCTAAAATTTTGTTTTTTTCAATAAACTTTTCAACACGTTTAGTGATTATTGAATTAAAAATCTTACAAAGGCATGATATAAAAGATATTGGTCTCAATTTGTGTGTGGAATTATGAGTATACACTTGATTGCTCGAATATTAGATTGTATATTTTGAGAAAGTATATTTTCGCTGAAAAAGGTAAGTTATTTATCATGGAGTATATTATTTCATCGGCCCCGGAAGCTGTATCTTTTCTTTTAAGGCAACAGAGAAGCTCCTGCATAAGTTTACCTTCCATAAATTTACCTTCCAATAGCGTGTTCAACGAAGTAAATAGAGGTTGACGCGTAGGTACAGAATCAGAAGCCAAGTTATATTGCAAATTTAATTTATCTTCAATAGATGAAGTGATTCTATTACATTGACGTCCTTTTACCCATCTCATTTTTATTCAAACCACAGGAGCTAGAGCTAGAAGAAGCATCATCCAATCCATCGCAAAACTTTTGCCAATTTTTTGACCGAACTATACTAATTTTTGATATTTATTCAACATATTTACTTCCTAGTTTATTTAAATTCTGAGGTGTGGGATTCCTCCTAAATTATTCTAAAGCTAACCGTCTTTCTGCTTCAATTTTAGATAATTCAGGTTGCTTGTACGGTTCAGGTTTGAATTTTTGCGATGATTTGTACAGACTTTAATTTTAGGATTACTCTTATCAGCTGTCTAATTGATTATCCTAACAAAAGAATTATATGAGCTGAACCTCTTCAGAGTTTGATAACAAATCAACACGCATTAAGATTTCTTTTTATACATCGGCCAGACAGCTCTCTTAAAATTACGTTTAGGTCAAAGTATAATAATAAATAACATAATAAATATAATAGTATCATGATATTTATAAATATTTTTCATAATGACATGATCACACCTCAAGATCTCATTCAAAACCTTTTTATATATGATTCTTTGTATGTTCGTAATATTTTATGATCTTAATAATTTGGCCATACTTATATTGGTTTGTGTAAAACTGTTATTAACGTCAAAGTTATTTCGAAAATGTTTACAGGTTCATGTATAACTTCCTCTATCTGTTAATAATTTTGTGTCTGCAACAAGATGCGCGCAACGTTCTTTGCATTTCTAATTTGAACGCGAGTAAAACCATCACTATCCGTTATTTTTATTTTCTCAGGCTATCAAATCTGCATTTTTCAGCACGGGATACCTCGGTTTCGTGTTCCATATTCATCTACAAATCATATTTATATATCATACGGAGCAGACCATATCCGATGTGAAAAAAGCGAACCGAAACGGACTCAGTTAATAATAATAATGTCCAGCGGACCACTCTACACGCTCCCAGATATGGTACGGCCGGACTAACTCCACCCACAAATCCGTGGTCCAGCTGTATCAAATCTGGACGTGTGTTAGCAATAGTGCTAACCGGCCAAGTGCGAATCGGACCCGCGCGCTACTATTAGCGCGCGAGTCCGATTCTCACATGGCCGGTTCTCCAATTACGAATTTTCAGCAGCTGTTCATTGGTGACTGAAATGATCAGTTCATATCGGTTTTTTTGGACTCAACCTTTACCGCAGTGCCGGTGATTTGCTGGATGCGAGAAGCAGAGGTCCAGCAAGTGGTATTTTAAAAAAAAAACACTGTGAAATCTTGGGGAAATAAACTCGAAGGGAGGTGTCAACCCTTGAAGACCCTGCTATGGATTTCTTAACTGCCGAAGGAGGGTAATGCGTTTATCAATACATGTATGTATTTATGTTTGTTCCTATGTGGCGTTCTAGAGACCAAACGCGTTGGCTGATGATGATGATTCTTCCGTCAAACAATTCGTCTTGCATTTGCGAGTATCACTGGCTACATTAAAATTGGAATATAAATAAAAAAGGGCGGATTTCGGGCGCCATGTTGTGGGTGCCCGACTATTTCCTTTTCTTCTAATCCCATTGTGCGTGGTATCAAAATAAAGGGTTGCAAGAGGTGATTCCAAAAATATAAAACTTTTATGTTTAAATGTTCATAAACCGAAAAAAAAATACTAAAAAGTCATAAATAAAAAAATTTATTCAAAAAATCAAAACACCCGACTGCTTAAGAAGTGAACTAAAAAGATGTAAACAAGAAGAAAATCATGCTGTGCAGTCGGAGGATACATCTGATTTTGGTCAGCCAGCTCGTGAATATGTATCCTCTGACTGCACAGTATGATTTTCTTATTGTTTCGTCTTTTTAGTTCGCTTCTTAAGCAGTCGGACTTTTAAGATGATTTTTTTTGCAGAATAACACTACAGTCGTTGTATTAATCGTGAAGCTTGGAGAGAGTCAAGCAGTCAACGTCTTACGGCTGAATTATGACAATAGTGACTGATAGAAATGACCAGGTCTTGAATAGAGTTTGAATCAAACAAAAAAAAACAAATATACGATTATAATCAAGACAAAATATTTAGTCACAAAATATTTTATTAACATTATTAGTAAAGGATATAACTTAAAATCATTCGTTACAGTGATCATGCGACGCTGACATATTATGAGTGAGGACTCCTAGTATTAAGTTCTTTGAGTCCGTAGTTTCGTAAACACTTCTCTGGCGTTATCAAGCACTTGTATCACATTGGCATTTAGTTGCGTTCCGAGTTTATATTCATCACAATTTACTCTTTCTTTTTCTTCACTGATTTTTGTTTGCAGATTTTCCAGTTTCTTTATTCTTGTTGCCTGGGAGATGGTATTTTCTACTTTTGTTGGTGCCGTCAAATTGTAAATTTTTGTGAGTAAATCCATCAGTTCTTTGGTATTATCTTTATCAACTGTATTGTTAATATTGGTTATTAAATTACCAATGTTTTTGTGTAATCGTTCTAGAGCTATTTTGGTGACTGTTGCAGGTGTACTTTCAGTAGTACTCACATTTTCGGTTGTCGATGTGATTGTCGTATTGGTGTCTGATGCAGATGTACTTTCAGTAGTATTCACTTGTTCGGTTGTCGTATTGGTGAGTGTTGTAGGTGTTCTTTCAGTAGTATTCACATTTTCAGTTGTCGTATTGGTGTCTATTGTAGGTGTACTTTCAGTAGTACTCTCATTTTCGGTTGTCGGTGTGGTTGCCGTATTGGTGTTTGTTGCAGGTGTACTTTCTGTAGTATTCACTTTTTCGGTTGTCGTATTGGTGTATGTTGTAGGTGTACTTTCAGGAGTACTCACATTTTCATTTGTCAATGTGTTTTTCATATTGGTGTCTGTTTTAGGTGTACTTGCAGTGTTACTCAATTTTTCGGTTGTCACTGTGATTGTCGTATTGGTGTCTGATGCAGATGTACTTTCAGTAGTATTCACTTGTTCGGTTGTCGTATTGGTGAGTGTTGTAGGTGTTCTTTCAGTAGTATTCACATTTTCAGTTGTCGTATTGGTGTCTATTGTAGGTGTACTTTCAGTAGTACTCTCATTTTCGGTTGTCGATGTGGTTTTCGTATTGGTGTATGTTATAGGTGTACTTTCAGTAGTACTCAATTTTTCGGTTGTCACTGTAATTGTAGTATTGGTGTCTGATGCAGATGTACTTTCAGTAGTATTCACTTGTTCGGTTGTCGTATTGGTGAGTGTTGTAGGTGTTCTTGCAGTAGTATTCACATTTTCAGTTGTCGTATTGGTGTCTATTGTAGGTGTACTTTCAGTAGTACTCACATTATTGGTATTCGATGTGGTTTTCGTATTGGTGTCTGTTATAGGTGTACTTTCAGTACTACTCAATTTTTCGGTTGTCACTGTGATTGTCGTATTGGTGTCTGATGCAGATGTACTTTCAGTAGTATTCACTTGTTCGGTTGTCGTATTGGTGAGTGTTGTAGGTGTTCTTTCAGTAGTATTCACATTTTCAGTTGTCGTATTGGTGGCTATTGTAGGTGTACTTTCAGGAGTACTCACATTTTCATTTGTCAATGTGTTTTTCATATTGGTGTCTGTTTTAGGTGTACTTGCAGTGTTACTCAATTTTTCGGTTGTCACTGTGATTGTCGTATTGGTGTCTGATGCAGATGTACTTTCAGTAGTATTCACTTGTTCGGTTGTCGTATTGGTGAGTGTTGTAGGTGTTCTTTCAGTAGTATTCACATTTTCAGTTGTCGTATTGGTGTCTATTGTAGGTGTACTTTCAGTAGTACTCTCATTTTCGGTTGTCGATGTGGTTTTCGTATTGGTGTATGTTATAGGTGTACTTTCAGTAGTACTCAATTTTTCGGTTGTCACTGTAATTGTAGTATTGGTGTCTGATGCAGATGTACTTTCAGTAGTATTCACTTGTTCGGTTGTCGTATTGGTGAGTGTTGTAGGTGTTCTTGCAGTAGTATTCACATTTTCAGTTGTCGTATTGGTGTCTATTGTAGGTGTACTTTCAGTAGTACTCACATTATTGGTATTCGATGTGGTTTTCGTATTGGTGTCTGTTATAGGTGTACTTTCAGTACTACTCAATTTTTCGGTTGTCACTGTGATTGTCGTATTGGTGTCTGATGCAGATGTACTTTCAGTAGTATTCACTTGTTCGGTTGTCGTATTGGTGAGTGTTGTAGGTGTTCTTTCAGTAGTATTCACATTTTCAGTTGTCGTATTGGTGTCTATTGTAGGTGTACTTTCAGTAGTACTCACATTTTCGGTTGTCGATGTGGTTTTCGTATTGGTGTATGTTATAGGTGTACTTTCAGTAGTACTCACATTATTGGTTGTCGATGTGGTTTTCGTATTGGTGTCTGTTATAGGTGTACTTTCAGTACTACTCAATTTTTCGGTTGTCACTGTAATTGTAGTATTGGTGTCTGATGCAGATGTACTTTCAGTAGTATTCACTTGTTCGGTTGTCGTATTGGTGAGTGTTGTAGGTGTTCTTGCAGTAGTATTCACATTATTGGTTTTCGATGTGGTTTTCGTATTGGTGTCTGTTATAGGTGTACTTTCAGTACTACTCAATTTTTCGGTTGTCACTGTGATTGTCGTATTGGTGTCTGATGCAGATGTACTTTCAGTAGTATTCACTTGTTCGGTTGTCGTATTGGTGAGTGTTGTAGGTGTTCTTGCAGTAGTATTCACATTATTGGTTTTCGATGTGGTTTTCGTATTGGTGTCTGTTATAGGTGTACTTTCAGTACTACTCAATTTTTCGGTTGTCACTGTGATTGTCGTATTGGTGTCTGATGCAGATGTACTTTCAGTAGTATTCACTTGTTCGGTTGTCGTATTGGTGAGTGTTGTAGGTGTTCTTTCAGTAGTATTCACATTTTCAGTTGTCGTATTGGTGTCTATTGTAGGTGTACTTTCATTAGTACTCACATTATTGGTTTTCGATGTGGTTTTCGTATTGGTGTCTGTTATAGGTGTACTTTCAGTACTACTAAATTTTTCGGTTGTCACTGTGATTGTCGTATTGGTGTCTGATGCAGATGTACTTTCAGTAGTATTCACTTGTTCGGTTGTCGTATTGGTGAGTGTTGTAGGTGTTCTTTCAGTAGTATTCACATTTTCAGTTGTCGTATTGGTGGCTATTGTAGGTGTACTTTCAGTATTACTCACATTTTCGGTTGTCGATGTGGTTTTCGTATTGGTGTATGTTATAGGTGTACTTTCAGTAGTACTCAATTTTTCGGTTGTCACTGTAATTGTAGTATTGGTGTCTGATGCAGATGTACTTTCAGTAGTATTCACTTGTTCGGTTGTCGTATTGGTGAGTGTTGTAGGTGTTCTTGCAGTAGTATTCACA
Source organism: Orthosia cruda (assembly GCA_964057195.1). Taxonomy (NCBI): domain Eukaryota; kingdom Metazoa; phylum Arthropoda; class Insecta; order Lepidoptera; family Noctuidae; genus Orthosia; species Orthosia cruda. Next base: position 8,700,938 of record OZ059840.1, read on the forward strand.
TTTTCAATTGTCGTATTGGTGTCTATTGTAGGTGTACTTTCAGTAGTACTCACATTATTGGTTTTCGATGTGGTTTTCGTATTGGTGTCTGTTATAGGTGTACTTTCAGTACTACTCAATTTTTCGGTTGTCACTGTGATTGTCGTATTGGTGTCTGATGCATCTGTACTTTCAGTAGTATTCACTTGTTCGGTTGTCGTATTGGTGAGTGTTGTAGGTGTTCTTGCAGTAGTATTCACATTTTCAGTTGTCGTATTGGTGTCTATTGTAGGTGTACTTTCAGTAGTACTCACATTATTGGTTTTCGATGTGGTTTTCGTATTGGTGTCTGATGCAGATGTACTTTCAGTAGTATTCACTTTTTCGGTTTTCGTATTGGTGTATGTTATAGGTGTACTTTCAGTAATACTCAATTTTTCGGTTGTCGCTGTGATTGTCGTATTGGTGTCTGATGCAGATGTACTTTCAGTAGTATTCACTTGTTCGGTTGTCGTATTAGTGAGTGTTTTAGGTGTTTTTTCAGTAGTATTCACATTTTCAGTTGTCGTATTGGTGGCTATTGTAGGTGTACTTTCAGTATTACTCACATTTTCGGTTGTCGATGTGGTTTTCGTATTGGTGTATGTTATAGGTGTACTTTCAGTAGTACTCAATTTTTCGGTTGTCACTGTAATTGTAGTATTGGTGTCTGATGCAGATGTACTTTCAGTAGTATTCACTTGTTCGGTTGTCGTATTGGTGAGTGTTGTAGGTGTTCTTGCAGTAGTATTCACATTTTCAATTGTCGTATTGGTGTCTATTGTAGGTGTACTTTCAGTAGTACTCACATTATTGGTTTTCGATGTGGTTTTCGTATTGGTGTCTGTTATAGGTGTACTTTCAGTACTACTCAATTTTTCGGTTGTCACTGTGATTGTCGTATTGGTGTCTGATGCATCTGTACTTTCAGTAGTATTCACTTGTTCGGTTGTCGTATTGGTGAGTGTTGTAGGTGTTCTTGCAGTAGTATTCACATTTTCAGTTGTCGTATTGGTGTCTATTGTAGGTGTACTTTCAGTAGTACTCACATTATTGGTTTTCGATGTGGTTTTCGTATTGGTGTCTGATGCAGATGTACTTTCAGTAGTATTCACTTTTTCGGTTTTCGTATTGGTGTATGTTATAGGTGTACTTTCAGTAGTACTCACATTTTCGGTTGTCGATGTGATTATCGTATTGGTGTCTGATGCAGATGTACTTTCAGTAGTATTCACTTGTTCGGTTGTCGATGTGGTTGTCGTATTGGTGTTTCTTGTAGGCGCACTTTCAGTAGTACTCACTTTTTCAGTGTTTTCTTCTGCTGTAGTTGTAGTTTTAGTTGAAAAAACACTGTTGATTCCTGGGATTAATTCCGTCGTAGATTCCACTTCTTTCGTAGTGCTTTCACTAGTTGTTTTGCTTACATTCGTTGGACTACTTACTAGTTTCTCCGTAGCTGGCGCGATGGTACTGTAGCTATCACTTTTGCTCTTGTTTGTCTCTGTTTTGGCCTCCAAAGTTATGAAGAGTATCAGGACCACTCCTGCCAATACAGCCGCTGAGCCTACTAAGCACAGTATAACAGACCTTTTCATGTTGGTAGATCGATTAATTTGAGTAAATTACAAATTCCAGTAACACGAGGTAGTGAGCGCTATCGTGATCCTTATTCTACTATATTGCTCCAAATATTTTCCGCATGTATATATCTTTATCTACTATTTACTTCCTGCGATATGAAGTATAATTTCCGCACACATAGTGTTTAATCATAAGCTGCTAATTAAACAAACCGGCCAAGTTCGAGTCACGCACCTAGGGTTCCGTACAAACAGCAAAAACATACACACTACATTCATCAAAATAATTAAAATCATAATAATAATTAATATATGATGACCTGTCAAGATTGACATATGAATGTTATCTCCAAATTTTCCAATATAAACTAATATAATAATACTATAGAAAAATACAATAGAACAATGAACAAACACACCAATAAAATGAAAAATCAAGAAAATAAGATAAAATTACAATAGTGACCATAACAAACATGAAAAATCATTTGACAAACCAAGATGAATAAAATATGTTCACAAGAAGCCAGGCCCGAGCACTATCCACACGCCCAACATCTTCGGGTTCGTCGCTCAGCTCCGCCTCGCAGCCGCCGGGACCACCTACAATCGTGAGTCAAGCGTTCCCGGACATTGTAGTTGCGTCGAGTTCGAGCGACGAATATTTCTCTTCGCCGACGACACCACCACCTGCGCGTCGACAGGGAGCACGGCGGCCGCCGGACAACATGGGACCTCAAGGCCCATCGGCCTCTGACAGGGTCCCCGCTCCCGGTAGAAGTGTGCAGCGCATGCGATGGACGCAATCGATCAATGAAAACGTCATGCGCGCATACTTTGGGGCTACAGAGGGGGGAATTAACCTGACTGCGTACCGTGGCCGGATGCTCTCTCTATTTCAGGTGCTTGAGCCAGCTGTCAACGTTTCGGCCCAACGTCTGTCGGATCAGGTGCGGGTCATCCAACGTAACCGTATGTTGGATGATGCCGTACTTGATAGACTGCGCAATTTAATCACGGAATAGCCGTGTCTCGCCTGCCTTGCCACCGGCCGCGGTGCAACTGCAACCCAGTGTTTCACCGCTACTCGACCATGTTGGTGAGGATGACGACGACAGGGCTATATCTGTGAGTACCCAATGCAATGCACGTTTAAGGAGCGCTTTGTTTATACCTCGACTACCTCGTCTGCCCATGCATAAGAAAAATAGGGCGCTGGTGTGTGCTCTAGATTCGCAGCTATCAGATTGTTTTGATAGCAGCAAAGACCTTGCCGATATCCACTCAATACTGTACTGTGTGGCTGCTGCGGCATGTCGTGTAGCTAACGTCAAATTTCCAAAAAGTGACAGAGCTACACGACCAGCTGTACCAGATGGGCAGTCCAGGATTGAGCGTCGTATCGGTGAGGCTAGAGCACTCATCGGCAAACTTATCTGCTTCAGGGAGGGCAACACTCGCCCTAGAGTGATGCCCATTGTGAGGCGGGCGTTCTCGGGGACTGATATCAGTTCTTGAGATTATCTGTCCAGTGTCACAGAGCGTATCGACTTCCTGAAGCAGAAGATATATGCATGGGCAAGCCGTATCTATCTATCCTTTACATTGATGATCTGAAGCTTTGCCCCCAACAACTTGCGACTGATGAAGCTACTGAAGGTAACAGAAACCTTCAGTGACGCTATCAGGATGGAATTTGGTGTGGACAAATGTGCAGTCATGCATGTGAAGCGAGGGGAGATTATGGAATCCGTGGGAATACAACTCTCGGATTCCATACACCTTAAATCCTTTGCCTCAACCGAAACTTACAAGTATTTGGGTATGTCGGAAGCACTAGGCATCAATGTAACTGACGTGAAACAGTCGTTGAAGGAACGGTTCTTTGGAAGCCTGAGAAAAGTATTAAAAATTCTTTTATCAGACGGGCACACAGTGCGCGCCTTCAACGGCTGGGTCATGCCGGTCTTGATGTACTCTTTCGGCATACTCAAATGGACTCAGACAGAACTTGACGCCCTGGATAGGCGGGCCCGCACGCTGCTTACCGCAAATCGTATGCGTCACCCACGTTCATCGGTTATGAGACTGTATATCCCTCGGAAGTGTGGGGGTCGTAGCTTTTTAAATGCTAAGACCCTACATAAACGTGAGGCATGCAGTCTCAGGGAATACTTCCAGGCCGCTGACGTGGGTATGCATCGAGGTGTAGTAGCAGTGGACAAGGGCATTACCCCGCTCTCCTTGGCTAACGAGAACTGGCGCAAACTTATAGTATTAGATACTAATGACCGCAGGGAGGTATGGCAGAGCAAGAAGCTTCACGGACGCTTCTACCGGGTCCTACATGGCCCCGATGAAGGTCTTTTAGCGTCCGCGGCCTGGTAGAGAATGCCTTGTGGCATTAAGTCCGCCTATGTACCACTATTGTACATGAAGTTTAAATAAATAAATAAATAAAAAAACAGTTGCATGTTAAAGTTTGAATAAAACTATGAGTACATAATTAATTGGCAAACATATAACCCACACCATTGCCTACGGATTAATATATGAACAAATAGGAAACGGAAGAGTATCGTTCATAGCGTAAATTTATCTTAGATGATGTATTATGGAGATAAAATATTTATAGCCAGATATTTGAACTTTTTACTAGAAAGGGAGAAGATATCTATGTCCATGAAGTGTGTGATATAATTTTCTACAAGCTGTCGAAGAGGCACCCGTGCCCCGGCGTTGGTCCTACATGAATCCACATGGAACAACCGGGGCACGTGGGCCGCCCTTCTAATAACATTTCGGAGTACTGTACTGTATAGCGTAACTTATTTGTGATTTCAATACAATCGAATCTATTGTTACACAAACCATGCAGCATCATGGCCACCAAAAGTAAGCGCCGAGACTCTAAACTTAAAATATTACATCGCTGTAACAACTGTGAGTATGGAATCCTCGAATGATAACATTTATAGTTCATTGTGCGTAGAAAATTTTTCTGCACGACTTCTAATTTAAAGTTCTATTTGAGGTAAAACGGTTTCCAGATAGGAATGGCGTATTCTTATTGAGACCTTATTAAACTTTTGTATAATACCAAAAAGGTAGAGGGTCGCACAAAGTCTTTGGAGGCTCTCATGACAAAACCATACATTTGAAAGGCTTTATTTATTATGTTTTCAATATGCAAGTCAAAATGCAGACATTAATCAATAGTAACACTAAGGTCGCGAACGGATTCTACTACTTTTAATTGTTAGCTATTCAAAGTAAACTTAAATTTAGTTTATTTTTGTTTTCAGTAAATGATATACTGTGACATTTTCGAAGACTAAGAAAGAGTTTGTTATCTATACAGTAGCTATTAAGTCTGTGAAGATCTTCTTGAAGCAGTAGGCAGTCATCAATTTTCTTTCATCAAATCTTTATAAACTTTCATATCATCCGCGAACAGCAAGCATTAACAAAACAATGTTTAATATCATTTATAAACAAAATGAAAAGCAAGGGCCCAAAATGGACCCTTGAGGAACACCGGACTTGACAGCCACAATCTCAGATTCAAACCCATTAATAACGACCTTTTGTGTCCTGTTATAAATGTACTAGCACTTCGCCCGCGACTTCTTGACAAATTGTTAAACGCATGTCACATTTGGGTGTTGAGAAACTGAAAGTAGAAATAATAGTCGTTTAATCGTCGATTACGTTAACAGCCCGATAATTGAAACCTGGGAAACCAGGTGTGAGGGTAAAAGAAGCTATGTGTAATAAAATACTTCAAAAATCTTGATCACCCCCTAAATAGTATTTTGGGGATAGTTCCGAAAAACGAATAACTAATAGCAACCCACATTATTTATTAAGGTTAGTATTTGTGCCAAATTTCAAGTTTATTAAACCAAGATCTTCAACACCCCCCTAATCTTCTTTTAGGGGTAGTTTCGAATAACTAATAATGATATCCTTTATTATTTACTTAGGTTAGTATATGTCCCAAGTTTCAAGTTTATTAATCCAAGAAATGAGATTTTCCATACAAACTTTAACATCCCTTAAATCCTATTTTAGGAGTAGTTTTGAAAAACTTGTAATGACAACCTTTACTTTAAAATCAATAAAAAAATTATAAAATATTTGCTGTTAGTATTGATGGCAAGTTTCAAATATATAAGCCCAACAAATTGCCACCTTTAACCTCCATTAGGGGTAGAATTTCCGGAAATCAATAAACTCATTACTTTATTTATTAATCAAGAAACCTACTATTTTAGATATTTTACCTTCCAAACCGAAGAAATGTCATGTAAAGTTTCAACCCCTAATTTATTCCCCTTAGGGGTAGAATTTCTAAAACCTAATAATTACATGAATTCCTTTTACTAACTCCAACTCAAACTTACAAGCTATGGAAATTAGATAAAATCAAAATCATCAAAAAATCAAAATTTCTTTATTCAATTAGGCCATTAAGCGGCACTTTCGAACGTCAAAAATAAAAATTAAATGTAATAATAATTGATTCTACCGTCCATTCGGAAATGTAGCTTGTTATGGAGAAGAACGGACAAGAAACTCCACACTTACTCTTTTAAAAAAACAAAAATGTGTTTTACAAGTATTTGGTTACAATAATCTTGTAGGAAAAATACATATATGTGAGAACGATGTAAAAAAAACGCACGTAAAAGCGTCTAGAGTAAAACAAACAATTAAAAATACAATAAATAGGTAATTAAAAACAGGCGGAGGCAGCTAAGATATGACCAATCCCAACTGATGGCGCCCGTTCACGAACATGACACATGGATCGGCACCATTCAGCTCAACCATTATGAAGGGAACCGAATGATCCAACACATGTGCCACCATCAGAGAGACATTAGAGAGAGCATGACACACTCAACTGCCAGGGCACACTAAAGTCAACGAACGACACATAGTTACAGTAAATGGTAGATTTACAATTGGTACATAGTACTCACATATGTGCTGTGCAGTTATATAATCCAAAAAAGAAATTGAGTTTATACAACACAAATATACATTATAATTATTCGTACAGTCTTCAGCAGGTCCAACAATACTTCATAACTTTTCTGCTTATCACTTGTTTTTGTGGCATAGTGGGTGTGGAGCTGGAATAGCGTTGGGCCAAGCATTTTTATCAGCGATGTAATCCCCCAACCTATAATATGCCTGCCTGCATAGTGTGCGTTTTATACAAGTTTTAAATTTCGTCTCATTCAATTCTAGAATGTGTGGCGGTATTTTATTGTAAAATTTTATACAGTACCCCATAAAAGATGACGCTACTTTAGCCAGCCTGAAACCTGGTTGAATTAATTGGTCCCTATTTCTAGTAACATAACTATGTCTATCGCTGTTTTTACTAAAAATATGTAAATTCTTTCGAACGTACATGATGTTTTCGTAAATATATTGACACGGTACCGTCATGATGTTAATGTCCTTAAACAGTTTCCTTAGAGAATCGCGCCGGCGAAGATTGTATATCGCTCTGATGGCTCGTTTTTGTAGAACAAAAATTGACTGAATGTCTGCAGCCCTTCCCCATAGTAATATGCCGTAAGACATTATACTATGAAAGTAACTAAAATAGACCAGCCTCGCGGTATCTACATCAGTAAATTGACGAATTTTTCTAACAGCATAAGCCGCCGAACTTAACCGCCCCGCAAGTGATATTAAATGAGGACCCCATTGTAACCTTGAGTCTAGCGTGATACCCAGGAAAACCATTTTGTCGACGAATTCTAGCTTCTCGTTGTTTAATATAATGTCACAATCATAACTTTTGACATTCGGCAAGACAAATTTTACACACTTAGTTTTTTTAGCATTCAAAACTAAATTATTAGCAGTGAACCAATTTAGAACTTGCCGCAATGCATTATTTACGTCGGCAACGTTACTCGTACGTCTATTTATGTTAAAAATCAAAGAAGTGTCATCAGCAAATAACACCATGTTTAGTTTGTTTTTCAATACATGGGGTAAATCGTTAATGTATACTAAAAATAAGAAAGGACCTAAAATTGAGCCCTGGGGTACCCCCATTTTCACGTTCAACCCCGACGAATTGACACCGTTTATTTGAACTAATTGCTGTCTATCTACAAACTTTCAACCCCATTTTTAGCTCCGTTAGGGGTGGCATTTCCGGAAATAATTAAACTCATTGTTATTTTTTAAATCAGGAGCAAAAACCTACAATTTTAGATGTTTTACCTTCCAAACCGAAGAAATTTCATATAACGTTACAACCCCTATTTTATCCCCATAGGGGTAGAATTTCCAAAAACTAATAAATACATGTTTTTTTATCCACCTAGAGATTAAATATAAAATTTCACGTGTCCAACTTTCAAACTATAGAAATTACATACAAACTTTCAACCCCCGTTTTACCCCCTTTGGGGACGAATTTCCAAAAACCATTTTTTTTTTTATGAACCATAATCGTAAATCTAAAATTTCACGTGTCCAACTTACAAACTGTAGAAATTGCATACAAACTTTCAACCCTCTTTTTACTTACTTAGGGGTCGAATTTCCATAAACCAATAAATATAGTAATTCTTTTTATGAACCAAAAGCGTAAATCTAAAATTTTACGTGTCCATCTTACAAACTGTAGAAATTACATACAAACTTTCAACCCCTTTTTACCACCTTAGGGTTGGAATTTAGAAAAACCAATAAACACATTAATTATTTTTATCAACCAAGAGCGTAATGTAAAATTTCATGTGTACAATTTGCAAACTGTAAAAACTTCATACATACTTTCAACCCCATATTTACCCCCTTAGGGGTCGAATATCCAAAAGCTATTAAATTCATTAATTCTTTTTATCAACCAAGAGCGTAAAACTAAAATTTTACGTGCCCAACTTACAAACTGTAGAAATTACATACAAACTTTCAACCCCCTTTTTACCCCCTTTGGGGTGGAATTTCCAAAAATCCTTTCTTAGTGCTCACTTACGCCATATGAGGAACCTTTCTGCCAAATTTCATTCTTCTAGGCCTAGCGGTTTAGGCTGTGCGTTGATCGATCAGTCAGTCAGTCAGTCAGTTTCTTCTTTTATATATTTTATTTTATATATACATTTATAACAGGACACAAAAGGTCGTTATTAATGGGTTTGAATCTGTGATTGTGGCTGTCAAGTCACAAGTCACGGTGTTCCTCAAGGGTCCATTTTGGGCCCTTGCTTTTCATTTTGTTTATAAATGATATTATAGCCAGGGTGTAAAAGGATAACCAACAGAACCCATTAGCAGCACTTTTGGAATTTTGTCAGTTTATCTGTTTATTTGTGCAAGCATCATCAATTGTATATATAATTATATCATATAAAATTGCGCGTAACTTGAAGTATTACATAGTTTTTGTTTCATCGCAATCGGTTCACACTATCAAAATAAAAATGAATTTAAAGTCTCAAGAAGTAAAATATCACAACTCACGCAATTCAAATACTCGGACAGTTGAACTCCATATTCGATAGATGGAGTTTTGCATTTGACGTCATTTTTTGACTCATGAAATTCTACAGTAATATAGTTTACTAGCTTCTGCCAGATTGTTGGAAATTAATCCACGGGAACATGCTACTGGGATAAAAAGTAGCCTATATGCTATTTCAGAACATAATCTATCTCTGTGCTTAATTTCATCCAGATCCGTTCAGCTGTTCTGTCGTGATTGAGTTACATTCATACATCTATCCATCAAAATTTTCACATTTATAATATTAGTAAGAAGTAAGATAAGGATCATCAGAATTGCCCATAAGCTATAATTTTTAATGATATTGGGGGAAGTACTAATTCCACGCTGGCAGCTATTATTTTAAAATTTATAGTATTTCCTTTAGATAAAAAAGTTTTTAGTTATTTATGCCTGTATCCTTCCAGTGTGCCCAGATTGGGCGTCCTTTCGCCATCTAGGCTACTCGGAACGGTTTCGGGGTGGCCAATTTTTAAGACCGGCGACTGCTCAGAAAAAATAAAAGTCTGCTTTAGGCGATTTCAGGATTATACTATCTTATACAACTTTATCTGAGGAACGATGAAAATACGGTTAAAAAATGTATTATTATTTCTGTCAATACTCCAATGACGATTATCACAGTCATAGTGAAAATAAAGAAATGTCGTATAACGTTTTATGTGGAACCAAGAATGATTATTTTTTCTAACGAAATACGGTTGACATTGGTTTGTAGTATGTTGAATGATATCAGTGGGTTTTAGAGCGAGTTTTTATCAATTTGTATTGAAACTGGATAAGCGCCGTCTGGTGGTAAGGGGCAACAGCTTGTTTGGTATACAAATTGACATAAGAGAACGTTTACGGTAGTGTGATCGAGTGCGTTAAAAAACTCGAAATAAGGCTTCTGTGGCCTTAGACAAGTGTCTAATTCTATTTACGAAAGCGTAGCGATAGCGATTGGAAAAATGTATGGGAATGTCAAACGCTATCAAAATGTCACGTGATCAATCCCTTACATTTGGCATTTCTTTTTTGAATGTATGTTTTAAAAATAATTTAAGAAATGTAATAAATAAGAAAATATTTAAATAAAGGACATAATAATTATATTACGTTAATAGCATCTAGTTATTTATTTATTTATTTAAACTTCATGTAAAATGGTGATACATAGGCGGACTTAATGCAGCAAGGCATTCTCTACCAGTCAACCTTTGGGTTAAAAAGGACACAACAGGTGGTAGGAGTACAAAATAAAAATAAAAAATGAACAATAATTAAAGTCGGATATTAATAAACTATCTAACTAATAAAATACTTAAATAATTTCTAAAACAATAGACTAATAAATATTATGATAAATATCATATTCTAAATGAAAACAGAAATTTAAACATAATAACTAAGACGAAGACCGAGCTATGTAAGAGCTTGAATGAAAATTTACTCTCAGCTTTTTTATGTCAAGGGGAAGGACGTTCCAGAGTTTTATAGTAGAGACAGCGTAAGAATTAGATATACCCAGTGCGGTGAGAAGGAATTTGGAGTAGTAAGTTTTTGGAAGCTCGAAGGTTAAGATCGTGAGAACTGCCCAACACTTTAAAATATTGTTTTAAATAATCAGGAGTACAAGGATCGTACATGATGTTGAAGTGCATGCAGAGGGATCTTAGGGATCTCCTCTGACGGATAGGCAGCCAATTAAGCTGAGAACGGAAGGAAGAAATGTGATCATATTTACGAAGCCCAAAAATAAAGCGAATACAGTTGTTAAGAAGTCGATCCATTTTGTTAAGAAGTTCTTGGGATAGATCAGAGCAACAAACATCAGCATAGTCGATTATAGGCAATACAAGAGCTTGAACCAAGGTGGTTTTAGTGCTGGACGGAAGAAAATGCTTGAATCTGAAAGTGACTCTCTGGCTAATCTGAGCGACCTGCTTATTCCAGCTTAACTTGTCATCAATGTATAGGCCTAAGTCTTTAACGTGAGGCGAGAGAGGGATAACGGTATTGCCGAAAATAAGCGGCATTAGAAGGCTAGTGTCCAAGGTTCGTAGAAAATACGAACTACCAATAAGGATAGCCTGACATTTACTGACATTGACAGTAACGCCAAATCTGTTAGACCAGTCAGCGATTGCTTGGTAGTTATGCTTTTAATATGATAACGTACATTGGTCGTACATTGCTACGGTAGACATTTCATACTCAGATAGTTTGTAATTTGTTCAGATTTTGAGTACGCGTGTTGCACCGTCGACCACATCATCGTTTACCATCAGGTGAGATAGTGGTCAAGCGCGAGCCTATTAAATAAAAAAACTGTAGTTTTAAAACAGTGCATTGCTTCAAATTTTACGTACATTCGGTACATTGCTCGTACATTGCTCTCGCACATATTGCATTGCTATTAATTGTTCACACAAGAACTCCCTTTAATTTAGACATAGCAACGTTTATCTCTACGCTATTTAATTTAGTTGCAAAAAAAATTGGACAGGCTCTAAATGTGTAAAATTTATATTTTTTAATTCAAAATCAAAATCATTTACTCTTTAATCGTTAATAGCATTTAGTTATGCTTTTAATATGATAACGTACATTGCTCGTACATTACTACGGTATGCATTAAACACTAAATTAGTTGGTAATTTGTTCAGATTTTGAATACACCCGCCATTCCGATATCAGGTTGGTGGCTCACATACTTTTTTCTAAAACCTGTGGTTTTAAAATAGTACATTGCTTAAAATTTTACGTAAATTTGGTACATTGCTCTTACATTGTAGTCCAATAGCCAGAAGAATATGCCCTTCGATAACTCAAAAGTTTTTTATTTTTGCTGGGTGGATACCTTAAATGAATTCACTGCTATGTACAAAAATGCTAACAGTTTAGAGTTATGCAATAGGTATGACGTAGGTATTTCCTATTATTTCGTGTTATAGCAATAATATAAAATTTAATTTTATTAATTTGCTGTTTCTTTGTTAGTACTACCTAAACTTATTGTTAGTGAAAATGCTAACAGATAGGTACTGTGGAATAGTGGAAAACTAAAAATGGCTCGTAACTCTTTCAATAAAAGATTTAAGGTTTTCAAATTATTTCCTATATGCATAGAGGGATTAGTTATACCTTACAACAAAAGTTCTAACAACTAGGTATCATGTTGCACAGGTATTTGTATTTATTTTTGCGATACGCGAAATATTGAATGTATGTTTATAATTTCGCGCGTACGTATCTGTAATAATAAACTCTGCCACCATACAAAAGTTTAAAACATTTACGTGCTATGCCTTTAGTTTCGTTTTCGCTTGAAAAAAGATTGGTAGGTAAGTAGGGTAGGTAGCATGGTAAGAAGGATAGGTAGGTAAGTCTAGGTAAGTAGGGTAGGGTTAGGGTAGGCCCGAGGCAGTTGACGGAAGCGAAGCTGCGGGCACAGCTACTTTATAATTATACTAGCTGTTACCCGCAGCTTCACCCGCGTTAATATAGATTTTGTGAATCAATTCTGGTTATCGACATACAGGTTGAGAAAATCCAATGTTGCAGTTTTAGTTTTAATCAAAACCGGCCCCGTGACTCTTTTAATGTTTTGTGCTGTTCTTCATAGTGATGATTTGGCCATCCACACACACTTGGAAAACTCGGCCTGTATAGGTACAGGAAGCATTAACACAAAAACGATTAACTTAAATAATTGAACACAGGTATATGTTAAATAGTTACAAAAGGAAACAAAAAAACTACAGACTCATATGTTTTGCTTTACTGAAAATTTAAGATACCACACTATCATAAATTGTATCTATAGTTAATTGAAATTCCTTAATTATGCCGTTAATCATGGGTACAATATTTTAGGACGCTGCTATATACTATGTTGTCATTTGATGCTAATACATACACATTCTGGGCCCTGGACATACGCGAACATCAGCAGCTACATGTAGCTGGCCTTGGGTAAAGCATAGCTTTTCCAAATTCACCCCTGCTACCCTTGAGCTTTGTTAATAGTAATAGCAAAACTAAGTTTAATTAGAAACTGGAGTCTTTTGAATTGAAATGATAGACAATTGGGATCCGACGTATGAAAACGCTTTCCCCTTTTCTCATACCTGTTAATATATTGGCACCTATTATATTTACCCACTGACCTCTATCATACAAGTACGCTGGACTAAACATACTACTAGATGAATGTTATATGAATGCCTAATAATCAGTAATAATATGTTCAAAAGCAATGTGTAATACTAAATTCTGGAATCATCATCATGATCATCCACAGCCCGATTTCGCCCAGTGCTGAGCACAGGCCTCTCTCTTGTACCAATCACCAAGTTTCTGAGCCTGGAATTAATTCTGGAATAATATCATGATAATTATATTTTTATTAACAAATGTTTTGAAGTCAAACAATTTATTATCTGCATCTGAAATAGAGTTGAAAACTGATATAAGTCTTCACCTTGCTGGAATGCAATGTCACTCTTATTTGCACCTTAACACTACAGAGACAGGATTTCAGCGATGAGAGCGAGAAATACGTCCGTTGTAAATGATTATCCATCTCATTTAATATTATTATTGATAAATGATGTTCCCTTCACGAATCCGATGAGCGCCAACCCAGTGAATCCGAACGATTGTAAGTATTAACTAACTAGTGTACTTGAGCGAGGAGATAGTTACTCAAATATACTAGTTTTAAGGATAAGTTGTTAGCCTATACCCATATTTAAATCTCTCTGATCTGACAGTACTGCGCTATAACTTTACTAGCACGCTATCCACTAGTTTATAGCTTGCAATCTGACTGAAAATATTATTCAGTTAACCTTTACAGCAATTATTCTATTACTTAAAAATGAATCATATTAAAAATAACTGAGATCTTTTTTTTTCTTACGTATTAAATTATTCTCACGATAGATAAAGCCCATAAAAGTATTTTTTTACTGAAGGCTATGTCCCATCTCTAATATTAGTTCCATGGACTCTCACGTTAAGTAACGTTGCTATCAGCGCCAAAATGGCGAAAATCAAATGTCTACATTTTGCCATCGATAATATGAAGTCCAGCGTACTTGTATGATAGAGGTTTGTGTATTTACCCCATGTTGTGTGATACCACAGATAATATAATACTACTGGTAAAACGAAGCCTCATCCCATTAGATAATCTAATAAAATATGTAGATCTCAATCATTAGTTATCAAAAACATGCCTGCAATGTTTCAACCAAATCGAAAGCCGCAATAAAAAGTTTCATACAAAGTTCAGCTTTCCCATATACCCCCTTAAAATTCGAATTTACAAAAATCTGCCAAAATTCAGCTTCATGAAGAAAATTTGTGCATCATATCTTTACAACCCCAACCCCCTTTTAGGGGTAATTAAAAACTATACACTTTAATTATTTGTTACGGAAGTATTCCCGCAAAGTTTGAAGTGAATCGATTCCCATAATAAGAAGTTTCATACAAAACTAACCCCTCCCATTTCTCCCCCTTCGATTTTTAAGCACTAAGAAGTAGTGTAACATAGTGTTCATTAATACTGATTAAAAAAAAAAACTACTTAACTTAAAAATAAACAATTAAATAAAACTATTTACAAAAAATAAACAATCTAAATAAAGCTATTACTTGAAGCTATAAAATAATTATTCAATTATATTCAACTATTATTGAAATGTAACTATTAAAAATAAAAATAAAAAACCAAAGTGTACAAGTAATGCGGACAACCACATTATTTTATAGATACGGAAATAACCGGTTCCTCATCGCCGCCCGCCAGCGGTCGCGCGTCGCGCGCGCACGTAGCTAACACAGGCAGTCCGTAGCCGAACCTCTCGAGGCACGGACGCTGTCGCCTTGACTAATTTTCTCGCTGTACTACCGTCATTGCGAAATATCAATTTTGCACGTGAAGTTAGTTACGAATATTTAAACTATATTATCAACTTAAGAGTGGATTGCCTTTGTCCATATACTTAAAACAGTTGTAATTATTAATTAAGTGACCGTGATTCCCAAACTTGGGTGAGTTGTGCACATTTATTTATAAAGATTTCTAACGGCCGTTACCTACCTGTTGTATTTTCTTTGTCTTAATTTTAGAGGTACGAGTCCGAGTAGATATTGTAGCTTTATTCTATCCTGTGTGTAATGCTTATAGTTGCCTTTCTTCCATTATGTTCTACTTAAAACTTTCAAAGCTTAACGTTGTAACCGTCTCTGCTTGCTTAAATTTACTATTAATTTAGATTCTTTACACCTAGAATTCTTCCCGCCGTTATAAGCCCTAAATTGCCAATCTAGTTCTTGCCATGCATCCTAGCGTTTCCCGTGCGCCCCTTATACCGGCAGCTTAATGATTCGGCTTTTGTTCCTAGGAATTACGTCACGGTTCAACTGACTGAGCCGGATTCTCATTCTGTCTCCTTCATCGCCTGAGTGGAGTGGCCGAGCTGACCGGGACTACGCCTGGAGGACGGGACTTCGCCAGGGAAGTGTGAAAGGCTAGACAAGTGCGCAACGACCTAGGCCGAACCTTACTTTCTTTTTTTTAATATACCGTTTTTTTTTTTATAATTTCAAACTGAGTTTCATTTCTTCTCTTTTCTTGTTCACGTCTTATATACGTGACAGTAGCCTACTCGTATGTTCTTCTCAGGGTCTCAAAGTATCTCCATACCAAATTCCATGTAAATAGGTTCATCAGTCTAAGCCCTATTAAGAATTATCATACAAAACTAACGCCCCATCCCCCATTCCTCCCCCTTCGTGTTTTATGCAAGTAGCCTATCATATGTCCTTCTCAGGGTCTCAAACTATCTCCATACTAAATTTCATCTAAATCTGTTCATAATAAGAAGAAGTTGCATGATAAGAAGTTACATACAAAATTAACACACCCCCCATTTCTCCCCCTTCATGTTTTATGCAAACAAAGTAGTCTAAGTCCTTCCCAAGGTCACAAACTATCTCCATACCAAATTTTATCTAAATCGATTCAGCGGTTTAAGCCATAATAAAAAGTTTCATACATAACTACCAATCCCCTCATTTCTCCCCCTTCGTGTTTTATGAAAAAAAGTAGCCTATGTCCTTTCCCGGGTCTCAAACTATTTCCATACCAACTTACATCTAAATCGGTTCAGCGGTTTATGCGTGAAAAGGTAACAGACAGACAGACAGAGTTACTTTCGCATTTATAATATTGGTATGGATGATAAATATTTTACTTATTAGTTTAGATAGTTTTTTTTAGTTGCCCTCACTATAGGAATTTCACCTGTATCGTGGGTGACGCGGGTGTGTTTACAAACATTTAAACTTACAAACACAAACACCCAGATCAACTAATTGTAGGCCATACAAATATTGTTCCGTGAGGGAATCGAACCTGCGACACGCAGCACATTCGCCGACCGCTCAATCACTGCGCCAACCGTTATCATTAGAAGTATAATTCGTCTCATATAGACTATATCTGTAATAATAGCTTCAGCCTCAAATCTGTCTAGATGACTAAGACGTAATAACTAATGTTTATATACTCACTCATACTCATTATCTTTATTTGCGTAACATATTGAACAAAATTTTATTAAACAATATAATCAAGTTATTTTATATTTATTTATTTATTATCACCAATTATAACATATTTACAGTTTGATCCAATATGATGCTACAAGTCACAATTTAAACACAAAATAACATTATACTAAAATAACCTAGCAACATAATTACATACAATATACATCAATAAATTAAATTATTAAACATGCCAAAGTCTATAGCTCCAGGCCACTCTCAATAATTATTTGAGCCCTTTGAATAAATCTCGACAGGTTTTGCCCAAATATGTCCTCCGACAATGTAACCACATTAACAATACGCACGGCTCGTGAGATAGGGGCAAACTTGAGGAGGTTAGTCCTAGCCGCTGGCACGTCTAACAGAGCGGGGCGGTGGCGCGCGCCCACGCACCCATCCGGCGCGCGCAGTCACAGCGCTTCCAGCACCTCCGGGTGGTGCAGCAACCCTAGTAGGATGCTGGCTACATATTTAACCAGCGCGACGTCCCTTCTTACTGCTAGCCTGGTGTACCCAACCATGCCAAGGACGAACAGACTCGGGTACATCAGGGGATAATAGAGATAAACTCCGTATAGTTTGCAATAAAGAAATCTAGAAAATTTATTTTGAATTTTATCTAACATTAGACTGTATTTCTCTTCATGTGGATTCCAAATGAATGCACTTGTTTCGAGATGACGCATTATAAAGAACTTTTACAACAGCAGTATCGGTAAAATCCTTTCACTGTCTTAAGATGAATCCGAGATTTCTGAAAGCCCTGCCGCACACCTCAACTATGTGTTTCCGGAACGTCAGCTCTGACACCATCTGAACGCCCAGGTCTCGTACATGTGAGACACGCGGAATAACTACACCGTCCATGTCATACTGATGCTAGATGATGATGATATCTATGATGACGGCCCATTACCTGTCACAGAGACGCGGCCTGTGTCCCAGCAGTGGGTACATAAGTGGGGCCGGTGATGATGATTATCAAGTTCGCGGTGGATTGCCCACAAAATGGACCTAATTAAATCCCCTACGAAGTGTTCCCTCACCGTGTGTACGGAGTGTTGCCTCCCCAATCTTCTTTGTCGAATGGCTCTTTTTTTTTTCTACGTGGCGTCTCGCAGATCCAATCTAAGTGATTGGCTACTGCTTAACCGGGCTAACCTGTGGAGACTAAGCTATATTATAGCCTCCGGCCAAGGCACAAACAAGTTTCTAAACCTAAAGCGATTGCGCTAAGGGCTACCCCATTTGGGGTCGGACCTCGGCTCGGCATAGCTGGTGGGACAACTAAGGCTGGATCTAGATTAATGAATTTACTGTCCGTTCGTAAACTACCTACTTGGAGAAGAACGGATAAGAAACTCCTTTTAAATCTAACATTTAAAACTGCACAGCTGACGCGGGCTGGCGTGATTTTACTGAAGGAACACGCGACGGACCTCGGCGGCGAGGTAGGTATGGATCGGTTTGTTTATTTAACGTCGAATGGCTCGGTGCGTTGCGGTGCTCGGTGCTCGGTGCGTTGTATGAGATTTACTAATGCGCAGACATTGTAGCCAACATCACAGTAGCCAAGAAGATTGGGGAGTAGGTACCTATTGTACACGCAGTACCACGAATAGAGAGAGATGGAGGAGTCTCAAAAATACTTAATCTTCTTGGCCGCCTTGATGTCGGCTACAATGGCTGCGCAGTAGTAAATTAAGTTAAAAAGTTATACAAAAAGAAGAATTTTCCAAAAAGGTCCAGGCGTCTTTGTGTAATCGGGAAACATACATAAAAAGATTCCAAAGAATTGAGAACCTTTTTATGAAGTCGGTTAAAAACAGCAGGGAGCCCGGCCAAGAAGATTCGAGAGTACTGTATCAAGGTCATGGTGTATTGATGGCACTCTGAATGCTCAGGGTATCAGTAGTTTACCTTTGTTTAAATGGGCCTAAGGCCTGACCTTCAACCCTTGTCGTAAATCCAATTGATAAAATATTATCAGTTGAATAACAGCCGACCATTTGTAAATGGAAAACAACGAGTCTTACTCGCCTAACGAGGGTTCCGTGCTTTAAAAGGAAAAATATATTATAAATGATAAAAAATATAATTTTATAATGATCTAATGATGCCCTTTCATTTATGATTACCAACTTGACATAGTTACCTTAGATAAAAACTTTAATTCTGTTTTAACTTTAGTACTGTTTTGGCTTCTATTGGACTAAAAAAAAGGTCAAGTGCGCATCGTACTAGCGCACAAATGGTTATATCGAACGAAAAATTATATTTTACAATGTTTTTGTTTTAAATCCATAGCCTATTTATATACGTTTCTTTCATCTAAAACAATGACATTCAAGTAAACAGATAGGTCATGAGCGCGCGCATTGTGAAGACTCGAATAGGTCACAATTGTGACCTTTAGTCTTTAGTTTATGTCACGCATGGTGAAGAGCGATAGGCTTTGTTGAAACAAAAACAAAATAAAAAACATGCCATCGTGTGTATTTAGAAATTGTACCAATTATGATACCAAAGTAAATAAAACAGAAGGGATCTCATACCATATGTAAGTACGCAATACACCTCAATTTACTAATTTATTTCATTTTTTTTTTATATTCTGATATTTGGAGGTTAGAAAAAGATAACAACATTGGTGGTCAGAATAATGTTTGTTTACATTCACACGCAAGTGACAAACACTAGCTGTCTCTTTTTTTCTTGTTGGTTTTATCAAGCCATCCCTTTCGACTTGTAGTGAAATGTCAGATGAATGAAAAGTGTGTATGTGTGCTGCCGCTGCTGCGCGGAACTCTTTTTCAATTGTTTTGTGAGTGTATAATGTATCTGTTTATTTGAATATCACTGATCTAAAAGTAAAGAATTATTCTCAGGATTTTTTCTAAATTTTAGGTTCAGTAGTTTTGGCGATATGGCAGGGAAAGGATCAGAGAATGGTAAACGTTCATCAATTTTCTTCAATAACTTTAAAACTGTTTATTTTAAATGTATGAAAAATATGTTCTAAGGCTTCACAATAATTATCATTTGATGTCACACGCAAGTTCAGTTTAAAAAAAAAACTTATTTGGATCCCAAAAGTAACCCCACTTGTTTTTTATATTTTTGTATTTATTACCATCCTTGTTTAGATCACAGAATTTCATAAAATGGACCAAAGGGTAATGAATATTTTTGTATGAAGAGTGTCACAGGTGCTATCAGTGATTATTCGTTTTCAGAAACAAAATTTTTGTGACGTTTAACGAGATTTTGCCCATCTACACTTTGTTTGTATTGATGTGGACTATAGATTTACGAAGGTTTTATTAATACATTTATTTCAGATATAAAATCCATACACGGTCAATACAAAACACAAAATAAAACATTGAGTAATAAAAAACACAAATTAAAACGTAGACTGCCGCCGCCATTTTGTAAGAAACCTGGGAAAATGGCACTGCGCAAGTAGGCGGGAATGGGGTCGTTGGATATTTCGGGTGCTCAATTATTTTGACCGAGCTTTGCCTACTTAGGTACTCCAAATGTAATAGCATTAGTGACAGACTGACAAACAAAGACGCTCCACAAGGGTTTATAACCATTTCAGTTCGGAACCCTAAAAACACTTAATAATGAATACATTATTTTATAGGTACCTACCGCCAGTGTCATTCACATAGACTACTTAGAGATACGTCATTCATCTGTCGGCAGCGCAGAAGTGAACACGCGTCATGAAGTTCTTATTAATATTTTTTGTTGTGTTGGCTACCCTGTGTACTGCACTAGCTGCACCTGTCATACCGTTTAAACCGGCAGAGTGTCCCTGGGGCTCTAAGTGGGGGACAGACGGGAAATGTCATTGTCACAGGTAATTAAGTGAATTAATTTTAGGCCGAGCTTCTCACCTCTAAATTATCGCATAATTATTGTGACAAATTGTCAAGTACGCGTTATCTGCTGTGATTGGCTGTTGATTCAACCAATCACAGCAGATAAATTAAGTGAATTAATTTTAGGCCGAGTTTCTCACCTCTAAATTATCGCATAATTAGTGTGACAAATTGTCAAGCACGCGTTATCTGCTGTGATTGGCTGTTGATTCAACCAATCACAGCAGATAACGCGTGCTTGACAATTTGTCACATTAATTCTGCGATAATTTAGAGGTGAGAAACCCGGCCTTAGCCGTTTACCCATTTTTAACCCCTGACGGAAAAAGAGGAATAAGGCTGTTTATCAATTTTAATTCATTTTTTTTTTAAAGGCGACTTTGTCGAAAGTGTTCTTAGCTATGTTTGATGAAAATCAGTTTAGCTGTTCAAAATGTATGCGCATTATACTCTTTGTATCGGGGTTTTTATGCAAGATATCGTGCCAATAAGTAATTACGTGTTTCGATAGACTGCCGTTCGAACCGGCATAGGTATTATTATAATAATATATAAATAAAAAAACGTCCAAGTCAAACTCGCCCACGAAGGGTTCGTGATTCTTTTGCCGTTTTTTGCGGTAAAGGTACGCATTACCGCATAAAACGGCAAAAAAATCACGTTTGTTGTATGGGATCCCCACTGAAATATGTGTTTTATTCTATTTTTAGTATTTGTTGTTATAGCGGCAACATAAATACATCATCTGTGAAATTTTCAACTGTCTAGCTATCACGTTTCATGAGATACAGCCTGGCGACAGACAGACAGACGGACCGCGGAGTCTTAGTAATAGGGTTCCGTTTTTACCCTTTGGGTACGGAACCCTAAAAAAATCAAAATCAGTTTATCTATCTATATATATAAAAGCGAAAGGTGACTGACTGACTCACTGACTGACTGACTGATCAATCAACGCAAAGCCAAAACTGCTACGCCTAGAAGCATGAAATTTGGCAGAAAGATTCCTCAAGTGACGTAAGTGTGCACTAAGAAAGGATTTTTGGAATTTCCACCCCTAAAGGGGTAAAAAGTGGGTTGAAAGTTTGTATGAAAAATCTAATTCCTTCGGCCAAAATTCTTGAAACTTAGCATAAATAGTATTCTAAGAAAATGATAAAGATTGTCATTATTAATTTTTCGAAACTACCCCCAAATGATAATTTAGGGGGTGTTGAAGTTTGTATGGCAAAATCTGATTTCTTGGGTCAATAAACTTGAGACTTGCTACAAATACTATATGAATAATAAAAGTTGTTATTATTATTATTTGAAACCTCCCCCAAAAGACGATTAAGGGGTGTTAAATCTTTTTTGAAGAATCTTATTACTTCAGTTAATAAACATGAAACTTGACATAAATAAACAATAA
This sequence comes from Orthosia cruda, assembly GCA_964057195.1. NCBI lineage: Eukaryota > Metazoa > Arthropoda > Insecta > Lepidoptera > Noctuidae > Orthosia > Orthosia cruda. The sequence continues at coordinate 8,722,991 of OZ059840.1, forward strand.
AGGATTTCATTGTTAATTTTCGAAACTACCCCCAAAGGATGATTTAGGGCATGTTATTTATTTTTTTTGAAGTATCTCATAGCTTAGGTTAATAAACATGAAACTTGACATAAATACCAACCTCAATAAACAATAAAGGTTATCATTATTAGTCTTTTGAAACAACTCCCAAAGTCGATTTAGGGAGTGTTGAAGTTTGTATGGAAAAATCAGATTTCTTGGGTCAATAAACTTGAAATTGCTACAAATACTAACCTATATGAATAATAAAGGTAAAACTACCCCCAAAAGACGATTAAGGGGTGTTAAATCTTTTTTGAAGAATCTTATTACTTCAGTTAATAAACATGAAACTTGACATAAATAAACAATAAAGGCTTTCATTTTTAGTTTTTCGAAACTACCCCCAAAAGATTATTTAGGCGATGTTAATTGTTTTGCAGAATCTTATATCTTCGGTTAATAAACTTGGCATAAACACCAACCTCAATAAACAATAAAGGTTTCGTTATTAGTTTTTTGCAACTACCCCCAAAAGACGATTTAGGGGGTATTACAGTGTTTTTGAAGAATCTTATTTATTGGGTTAATAAGCATGAAACTTGACATAAACACCAACCTCAGTAAACAATTTATTGTTTACTGAGGTTGGTGTTTATGTTGTACCTTTAGGTTGTCTTTATTAATTTTTCGAAACTATGCCCAAATGTTGATTAAGGGGGGTGTTGAAGTTTGTATGGAAGAATCTGATTTCTTGGGTAAATAAACATGAAACTTGACATAAATACCAACCTAAATAAACAATAAAGGTTTTCATTATTCGATTAAGGGGTGTTAAATCTTTTTTGAAGAATTTTATTACTTTAGTTAATAAACATGAAACTTGACATAAATAAACAATAAATGCTTTCATTTTTAGTTTTTCGAAAGTACCCCCAAAAGATGATTTAGGGGATGTTATTTTTTTTGCAGAATCTTATGTCTTCGGTTAGTTAGCATGAAACTTGACATAAAGACCAACCTCAATAAACAATAGAGGTTTCGTTATTAGTTTTTTGCAACTACCCCCAAAAGACGATTTAGGGGGTATTACAGTGTTTTTGAAGAATCTTATTTATTGGGTTAATACATTTGAAAGTTGACATAAATACCATCCTAAGTAAACAATAAAGGTTTTCATTATTAGTTTTACTTATCTACTCCCAAAATACAGTTTAGGGGGTGTTAAAGTATTTTTGAAGAATCTTATTTCTTCAAAAAAATAATTTTAAAACTTGGCGCAAATACCAACATAAGGATACAATAAAGGTTGCCATTATAAGTTTTTCGAAACTAACTCAAGCTAAGAATCTTACTGGACAGGGTTTCGTTATTGACATGGGGTTCTAGGGGAGCACTAAGGCGCAAGTTTGCGGCCATTCAACCTATAAGGAGCTGAAAAGGGTAAAAATTAGTTTGTATGTAAAATCAAATTCCTTGTGGATAAGGTTGATCCTCAAAATTTACATAAAACATTTTTGAAACTCTCTCCCAGATAGGGTTAGGGGTATTAAAGTTTTTTTTGATGAATCGCACTGCGCTATCTGACTAACATAAACGATAAATAAAAAAGAGAAGAAAAGAGTGAATAACATATTTAGGTTTTTCAAAACTCGTCCCCCAACGGGGCAAAAAGGGGTTGATAAGTTATTAGGGGAGGATTTTACTTTGTGGCGGTAACCTAAAATTTATTATTCTTAAAGTCAAATAACGAATCGTCCCAATCCAATAAACCCTGTATATCTACGATACCCATTTTTTATTGTTTTATTAATAGCAAATTTTTGGTCGCCTTCACTAACTGCATATAAGAATATCATTTATAGCATAAACGAAATCAAGCGAACGAAGTCGCGGGCAGAGTGCTATTTTCAAATAAACCTTGGAGGTACTTTTGAATGGTCAAACAAAAAATATAGATGACTCTAGTTAGAAATTCGCCAGCGTCAGTAGATCTCAGTCTCTTGCTGTTCAAAAGATTTTGCAAGAAACTCTACGGACTCTCTTTTCCACCAGTTTCAATTACAAGTTTTTGGTTACATCATTCTTGTTGAAAAAATACATATATGTGAGTACAATGTAAAAAAATATATATAGTATAACAAGAAAAATTTCAAAATTTAAAAAAACCCCCGACACTTTTATCTTGCGAAAACATCCTGATTCAAACAGTAAAATGCCCATAACTTTTGAACGGCTCAACCGATCTTATTCAAACATAGCTAAGAACACTCTCGACACAATCACCTTACAAACAAAAAACTAAATCAAAATCGGTTAATCCGTTGAGGCGCTATGATGCCACAGACAGACACACAGATACACAGACACACAGATACACAGACACACAGATACACAGCAACACATGCACGTCAAACTTATAACACCCCTCTTTTTCCGTAGGGGGTTAAAAACCATGAAATAAATATTACATAAAAATATATGAATTACCTAGAGCTCAACGGTCGTAATTAGGAAACAATTGATTTTCTATTGTTTCACACCTGATTCAGGTTTCTCGACCATTGAGGGTACATACAGACCTGCTGTTAACGTTGGCGATCCCTGATGCGAGTGCGAGGTTTATTTTTCCGTTTTAGAGATGTTTGTGTCGGGGGTTCATTAAATTTTTAATTAAATTTTTATTACGACGATACTGTCTATTAAAAGCCTATAAATTTAATTACAGCTTATAGAAAATTTTCATTTAGTACCTGCTAATTCTAAACATGCTGTTTACATTTCATTCTATCTCTCCTAAAATATCTGAACTGTTTGCTGAGATTTTTGCTACCATAGATTTTCAATAAAAAGCTACGCGCTAATTCAAATAGAATGAAGTGTGAACTTATTTTATATAAATATAGACCATTATTATTGTCTATACACTCGTTTATTTAGCCTTCTGCGAGAGACTTGAGTCCATATTAGGGAAACTCTTTGTTATGGACCTCCAGGCATAATTGTAGTGTTTAGTGAGCGGGTAATTTATGAAAATTACCTACGCAAACATAGATGAGGATAATAAAATTAAATTGGTTGACTGGTAGAGAATGCCTCAGGCATTAAGTCGCGGATAAATTTGAAAGAGAGTTACCTCGGCCCTGGCACAAGCCACTGAAGGAACACGTTTGCATTTTAGTCAGTAAAAATCATTGGATGATTACCCACACCAATAAAAAAAGGCTTTAAGTCTGCCTATGTTTCTGTTTGTTGCATCAAGTTTTAATTAATAAATCACACTTCAGATCTGAGTATTGTTCGGTTCCCAGGGGAAAGTTTAATGGGATTTTTCATCATTAATGTTTTCAGTCATCTTCATCATCAGCCTATTTATGTTCCCACTGCTGGGACACAGGCCTGCTCTCTGTGAGAGAGGGAATTTTTCAGTATCAGCTCGGAATATGAGTTTGTGCCCGCTTGGATGGCAAGGGCATAAATTTAACTTAAACATTACTGTTGAAATTTGGCGTGATATAAGTACACTTCTACCTAACTCTTATGGTAATGGGTGTAATGTTATTTTTTCAGGCCTGATGTTTGTGGTGGTTCCAGTTAATCTGAGAAGACTTTTTCACAATTATAAGAAGCATTAGAACACTCGCTTAAACAGAAGAAGTTTATAAGATATGGCTATGTAGAAAAACCAAAAATAAAATGAAAATCTGAGCTTAAAATTTCTGAAAAGTTTTTTAAAAGCAATATATTATATTTTATTTAATATCCTAGTTAAAAAACTTATCCTAGCATTTTTTCATTTCTTTATTATTTTCAATGAAATGATTTCGATTATTAACCAGCATCGAATTTAAAACTCAAAATTAGTTTGAAAATATCTACTTTTCTCAATTTTCAAAATTTTCTTATTTTTTATATCACACTAATATTATAAAGGTGAAAGTTTGTGTGTGTGTGTGTTTGTATGTTTTTTACTTCTTCACGCTCAAACGGCTGGAGGGATCTGGATGAAATTTGACAAAGAGATAGATTATAGTCGGGAATAGGACATGGGATACTTTTTATCCCGGCAATATGTTCCCTTGGGATAATTTTCGACAATCACGCGGGCGAAGCCGCTGGCAGAAGCTAGTAATTTATTAAGGTAGTAAATGTAAAGAAAGAAAGACAAATATTTTATTCGTGACTCGCACAAAGTATAAACACGAGAAAACAAATGTACTAGTTAGAAACATACTTCTATGTAAATTACTAAATGCACCACCGATCTTTGAAAAATAATTAATACTACTACTGGCTACCTACCTACCCTTTTTTGTAGGTAATAATGAGTACTTTAATCATGTAGTACATCATTTTTATGTATCATCAATAGTTTTCTCAGCGCACGCCAAAGGATGAATTTTACAGAAAAACAATACACTCGCGAGCCATGAAAAAGTTACAAATACATACATAGCACCAAATTACTCCTAAACGGGAAAGGCTGGCTTTATGACGCCGTCTGCAATATTGAAGTACATTTAACAGCGCATCAGAATATTACCAACTAAAAACGAAAATATTGTGTTCAAATTTTAAATTAAATGTTTTAAAAAATTGGGGCCATTTGGCAAATAAAACCAAATCTCTAAGTAGGGGTTTTATTAGGTGTAAACGTAGGTTTTGATAACTCAGTACTTGGTGTTTCCTCCATGTGCTCTCAATACAGCTTCTACGCGTTTGGGCATGCTGAATACCAGATTCCCCCATTGGAATGTTCTCCCATTCTTCGATGAGCGCGTAATTCAAGTCACGAAGAGTAATTGGAGGTGGAACTTGTTTTCTCACACGTCTGTCAAGCTCGTCCCAAGCATGCTCAATAGGATTCAAATCGGGGCTCCGTGCTGGCCACTCCATTTTGTGGATTCCTACGTCCTGAAGATACTTATTTACAACATGAGCAGTGTGGGCCCGTGCATTATCGTGCATGAAAACTGCATTATCGCCCATATTGGCCAAAAACGGACCAGCATGTTCATTGAGAATCTCATTGATGTATCTCACAGCAGTTAGGTTCCCGTTCTCGATTGGAAATAACGCTGTTCGACCCTCTGCAGAGCCCACACGTAAACGGTACCTCCGCCGTGTGACACTTTTCTTCAAAACATGTTTGTGCAAAACGTTCTCCTGGTCGTCGGTATACTCTTTTCCTCTCATCATGATGGTTCAGCATAAATCTTGACTCATCAGAGAACATCACTCTGCCCCATTCGTCCTCACTCCATTCTGTATGCTCGCGGGCGTATCGCAATCGGGCAACTTTATGATGCCGTTCCAGTTTTGGGCCATTTGCTGGCCTGTAAGGCTTCAATCCTCTTTCCTGTCCACTCGCTTATTGGCTCCCTTCGAACTTGCAGTAGTTGTTCTCAGGTTTACTCCAGTCTCCCTAAACCTTTGGGTCACTCGTCGGACAGTAGTATGTGTCACGCCCATTATTCTGGCCATATTTCTTTGGCTGGTTCCTAATTCCACCATAGTGATGATTTTCGTACAATCCTCGGGTGATAGATGCATGATTTATGGGTACGAGAGCCGTAAGACTACAATTCTTTAAAGAATTGTAAAGTCTTGTTCTTTAAGAATTCTTTCACAACGGCGAAAACAAGGATGAAATCGAAAGCAAAACAAAAAACGAAACAAATGTATTCCGAAATTTTCAAAACCCAAAATCTTGTTTTTCTACTTTTTTTTAACCGACTTCCCAAAAAGGAGGAGGTTCTATGTTCGACTTCATGTTTGTTTTTTTTATCCATGGCTTCAAAAAAACCAGTATTTAAAAGAGTTTAAGTTTGCATAATAAAATAGATTTCATTATACTTTTCAATTTATGAAGCTAGGTTCTATGTCTTAGCAGATATTAAGGTGATTGTCGGCATTTTGTGGTTGGAACTTTTTCATTGCTCAGCAGTTTATATCACGGGAATTTAACGCGATGATTTCGATTATTTATTTACCTATTTCACCCGACGTTTCGATCGTGTTGCAACGACCGACGTCCTGGATAGACTGGTGTCTCGGTGTACTGGCTCCGTTGGGACAGAAAATTCTTCCTCTACCCTCACATTTCTACACACAACACTGACCGTCTCCTTATTCTGTAAGTTCGCCGACTGCACAAAATTAGGTAATATTTTGAATCACTGGATTCCACGCCGCGGATAATTTGTAACCGTTATCCCGATTGAACGTTTTGTGTGTTCTAATTTCAATCTCTTCACGCAAAATTCTCAAATTCGCAAATTTCTTGAATAGAAGTGGCGTTCCGTGTAGAGGACTTGTGGACGTTGAAATTCGATCCAGTGATTGCTGCCGCCTTCTAAAGGTGAACGCGCACCTAACCGCGCCGCACTCGCCGCACGCGCCGCAGTCATCGCATTTTCTCAAGGCCCCGCGCTATCCGCGCCGAACGCGCTGCACGCATTGTATCCACTTCTGTACATCTTGAACTTTATTTTCATACCGATACGGGTGATGTTTCCGCGCCGCCCGCATCTCCTGCCGAATCTGATGAAGTTATCCGCACGCGCTGGTGGAATCCGTATGCCTACAGCATTTTGCTGAAATGCGGGTAGTGCGGCGCGGATAGGTGCGCGAGGCTGCATACGATTTCATACAAAGATTTATAAAATGCGATGATTGCGGCGCGTGCGGCTCCTGCGGCGCGGATAGGTGCGCGTTCACCTTAAGGTTAAACTAGTCGATGGCACGAACTATTTTGTGCGCGAGGTTAAAATGCATGCTATCTCATCCCACAACACGTGCGAAATATATAGATACTGTGATGAGCAGTAAGAAGCTAGTTCGCGTACGAATTAGCACTTCTGCAATCTTTTATCCAAATGGATGATGATTTAGGACGAAAATTTCTCGCGCGAAATTTTATAAACAGACCTTTGGGAGTCTAGATTTCATGAAAAAACTACTGAATGTATCTGATCAAAATAAAATTATTTGGATTGTTGAATTACTAATCTATCCCTGTATGGAGGCCGTTTTTTAATTTTCCTTCTTCTTATGGTATTTATTTGCGCCCAAAGATACGTTAAAATTAGTGTTGAAATATGGAACTTTCGACGCTCATAACTTTCAAATATTTTATTTTTTTATTGTTTCGGTTCCATACAGGGCTAGATAATGATGAGACAAATTGATATCTTTTTTTATTTTGAAAGTACATCGTCAAACAGTGGAGTAATCTCTAGACTACGTTCGTATGGAAGAATTTTTGACTTGTGTACCCTTAATAGGTGTTCTGCTATCGCCGACTTATTGAACTGCCGGTTTTTTACAGCGGCGATATGTACTTTGACCTTTTCAGCTATAGTCCGCTTAGTCTGGCCTATGTAGGAACTACTAATTTTATATACTATTAATATGAATTTTATAGGCAACATTTTGCTACTGTGGGTTTGGATTATTGCAATTTTCATAAAGATCTCTAATTTATTTAAAAACTAGCTTTTGCCCGCGACTTCGTTCGCGTGGAATAGAGACTTCTGATGCCGACTCTTGACCAATAGATGGCGCTGTATGTCCGGAATAAATTTTATTTTATATTTTATTTTTTGTAATAAAAACTATCCTATGTCCATTCTCAAGTTCCAAACTATGTCTGTACCAAATTTCACACAAATCGGTTCAGTAGTTTAGGCGTGAAGCAAAGACAGACAGACAGACAGACAGACAGAGTTACTTTCGCATTTATAATATTAGTTTGGATAAATTATGGCCCTTCGACACTCGGGAATAATGTAGCATTCTGCTAGTGAAAGAATTTACCCCCTACAACCTCACAAACTTTACCTCTTTATAATATTAGTATAGAATAGATAGTATAGATATAGTATACTATATAATATACACGAGCCTATCTATAGATAGATTATTAGCACTCTAGATATAGATTTCTACCACTAACTCACCTGATGGTCGACGATGAAACCTAGAGAGCACTTGCCTAGAAGTAACCTATTCACTCTTGACTTAAGGGCCTACATACGCTTTAGTGCCGTAAAACGGTAACTTTCTAAAGCATACTCCTTAGTAACGGCTAGGTTAAAAGGTTTGTAAAAAAAAAAAATATTATTGATTCATGTACATAATTTTGAACACAAGGTTTTTTCGTGTAACTAATAGTTTTGCTTTAAAAAAAATATTAACAAGACGATATTTTTCGCAACTTTTGAAAACTCCCCCAAAACGACTTGGATGTTTAAAAATATTTTTATACAGAAAAATTGATGGCTGGAATTACTTCATACCTAACATAGCATATGTAAATCAAATAATATTTAGCAAACAAAACTGTTCAAAAGGAGGTTCAATTTTGCATATTTGGCTTCGAGCGGGCGCACGGCCAGTACTGCGTTACATTGGGTCGTATATATCGCCTTAAAGACCTCTAGGTTATATCAATCAGCAAAAACAGAGGATGCCAGTCCTTAGCTGTACGCCTAGTGAATATATGTGAGAGGTGTCTAGGGTCGTAGCTAGATCGTACCCTAACCTCTTATATTTATTTATATTTTAGTCCCATGTAACGTACATAAATTCAGGTAGGTAATTCACACCCATAAATGACATGTTGTCAATACAGTGACATCTGAGAGCAGTGGTGACCCAGTGGTAACGGCCGCGACTTACAAGTTGTAGGTCGTGGGTTTGAACCCAGGCAGGCGCTTAACTTTGTGAAAATTATTACATCACCACTGCTCTCAAAACGGTGAAGGAAAACATCGTGAGAGAACCGGCATGTCCTAGAACCAAAAATTCGAAGGCATGTGACATCCACCAACCCGCAGTGGGTCCGTGTGGATTACGGCCCATTCCCTGTCACAGAGAGGAGGCCTGTGTCCCAGCAGTGGGAACATTAAAAGAATCAGTATTTTAATGTTCCCACTGTTGGGCCACAGACCGATGATAATGTTGTCAATACTACAATATTAAAATATTCATAACTATAATGGTTATTTATGATAATATCTCATCACAGTCACAATATGACCTCTGACGCTGATAAATCTTATCGACACTGAAATCCAATGAATAGGTAAACAATGAGATGATAAAAAGCTGGGGTAATAAACTGATGAGCAAAATAATAACTGGAATAAATGCAACACACATGGAATTAAAAATACTCGAATTCGTTTACACCCTACATCCGTTACCGAGACCTTAAATTCAATTTATTCTTCAATTTATTGGTGTGTTGTTGTCACTTGCATGGTAATGCACTTTACCTGGTACTCTCCATGACTGTGGGGGCCATGAGGTTTCTCCCCCATACCGCGACGGTGCCCCAATAGCAGAACAAATGACTGATGATCAGTTGTCTGTGTGTGTCGGTTTTCTCTGATTTTTAACCCCCGACGGAAAAGGGGTGTTATAAGTTTGACCTGTGTTGCTGTGTATCTGTGTGTCTGTCTGTGGCATCATAGCGCCTAAACGGATGAACCGATTTTGATTTAGTTTTTGTTTGAAAGGTGATTGTGTCGAGACTGTTCTTAGCTATGTTTGAATAAAATCGGTTGAGCCGTTCAAAAGTTATGGGCGTTAGGCCGGGACTCCACCAAAGCGGAGATGTGTGGAGAAGTCCAAAGCGGAGAGGAGATATTTTTTAAACAACCAATAGAATTTCGTTATTCACACATCTTTCGTCTCCGCTTTGGACTTCTCCGCACATCTCCGCTTTGGTGGAGTCCCGGCCTAATACTGTTTGAATCGGGCTGTTTTCGCAAGATAAATGTGTCGGGGGATTATTAAAATTTTGAAATTTTATTTGTCAATTCAATTTATAATATTTACTTTCTATTCGTAAGTTTCTCTAGGACATCACAGACAGCAGTGAAGGAAAATATCGTGAGGAAACATGGACTACCGTTATCGTTACCTATTAAACTTAATTCTATCAATATTTTTGATTTAACCACCAAAGATAAATAAGAAAACTGAAATATTTTATGTTCAATTTATAGTGGGTGAACAGAAATGACAAATGTATGCGAGAATCGAACCCATTAGGTACCTGTTTATTGTGTACCAGCTGACCACCGGTTCAGTAGATCCAGAGATTACCCCCTACAACCTCACAAACTTTAACTTTAATATTAGTATAGATGATCGTTAGAAAAAACGTAATCCTATTTACCCGACTACGGCGAAGCCAAAAAGAGGGTTATCTTCTGTTGAGTTCATTCTCTCTTATGTAGTAAAAGCACAGCATGAGCATAGTATAATCCAAACTTAAAGGCGGCTCTGAACTGGAGGCGAGTCGCTGCGCAGTAACAAATTTATGTGACCCCGGGGTGAGGGATTGGTCACTGCGCAACGAATAGCTCTCTTCTCAATTGCCATTAAGTTTGATTCGTACTGTACATTGAAGTGAGCAGTAAAACCATTCAAATAAGGTGGAATTAAAACTCACTCCACCTAAGTTTTCACGGTGAGATATTTATAAAATAGACAAATTACTCATAGACAGTGGTCAGATGCGAGGCAATCAATAAAAAAAACCGGCGAAGTGCGAGTAGGAGTCGCGCAAGAAGGGTTCCGTACCATTATCGCAAAAAAAGGCAAACAAAACACGTTTGTTGTAAGGGAGGGCTCTCCTAGATATTTATTTTATTCTGTTTTTAGTATTCGTTGTTATAGCGGCAACAGAAATACAACCTCTGTGAAAATTTCAACTATCTAGCTATCACGGTTCATGAGATACATCCCGGTGACAGACAGACAGACGGACGTATTGGTAATAGGGTCCCGTTTTTACCCGTTTTAGTCCGTTAGTTATATTTCCAAAAAATATTGGACACGTATTTTTTCTTTTGTCACGTTAACAAAAAATTATGACGATACAGTGCGTTAAAATATCGCATGACGTCATGCCTTGGTACACTTTTTACATAGAAGTGACGTCACAAGCCCCCACTCCCGAACTTTGATGCGCTTTATCTTGGTGAATTTTATTGATTTGATTAAGCAATATGTGTACAATATTTTTTTAATTTAATCGGCGGAATAAATATAATTTGCTGTTTTGTACTCTGCCATCATCCCTATTGTCCCGACCGAATTTCGGTGACGGCCATTCTCAACGGAGATTAGTCAAGTAGAATGTAGATATATTTCAAGTATAGTGCACAAGTTCGTGCGTAAACACAGGTATCCCAACAAGCCCTTGTTCTTTTATAGTCTTATAGTAGACTAGTTGTCCCACGCGGCTTCGCTCCCGTCAACTAGCTACCGTAACCTACCCTGAAGTTTTATGCTCCGCTCCTATTCGTCGTAGAGTGATGTTATATAGCCTATTACCACAAAGTACGTAAGCGGCGGCGCGCCACACACAGATAGGCCACTACGAACTAAGCGTCATTTTGTACACACACATTGACATTGTCATTTTACAGGGAATAATGGGCAATATTGGACCGAGCTCAGTCGCGGCTGTCACGAGTGCTTTGTGCGGGCGTTTGTCACGTCATTCATACATTAAGTACTCTAACGAGGTTGCATTGGCTGGGATACCTTTATTAATTGTTACAGGCCTAATACACTTTAAATTGGTTCTTTCTTTTAATTTTATGTTATAAAGATGACAAGTTAGAAATTCAATATCTAGGAAAATAGGAAAATGGTAATTATTTTAAGTCCATAGACGAAATTGGCAAGGCTATGGAACTTGTCATAATAATATGGTATAAGTCATTCAGCTCACAAATATGTTTCCTCCGACTACACAGCATAATTTTCTTCTTGTTCAAGTACATCTTTTTAGTTCACTTCTTTAGCAGTTGGGGTTTTTTGATTTTATTAACTTTTTTTTTCCCCTTTTGGTGAAAGCTTGATGCTTTTAAAATTTTAATGTTGTTAGTGGGATCATTATTACACCATTTACGTCTTGTTACGACGTGAAGTCTGTGTGTGAAGTCGTGACCTTTATAGATATTTGATGGTTTGTCTACCCTTTAAGGCAATAAGCATGATACGATGTATGTTTAGACGAATCGATGTATTTATGTTTGTAACTTTTTTAACCTACTCTTTTTTTAAATTCGGTTCAATATAGTAGCAACCCTAGTGAATCTGTCAAGTTTAGCTGTCTGTATACTTTCTATTTTCTGCCAGTAGTACCTGAGATTAGCGCGTTCAAACACACAAACATTTATTTATTATAGTATAGATTAGTATAGATAAGGCAATCCAACACGACTGAGGCGATACCACCGTCAGACCAACCGTTTTACTTGCTTTCCGAGCTACAGTGTGGTCACCTTCACCTTCACACCAACTTCAAAACTCCAGGTTACTGCTGAGAAATACCTACCGGATAACAATAGGTAACACTGCATGATCCCAGGGCCCCACGCTCAACACTTACGAGGCCAACAAGGCAGTTAAATATAAGGAATATAGGATCTATACATTATATTATGAAGGTGTCATCAAATGCGTATCAAGAGATACCTCTTCTATAGTTATGTATGTACCTACCTGATAGTCCAACAAATATATACATTGAGACCATTGATTTAATAACAAGACTATGAGTAACAAAACGCGTTCTCTACAAGTTGCCTTCAGGGCGCTGATGAAGCTGCCTCGCTACTGTAGCGTGTCGGGTATGTTTGCGGACGCAAATACCGTTGGTTTTGCGGCGATTATTCGCAAGAGAGTTGTGTCTCTGATGCGCCGCATACGAAGCAGTTCCAACAGATACCTGCAGCTGTTCGCATGGAGGATGGATCTGGATTGCCCAATAATGCGATACTGGACCAGGCTGCATGTTGAGCACTCCGGATCCAAACCTAAATTTATTTAGACAATAAAAAAGAAATTGTTATTGTTAAATTGTAATTTACCTCTTCCTCGCGTCGATTCCCCAATGCTGGAGGTCGTGACAAAATCATTTTTTCAGAACTTTCTCCTTAATGATGTTTCTCCACCTGCTCCTATTCTCCGCAACATGCACGGCTTCCGAGGCTTTGATGTTCAGCGAGGCTCGGATTTGGTCTGACCAGCGTATAGGATATTATACGTGTAGTAATTTACCTATAGTGTGTTTATTAATGACTTTTGTAATTTATATCTAATTGTATTTTTATAATTTGTAATGTATCTAATATTTTTAATTTCACATGGTTAATTTAATTTAATTTATTTATTTAACCATTTATGCACACACACATATACAGACAAGAAGGAGGAACAGAAAAATAAGTACATAGGTGATGCTTATTTCTAATGAAACCTCTTCCAGCATACCTGCGAAAGGAAAGATGAAAAAAAAGAGATGTAGATATCGTGTGTAGAAGGGAAAAATAAACACATAAAACAATTCAGAGCTAAATAATATACAATAATTATTAGAGGCAAATAGAATATACTGTCATATACATATATACATATAAAATAAATATTATAACAATAACTACCTACCTACTAATATACACACATAAACACGGTCTAGGGATATTTCATACTCAATTAAATAACTCGAAAAGTACTGGGCGCATTGGAATCTTTTATACACCGATTTGTTTGTAATTTATCTCAGACTAATTCCAAATTCAAATTTTTGAAAATTCTTTTGTTTCGGTGGCATAAAAATGTCTTGATGTGTAGGAGAGGGAATTTTCATTTGTGCGAAATTTAGAAAACAATACAAATTACGTTTAGTTACAGTTTTTTTTCATATTTAAATGAAAGATAAAGTTAAAATTGAGATATTGTAGCCATGCAACGCCAACATTTGACGAGGGCGGAGATGTTACGAGCTGTGGGAATGCTGGAAGCTGGGTCTGTTCAGCGTAATGTTGCTGAGGCCATAGGGACCCACCAAAAAGTATTTTCAAGATTGTGGACACGCTATCGTGCCACAAGTGAAGTAGCGGAGAGGCACCGGGGGCCAAGTCGCATCACTACCCCCAGACAAGACCGATTTTTGCAAATTACTGCGCGAGCTCAACCAAATGCAACGGCGACTCAATTGGTCCAAAGGCTGCGAGTGGAGCACCAAGTGCTTGTGAGTGACCAAACTGTAAGAAGGCGACTGCATGAAAGCAATCTACGCTCTCGTAGACCACTCCGGGTCCCACCTTTACGGAGAGGCAATCGTGGACGACGATTAAAATGGGTTCGGAACCAGGTGGACTGGGGCCGTGAGCAATGGTCCAATGTGCTGTTCACGGATGAATCCAGGTTCGGCTTCCATCCAGATTCACGAAGGACGCGTGTTTGGCGAGTTCCTGGACGATGGAGCCGTCTTCAGAACCCTCAGGAAGTTCACCCATACCAAGGAGGAACAATTATGGTTTGGGCAGGAATTCGTCTTGGAGGACGGACGGATCTCGTTTGGGTGCGGGGCAATATGACGGCAGAACGATACGTCCAACAGGTGCTGGGGCCCGTAATCTTGCCCCACAGAACACAAATGGGGCAAGATTTCCTGCTCATGCACAACAATGCCCGGGCACACACGGCGAGAACGGTAGCAGCTTGGTTACATATACACAATGTTAGGGCCTTAGACTGGCCTGCTCAATCGCCAGATCTAAATCCCATTGAGCATGCGTGGGATATGCTGCAAAGAAGAGCTCTGAAAAAAGTTCCTGAAAATCTGGCTACAGAAGATCAACTTTTTGCGCACCTCAGAAGGACATGGGACAATATTCCGCAGCAAGACATTGACAACCTTGTTCTGAGCATGCCGAATCATTGCCGATGTGTTATGAACATCATGGGCGCTTTCTCAGACTACTAACTTCAAGTTTATAAACACAATTTAAATGATTTTTCTATTTTTTTCAGTTTTTACTCATAAATTAAAAGTTAATTCATATACGGTTTCCGTCTATGCTTCATTTTTTTCCATAAAATCCTGAAATTTTAATCGAAGTACCTTAACCATTATTAAAAAATGGTAGAATATTAAATAACGTATCTTTTAAATATATACATGTCATATAAATAATTAACACATTGATAGTAATTCGCTTTTAAAAAAATATCCCTAGACCGTGTTGATGTGTTTATATAAAAAGATAATAATACAAAAATATATGCAACTATGATGGAATGGAATGGTAGTGTATTTTCACTCCCCTTTTAAAAACTGTAAGAGTTTGGCAGTCCCTTATGTCAGGCGGAAGAGAGTTCCACAAACGCACGGCGTTCACAGTGAAGGAGTAAGAGTAGAAGTCGGTAGTGTGGGAGATTTTTAAGATGCTTCCTGCAAAGTGCATCGGAAAGACGGGAGTAGGAGAAGCGTTCTCGGAAGTAGGAAGGCGTCTTAGGGTTGTGAAGGATGTTCAATAATAGACACAATATCCGAGAGTTCGTGCGAAGTCGAATAGGGAGCCACTTGAGTAGTAGTATTTAATTATTTAAACACAAAACATTTGCCTGACTGGGGCTCGAACCCAGAAGCTATACACAAGTGTCATTCGATGTCAGCGATGGCGATGGTCGAAATGTCAAAATAATCTCGTGACATTTCAATAGCGCTTGACAATCCCATACATTTTTGTTATTTTTCCAATCTCTATCGCGACGCTATCTATACTATCTATACTAATATTATAAAGAGGTAAAGTTTGTGGGTTTGTGAGTTTGTGACGTTGTAAGGGGTAATATCTGGATCTACTGAACCGATTTTGAAAATTCTTTCACCAGTAGAAAGCTACATTACTCCTGAGTGTCATAGGCTATAAAAAAAAATTAAAAAAATTAGAGTTCCTTATGAAAATTGCAATAATGTAACCCAAGGTAGGAAAATGTTGCCTATAAAATTCATTCTTTGGCCTGCGCTAAGAAAAACATTGATGATAGATAAAAATAGTAGGTAAGTGGGGTAGGCAGGGTAGGCAAAGTAGGCAGGGTAGGCAGGGTAGGCAGGCTAGGCTGGATAGGCAGAGTAAGCAGGGTAAGCAGGGTAGGCAGGGTGCCTACCCGGCCAACTCCGTCTACCATGCCTATGGTAGACAGGGTAGGCAGGATAGGCATGGATGGCAGGGTAGGCAGAGTAGGCAGGGTTGGCAGGGTAGGCAGATTAGGCAGGATAGACAGGATAGGCAGGGTAGGCAGGGTAGGCAGGGTAGGCAGGATAGGCAGGAAAGGCAGGGTAGGCAGGGTAGGCAGGGAAGGCAGGGTAGGCAGGCTAGGCAGGGTTGGCAGGATAGGCAGGGAAGGCAGGGTAGGCAGGATAGGCAGGGAAGGCAGGGTAGGCAGGGTAGGCAGGGTAGGCAGGGAAGGCAGGGTAGGCAGGGTAGGCATGGCAGTCAGTGTTAGCAGGGTAGGTAGAGTTGACAGAGAAGGCAGGGTAGGCAGGATAGGCAGGATAGGCAGGGTAGGCAGGGTAGGCAGGGTAGGCAGGGTAGGCAGGGTAGGCAGGGTATGCATGGTTGGCAGGGTAGGCAGTGTAGACAGGGTTGGCAGGGTAGACAGATTAGGCAGGATAGGCAGGGTAGGCAGGGTAGGCAGGGTAGGCAGGGTAGGCAGGATAGGCAGGGAAGGCAGGGTAGGCAGGGTAGGCAGGGTAGGCAGGGTAGGCAGGGTAGGCAGGGTAGGCAGGGTAGGCAGGGTAGGCATGGTAGGCAGGGTAGTCATGATAGGCAGAGAAGGCTGGGTAGGCAGGTTAGACAGGTTTGGCAGGGTAGGCAGGGTAGGCAAGGTAGGCATAGTAAGCAGGGTAGGCAGGGAAGGCAGGGTAGGCAGGGTTACCAGGATAGGCAGGGCAGGCAGGGTAGGCAGGGTTGGCAGGGTTAGCAGGATAGGCAGGGTTGGCAGAATAGGCAGGGAAGGCAGGGTAGGCAGGGTAGGCAGGGAAGGCAGGGTAGGCAGGCTAGGCAGGGTAGGTATGGCAGTCAGGGTTAGCAGGGTAGGTAGGGTTGGCAGAGAAGGCAGGGTAGGCAGGATAGGCAGGGTAGGCAGGGTAGGCATGGTAGGCAGGGTTGGCAGGGTAGGCAGGGTAGGCGAAGGGGCAGGATAGGTTGGTCGATAGCCAGTTGACGGGAACGAAGCCCCGGGGGTCAGCTAGTCATTGATAAAATGATAAACTTAGTTACTTACACGAGATTAAATTGATAGTTGCACGATAAACTTAACTCAGACTTAGTTGCTAACACGAGGTTTAATTGATAGTTGCACGATAAACTTAACTCAGACTTAGTTGCTAACACGAGGTTTAATTGATAGTTGCACGATAAACTTAACTCAGACTTAGTTGCTAACACGAGGTATAATTGATAGTTGCACGATAAACTTAACTCAGACTTAGTTGCTAACACGAGGTTTAATTTTATTGATAGTTGCACGATAAACTTAACTCAGACTTAGTTGCTAACACGAGGTTTAATTGATAGTTGCACGATAAACTTAACTTAGACTTAGTTGCTAACACGAGGTTTAATTGATAGTTGCACGATAAACTTAACTCAGACTTAGTTGCTAACACGAGGTTTAATTGATATAGTTGCACGATAAATTTATCTCAGACTTAGTTGCTAACACGAGGTTTAATTGATAGTTGCACGATAAACTTAACTCAGACATAGTTGCTAACACGAGGTTTAATTGATATAGTTGCACGACAAACTTAACTCAGATTTAGTTGCTAACACGAGGTTTAATTGATAGTTGCACGATAAACTTAACTCAGACATAGTTGATAACACGAGGTTTAATTGATATAGTTGCACGACAAACTAAACTCAGATTTAGTTGCTAACACGAGGTTTAATTGATAGTTGCACGATAAACTTAACTCAGACTTAGTTGCTAACACGAGGTTTAATTGATAGTTGCACGATAAACTTAACTCAGACTTAGTTGCTAACACGAGGTTTAATTGATAGTTGCACGATAAACTTAACTCAGATTTAGTTGCTAACACGAGGTTAAATTGATAGTTTGTTGTTCGAGAATATGTTTGTCGTACAATATTGCCAATTTAAAAAAAAAACAATTAGGCCTCGTCTTTTTAACTAATTCTGAATTAGTTTTTCGTGCAATTGGGCCTAAGTCGTTACGTTTTCTACTATTAGGCCAAAACAAAACCATGGAAAATAAAACTTAAAAGTTTACTGTGTAGTTTTATACAAATATACATACAATAAAAAATAAACGAAGTGAAAAACTTCCATTGATTCTTCTGTAAAGATTTACATACAAAGTCTTCATTGTGAAACAGGTGAGCTTTTCAGATTTTTGTTTCCGATCAAGGGGTTGTCGTCTTTTGAGGAATCGTATTAAAATTATTCACAATCGCTCGGCACGAAACAAAAAAAAAATATCAATAAATTTTCTTCAATATTTTAAATAAGCAAGTACTTACCTAATTAGTTTTTTTTATGAGAACAAAAAACTAATAAGTAGGTGATAAAATATTCAGAAATAATAAATAGGGATATGAACGACAATTTTTTTTAAACATTCTTTTATATTTGTATAAAAAGAAAGAATGAACGAAAAATTAAAGAAAAAAAACCTCCAAAAAAAAAGAATGAAAGAAAAAGGAAAAAAAACATTGATGTGTGTAAAAGAAAGAATGTTTATAACATACAGAGAGGCCTGTGTCTCAGCAATGGGAACTTTAACAGGCTGATGATGATGGTTTAAAATATCGTCATCAGAAATAAAGTTATTATGCTTCGAAGTTGATAAATAGAAAGAGAAGTCAAGAAGGAAGAGAAGAAGAAAGCCGAAACTCGCGATGCTCATATATAGCTACCCTAGAAAATGCTTTTTCGCGACAGGGACAGATACATATATATTTGCTTAAAACTAATATAATCTCGTTTGTTTTTCGCTCAAGTTGCATTCTGTTTTAAAAGTTAGTAAGTATTCTTATACTCGCGCTTGACCACTATCTCACCTGGTAATAGATGATGTGGTCGACGGCACGCTTGCCTAGAATTAACCTAGTCAGTAAATTGTAGCTATCGGGAAACACAGACTCCGGCAGGGAATTCCATTCTTTAGCTGTACGCATAGTAAAACTATTCTTGTATTAAGGCGTATATATTCCCCAATGTTAACACAGTGCTGGCCGTGCAGCCGCTCGGAGCCAGAATATCAATATTGAACCTAATTTTAGACAGTTTTGTTTGTAAAATATTCTTTTATTTACTTATGCTATTTCGATTACGATGAAATTCTAGCCATCAATTTTTCTGTGTTTAATTATTTTTAAACATCCGAGTCATTTTGGAGGAGTATCCGAAAGTAGCAAAAGAATATCGTGTTGTTATTTTTTATTTCTAAGCAAATCTATTAGTTACACGAAAAAAACATGTTTCACAATTATTGTACATGAATCAATTTTTTTTCTATCGTTTTAACCTATAGCCGTTACTTAGGAGTATGCTTTGGAAAGCAACCGTTTGGCGGCTCTAAAGCGGTGGAAGCCCCTTAACTTATTAGATGATAAATATTAGTTTCATGCTAATTACATTATTTATATATAAGTCGAATCTAAAAATTAAAGCTTGTGATTTCATGAATTATTTCAATAACAATCAGATTTATAATTGTTTACTAACTTTTATTTTATTTTTACCGACTTCAAAAAAACGGCGGTAATCAATTCGACACGTATGTATGTAATATTGTTGGAATTGTCAATATTCACATATATTGTTTCTCTATGTGGGCTCCTCAACACGTGTGCCATATTTCATAAGTGTATGTTTGTTTGTATGTATGTATGTTTTCCCGTGATCATTCTTATTTTTATTGAATTAGATATCCCTCAATTTAGGGAATAGTGCAAATTTCATCAAATTCGGATCAGCAGTTTTCAAGATAGGGAACATTCAACCGAACTCCTTAGCGACAAACATCATGAATGTGTAAATTGAGTTATTATGAGTATTTTGTCAGTCCTTTAGGTACCTTACTAAAGAACTTGCTCACTTTTTAGTGTTAGTGTACTAAAACTAAAAGGATAGAAATGAAAACATTTTCACAAAAAATAAACCGAAGAATTAACCGAAGCCGGTGTCTTTGGTACTTTTTTATGTTTTTTCGACACCGACTTCTAAAACGAAAGTTATTTTGCACTTTTTAGTACTTTGCTTATGAAGTCGTTGTACTTTCTTGTGAAAATATTTTTATTTATACCTAATTTAATTTCCATTCCATATGTCGAATTTCTTAGAAAGGCAATGGAGACTGGCCGGAGAAAACAGGGAACATAACGCGAAGAGTTGAAGGCTATGGAGAGGCCTAGCCCAGCTGAGGGAGTTGAGGGACAGTAACGGGAGTAAAAAATGATTTAACTTACTCAAATATACATCTACAAATTCCGTACATATCCCGTTGATAACCCGGGGGGCAAGAATCCTGTTTAGTCGATAAGGGTACCGACAGAGCAGTACTGAGTAAAGTCAACACAACAAATAGAATAAGTGAAAGCTTCATATTACGTCTTCACTTGTACGCTGTCTACAGATGAATAGAATGACAGAATACAACTCTGAAAGCTGTACGTAACAGTAGATAAATGAAATTACTTCGAGTATTAAAGTTTGTATAGGTATGTTACTGTAAAAGCCCGAAGTACGGTAAAACCTACGCTTCACCAAGTGTTACTGGATGGGATAGGATGCATGGACCCCTTTTCCGCACTTAGAGCGTGCGTGCAGGAGTGCGGGTTAGTCGATGTCACATGTCTTCGAATTTTGTGGTTCTAATTAGACATGCTTGTTTCCTGACAAAGTTTTCCTTCAACGTTTTGATAGTAGTTGTGATGAAATAATTTACACAAAGTAAAGTGCCTGCCTGAGTTCGAACCTGACCTACAAATTGTACGTCGCGGCTGTTACCACTATTATAGGCCACCACTGCTTGCTACCGAGTGTTACTAGTAAAAATCCAAAATGATCAGTTGATAAATAATCTCTGATTTATCATCAGATCTTTAGGATTTTACCAGCAAACAAGTGTGTGATTACTGCAGCCTAATTGCGTAAGTGAATTCGGCAAGGGAAAGGGTTTGACCCCATGAAACAGTATGAGCAAGAGGTCAAACGCTTTTGAGATGGGTTTGCTCTTGACTCTAGTCTAAGTCATAGGTGACAGAGACAGAGTCGACGATGGAGTGAGCTTACCCAGAAGGAGCCTGTTTACTCTAACTTTGAAGAGATTCGGGTTGAATGCGTTCGGAAACACAGACGCAGGTAGTGAGTTCCATTCATTCGCTGTGCGCATTATGAAGGATGTTTGGAAGCGCTTGGTGCGAATTGGTGGAATGGCAACAAGGTAAGGATGGTAACTTGCAGTGCGTCTAGATGTCCGATGGTAGAAGGGGGCTGGTGGGATGAGGTTGTGGAGTTCTTGAGCACACTCACCGAAATACAGTCTGTAGAAGACCGACAAGCAGGCAACCTTGCGGCGATGAGCCAAGCTGTGAAGCTTGGTATCCACCAGTTCAATGTCGCCGATGAGCCTCTTAGCTCTGCGTTCCATCGAGTCAAGCGCGGCTAGCTGATACTTTGCTGAGCCATCCCAAAGGTGGCTGCAATACTCCATGCAGGATCGGACTTGCGCTTTGTACAGGGTTAGAAGCTGTCCAGGCGTAAAGTATCGCTTCACCTTATTTAGGATGCCCAGTTTTTTGGCCGCAATTTGGGCTTTGTGCTCAATGGAGGCGCCGAAGTTAAGACTGGATGTCAACTCCATGCCTAGGAGCTCAATCCGATCAGTCACTGGAACAGACGCACCACGAAAAATAGGCGCCCGATCGAAAAGACTCCTTTTAGCGGTAAAAAGACACGCCTGTGTTTTGGTGGCGTTAAAGGAGACCAGATTGTCATCACCCCACCGGGAGACAAGGCTTAAGGTCAAATCTGTCCGCTCTACCATAGTCTCTCTCAAGGAACGAACTTCATCCACGCTGGTTCTTGCGCTGGACAGGTATCTCTCTGAAACAGTACTGTCATCTGCGTACCCAACAATACCAAGCTGAAGAAGGTCATTGATGTGCAGCAGGAAAAGAGTTGCAGAGAGAACAGACCCCTGAGGAACTCCGGAATCAATAGCCATAAGGTCAGAGGAGCAGCCGTCTATGACTACTCGGATCGACCGTTCGCAAAGGAAATCTGATATCCAGCTACAAAAACCAGCGGGGATGCCATACGCAGGAAGCTTACTGAGTAGACTTGCGTGCCAGACCCTGTCAAAGGCCTTCGAGATATCCAGCGAAACAGCAAGTGCTTCGCCGTGTCTCTCGATGGCTTCGCCCCAGCAGTGCGTGACATACACAAGAAGATCGCCAGTAGACCGTCCCCGGCGAAAGCCATATTCACGGTCACTGAGGAGATTATTGTCTTCAAGGTAGGTCAGCAACTTACTGTTCAGTACCCTTTCCATAACTTTGCACAGAATGGAGGTAATGGCGATTGGACGGTAATTGACAGGGTCTGCACGGTTGCCTTTTTTGGGCACTGGTTGCACATTTGCAAGCTTCCAGGACTTTGGTACCGTTCTTTTTACAAGAGAGAGGTGGAACAAGCGTGTCAACACAGGAAAAAGTTCGGGCGCACACAGCCTCAGTACTCTTGCTGGAATGCCGTCAGGCCCGCTGGCCTTGTTCACGTCTAGACTGCACAATACTCTTCGGACCTCTTTGGTGTGCACAGCGATCTCCGGCATCGAAGAGTCACAATGAGGGACAGTATGTGGTTGCTTGGATCCAGCGTCCAGACGTGAATTGCTAGCAAACAGAGATGCAAATAAATTTGCTTTCTCACTTGCAGATTGAGCCAGCGACCCATCAGGTTTCAGCATTGGAGGTAAAGTGGGACGACAGAAATTCGATTCAACAGCTTTAGACAGGGACCAAAACTGTTTACTACCCGGAGGGTGTGATGCCAGCTTGGCCCCAATACGTCCAATATGGTCAAAACGTGCCCGACGCAAAACCCGCTTGCAGAACTTGGTGGCAGAATTAAAAGCTCTTTTCCTCGCACGAACCCTACGCGCTCTAACTTTGCGATCTCGGGCCCCGACCCAGGCTTGGTAGGCAGACTCTTTTTGGGCCTCAGCGTGGGCACATTCTGAATTATACCAAGGTCGGGATTTGTGACCGAGCGGAATGTCGGAGAATGGAATGAAATACTCCATTCCCTGCCGAATCACATCCGCAACCGCGTCCGCAGAGCTCGAGGGGTCACCCGAGGCGAAGCACACATGCCGCCAAGGATAAGACGCAAAAAAGTGCCGCATCTCGTCCCAGTCTGCTGACTCGTATCGCCATACTCGCCTCGTGCCTCTAGGACTCTCATCTGGAGGAGAGCAAGTCGACACGGATTTCACCAGACAATGGTCAGACGTTCCCAGCGGGGCTGAGACCGAAACCGAATGACTGTCCGGATCAGTTGTCAGCAGTAGGTCTAAGCAATTGGGTGTATGGCCGTCAACATCCGGTACCCGCGTTGCCACATTCACCAGCTTGGTTAGATCTAGCGATAGAGAAAACTTGCGCGCCTCTAACCCGGCATGGTCAGTTTTCCGGTACGGGTACGACCACTCCTTATTGATGGGCGTTAAAGTCCCCCAGAAAATTAAGCTTCGCTGTTGGGTACCGTTGCTGGGCCATGTCGGCCGACTCCATGAGGCAGTTAAAGAGCGCTGTCGTCTCCTGGTCACCGGTGTGCGATCGGTAGACGCCAATGTAGAGAGACTTCTCCACGCCAGTGTCCACAAGTAGCCATATGGCAGAAAAACCCGATTTCTCAAAGCAACGGAGACGACGACAACAAATGTCATCGCGGACGTACACACAGACCCCAGCTTGCTTCTTGAACTTGTGTTCAAGAGAGTAACCCGGGTAGTTGAGGTACGCCACGTCCGACGGGGTTGTTATCTTCGTCTCCGTTAGGAAAAACAGGTGCGGCTTCTCGGTCTCAAGGTGGTGGTGGACCGGATCGAGATTAGAGTGCAACCCCCTGATGTTAGTGAAGTGCACTTTTAGTGGGAGGAAGTGCAGCCGTTGTTTCACCATATTCTTCTTCGCTTTGGTCATTTAATTTTTAGAGTTGCTGGGGAAGAAGTTAAACTGTCGAGGCGCTGCTCAGTGAACCAAGTGGAACACTGGAGCTAACCCAACCTGTGGGGAACTCATTTGGAGACTGCGGGGACGCCCGAACCCCCCCGGATATGGCCACCGGGTCCTCCCATCCAGTCGCCAGCTGGCACGGTGGAGCATACCGGGATTTTTCGCGAGTTGGCGGGGCAGCCTTTGGCACGTGGCACCGTGCTTCGGATCCCGCTACCCTTCAAGATGAGTTACCCGGCAAGTTTAGCCCAGAGACCAAGACCGGTTCTGAACAGCGCAACTGACATCCTCCTTCTCCCCCAAAGGCACTGGCAGTCCCACACACCGACGGAACACAGCAAGCTGCTTGGCGCCGGACTCCGGTGGGATGGTGGTCGCGAGCCAGGCGGCCCCTTGCGGAGCCTACCACCGCTTAAGTTGGATCATTCAGCCGTACCACAGGCAAGCCCGTGGTGCCGTTGCCCGGGATGGACCGCTAGGAGGTAGATCCCATACCCATCCCAAAAACCCTTTGCCTTGTCGAATCCACTTACGCAATTAGGCTGCAGTAATCACACACTTGTAAATCTTCTTAATAATATCTGTTGTTAAACTATTTATATTAATTGATCATATCATTTATTTTGGCATTGGTAATTATCATTAAATAACATTAAAATACTCAAAACATTTTTGAATGCTTCATTGTGAGTCATATACATTGTAATTTTTCAAGATTTACAAGTCTATCAGGCAAATCCTAAGATTTACCGTGTGATTGCTGATAAAAACGCGAAATTAGCGATTATCATAGTTCATTTCGGACTTTCACTAAGCCTTAGTAGATCTTAGGATTTACCGGAAAAGATTGGTTTTACCGCTGTTCAACCTTTTCCGGTAACATAATAAATATTGTGTCAGAGGTTGTTTGGTAAATATTCTGATAAATAAATGATACTGCGTGGTAAGTTCTGTGATATTAAGTCATGTGAAAGTTGCATGCTGTAATAAACCTTATCACAATGCATGCTTCCTGATTAGTCTCCTGGCTGCTTTTGAATTTCGAATAGGATTAAAAATGGATAGAGTCAGATAGCCATAAACACGCATTTTATAAAATATTGAGAATTGATCTAATTTATTAGAAATTAATGAGTTCCCATAGCACCTACTACCTACTTAAATACTAGCTTCTACTCGCGTAAAACGTATTTTATACCTAGGGAACAAACTAAAAAACTAAAAAAACACAAACAACTAAAACCATTTAATAGTAGATTGTTTACCTAGGGAGCAAACAACTATTTTAAAGGCGAGAGTGTTTTTTTTAATCCAGAGCGGAGCCAAGGATTCTAGACTAGAATCCCGAGCGCAGCGAGGGGTTCTAAAGTAGAATCCTGAGGCAGCGAAGCACTAGTACTTTTCCTGACTTAATGAAACACAGTAAAGTAGTACCAATTTTCAAATCAGGCTGTAAGAGTGATCCTTCTAATTATAGACCTATATCCGTGCTTCCAGCATTGAGTAAAATCAACAAAAAAATCATGCTGGAACAGATGTTGTCTCACTTCAATTCAAATGGGATCCTGCATAGTCAACAGTTTGGTTTCACGAAAGGTAGGTCGACAACGGACGCGGGAGTAAAACTCATCAGCCACATCTTGGAGGCTTGGGAGAGGTCCCAGGATGCCATTGGCATTTTCTGTGATCTCTCAAAAGCTTTTGACTGCGTCGACCACAACACATTGATCTGTAAATTACACCACTACGGAATTCGTGGAAAATCTGCTGATCTCGTGCTTTCCTATTTATCAAACAGACAGCAAAAAGTAAATGTTAATGGGGCGACGTCCTCCGGGTCTCTAGTCAAGATGGGCGTGCCCCAAGGTTCAATTCTCGGCCCTTTCCTTTTTCTTGTTTACATTAATGATCTCCCTTTTATGATGGCCAAATTATCGGATATAATTCTATTTGCTGATGATACTTCGCTAATTTTTAAAATAGATAGGCAAGATACGGATGTCTTAAATGTCAACGAAAGTCTGATTGTTCTCTCAAAATGGTTCGCAGCTAACAATCTTTTATTGAATGCGAAAAAAACAAAATGTCTAAAGTTCTCTTTACCAAATGTACCACAACATGACCTAAACCTAAATCTTGACGGCAAAAATCTTGAAGTTATAACGGAAACTGTATTCTTAGGGATTACTATCGATTCAAAATTGCAGTGGGGCGCGCACATTAGAACTCTTTCGGGTAGGTTAAGTTCGGCTGCATATGCAGTAAGGAAAATAAGGCAGCTAACCGATGTAGCTACAGCTAGGTTAGTATACTATGCTTATTTCCACAGTATTATGTCTTATGGCATTCTGCTGTGGGGATCAGCAGCAGACGTTGACTCAATTTTCATCCTAAAAAAGAGGGCAATCCGCGCAATCTATAAAATGGGTCCTCGCGAGTCCCTCAGAGAAAAATATAAAGAGATCGATATACTGACTCTACCTTCACTTTATATTTTGGAATTTATTTTGTATGTCCGTAAAAATCGGGGGCTTTTCAAAACTAGAAGCGACTTCCATAATTTAAATACACGCAGTACGCACGAAATTGTAATACCCAAATTCAGATTAACGAAAACTAGCAAGTCTTTTCTTATAAACAGTATACGCTTTTATAACAAGTTGCCAAAGTCAGTTATAGAACTGACCGATGGAAGGTTCAAAAACTACCTCAAACGTATCCTTATTAACAATAGTAGTTTATGAAACTGTTGCATAATGAGGGGTATTAAAACATGAGTGTGTGTTTAAAAACCGAGCCGTAGGCGAGGTTTTTAATAGCTTTCACACGAATGTTTTAATACCTAGTTATGTGCAGTTTCATACACTACTTTATCTACACTCATAAATTGGGATTGAACCTACTAAATACCTCTTTTTGCATTTTCCATGCCATAAAATCGTGATAGCATTTGTCATATACTTTTCTCGACTTTGCTGGTAATAAATTAAGAGTAATTTCCTTCGCCGCATCTAAAATATCGGGCGGAGTCAAATTTTCTTCACATTCACTGATATCAGACATTTCACACACAATAATTTAAATAACTCATGAAATTCAGTACAGCAAAACTTGCAAAACGTATGACTGGCGCCAAAACCCAGCACATCACCGCATTAACCGCGCATGCGCTAAGGCTTAGCACGCACTGCGATCTTTATTCGCGCGATTTTTTTCCGCCCATTCTGCGACCTATGTAATTGTATGAAGTTGTTCGCATCGGTAACGAAATCGTGCGGAAGTAATTCCGCAAGAAATCCGTGTTTTGCCACAGAATCCACCGCACCACGGCGCGAATTTTATTCGCTCGAATATTTTGAGCTCTATGAACAGGTAGAAGGAAACAAAACTCGCGCGAATAAAAATCACAGTGCGTGCTATGTCTAAAGCGGGCATTGTCATAGACAATTTAAAATTGGAATCAAATCTTTTTATAATAGGTACTATAAAATGGCATTACAAAAAAAATATTGATGGAAACTCCTTAGTGATTAACTTCTTGGATTTGTCCTGTATCGTAATAGAAAAAAAATTGTTTTATAGCATTATTTTGTTAGAGAAATAGTGTTATAATAAGATTCTATTTTTAAATTTCGGTATTGTGTTTATAAAGTACTAGCTGTCCCACGCGGCTTCGCTCCCGTCAACTGGCTACCTACCAAGCTAGCCCACCTACTCTAAATACGTTGCATCTCAAAAAGAATAAATTTTCCCCGTTTTTGGAACATTTTTCATTGATGCTCCGCTCCTATTGGTCGTAGCGTGATGTTATATAGCCTATAACCTTCCTCGATAAATGGACTACCCAACACAAAAAGAATTTTTCAATTCCAACCAGTAGTTCCTGAGATTAGCGCGTTCAAACAAACAAACAAACAAACAAACAAACAAACAAACTCTTCAGCTTTATAATATTAGTATAGATGCCAATATAAACTCGTTTTGAATTTTATAATTCGAATATTACGATATGAGAGTAGATAAAGCATATTATAAAATCAAGGACTACGTTGAAGATAAAAACATTTGGCCTTAGCTCCTTCTGCGCATGCAGCTTCCCTGGTAACTTGTAAACGGCACAAATAAGTGGATGTCTCTAACTATTCTCAATCTCATTTTTTCTTTCCTTCTTTTAATTAGACTTTTTACAATGGTTTTCAATCATCTTTATAGCCCTTTGCTAAGAATAGTTACAGCACTGATAACAACATTTGTGCCACACGTTAAATTTAGTCTTGTTATACTTATTTTTTTTTTAACTTTGTATAGATGCTTTTACCGATTGTTTTGTGAATGTGTGAACATTGTAGGCCTTCTAGATGCTAGTTAACATTTGTTAACTTTTTTATTTAATATATAATCTTGTTATTTTAATTTTTTTAGTTTCTTACGACTTATTGTCATAAGTCGGGCCTACGTTGTCCCCCATATCTAAGTACTAATGCTGTAACATGGAAATATTGTAAAACCAAACCATTTTTAAAAGAGTAACCATGGAGTTTCTTGCCGGTTCTTCTCCATAGGAAACGACCAACCCGAACCGTGCACCTTTTGTCGACGTTTTATAAGTGCCCATGTAGGCCTATGTGAAATAAAATAAAAATATTCTGATTTTGATTTAGATTTTTTTTTTTAGTTTTTGAGAAACTTGATTATAATAATCATATTTTTGGAATTATCTTTTTTTAAATTGTATTTGAGATAATTATGTAGATAGGGTAATTTCAAACACGAGCAACTCAGAATCCAAATTTATCATTACTTATATTATAAATGCGATAATAACTCTATTTGTATGTTTGTTTTTACCTTTTCACGACTAATCGGCTAAACCGATTTTTACTTGGTATGGGCCATGAGACCCTGGCAAGGATGTAGAATAGTTTTTATCCCGATAGTGTTCTAAACTGAAGGTTCTTGATGAATATTATTAAATAAGCACAACCTAAATTAGAAGGGTTACATATACCCTTAAGATTCAACACTGAAGATATGCTGTCTCAAGCAGCATCGTTCAGCCTGTGCAGTTGTATCTATGCATCAACTACACCATGTGGACATCTGTATTTGGATTCTGCTGCTTAAGTCTTGGGATATGATTGTCTCACGTCATCTGCCTCATGAGATGTTGAATATTAGGTTGAGATGACCATATTTATGTGTATATTAAGTTTAAATAAAATATCCTAAGGACCAGCGCACGTTAGTTCCTCATATCACTGAAACATTTCTTTCACACGCTCTGGTACCTTTTCTCCCTTGAGCTATCAAGATATAATCGACTTTCTTAAAATCTATTGATTTAGATGGAGCTGTACCAAGATGCACATACATTACAATGCATTTGATGTGGCTGTGCTATTAATATCATCAATACATATAATAAATCTGTAGAAAAGTCGTTTTTGTACATCGAAAATATTTCCAAAGAAAATAGCCAGGGTGTTAAAGGAGACCCAGCAGAACCCATTGCCAGCATTTTTGGCATTTTTGTCTGTTTGTCTGTTTATATGTGCACGCATCACGTAAATTGTACGAAACCAATGTAGATAACTTTTATACATCAATATTGTGCGTAACTTGAAATATTACTTAGTTTTTGTTTCATCGCAATCGGTTCACCCTATCAAAAGTTAGATGAATTTAAAGTGGTCAAGAAGTAAATATCGCAACAAACGTAATTCAGATACTCGATCTGTTGAACTTCATATTCTATCTATTCTATATATATACTCGTAAAAGGCAATGTCCCGACTGACATATCAACGCCCAGCCTAAACCACTAATGATAGAAGTTTGAAATTTTGGGAGGATTTTGAGTTTATAATGTAGGCGACATTTAAGAAAGGATTTTTGGCAATTCATCCCCTAAAGGGGAAAAATAGGGGTATAAAGTTTGTATGAAACTCTGTCATTTTAAATTTGAAATGAATGAGTAAGTAAGTCTAAGTAAGTCTAAGTTTAAAATAATAAAATACGTCATTCAGGATTTTTTGAATTTCATTACATAGAGGATTAAAAAGGGGTATTAAAGATTGTTTTAAAATAAATTGTTAATTATCAAAATTACTTGAAATTTAGTATTTATGCTCTTCAATACAAATAAAGAAACACATATTTAAGGCTTTTTAGAATTTCATCCCATAAAGGGGTGTTAAAGTTTATTTGAAAAATATTTTGTTTATTCTGAACATTACTTGAAATTTAGCGTTTCTGCTGTTCTATACAATTAAACAAATACGTATGCAAGGATTTTTTGAACTTCATCCCTTAAAGAGGTATAAAGAGGTGTTAAAGTTTGTATGACAAATAAATTGTTTATTATCTAAATGACTTAAAATACGTATTCAAAGATTTCTTGAACTTCACCCCTTAAAGGGGTGTTAAAGTTTGATGAAAAATAAATTGTTTGTTATCAAAATACTGCACAAAAATATTATAGAGGCCACTGTGATTACTCTAGGGAATCAGTTGTTATACCTCGAATACCACTGGTACCCTCTGACTATGTCTTTGAGTTTACACGATTACAATCGAGGTCTGCTTTGCAATGATCATAAATGAAACTTAGGGTCAGTAATTAAGGCAAAGATTTAAAGGAAACAATTGTACTTTGCCTGTTCCAGAGTCAGTACAAATAGCAGCCTGATCATTTCGGCACCAGACAGAAAAACCACCAATGCGGTATACAAAGAAGTGCTTAATTAAATTCTAACTTCCTGTTGACGACTTTGTTAGAGTGAGCAAATTGGAGTAACCATATCTAGACTTTACAGGATCGCGCAAAACTCATTACTCTATCTGCAGATGCTATAATTTAAGCATAAGGCGGCAAAATGTCAGTTCTGTAAGATAGCCTGATTTAACAGTTCCAGACTTCTTCCTGTGGTTTTTTCAAGTCATTAGTCTATGTCAATTAGCATCAGACTCTTGAAGTCTTCAAAGATAATATCCGCCGGAAGTTCTGGCAAGAGTAATGGAAAATGCCATAAATCGGGCCCGAATGTTTATCGATTATGGTGGCGGCCACTTAGCCGTATCATTTTATCGATAAAATTGAAAAATAAAATTTTGAAACCAAATAAAGATTGAAAAAAATACAGCCGAAGAATATCGAGTGATAATTTTTGCGCCACCCTGTATTAATTTTCTATCGTGTCGGTAGCAGGATTGAACAAACTTTTTTGCAAAAAAATACTACCGACTTCCAAATAAAAAACTACAAAGTGAGAAATAACTTTATTTTTGGAAGTCGGTGTCTTTCGTAGGTAGGATTTTGTTGAACGTAAGAACTTGTCTATTAGTAGTACCTACCTAACTAAAAAGTAAAAAAAAAAATTACAAAAAATACTACCGACTGCCAACTAAAAACACTACAAAGTAAAAAATAACTGTTTTTTTCTAAGTCGGTGTCCATAACGAAAAAAATTGGTATCTACCAAAGACACCGACAAGCAATTTTGTTGTACGAAACAACTTGCCTATTAGTTGAAAACTTTTTTGCAAAAAAATACTACCGACTTCCAAATAAAAACTACAAAGTGAAAAATAACTTTATATTTGGAAGTCGGTGTCTTTTGTAGGTAGCAATTTTGTTGAACGAAACAACTTGCCCATTAGTTGTACCTAACTAAAAAGTAAAAAATAAAACATTTATACAAAAATTACTAACGACTTCCAGCTAAAAGTCTACAAAGTGAAAAATAACTTTCTTTATCGAAGTCGATGTCCATAACGAAAAAAATTGATTTCTATCTAAGACACCGACTTCGAGAAAGAAAGTTATTTTTCACTTTGTAGTGTTTTTAGTTGGAAGTCGGTAGTATTTTTTGTAAAAATGTTTTTTTATATAGCAATTTATTTGGATTCAGAAAATTTTGTGATTTAATATGTTTGGATAATAATTTACAATATCCCAACAAAACTGGAATAAACGAAACAGCCAAAATCATATAGTCGACGCAGGCGAAGCTTTTTTCGTATTCTTCTCAGAACACCCTTTCATTTGATACCCATATCATGGCAGTGCACAAAAAATAACTAGTCCGTCAAGGTATTTATTTATCTATGGGCCATGTCGATTAAAATAACTGGATGTTATTATTATTCACCATCATCATCATAATTTCAGCCAAAAGACGTCCGCTGCTGTACAAAGGCCTCCTCCAAGCGTCTCGCATCCACGGAACTCCTGCAGCCTTGACCAGGTCCTCGCTCCACCTAGAGGGAGGCCTTCCAACGCTTCATCTGCCTGTACGCGGTCGCCACTCCAGAACTTTTCGGCTCCTACGGCTATCCGTTCTGCGAGCAATGTCCCCTGCTCACTGACACTTAAGTGTGGCAATTGGTTTGTTGAACCAATTTTTTTTTGTTAAAAATGGAAAGATCATACATAAGTTTACATACAAAACTATTTTTAGTTTTTTTTGTCGCTGTAATTACAACGTAATATCGAATTGAAAAGTTGTTCTTGAATCCAGTACCGAAAACACCTCGACAGTTCCCGGACAAACCCGAGCCCGTGTGACGTCACGACGTTCATTTTTACTCATTGTAGCACTTAACTGATACAGTGTTTTGACTTTTAACCGATTCAATCTAGTTATTATCGTCAAAATATTGATGCAAATCAAATATATTGATAAAAAATATTGATCCTTAAATGTTATCGTGCTTGCTTCATACCATTATGTACAAATAGTATTAAAAAATCCCCATTATATGTGATTCGCGCAATAGCCAAGTACCTAGCAATCTATACCTACTAAAGTTTTGAGAAATGTTCTATGTCTTACTAGATTCCAACTAGAATGGTTTAACTATTATGTTATCTTGTTCTAATTTAGTATTAGATTCGTATTAATGTCTTACTATGATCATTACAGACTGAGATAAGTAATTTTTTATGGAAAAGTTTCGTGCAAATTTGACATTGTTGTATAATTACGTAACTTGAAAACATGATTTTTTGTTTATGGAGATATATTCATTATTTTATTCTTAAATGATAGATATAGGCGTACAACTAATATTTCTGTTTGAATTGTGAAAATCGGTCATCGCATTTAAGAGATATTTACTGAAAAATTAGTGTAAAAAAATCTACCAAGTTAATATTTTCACGTTTTTGTTCAAAAAAGTTTTTTAGTGTTTGTAAATATATAATATAGATATTAGTGTTTAATATTATTATGAGATAATAATGGTAATTACCAAACATTTTAAGGATTTTGTGCAAAAAATTAATATAAAGAAAGGCTGCACAGATTTCGGGTTGTATTTAGTAGTATCTAATGAAGTTTTTTGATATCCAAAGTCGAAGTTTCGCGCCAATCGTGTTTGTTTTTTTTTATTTTACACCAATATCACCTACCCATATGTGAAAACGATTACGTTATGATAATTCTGTTTCTAAATGTACCTGGTAAAGAACAATAACAAACACCGGTCCACTAACACGTAATATTCATTACCACTACCTACTTTATTTATGCTCAAAAAACTGCCAAATCGTCCATCAGGTGGGTATATGTTATCGAAATCAGCATTTAAGAATCCTTTATCACACATGACTAAATAAAATTTGCAGTTATAAATAATATTTTTGCACAAATTTTCGGATATTTTAGTCAATTCACGTGTAGTTTGACACTAGTACAAAATTCATTGAACGTTATGACGTCACCAACATGGCGACCAATCTTGGCCCGTTCGTAGACAGGTGGTTCTTTTGAAAATTTCATCGATTTTCAATTGCTTATAATAAATTGAAAAAAAATATTTAAGAGATTTTTGCAACGGGTTTTTTGGGATGGGTATGGGATCTACCTCCTAGCGGTCAATCCCGGGCAACGGCACCACGGGCTTGCCTGTGGTACGGCTGAATGATCCCACTTAAGCGGTGGTAGGCTCCGCAAGGGGCCGCCTGGCTCGCGACCACCATCCCACCGGAGTCCGGCGCCAAGCAGCTTGCTGTGTTCCGTCGGAGTGTGGGACTGCCAGTGCCTTTGGGGGAGAAGAAGGATGTCAGTTGCGCTGTTCAGAACCGGTCTTGGGCTCTGGGCAAAACTTGCCGGGTAACTCATCTTGGAGGGTAGCGGGATCCGAAGCACGGTGCCAGCCGTTGGCCGACCGCAGTCAGTAGGGGGCCCAAGTAGCACGCCAGCCACGTGCCAAAGGCTGCCCCGCCAACTCGCGAAAAATCCCGGTATGCTCCACCGTGCCAGCTGGCGACTGGATGGGAGGACCCGGTGGCCATATCCGGGGGGGTTCGGGCGTCCCCGCAGTCTCCAAATGAGTTCCCCACAGGTTGGGTTAGCTCCAGTGTTCCACTTGGTTCACTGAGCAGCGCCTCGACAGTTTAACTTCTTCCCCAGCAAACTCAAAAAAAAAAACACATGACAAAAGCAAAGAAGAATATGGTGAAACAACGGCTGCACTTCCTCCCACTAAAAGTGCACCTCACTAACACCAGGGGGTTGCACTCTAATCTCGATCCGGTCCACCACCACCTTGAGACCGAGAAGCCGCACCTGTTTTTCCTAACGGAGACGAAGATAACAACCCCGTCGGACGTGGCGTACCTCAACTACCCGGGTTACTCTCTTGAACACAAGTTCAAGAAGCAAGCTGGGGTCTGTGTGTACGTCCGCGATGACATTTGTTGTCGTCGTCTCCGTTGCTTTGAGAAATCGGGTTTTCCTGCCATATGGCTACTTGTGGACACTGGCGTGGAGAAGTCTCTCTACATCGGCGTCTACCGATCGCACACCGGTGACCAGGAGACGACAGCGCTCTTTAACTGCCTCATGGAGTCGGCTGACATGGCCCAGCAACGGTACCCAACAGCGAAGCTTAATTTTCTGGGGGACTTTAACGCCCATCATAAGGAGTGGTTGTACCCGTACCGGAAAACTGACCATGCCGGGTTAGAGGCGCGCAAGTTTTCTTTATCGCTAGATCTAACCCAGCTGGTGAATGTGGCAACACGGGTACCGGATGTTGACGGCCATACACCCAATTGCTTAGACCTTCTGCTGACAACTGATCCGGACAGTCATTCGGTATCGGTCTCAGCACCGCTGGGAACGTCTGACCATTGTCTGGTGAAATCCGTGTCGACTTGCTCTCCTCCAGATGAGAGTCCTAGAGGCACGAGGCGAGTATGGCGATACGAGTCAGCAGACTGGGACGAGATGCGGCACTTTTTTGCGTCTTATCCTTGGCGACATGTGTGCTTCTCCTCGGGTGACCCCTCGAGCTGTGCGGACGCGGTTGCGGATGTGATTCGGCAGGGAATGGAGTATTTCATTCCATTCTCCGACATTCCGCTCGGTCACAAATCCCGACCTTGGTATAATTCAAAATGTGCCCACGCTGAGGCCCAAAAAGAGTCTGCCTACCAAGCCTGGGTCGGGGCCCGCGACCGCAAAGTTAGAGCGCGTAGGGTTCGTGCGAGGAAAAGAGCTTTTAATTCAGCCACCAAGTTCTGCAAGCGGGTTTTGCGTCGGGCACGTTTTGACCATATTGGACGTATTGGGGCCAAGCTGGCATCGCACCCTCCGGGTAGTAAACAGTTTTGGTCCCTGTCTAAAGCGGTCGAATCGAATTTCTGTCGTCCCACTTTACCTCCAATGCTGAAACCTGATGGGTCGCTGGCTCACTCTGCAAGTGAGAAAGCAAATTTATTTGCATCTCTGTTTGCTAGCAATTCACGTCTGGACGCTGGATCCAAGCAACCACCTACTGTTCCTCGTTGTGACTCTTCGATGCCGGAGATAGCTGTGCACACCAAAGAGGTCCGAAGAGTATTGTGCAGTCTAGACGTGAACAACCGGCCTGACGGCATTCCAGCGAGAGTACTGAGGCTGTGTGCGCCCGAACTTTCTCCTGTGTTGACACGCTTGTTCCGCCTCTCTCTTGTAAAAAGAACGGTACCAAAGTCCTGGAAGCTTGCAAATGTGCAACCAGTGCCCAAAAAAGGCAACCGTGCAGACCCTGTCAATTACCGTCCAATCGCCATTACCTCCATTCTGTGCAAAGTTATGGAAAGGGTACTGAACAGTAAGTTGCTGACCTACCTTGAAGACAATAATCTCCTCAGTGACCGTCAATATGGCTTTCGCCGGGGACGGTCTACTGGCGATCTTCTTGTGTTTGTCACGCACTGCTGGGGCGAAGCCATCGAGAGACACGGCGAAGCACTTGCTGTTTCGCTGGATATCTCGAAGGCCTTTGACAGGGTCTGGCACGCAAGTCTACTTAGTAAGCTTCCTGCGTATGGCATCCCCGCTGGTTTTTGTAGCTGGATATCAGACTTCCTTTGCGAGCGGTCGATCCGAGTAGTCATAGACGGCTGCTCCTCTGACCTTATGGCTATTGATTCCGGAGTTCCTCAGGGGTCTGTTCCCTCTGCAACTCTATTCCTGCTGCACATCAATGACCTACTTCAGCTTGGTATTGTTGGGTACGCAGATGACAGTACTGTTTCAGAGAGATACCTGTCCAGCGCAGGAACCAGCGTGGATGAAGTTCGTTCATTGAGAGAGACTATGGTAGAGCGGACAGATTTGACCTTAAGCCTTGTCTCCCAGTGGGGTGATGACAATCTGGTCTCCTTTAACGCCACCAAAACACAGGCGTGTCTTTTTACCGCTAAAAGGAGTATTTTCGATCGGACGCCTACATTTCGGGGTGCGTCTGTTCCAGTGACTGATCGGCTTGAGCTCCTAGGCATGGAGTTGACATCCAGTCTTAACTTCGGCGCCACCATTGAGTACAAGGCCCAAATTGCGGCAAAAAAACTGGGCATCCTAAATAAGGTGAAGCGATACTTTACGCCTGGACAGCTTTTAACCCTGTACTAAGCGCAAGTCCGATCCTGCATGGAGTATTGCAGCCACCTTTGGGATGGCTCAGCAAAGTATCAGCTTGCCGCGCTTGACTCGGTGG
Organism: Orthosia cruda; assembly: GCA_964057195.1. Taxonomy (NCBI): domain Eukaryota; kingdom Metazoa; phylum Arthropoda; class Insecta; order Lepidoptera; family Noctuidae; genus Orthosia; species Orthosia cruda. Next base: position 8,760,075 of record OZ059840.1, read on the forward strand.
AACGCAGAGCTAAGAGGCTCATCGGTGACATTGAACTGGTGGATACCAAGCTTCACAGCTTGGCTCATCGCCGCAAGGTTGCCTGCTTGTCGGTCTTCTACAGACTGTATTTCGGTGAGTGTGCTCAAGAACTCCACGACCTCATCCCACCAGCCCCCTTCTACCATCGGACATCTAGACGCACTGCAAGTTACCATCCTTACCTTGTTGCCATTCCACCAATTCGCACCAAGCGCTTCCAAACATCCTTCATAATGCGCACAGCGAATGAATGGAACTCACTACCTGCGTCTGTGTTTCCGAACGCATTCAACCCGAATCTCTTCAAAGTTAGAGTAAACAGGCTCCTTCTGGGTAAGCTCACTCCATCGTCGACTCTGTCTCTGTCACCTATGACTTAGACTAGAGTCAAGAGCAAATCCATCTCAAATAAAAAAAAAAAAAAAAAACAATATAATTTATGATGTGTAAAGTTTCAAAATAAATTTTAATAATCGTATTTTTTTTTTATTCAACAACCCAATTCTTCGGGCTATGTAGGTAGCCTTGGTTTTCTTGCAGATGTCTTCATTTCTGATTCGATCTGGCCATGTAATGGAGAGCCATTGCCGTTTGGGTGACTTAAGAATGCTTAAGCCTTCTGATTAGGCCCATTGTGACCGACCACCTTTCAATCACATTGTGTATTATTATAAAATAAACTTAAAAGTAATGAATTTCTTCTACGTCATAAGGAAACACGTTGCTCATAAGTATTACAGTTTTGAGGAAAAAAACAAAAAATATTGTAGGTAATGAAACGTTGATTACTTATCAATTATTATCGAAGCTTAGCAACATCTCAAACTTAGAAAATAATGGTTATTAGATTATTATAATCTCTTTATTCCTATTAATTAGCCTGTAATAGGGATGATGACGGGGTACGCAACAGCAAATGCCAATTAGTCCGCCGGTTAAATTATCAAAAAATATTGGACACGTACTTTTTTCTTATTCAAATCAATGAAAAATCATCAAAATAAAGCGCATCAAAGTTCGGGAGTGGGGGCTTGTGACGTAACTTCTATGTAAAAAGTATACCAAGGTATGATGCTATGCAATATGTTAAGGCACTGTATACGTGGCAAAAGAATAAATAAGAGTCCAATATTTTTTGGAAATCTATCTGACGAACTAAAAATATTTTTTGTCATCATTCCTATTGTCTCATTGCAAAGGCTTTACAGGGCAAATTCTTTACAGGGCAAAGGCTCTTCTCATACAGTAAATACACAAGCAGTGATGACTACGCTTACTTAAGAGAGGTCAACTTATATTAACCATAAGTCTAACTTTCCTCACTTTGTTTTCCTTCACCATTGTCAGCAATGTCCAAGATAAATTTAAAAAGTACATAATTTGAATTTGAAAAAGTCACATTGGTGCTTGCCCGAATTTGAACCCACGACCTCAAGCATGAGAGGTGAGGTATCAGTCAAGGCACCACGACATAACTTCCTAATTTTATTAGAACACTAGAGGACTCCTCGCGGTTTCACCCGCGTAGTTCCCGTTCCCGTGGGAATAGAGGGATTAAAAGTAGCCTATGTCACCCGGGGATAGAGTAGCTTGCCAACGGTGAAAGAATTTTTGAAATCGGTCCAGTAGTTTTGGTGCCTATTCGGTAAAAACAAACAAAAAAATCTTTCCTCTTTATAATATTGGTATGGTATAGATGGTATAGATCACAAATTCCACAAAGATTGGGGTGAATAAGTTTTTTTTATTTTATACTGTTTTGTACAAAATATATATAAGAAACAAAAGAAGAAGCATATAATCTCCTAGTTAATAAATAAAAAAAAATGTGTTATTTTTTTTATAGATAATAAAACTTATTTTAGTGCATTTTTTAGGGTTATTCACCAACTCGACACGAGAAACTAAAGAGTCATAGGTCCTACTTGCCCGCGAATTTAAGATACCACTCTATCTTAAATTTTATCTACAGCTAACATTCCTTAATTATGGCGTTAATCATGGGTACATCGTTTGAGGAAGCTGCTATATACGATCTGTGCTGTGTGTCATAAAAATCTCTTGGCGTGTCCAGGTGACGAAATAATAAATGATACTAATTTTGTTATTCACCAACTTGACGCAAGTGTGTCCAGTCACTCGGGTCGAGTTGGTAACCCAATTTTTGTAACTCACATTTGATGCATTATTAAATAATAAAGGTGGATTTAATATTGTTTTATTGTACAAAATATCTTCATAAATCCAAATTCATTCATGATAATCCAACACAATTGTAGCATTGTATAACTGTTTGAATTATTAACTTCATCATCATCACCAGCCTTTTAATGTTCCCAATGCTGGGACACAGGCCACCTCTCTGTGGGAGCAGGAATGGGCCTTAATCCACCACGCAGGCCCAATGCGGGTTGGTGTATGTCACATGTCTTCGAATTTTTGGTTCTAAGACATGTTTCCTCACGATGTTTTCCTTCACAGTTTTTATTAGATCAGTGTAGATGACAAAAATTTACACTAAGTAAAGCGCCTGCCTAGGTTCGAACCAACGACCTACGACAGGTTAAAAAATAAATGAAAAAAAAACATCAAAAAGGGGTTTTTATTTATATTAATCAAAAACACTGAAATACTATTTTTTTTTTTGTTTTTTTAAAGATATAAAGTCCTAACTTACAAAATATTAATTAAGACTTTATTGATACAAATATGTATTCATCAAAAACATAATTGCAACTGAAAACATATAAAGGACTGAATTCATACAACTAAACATACGAAACATGAACAACTAAACGTAATAACTATGTATTTACATCAACATTTTTTAACACAATATGTACTATTGAGAAATAAGCTTACAAACGGCAAAAACTGTTATTTTTTAATATTTTATAATTTTTAATTATAATATATTTTTTTTTTATTTTATAGATTTTTAATTATATTATTTCAAAAATGATTGATAATTATAATAAAAAAATAAAACTCATTTTTTTTTTTAATAAGGCTAAAAAAGGCTATGTTCGGTGTTTTCACCGAACACCTTACTTTGCAATATCGGCCTGACGCGTTAACCTAGTTTCATTATATTATAATCAGTGCACTTTTATCTACCGCGTTAGCCGGGTGTATACAAACATTTCATTCAACATTCATTAACATTTTGTAACCTTTTGGCCTTTAAGAACATTTGAGTAAATAAATAAATAGTGTTTCCTGTAAACTTTGTTTCACCTCAAAAACACCTACACTTCCCGAAGTATCCCGACACTTCCCGAAGTACCCCGACAGGCTAATTAACTGTAATCCCAATATAATAGACACTGTATTATAAATTGTTAACTTATGCCGTATTGTAGATTTCTGGTTTGTTAGCCGTGTTGTCCATCGTCTCGTAGTAGCTTTCGATCACCAGAAGGAAGTAAATTCCCAAAAGAATATTGACGAGTTGTAAAACGAGGTATCTAGCATCAACAAGTCCACCCAAATTAACGAAGAGCAGTATAATATATAGAATAACGATGATCAGTGCGTAGGTCAGGTAGGCCTTAACGTGACCGCGTTTGTTCTTATGCAGACCAACCAGCAGGACTATAGTGAATGCCAGGAACAGGGCGGCGATCACAAGCATGGTCGCCATGGCAGCGTACATGATGATCCCAATCGTCTGCACGTCCACCTGCGCCTTTTGGAACTCCTTGTAGTTGGCTTGCGCGGTGACCAAGCCGAACGCGGCCATGTCGAGGATCAACCTCAAGATAAAGTAGATGTCGCCGATCAGGTTCAGGTACCCAATGATCAGACACCCCGATTTCAGCTCTATACAGAAACAGCACTTGTTGAATATGACACCCATAATGTATTTTTTTTTTCGATTGCAAGACAAACAATCACACCATTCAATATTTCATTAAAAATAAAAATACTATTATCAGATATAATCACAAAGTGGCGACGGTCTCAGGGACGCTCTCGAAACACACTCGAATAGATCGAGTGTTGCCAAATTTGGCAAGCCCAAAGTTGCCACAATTTCTGCCCAAGTAGCCTAAATTCGCCCAATTGTAGTGCAAAGTAGCTCAAAATATTTATTCCATTTTTTTATCGCTTACCTAATTTTCGATTATGAATACAGCATTTCATTTTTGCACCTTTTTAATTTGATTATTTAATTATGTATTACCGCTGTATCGAAAATGTCTTGAAAAGCTAATGTTCCACAAAGGCGCTCCCTGAAGCGAAACCTACGGTGTTCAGTCACGCTCAGAGTCGCAAAAGGCAATAGAGCGCAGCATTCTGGGCGTAAAAAGAGCTGACAGAGTTAGGGACGCCACGCTGCGCTCTAAAACGGGGATCATTCACCAGGACGTCTCAAATGGGATTGGGCCGGTCACGTCAGCCGCATGCACAGTGCCCGCGGGGCAATAGTATCCACAAATTGGGTGGCTGATGATGGACGGCGCCGCCGAGGCCGGCCCAGAAAGAGGTGGCTAGATGACATCTACTGTAAGGGCTGGTTCGAGGTGGCTCAGAAAAAGATTACCTGGAATAGTGGAATGATTTGGTGAAAGCCTTTGTCCAGCTTGGGACAGCGATGGTATTTCTTTTATGTTCTGCTAACAAGACAAAGTTTTTACAATATTATAAATTTTTCATATTTTACAAATTAAAATGATTACAAAACTTAATAGCTACTCTTAGTAAAAAATTGACTACTTTTTTTATAAAAAAGATTTATTTACAATCATTGTAATTCAGTCTACCTAAGAAATCAGCCCTGTACTAAAATTTAATACTTAATATAATAATAATATAAACCTCTATTCAGGCACATTTTTACATTTCCATTTTTTTTTTTATCTTTATCACACACTAGGTATTTCTTCCTGTATCGTGGGTGAGTTTATTATTTATTTATTATTATTATTTATTATTTTCATCCTATTCTATATCAAAATTGAACCTCCTTTTGAACAGTTTTCTTTGCAAAATATTATTTGATTTACATATGCTATTTCATATGGAATTTCTTCATACCTAAGTATGAAGGAATTCCAGCCATCAATTTTTCTGTTTAAAAATATTTTTAAACATCCAAGTCGTTTTGGAGGAGTTTCCAAAAGTTGCGAAAAATATCGTGCTGTTAATTATTTTTTTAAAGCAAAACTATTAGTTACACGAAAAAACCTTGTGTGCCAAACTATGTACATGAATCAGTAATAAATATATATTTGTTTCAAACCTTTTAACCTAGCTGTTACTAAGGAGTATGCTTTAGAAAGTTACCGTTTTACGGCACTAAAGCGTATGTAGGCCCTTAACTAACTATCAGCTACCAGGTCAGGTTGTCTTTTGACATAGGCCTCCTCTAATTCCCTCCCCTTGTTTCAGTCCTTTGCTGTTTTTCTCCACTCCTTTGGTAATCGTTCTCCCATCTCTTTATCTGTCTTCCTCTTTGACTCTTTCCATTTCTTGGGTACCATTCTGTAACTTTGTTTGTCCATTTGTCAGAAAAATGCACTATTTAAGAGAAATAATGCAGTTCAAAAATAAAAATACGAAAATATTTAAAGAAAAGAACTTAGTTTCTTAATAACCGTTTAAGTCGCTACCCCGAGCAAAACGCCGCGCTAGCCGTTTTTCGTGCAGTTTTTAGGAGCTATCTACTCGTTATTTAAAATGAAATATCAACTAATAAAAATACATTGAATTTCTACATATTAAATTGATGCCAAAATTGTAGAATTCTTTTTTTTTAAATGTAGTATATGTTTCACTAATCTCCTTCCAACAAAACCATAAAAATGAGAAATAATGATTGATAGCATGCATTTCCTCGTAAAGTGTTCATTAATATTTTTTTGTACTAACACTAATGGATAGACAATTTGATAACGAACATTTTGGTAGATTTATTTTTTTCAAAAGACCAATATTCGATTTTATAAAGATTTTATTCTAAAATCTGGGCGTATTCACTACTGTAATTCATGCGCCACGAGTGCCGCTAGGCCAATAGGAATGCTCAAATCTCATGCTGATTTTTTGGTCAGGGTACGGCCTTAATGAATAGGTAGTGGCCGTCGTAATATTCTTTGAAACTTTAATTTCAGTTGTTTTGTTGTAGCCGTTGTAGGTAGCGTGCGTAAAAATGAATACCAGCCCAGAGGCCTTGGTGCGAGTTATTACTCACACTCAATCGCGTTAAGGCTTGCTAGTTCCGGCGAAGTAGGTATTTAACGCGCCACTGTTACCGCGAAGCGAGCGGCGCGCTCGCGTGTGCGTAAAGTCTACAAAAAAGTCAGAGTAAAGATGTATAGAGAAGGTTTATTTTACTATTGCTTTTAAAAGTTACTAAAATATGAGAGTTACAATGCGTGGTAAATAAATAATAACTTATAGTGTGTAATTATAGTTAAAAAAAATGGCATAAATCGTATTTTATTTATTCAATTATTTGACTACGTAACTATTTATGTTTTTGTAAACATAAACGGACGGACTAAAAAGAAACAAAAAAATATATATATACTGTTGTTGAATCAAAATCGAAGATGGCACCGATCGAAATTGCCAAAAACTTTAGTCATGGGTGTCATTTTTATGGTTTTTGGGGTCGCTAAATGCGAATTTGTGGTCAAAATAAAATTCCAAGATGGCACCGACCGAAATATTTCAAACTTTCGTCATGGGTGTCATTTTCAGGGTTTTCGGGGTCGCTAATTGCGAATTTGTGGTCAAAATAAAATTCCAAGATGGCGCCGACCGAAAGTTTTGAAACTTTCATCATGGGTGTCATTTTCAGAGTTTTTAGGGTCGCTAAATGCGAATTTGTGGTCAAATTGAAAATACAAGATGGCGTCGACGGAAATTTCTGTATTTTTCATCATGGGTGTCATTTTCAGAGTTTTTAGGGTCGCTAAATGCGAATTTGTGGTCAAATTGAAAATACAAGATGGCGTCGACGGAAATTTCTGTATTTTTCGTCATGGGTGTCATTTTCAGGGTTTTTGGGGTCGCTAAATGCGAATTTGTGGTCAAAATAAAATTCCAAGATGGCACCGACCGAAATATTTCAAAATTTCGTTATGGGTGTCATTTTCAGGGTTTTTGGGGTCGCTAAATGCGAATTTGTGGTCAAAATAAAATTCCAAGATGGCACCGACCGAAATATTTCAAACTTTCGTCATGGGTGTCATTTTCAGGGTTTTTGGGGTCGCTAAATATAGTAATACCAGGTTGCCTGGAAGAGATCGCGGAAAGCGATAAGGCCGCCCATTGTATTTTTTTTAGTATTAAGTTTCTTTTTTCTTGTTTATTATGGTGTACAATAAAGTGTTTATAAATAAATAATACATGCAGTCAAATACAATATTTTTTTTTGCATTTAAACTATCACTATTTGTATGTTTAATAATGAATCAAAGAGATGTAAAAGTGAGACTACCTGCCCTTAACGTAAACGTCAATTTGAATTGAAATTGGATAAGCACCGTCTGGTGACGGTAAGGAGAATCTACTCTACTTTGTGACGAGTGAGTACATTAAAAAACTCGGAAAAAACACACTACTCTGCTGACCAGTGTCATTCGAATTCATTCGATGTCAGCGATGGCAATAGTCGAAATGCCAAAATCTGATGCATTGATCACGTGACATTTTGATAGCGTTTGACATGCCCATACATTTTTGATATTTTTTCGATCGCTATCGCCACGCTTACATTGATAGAATGTCACTTAGGGCCTCAGAGGCCTTATTCCGAGTTTTTTAACGCACTCGATCACACTAACGTAAACGTTCTCTTATGTCAATTTGTATACCAAACAAGCTGTTGCCCCTTATTCATGTTGACGTTTACGTCTACATGAATGAGTAAAAGTAAAAACTCGCACTAAGCTCTCATCCAACATACTTCAAACCAATGTCAACCATATTTCGTGAGACAAAATAATCATTCTTGGTTCCACATCGCCTAAAGCATACAATATTTTTTAGGGTTCCGTACCCAAAAGGTAAAAACGAGACCCTATACTCCGCGGTCCGTCCGTCTGTCTGTCTGTCCCCAGGCTGTATCTCATGAACCGTGACAGGTAGACAGTTGAAATGTTCACAGATGGTGTATTTCTGTTGCCGCTATAATAACAAATACTAAAAACAGAATAAAATAAAAATTTTAGTGGGGCTCCCATACAACAAACGTGATTTTTTTGCCGTTTTTTGCGATAATGGTACGGAACCCTTCGTGCGCGAGGCCGACTCGCACTTGATCGGTTTTTTTAGAGTAGGTATCGGCCACCAGTCGCCTATCTTAAAAATTGGTCGCTCCGACACCCTACCGATTAGCCTAAATGGCGAAAAGACGCCCATTCTGGACACACTACAGGAAAGATAAGGCATAGGTAACTATTTTATCAAAAGGAAATACTTACTTTAAATATTAAAATAATAGCCGCCAGCGTTGAATTTTTACTTCACCCAATGTCGTTAGACACATCAGTTTTTTTTTTTTTATGAGTTTGCTCTTGACTCTAGTCTAGGTCAGAGGTGACAGAGACAAAGTCGACGATGGAGTGGGCTTACCCAGAAGATGCCTGTTCACTCTAACTTTGAAGAGATTCGGGTTGTAAGCGTTCGGAAACACAGACGCAGGCAGTGAGTTCCACTCTTTTGCCGTGCGCATTATGAAGGATGTTTGGAAGCGCTTGGTGCGAATTGGTGGAATGGCAACTATGTGAGGATGGTAACTTGCAGTGCGTCTAGATGTCCGATGGTAGAAGGGGGCCGGTGGGATGAGGTCGTGGAGTTCATGAGTACACTCGCCAAAATACAGTCTGTAGAAGACCGACAAGCAGGCAACCTTGCGGTGATGAGCCAAGCTGTGAAGCTTTGCATCTACCAGTTTGACGTCGCCAATTAGTCTCTTAGCTCTGCGTTCCACCGAGTCAAGCGCGGCAAGCTGATATTTAGCTGAGCCATTCCAGAGGTGGCTGCAATACTCCATGCAGGATCGGATTTGCGCCTTGTAAAGAGTTAATAGCTGTCCAGGCATAAAGTATCGCTTCACTCTGTTTACGTTTATTATCCATAGTTAATATATTTATGGCTTATCTTATTTCTTAATAATATTATAAAGGCGAAACTTTGGATGGATGAATGACTGTATGTTTGTTACCCAATCACGCCAGAACAGCTGAACGGATCTGCATGAAATCAGGCACAGAGATAGACTGTTTTCTTTATTCTCAAATAGCACATACATACGGTACTTTTAATCCATCCATCCTTCCTCACAACTTGCGCGTTTATAATAGTGTAACTAGAAATATCCAAAACTTCGCCTGATGACTTCATTGTTACCTTTATTTTAAGTGAAACTGTAAAAGACTTGCCTTTGCCGTGGCTTCGCTGCCGTGTACTTTCCCAGGATAAAAAGTAGTCCATCTATTTTATTTGCCTATGTCCGTGCGTCCGTGTGTCAGTAGCGGGGTGCCAACTGAAAATCAGTGCTGGGTGTCTGACGCCCAGCAAATGCTGAGTTGGTAACCCTTTCGGTATGGACACGCCCGGCGCAATTCAATCAAACATTGTCTGTACTTTATATTTTTGTTTTATATTAACTTGCAATGTATGTAGGTATGTGGCTTCGAGTCAAATCTTGCAACTGAATTTTAAAGCAGAATCCTCAACCGATTAAGATGAAATTTTGCATACACGTTTGGTTTGAATGACAATGCACGGTACTAAAAGCTAAAGAAGAATAATAAATATTATTAGCAAATTAAAAAAAAATGTGCAAATAATATTTATTATTCTTCTCTGTTACTTTGTGATTGTTGCTGTTGTGTTGTGTATGTGTCGAATAAACGTTTTCTATCCTATCATATTATTATCAGTAAGTGATAAGATATCTATATAATATCAGTGAAAGGAACCGGATCACTACTTTTAGAGATCATCTCCGAATAACAAATTACCTCCTTCTTATTGAAGTCGGAAAAAAAAATCCTCATTATAATCTACCAGCTTCTGCCAACGGCTTCGCCTGCGTGAAAAGTGTTTCCTTATCCCAAGGGAACATGATACCAGGCTTCTATCTCTGTGCCAAATTTTATCCAGATGTTACCCGTCCGTCTGCGTAGCATTTGTACTTATTATGAAATAATGTAGGTGTATGAGCCGCCTTACATTAGAAATTAATAGTTCACCGTACAAACTTCCACCTCCTTAAGGATGTTTTTCGGGATAAAAACTATCCTATAACCTTCCCAGGGTTTCGAACTATCTCCATACCCATTTTTAACCGACTTCAGAAAAAGGAGGTGGTTCTCAATTCGTCGCAATCTTTATTTCTTATTTGTGTTCCCCCATTACTCAGACAGACATGACCGATTTGAAAAATTCGTCTTTTCTTTGAGAATACTAACCAGGTGGTCCCATGGTCATTAGGTCAGGACCTCATGACTATGTCAATTCGAAATCAAGGAAAATCAACAATGTAATCATTTGCACTCAAAAAGTATCATTTGGTGAAGTGGAACTGATGAAGAAGACCACAGATGGCCACTGGAACTCCGTAATGCTAAGTATGTCACGGGTATAAGATATCTCGAATAATTAACCGACTATGATGAATCAAAATATTAAGTAATATAGTATCTGTGTTAGGGTGTAAGAGGAAGATGTTCAGCTCCGGCGTCGAGAGAAGACCTGAAAACTGCTTTAGTCGTAGAGTGGCAGGATTTTTTTTAAACAAGTTGTATATTCAAAATCATTTTTTAATAAGCTTTACATTTAACAATTGCAAAGTGAAGAAAAATAAACGTGTGTGCAAACTTCCAGCTGAATTGGACACTGGGTAGTCAAATTTAACTTGTAAGATTTGATTACAGACACCGAACCTAAATAAAAGATTGTAAAAAAACATATTTCTTAGTTTGATTTGCTGTGTAGATGACTTCATTATGATGAACCTTTATATTGTCTAGTGTTGCAAAGTTGGATTTTGAACTGTCGGCGTCCAGCTTAGCTTAGAAAATCGAACGGCCCGCTCTTATTTAGGGTCACCTCATACCGATACTCATTGGGATGCGACACTGCGCTAAAAGCGGGCTGTTGGATTTTCAACGCTCGTCTTAACGCCGATAGTTAAAATTTCCAACGACATTCATTTGGGTTTTTCCTGTTGTACATAATAGGGGTACGAAGTATTTTTTTTATCATAAGAATTACTTCCGTCGTTTGCCGTGACTGGAAACAAACAGCTTCAAAGAAGTCCTGTGGCATTATATCAGAATGCTATTCAACAGCAGTCGGGAGTCTCATGAGATTTGACCCCAGAATGGTGAAGATCTTACGAATGTATTTTAAACTAGCTGTGCCCGCGGCTTCCCAACCGTCAACTGCCTACCCTACCCTACTTACATACCTACCCTACCTTCATACCTTCGTCCTACCCAACCCTACCTACCTATCAATTTTTTTCTAGGGTCAATCTTCCCATTTAGAAAATGACGTCGAATGCACAACACCATCTTTCGAATATGGAGTTCAACTGTCCGAATATCTGATTGCGTGTGTTGTGATATTTTACTTCTTGAACTCTTTTAATTCATATAAACACATCAACACGGTCTAGGGATATTTTTAAAAAAGCGAATTACTATCAATGTGTTAATTATTTATATGACATATATATATTTAAAAGATACGTTATTTAATATTCTACCATTTTTTAATAATGGTTAAGGTACTTCGATTAAAATTTCAGGATTTTATGGAAAAAAATGAAGCATAGACGGAAACCGTATATGAATTAACTTTTAATTTATGAGTAAAAACTGAAAAAAATAGAAAATCATTTAATTTGTGTTTATAAACTTGAAGTTAGTAGTCTGAGAAAGCGCCCATGATGTTCATAACACATCGGCAACGATTCGGCATGCTCAGAACAAGGTTGTCAATGTCTTGTTGCGGAATATTGTCCCATGTCCTTCTGAGGTGCGCAAAAAGTTGATCTTCTGTAGTCAGATTTTCAGGAACTTCCTTCAGAGCTCTTATTTGCAGCATATCCCACGCATGCTCAATGGGATTTAGATCTGGCGATTGAGCAGGCCAGTCTAAGGCCCTAACATTGTGTGTATGTAACCAAGCTGCTACCGTTCTCGCCGTGTGTGCCCGGGCATTGTCGTGCATGAGCAGAAAATCTTGCCCCATTTGTGTTCTGTGGGGCAAGATTACGGGCCCCAGCACCTGTTGGACGTATCGTTCTGCCGTCATATTGCCCCGCACCCAAACGAGATCCGTCCGTCCTCCAAGACGAATTCCTGCCCAAACCATAATTGTTCCTCCTTGGTATGGGTGAACTTCCTGAGGGTTCTGAAGACGGCTCCATCGACCAGGAACTCGCCAAACACGAGTCCTTCGTGAATCTGGATGGAAGCCGAACCTGGATTCATCCGTGAACAGCACACTGGACCATTGCTCACGGCCCCAGTCCACGTGGTTCCGAACCCATTCTAATCGTCGTCCACGATTGCCTCTCCGTAAAGGTGGGACCCGGAGTGGTCTACGAGAGCGTAGATTGCTTTCATGCAGTCGCCTTCTTACAGTTTGGTCACTCACAAGCACTTGGTGTTCCACTCGCAGCCTTTGGACCAATTGAGTCGCCGTTGCATTTGGTTGAGCTCGCGCAGTAATTTGCAAAAATCGGTCTTGTCTGGGGGTAGTGATGCGACTTGGCCCCCGGTGCCTCTCCGCTACTTCACCTGTGGCACGATAGCGTGTCCACAATCTTGAAATTACATTTTGGTGGGTCCCTATGGCCTCAGCAACATTACGCTGAACAGACCCAGCTTCCAGCATTCCCACAGCTCGTAACATCTCCGCCCTCGTCAAATGTTGGCGTTGCATGGCTACAATACCTCAATTTTAACTTTATCTTTCGTTTAAAAATGAAAAAAAACTGTAACTAAACGTAATTCGTATTGTTTTCTAAATTTCCCACAAATGAAAATTCCCTCTCCTACACATCAAGACATTTTTATGCCACCGAAACAAAAGAATTTTCAAAAATTTGAATTTGGAATTAGTCTGAGATAAATTACAAACAAATCGGTGTATAAAAGATTCCAATGCGGCCAGTACTTTTCGAGTTATTTAATTGAGTATGAAATATCCCTAGACCGTGTTGATGTGTGTATATGTCGCAAACATGAGGGCTATCTTCAATATACCTTCGATCGTATGGGCTTAACGTGGGTATGCTTGCACAAAGCAGGTATATTATGCCGTTTTGAGAGATAGTTCTTGGTCCAATTTTAACAAAGCAGTGCGGTCACCAAGCATTTCGCTTTCTCTTAACAAAAACACACTTTTTCATGTTTATACACCCCACTTTTGGCTACTTCACTTCTCAACCCTTTTCCTCACAATCCTTTTTCAACGCCGAAACGCGCGTCCGCGCGTTTCTTTTCTAACTCCACGAAAAACATGGCGGGAGAACCCACTCCGAGCGCCTTTATAGACACCCCTGCTTTTTATTGGCTAAAGAACTCATCTGGTAAATTACCGCTTTTAAAACATCCAATCAAACATAAGAAGAATAAAGTGTTCTCAATCGAATAAAATCGAACTGAGGTTTTATTCAGAAGCTAAATGTTGCCAATTAAACAAGCGATATTTCTTCCGCCGATACGGCCATCTTGACATACAAACGGTCCCAAGTTTGGTGTAGAGCGACGAGCAACATCGTTACTCAATTGTAATAAAAATCAAAAACCAAGAGGAGAGAAAAAAATAAAATAAGTAGGTAATAGGTTAAGTTCGGCCGTTCCTGACCAAATAAAAAAAAATACGTGGTCGTGACATCTTCCACGTGAAACCTTCAATCAACACCTTATATTACCAACCTACAACAAATATCAAGTACTTCTTTACTCATGAAAACTGAATTCGTATAGCTTTCATACTGTTCATTTGTTTTCTCCACGGAAATCTAGGTATCCACACCGTACAGCGTACACAACCATCGTCGTACTATCGAAACAGCCACCTCACCGTTTAGACAACCATATTAACACATTCTAAACGGTTACCGAAGCACCAGGTGATACCAGGTTCCCAACAGACGTCAAGTCGATCTCGAAGCACTAAGTGTGCCAGAAATCACCCAAACGCCCAACACAACATACCATGCTACATACACCAAACAACAGGTTACCGAGGCCCCAGAGGGACCAGGCTCCCCCAGACAGACAACACGTCACCGAAGCCCCAGAGGGACTAGGCTCCTCCCAGACAACAGGTCACCGAAGCCCCAGAGGGACCAGGCTCCCGCAGACAACCGGTCCTCTCGAAGCAACAAGATTGCCAGATACCCATGTCACATACACTAAACAATAGGTCACCGAAGCCCCAGAGGGACCAGGCTTCCCCAGACAGACAACAGGTTACCGAAGCCCCAGAGGGGCCAGGCTCTCCCCCATACATATCCAGCAATTTTTCTTGGTCCCATAGCAATCGCTGTGGCTCCTGATGGTCTACCCTGTGACCATCCTGCAACCATAGTCATCCTGACTAGGCCTCGTAACCTACCTCGGTTACAGCAGTCATCTTTGACCACTAACCTCGTAACCCACCTCGGTTGCAGCTACAGTTACTTATCACCGTACAGTCAGTCTTTTGACCATTCACACCGACCTCACCATAGCTAGATTGATTTGAATCAATCTTCAACATAGTACATTCAGTTTCGTCAATGGGTACTTGAACTTTCACCTTTCCTCTAACTCATCATGAACCAAACAAAGCCTTTAATTCAACACATAGTTGCCACCATTCATAACTCCAATAACCATAAACAGCACCTTTGAACCATGATGAATTTGTTATTTCAATCTAACTCTCACTACTAAATACAACGGCAACCTCACATTCAGGATTTCTTACCCACCCAAAAGCATACCTACTCAAGAACTCCATTTTATGTTCATGATTTCATACCAAACCCTCATTGCGATAGGTATAATAACTACCAACAGCAACCATTACCAATTTAGCAAACTAAAAATGAAATCATGCACCGCATGTCACTGACTTTACATCTGTGCATTATCTTATCCAACTTGGTCAGATAGCAAATAAGACAAAATTACGTTAGATATGTTCACATTGACCAGCACAGAACATTCAACAAGTTAGAACACCACAACCATTACTGGCAGTATACTTTAAATTCCTCATTTATTATTATAGTAGTAGTAGTATAGTTAGGTAGGTACTAGACTTCCTACATGACACCACACAATCACACAATTCTCACCTTTATTTTAAAGAGATGTTACAATTATTAAAACTTTTGAACAATATTTAAGATTACCGAGGCCAAGAATCGTTGAACAACTCAGAACAAGGAAACCATTCCTAGAATCCTCCAAAATAAAAAAAAAACCCATGTATCATGTTAATCAAATAAAACCCAAGTGTCCCATTCATGTAAGTTCGATGCAAGTTCGATAGTAAGGTACCTATAATGCCCACAGTGATGCCAGAATAAATTACCCAAATAACATGTAACTTGAACATAACCGGTGGAATGAGAGTCTACCAGCGTGAACTGTACACATCTGCGTACCCGTTTAAAGCATACTGGCGTGATGGTATGTTATGAAATGGTATAAACATTAAACAGACATACGATTGCAGCAATCCCGAGAGATTTGCCGTCATTTATTGAAGATCTCTGTTGTATATCCAAATTGGTTTCTCCCGAACCAATTACGGCAAGAATACTTTTATTAAAAGAGCATGTCGTCTGTACAACGACATAATCTCATTAAAAGAAAATCAAGTTTTAGATGTTTTTCACCTTCCTCTTTCCAAATTTAGATTTTACATAAGAAATATTTTGGCAAATAAATTTAATTAATATAATGTTATAAAATAATATTAAATTGTGACTTCATTAAACTGTGTCAACTTCTGGTTGTTGTAGCACTTAAGTTAATTTACTTGAATATTAATCTGTGGAAACTGTTTCTGGATTGTGTTGAACTAATTTGTATGCTTATGTTTGTTATTGCATCTGTTTGTTTCCCAAATAAAATAAAATAAAATAAATATCTCCGAAGTTCGTCATTAGATCTTTACTAAACTTTAAATGTTACCATTTCGGCATAAACAAACAAAAAAATATGCAAATCTGTTTATATATGACGGAGTTATGCCCAAACATACATAAATATTTGTCGGAAAGGAGGACTCTCCTCAATAAATTCGAGTTCATGCTCCATGTCTCTCTTGGGTCTCGTGGGCGTCATCCTGGGTTTAATGCTGGCACAAAGCAAATAGCAGGTAACTAATGCCATTGAGATAGTCCTTGGTCCAATTTTAACAAAGCAGCAGATTCGGTCACCAAGCATTTCGCTTTCTCTCAACAAAAACACACTTTTTCAAGTTCATACACGCCACTTTTTGGCTACTTCACTTCTCAAGTTCTCAACTCTTTTCCTCACAACTCTTTTTTTTAACTCCGAAATGCGCGTCCGCGCGCTTCTTTTTCTAACTCCCCGAAAAACATGACGAAAGGACCCACTCAGAGCGCCTATATCGACGCCCCTGCTTTTTATTGGCTAATGAACTCATCTGGCAAGTTACCGTTTTTAAAACATCCAATCAGAAATGAGTATTTTGACGTAAGAAGAATAAAGTGTTGTCAATTGAATATAATCGAACTGAGGTTTGAATCAGAAGCTAAATGTTGCCAATTAAACAAAACTGAATTAATAAATTTACAAGCAATATTTCTTTGTTCGGATGTTTATATATATATATATATATAAGCATCCGAATTGAGACCCCACACCTTTTTGTGAAGTCGGTTAATAAAATAAATACAGTTATTTTATCAACTTATATGCAAATGCCATACATCGGCATAGGTCACGGACAACAGTTTACCAACAGCAAATTTATTTTCGGCATTCAATCCAGGTTATTTTTTAATTACAGTGCAATGTCCGGTGCTTCCATTGTTTATGAACTGGAATAATGTTACCTAATTATTTTGGTGAATATAACTGTTTGTATGGAACCCACGGTGCGCGAGTCCAACTCGCACTTGGCCACTATGCTCACACTATGTACGAAAATTATAGTTCAGTATCGCAGGAAGTAATTAGTAGATAAAGATATATAAATGCGGAAAATATTTGGAGCAATATAGTAGAATAAGGATCACAATAGCGCTCACTACTTCGTGTTACTGCCACTTGTAATTTACTCAAATTAATCGATCTACCAACATGAAACAGTCAGTTAAACTCTGCTTAGTAGTGTCAGCGGCTGCATTGGCAGGAGTTGGCATGATACTCTTCATAACTTTGGGAGCCACAACAAAGCCAAACAACAGCATTAGTGAAAGCAACAATAACATCGCGGCAGCTGCGGAGAAACTAGTAAGTGGTCCAAATATTAATGCTTCGACAAATACAACCATAGTACCACAAACAAGCAATACAACGAATATAAGCAATACAACAGTAGTCAGTGAAAGCACTACGGAAAAACTGGAATCTCGGAAGGAAGTAACCACAGGAATCTACAGTGTTTCTTCTACTAAAAATATAACTACAGCAGAAGAAAACACCAAGGAAAACAAGACGCTGCAACGGATATTGGTTTTATTAGAAAAACTGACGGAAAATAAGAATAATGTAACCAATACTGTAACTACATCTACAATGGAAAAAGATCTGGCTGAAATCAAAGATTTAATCAGAAATTTCTTAATACTTATTCGTACTTCTAAAACCACGTCGACGGCCGAAAGTACATCTGCAACAGACAACAATACGATAACCACGCCGACGTCCGAAAGTACGTCTACAACAGACAACAATAAGATAACCACGCCGACGTCCGAAAGTACGTCTACAACAGACAACAATAAGATAACCACGCCGACGTCCGAAAGTACATCTACAACAGACAACAATAAGATAACCACGCCGACGTCCGAAAGTACATCTACAACAGACAACAATACGATAACCACGCCGACGGCCGAAAGTACATCTACAACAGAAACCAAGACGACCGAAATAACTCTAGAAGGATTACACAAAGACATTGGTATTTTAATAACCAATATTAACAATACAGTAGATAAAGTTGACACCATGGCACTGATTAATTTACTCAATTGTTTTTACGAAATAACAAATTACACAAAAGTAGAAAATCCCACCTCCCTGGAAACAAGAATAAAGGAACTGGAAAAACTGCAAACGAAAATCACTGAAGTAAAAGAAAGTGTAAATAGTGATGAATATAAACTCGGACCGCAACTAAATGACAATGTGGTAAAAGTACTTGATAACACCGGAAAACTGCTTAAGAAACTAAAGACTCAAAGAACTTAATACTGGGATTCCTCGCTCATGATATGTCAGCGTCGGATGATCACTGTAATTAATGTTTTAAAGTTTTATACTTTACAAATAATGTTAAAAAAATATTATGTGACTAAATATTTTGTCTGGATTATAATCGTATATTTGTTTTTTATTTGTTTGATTGAAACTCTATTCAAGACCTGGTCGTTTCCATCAGGCGCTTTTTTCATCATTCAGCCGTAAGTCATTGACTGCTTAATATTAGCTTCACCATCAATACAATGACTGTAGTATTATTCTTTAAAAAAATCACCTTGAAAACTTACTTAAGGTTACACTAGTCGAAATTTCTTCCATACAAACGTAGTCTGGCGATTACTCCACTGTTTGACGGTGTACGTTAAAAATAAAAAAATATATCAATTTGTCTCATCATTATCTAGCACTGTATGGAAACAGAAATGTAAAAATAATACAATATTTGAAAGTTATGAGCGTCGAAAGTTCCTTATGTCAACACTAATTTTAACGCATCTTTGGGCGGGAATAAATACCATAAGAAGAAGGAAAATTGCAAAACGGCCTCCATACAGGGACAGATTTGTAATTCAACAATGGAAATAATTTTATTTTGAAAATATATATTTAGTAGTTTTTTCATGATATCTAGACTCCCAAAGCCGGTCTGTTCTTAAATATTCGCACGCTCGTTTTCGTCCTAAATCATCATCCATTTCGCTACAAATTTGCAAAAGTGCTAATTCGTACGTGAACTAGCTTCTTACTGCTCATCGCAGCATCAATCTCTTTCGCACGTGTTGTCGGATGAGACAGCATGCATTAACCGCGCACAAAATAGTTCGTGCCGTTGACTAGGGGAACCTTAAATTAAGAAATCCATAGCTTCAGGGTCTTCAGGGGTTGACAGCTCACTTCGAGTTTACTGCCCCAAGATTTCACAGGGATATTTTTTGAGAATACAACTTGCTGGACCTCTGCTTCTCGCATCCAACAAATCACAGGCATTGCGGTAGAAGATCAGTCCAAAAAACCGATTTGACGTGATCATTTCTGTCACCAATGAGCTGCTGCTGAAAATTCGTGCAAACAACCAACAAGTGCGAATCGGGCTCGCGCGGTAACGAATCATATTATTTTACGTTTGATTTTAAAACCAATGGCTTCTTATATGTTTTCCTGGGACCTATAAGTAATTAACAGATTTCTATATATTTTTATTTTCAAAATTTATTGTTCCATTGTTTTGCAGATAAGGGAATAAATTGTCATCTATTTTAACCGACTTTCCAAAAAGAGAAGGTTCTATGTTCGACTTTATGTTTGTTTATTTATTTTTTTGTTGTATTTGCACAGATTTCTCCGTCAGTTGTGAACCGAATTTGAATATTTTTGTTTGAAAGAGTATGATCCCAAATTGGACCCATTCAAATTTGGTGAAGATCTGATGAAGAACTTCGCAGATATACAACGGTACTGTTTCATAAATGACAGCAAATCTCTCGCAATAGCATGTCTGTTTATTGTTTATACCATTTCATAACATAACATCACGCCAGTACGCTCTAAAGGGGTGCCCAGCTGTGTACAGTTCACCTTGGGACACTCCCATTTCATCGGTTATCATCGTAATATTCGGGTAAATTCATTTAAATTCCAAATATAAATATTAAAATTGAAAAACTTACTTCTTTTTCGGCAGTCGGTGTCAAAAAAGGAAGAAAAGAAAACAAGAACTGCCGAAAAAGAACCTTTTTTCACTTAGTATTGTTTTTATTTGGAAGTCGGTTGTATTTTTTGTAAAAAAGTGTATTATCTAAAATGACTTTTAAGCTTTATTTATGGAAAATATATTTGAAACCCTCGCAATAAGCACTTTCATTTGATATGTCGCATGGTACAGGTTGAAAACCTTTTTTTTTATTATTCTAATTTGTCCCCAAATGTGATCCCATATACAAAATGGGAAATTATTAACCGAGCGAAAATATACTGAATGGGCTATTATTATACTAAGTAAGTAACTATTTATCCGGTTTGAGTAATATCTTTTAGGAGGTTTTTGTGAGTTGCGGTAATAATATTGATTTACACTTTAATTATATTTGGGGTTCTATTTTAGCATATTATTCTTTCGAAAATAGCAGAATAACCGACGAGGTGACATCGATGTGCAGCGCCGGATTTCGGGTGTACCTATTCGTGTTTTAAACGAATTAGTCTAAGAGCGAGCGGAACATAAGGCACCGCGACACGGGTAGGTTAGGTTCAAAGGGGTTCCTCCTTCATGTTAGGTTACTTTTGACCCTGAAGACAGAAAAAGGATCCCCGTCCCGGGGCCCGGGGCACCGTCAACAAACTTTTATGTTCAAGTCGCTGTTTTAAAGATTTGTATTCGACCACTGCTTGTCGCCCACTTAGTATTTCAGTAAGCCATACCTTTTCAGTATTTTTACACCTATAATTTTATTTTATTTTCGCTCGTTTCAATACTATCCATACAAAATGTATTTATTTAAGTTACGCGTCCGTATTTCTGTCACAGTAGTTCATAGATATTATGTATACCAAAATTCAATTAAATCGGTCCTGTAGATTCGGAGCAAATTGGCTGTGGCAGACGGACAGACAGACACACGAATATCGATTTTTATTCGGACGTAGTAGGTTGCCCAGTGATATTTATTTATTATTTAGGACCATCAACGAAAGATGTACACAAAAAATACAATGAATCATCAATATGAAATAATGAGAAGTGCACACCATCAATTATAGGAGGCATAAATAGAAACTAAAATTTAAACTCTTATTAAAAACACTCTTATTATAAAAAAGCGTGAGTTATGAGCATTCCTATTGGCCTAGCGGCACTGGTGGCGCATGAATTACAGTAGTGAATACGCCCAGATTTAAGAATAAAATCTTTATAAAATCGAATATTGGTCTTTTGAAAAAAATAAATCTACCAAAATGTTCGTTATCAAATTGTCTATCCTTTAGTGTTAGTACAAAAAAATATTAATGAACACTTTACGAGGAGATGCATGCTATCAATCATTATTTCTCATTTTTATGGTTTTGTTGGAAGGAGATTAGTGAAACATATAATATATTTAAAAAAAAAAACTACAATTTTGGAATCAATAATATGCAGAAATTTAATGTATTTTAATTAGTTGATATTTAATTTTAAATAACGAGTAGATAGCTCCTAAAAACTGCATGAAAAACTGCTAGCGCGGCGTTTTGCTCGGGGTATCGCCTTAACAACATTATGGCAAACCAGACGGCAAAAATCTTCAAGAGTAACAAAATGCAAAATGTTTATATACTGTTTACAAACACTATTAGGTTAAACAATTTTAAATTTAAAAAAAAATTACATAATGGTAAACTGAACTGAAAAAAATATTACAGAGGACAAAGCACTTTTAAAATAAACAATAAAAACAAATAGAAAATTAAATTAAAATAAAATCTGAAACATAAAAATCTAAACTATAGAATAACTTAAATAAAAATCAAAATATTAATCCTGTTAATAACACACATTCTCAGCAGTTGCGCTTATGACCTCTTAAACCACCAAGATAACCATAAACCATAATTAGGTAAGCTATCGCAAGCGTCATGATCCTGATTCCTAAAAATTAAGGCTGGCCGCATCCGTACGTTTTCCGCGTTCTCTTTTGGTCGACTGCCAACCACTCCCAAATTGCTAAGTAGGTACAGAAGTTTTAGAGTCTATAGCATATTTTTAGGGTTTCGTACCCAAAGGGTAAAAACGGGACCCTATTACTAAGACTCCACTGTCCGTCTGTCTGTCTGTCACCAGGCTGTATATCATGAACCGTGATAGCTAGACAGTATACAAATACTAAAAACGGAATAAAATCAATATTTAAGTGGGGCTCCCATACAATGAACGTGATTTTTTTGCGATAACGGTACGGAACCCATCGTGCGCGAGTCCGACTCGCACTTGGCCGGTTTTTTAAATAATTGTATTTGACAAACAGCGAGCGATTTACAAATAAATGTATGACATAATTTAGCGGTCGCGCTATTATTGCTGATTGCTGTTTCATACTTAAGGGTACACAAGTCAAAAATTCTTCCATACAAACGTAGTCTAGAGATTACTCCACTGTTTGACGATGTACTTTCAAAATAAAAAAAGATATCAATTTGTCTCATCATTATCTAGCCCTGTATGGAACCGAAAAAATAAAAAAATAAAATATTTGAAAGTTATGAGCGTCGAAAGTTCCATATTTCAACACTAATTTTAACGTATCTTTGGGCGCAAATAAATACCATAAGAAGAAGGAAAATTAAAAAACGGCCTCCATACAGGGATAGATTAGAAATTCAACAATCCAAATAATTTTATTTTGATCAGATACATTCAGTAGTTTTTTCATGAAATCTAGACTCCCAAAGGTCTGTTTATAAAATTTCGCGCGCTCGTTTTCGTCCTAAATCATCATCCATTTCGATAAAAGATTGCAGAAGTGCTAATTCGTACGCGAACTAGCTTCTTACTGCTCATCACAGCATCTATATATTTCGCACGTGTTGTGGGATGAGATAGCAAGCATTTTAACCTCGCGCATAAAATAGTTCGTGCCGTCGACTAGTTTAACCTTAATAAGCCTACTGGGTGTCGAACCCAGAGGACCTTATACTCAGCAGTAGTGCTTGCGACCAGCAGACCGGCGAAGCAGAAACAAATATTCAAATTAATGGAGTAACATTAACATTTTCCTATCGCACGGCAATTATAATACACATACGTATATAAATGAGGCAAAAATGATATAAACAGTTAAAGCCGGATCACGACGGCGCACACTGGTCTACGTTACTGCGAGTACTAAGTTTATGTTAATTAAATCTTCAGTCTTAACACCACTATGCACGGATGTACTTTATTGTTCATGCTGGTCTTCGCGACCTCACTGTCAGCGTTGGGTCTTATACTCTGTGCGGCCGTCAGCTTCATGTCTCTTGAAACATCACAACATGGTAGACTTCATGCTGTAAGCGCAGCTAACGATATCGCCACCGGAGATGGAGTACGCATCAGTGATAAGGCAATAATAAGGATCCTGAAAAAGCACGACGGAAGAGTACTAGTGAAACGGATACCAATTCAAACAAGTGTTGGGCCATTTTGGCAAGATGTTCGATCATCATTTCTCTGAGAAGAATTTTAATGTTTATTTAACCAATTGTTGCCAATGAATTTTGTAAACATTAATAAATGATTTTCTAATAAATACTTTATATTAATTAACTGCTGTTATGGGTTTTTTATTTACATATTTCCTCTTTCGCGTTTTCATTATTTTTTTCATATTTTTCCTAGTTGCCTGGAAGAGATCGCGGAATGCGATAAGGTCGCGTTTTAAGTTTCCTATAAAAATGTAACTTACAATAAAGTACCTATATAATAAATAAACAAATACTTATTTAAGCCGATGAAGCGAAATCTCATCGAAAACGGTATCACGCCCGTCCTAACTAACGGTACGCATACCTCACTCAACGAATCCCAAAAGTTTCCACCTTGGGGTTTCTCAAACGGGTATGGCCCCAGCTTTTTGGGAGTAAAAAGAACTGATAGAACACGAAACACTACGCTGCGCTCTAAATCAGATCAGAGATCTATCAAAAGGCTATCAGACTAAAGTGGGATTGGGTCATATCACACGTCTTCACAAGATGGGTGCTCGAGGTTAGACGGTGTCGGCGAGGCCGGCTCGGGAACAAGCGGGGAGTTTGCCGCAAGGAACGAGAGGAAGGTATGACGGAGAGAGTGAGGTTACTTCTTGGAAAATATGCTTCACCTTCGACCACATCATGGCTTAGTCGTGGTCAAGCGCGAACCTATCTAAAATACGAGTAAAACGTGGCTCAGTAAAAAAACTGCTAGAAGAAATTGAGGGAGCATTTGCCCGTCAGTGGGACAGTGTTGACTGTTGAATGGTTTTTAGGGTTCCATACCCAAAGGGTAAAAACGGATATATTACTAAGACTCCACGATCCGTCTGTTTGTCTGTCCGTCTGTCACCAGGCTGTATCTCATGAACCGTGATAGCTAGACAGTTGAAATTTTCACAGATGATGTATTTCTGTTGCCGCCAACAAATACTAAAAACAGAATAAAATAAATATTTAAGTAGGGCTCCCATACAACAAACGTGTGTTTTTGCCGTTTTTTGCGATAATGGTACAGAACCTTTCATACGCGATTCCGACTCACACTTGGCCAGTTTTTTTTTATAACTTGCTAGCTTCTGCCAGAGGCTTCGCCCGCGTGAAAAGTGTTTTATTACCTCAAGGGAATATTATACCGGGTTGAAAATAAGCCTATGTGCTATTCCTGTCTACAATCTATCTCTGTGCCACCCAGATACGTCAAGCCGTTCTGGCGTGATTGGGTAACAAACATAAAACCACACTTAAACACACACATTCATCCAAATTTTCACATTTATAGATAACTAGCTGACCCCCGGGGCTTCGCTCCCGTCAATTGGCTACCTACCTACCCTACCCACCATACCCACCTACCCACGTACCCTACCCTACACTATATATGCTGTCAAGGAGTTTTATTTAGAACTATTTAAAACAAACAATTCTACGTTACATTATATTTGTGTATCTCCAACGGTTAAAACAGCGCACGCGAAGATAGCTCTCAGAAGGCAGAATTTTTTCCGACTTACTTATATTTATCGTTAGATTATGACCAAATTACAAAAAAAAACATTATGAATTGTAGCCTATGTGTTATTCTGATGTATAAACTATATTACAGTAAAGTTTCATCCAAATCTGTTCAGTAGTTTTTGCGTTAAAGAGTAATAAACATACATACTCGTACATCCATGCATCCTCACAAACTTTCGTATTTATAATATTAGTAGGATAGATATAGGATAGAATAGGTATATAGTAGATAGATAGGATTAGTAGAGCTCCTGCCAGCGGCTTCGCCCGCGAGAAAGTCGAAAACAATCCAGGATGTTAGCTACCTCCATACCCAATTTTATCAAAAATGGCCAGCAGTGGACGTCTATCGGCTGATATGATGATGATGATATATTATGTTGACTTGCACCTGAAAAAGATCGTATAGGTAACATACGTTCCTGTAAAAAATACCGTTTTCTTAAAAATGCCCGTTACAAACGAGGAAATATCCATTCTTCCAAATTTAATTCTATTTATTTAAATTTTATCGCGTTCTAACGTAATTGATAAACCCTGAACTAACGAACTACCTACGATCTTGGGTTATCCACGAAAAAAACACCGGTTTTTCCTTAAAATAATCATTACCTAGATATAGATTACATGTTTAAAATTGTTTATGGTTGCTAAGCAGAATTTTCAATGTGTGGTACAGACGCATATTGTTTTTAATTATAATACCTACAAAAAATTTATTTGTCTTTCATCTATTCTGTTGAATGATAGCTCACTTTCTGAATATGAACACTTACAACGTCAAGTGTATCAACGAAGACGACGCAGACGAACACTGAGCTTACGTAATTCGTTACTGCGAGATCGAACCAAAAAAAAAACACTATCTGTGGTCTAAATGATTTCAAACATAACCTACTAAGCTAAATCGAAAACAGGAACACCGACATCCGAAATTGAAGTTATTGTTCCACTTTATAGTGTTTATTTTTGGAAGTCGGTTATTTTTTTTTTTTAAAGTATTTTTAACGCAAAAAATAAGAAACTTTTGTTTTAAATTTCTTTATTAAAATAATAAATATATTTGCATTGGTAATATGTTACAGTTCGATTTGAACAATCACATGGTATTATGGTTAGGTATTTTAAAATAAAATGTCCATTTTATTATGCACACGCATCACATAGAATATTTCAGGTCCCAAATATCAGTAGAAACTAGAGGTAGAATTAGAAAGAACTACCTAGAACTAGAAACATAGATTTAATTTATTTAGGTCAAGAACAGTGGATTACTTCAGGTGTTTTAGGTATAAAGGAAAAGTTCAAATTTCGCTATTTTTATATTTGGTTCAAATTCAAATTAAATTTATTGCATCCATAATATAATAATAAGTTACAGAAACAGATAAGAACCCTGTCGGGCACAGCAAAATTCTAGATACAGTCAGTGTCTAATGGTTGTGCCGTTTCATCATCGGATCACAAGACGTACGGCGATGCGCCATCGGTACCTGGAGGCCATCCCACCCATACGCACTAAACGTTTTGGAAATCATTATGCTTACAGCCAAGGAGTGGAATTTCCTACCGGTGTCTGTGTTTCCTGATATCTACAACCTAGGGGTCTTTATGTCAAGAGTCGATAGGTTACTTCTAGGTAAGCGTGCTTCACCATCGACCACATCATCGCTTAACATCAGGTAAGATAGTGGTCAAGCGCGAGTCTATCTAAAAAAATAATAAAAATAACTAAAATCCTACAAAAAATAATTATTTGTGTTGCTTTGGTAAATTAGGATACAATATATTATTTATACAATACAGTATATTATTTTCAATAAATTATTCCTAGTTGATAAAAAAATTGTTATAAACTCTTGTATATTGTTTATTGTAGTTATCTCTTTGTAAAAACATTGATTTCTTACTTTACTAAGTCGAGGTTCTAGCGGCTAGTTCTTACAACACATGGAGGGTAAATAAGAATAAAAAATAGATACAATCGACTATAATAATATTATAATTACCAATCACCCGAGGTACAGGTTAATGCCTGGATCAGGTAGAAACTAATAATTCCACCAAATTTTTATCGGGTACATTTCGGGGAGTGTGCGATGAAATTGCACGATCTAATTCCACCGAGCCCGTTTCGTCATCGGACTACCAGACGTACGGTGATGAAACGCCATCAGTACATGGTGGACATCCCACCCATACGCACTAAACGTTTTTGGAACACTTTTATTATGCGTACATCTAAGCAGTGGAATGCCCTGCCGGAGTCTGTGATTCCCGACAGTTACATCTTAGGGCTCTTTAAGTCAAGAGTGGATAGGTTACTTCTAGGCAAGCGTGCTTCACTGACCACATCCACACTTCCTGACCACCACATCGCTTACCATCAGGTGAGATAGTGGTCAAGCGCGATCCTTTAGACAATCTTTTTTTTTAATTTGTATGTACTTAAATCAATTAATAAAAAATATAAACAAACAAAATCACCTGTAGTCTATACCAATATTATAAAGAGGAAAGATTTTTTTGTTTCTTTGTTTGTTTGTACCGAATAGGCTCCAAAACTACTGGACCGATTTCAAAAATTCTTTCACAGTTGGGTAGCTACTCTATCCCCGGGTGACATAGGCTACTTTTTATCCCTGTATTCCCACGGGAACGGGAACTACGCGGGTGAAACCGCGAGGCGTCCTCTAGTTACTTATAATATTTAGCCGATAGTCACAACGCCGCATCTTTTAACAGTAAAATACAATAATTGCTATAAAAAACAATAAATATTTTATTTGCGACATTTCTTATTACCATAGCTGTACAGTATCAAAAAATTGGTCTAATACTTACAAGATATAACTATTGTACAAGCAGTGTAATCAATTGTTTATCACAGACGGTACTAAAGACTTCTACACGATTTTAATACGATTATGTGTCCGACACCGCAAACCGCAACGTTCCGATTAAAAGACAAAAACTTAAGGTCGAATTTCACTTGCACGTCATATAACGATAACGTCTAATTTGTCTTTGAAACAGTTACATAGTTTCAACTTTAGTACAGTTTCAATTGACTGGGAATTGTTGTGAAAAGTGAAAACAATTTCTCTTACTTTAAGAATAACACGATAAACAAAAAGGAATGTAGTTACTCTAATGCTAATACAAAATAATTTAACCCACCCAGAATAGACATCGTGATCATACATAGAAATGAAAAGCTGATAGAAGTACAACAGACTGGATACATCAGTCCAACCAATAATTCAAGGACATGTGACATCCATCAGCCCGCACTGGGCTCGCGTGGTGGATCAGCCCAGTCCCTCTCCTTGCTAGAAGGTTATCCCAGCAGTGGGAAACATTATAGGCTGATTATACTATGCTTATGCTTATTATAAAAAAAAGTTAATTAAAAATATGAAAAAACCCGACTGCTTAAAAAGCGAACTAAAAAGACGTAAACAAGAAGAAAATCATGCTGTGCAGTCGGAGGATATATTCTGGTTTTGGTCAGCCAGCTCGCGAATATGTATCCTCCGACTGCAAAGTCTGACTGACAGTCGGTTTTTTTGATATTTTTAATTAACTTTTTTTATTTACAACTTTTTAGTTATTTTTTTTTAAATTATGTACGTTTAAACATATAAGTGTTTTTAAATTTTTGAAATTGCCTCTTAAAACCCTTTATTTTGATACCCCACACGATGGGTTTAGAAGAAAAAAAAATTTTTTCTCCCTCGCGCAAAATGGCGCCCAAAATCCGCCATTTTTTCTTTTCCTATTTTTATGTAGCCAGTGACACTCGCAGGGTTAAGACGAATCGATTGACGTAAGAATCATCAAAATCGGCCGACGCGTTTAGTCTCTGGAACGCCACATAGGAACAAACATACATACATACATACTTACATACATACATACATAGACTGATAAACACATTACCCTCCTTCGGCAGTCGGGTAAAAAACGACAAAGACTCATACTTTTTCTAAAATTTCTGATAACTTTTAAACGGTAGCTTACTGTCCGATTTATTTTTAAATTCAGAACTTCCTCATAAAAAAAAAACGAATTCACGAACGAGAATTGTTATATTCGTCACGTGCGCGATATCCGATCGATAAAATATTAATTGAACAGTCAACAGCATGCTCATCGTAACAATGGTTACCGTTTTTCAACTACAAAAAAAAATTTGACACATTTCCAGAAGAATCTATTCGTAGTTAGAGGTACTTTTTCCGTGCGGTTAACTGTACCTTGATATTAACATACAGTAAATTGGGTAGTTTATGGATATTGAACGTCGTTTTCGCGATAAGACTAATAATTCTGCCTACTTTTAGTACTTTATCTGCGGCCATAGCTCACTGGTAAATGAGTCGGGGCAACGAGCTAGATATCACAAGTTCGAAACCAGAAATTACAACCCGGCTTATTGTTGTGTCCCCTTTTAACAGACATATTTAGTTAAAATTGTTTAGATTTGCTCTTAGGCCCAGTTTTTTGATCCGTATTTAACTCAACCAATGGTTAAATATGCTAACCAATGGTTTCAAATTTCGGTATAATATCATAAAAAAAGTTTATTTATATCCACAAATATTTTTTTGTTGAATCTGCCCCACACTTTCTCCTGTAACGTGGGTGTATCTGTATGGGTGGCTTTATCTTGGGGCTCAGGATGATTGCATGAGCGACGAGGCGAATATCTGCTGCATGATCTGTGGCAAGGACGCCACGTCCATACAAACGTGCGCGTGACCCGCTGGCAGGCGGCGCAGGAGTCTGAAACAAACGGACAGATTTATCAATGATTACTATTTAAAATACAACCCTACTAGTTTTTGCTAGCGGATTCGTCCGCGTGGATGTCGGGAACAATGGACCATACTACCAGTCCCCCGACACTCCATACAACCTTACGCGCGGAATAACCTTCTCATCATATTCCTGCCATTCATTATCCCATGCAACTTGTGGTCGGCGCAACACGTTTTCTTCTTCCATACCGTCCTGTCCTCTGTCACGCTATCAGTGACTCCCTTTTCTTTCACGTCACTCCTCACACAGTCCATCCATCTTTACTTTGGCCTTCCCCTCCTTCTCCATCCATACACACTTATATTCCATAACTGTTTTAGTAACATGCGTTTCATCCCTCCTCATCAAATGACCATACCAGGACAAACGGTTTCCTTTCAACTTTTCTGTCACTGGCGCCACTTTCAAACTTCCTCTAATATACTCATTTCTCACTTTATCCATTCTCGTCAGTCCGCACATCCATCTCATCTCTGCTACATGCAATCTTTTTTCATCCATCTTTTTCATGGCCCAACTTTCTGATCTATGCAGTATGACAGGTCTATTCACGGACTTTTAGTTTGCCTACTACTACTAAATAAAATACATAATTTGTGTACACGTGCAAATGTGTGCGTGCGGCACGGCGGTACTGCCTGGTTGACTGCCTCGTCTGCTTCAGACTATACCTAATTTATCTCTGTGCCAAATTTCATCCAGATCCGTTCAGTCGTTCTAGCGTGGTTGAGTAACAAACATCCATCTATCCAAACGCATTCGCATTTCCATTCCTTTTTCTAGTAACGGAGCTCCAGCAAAACTTACAAAATAAATTACGGACTCCTTCTTATCTGATTCATCGTATCATGTCTGATTTATGAACATTATTTTTTTATAATGGTATATTTTAGTAAAGAGTTCTGCAGTGTTTCAATATGTACATATCCTATTCCGGTCTCGATAAAGGCAGTTATTTCTTTAAAAAAATATTCGTTATAATGAAGTTCCCAGGTTAAGGGTGCTCTAGTCAGTCATTCTTCCATACAAACGTAGTATGGCGATTACTCCACTGTTTGACGGTGTACAATCATTATTTAGCCCTGTATGGAAAATATAAAAAATATAGAAAGTTTCATATTTCAACACTAATTTTAACGCATTGTTGGGCAGAAATAAATACCATAAGAAGGAAAATTGTAAAACAGAGATAGATTAGTAGTACAAAAATACAAATAATTTTATTTTGAACAGATACATTCATTAGTTCTTTCATGTTATCCAATAGCCAAAGGTCTGTTTACAAATTCTCGCGCGCTCGTTTTCGTTTTAAATCATCATTCATTTGTCACACAGCGTCAGGCATGTGTATTCGTACGCGCACTTGCTTCTTGCTATTCATCACAGCGTCTATCCCTTTCGCACATGTTGCCGGATGAGATAGCATGCAGGTTACCCCGCCCATAAAATAGATCGTGCCGCCGACTAGGGCACCCTTAATACCTTGCGCGACCGTATTTCCTTACCCATCAAAACAAGGATGTTGCGCAACGAATTCATATCACCACTTTCGTCACAATCCATGGACCAATCATCGCAAAGCTTCTAGAACATTCTAGAAGCCGATATGAAAAACATGGTGCGTCCTTGTCACGAGTCGTCTTTGACCTTCGCATTGCGATGTTAATGTTTTATTTTCCGCGTAAAAGGCCCTATTTAATTGGAGGCGTCCTATAATTGCTACTGAGAAATTCTAGATTGAAAAACCCAGTAAGACTTTGCCAGACGCAGGCATCTTATCTCAATCAATCTACCTATACTCCATTTGAAATAACATTAGACATGTTTACAACTCTTTTTACAGTCCGTTCAACCGATATTGAGTTCTATCCCGTAAACATAAGGATGACATAAAAAGGATAAACCTTTTACCAAAACCAACTGTTTACTACAGTTACCATTTGTCGTATCACCAACGAAATAGAAGTCAAAATCGGTTGAACGGGCTGGAAAATGGGCTTATTTAAATGTCTAATGTTATCGCAAATGGAGTTTAGCCTTTTGCCAATTATGTTGGGGTCGGCTTCCAGTCTAACCGGATTCAGCTGAGTACCAGTGTTTTACATGGAGCGACTAATCTGACCTCCACAACCCAGTAACTGGGTAACACGATACCTCTTGGCTAGACTGGTGTCAGATCTCAGGCTTCTGACCCGTAACGACTGTCACAGATCTTCAATTGACAGCCGGGACCAACGGCTTTACGTGCTTGCCGGGGCACAGGAAAAACTCGCTTGTAAATATGGTCACCCATCCACGGACCGACCTTTGACCCGTGCAGCTGTTATTATTTAGCCACGAGCTGTCACATGTATACAAGATTTTGGTTCTAAGACATACCGGTTTCCTCACAATGTTTTCCTTCACCGTTTTGACAGCAGTTGTGATGAAATAATTTGCACAAAGTGAAGCGCCTGCCTGGATTCGAACCCACGACATACAACTTGTAAGTCGCGGCCTTTACCACTGGGCCACTACTGCTCTGGAATCTCTGGTATCGAATCTACTATCCATAATTGTATTATACTCAATACTAGCTTCTGCCAGGGGCTTCACCCGCCAAACTCGAAAATTATCCCAAGGGAACATACTCCCGGAATAAAAATATCCTAAATGCATGTGTGTATCAAAATTTCTAGATTTGTTCAGCCGTTCTGGCGTTATTAAGTAACAAACATTTATCCATCCGTCCCACACACGTCAAAATGAGTACTTTAGGGGGTCAAAATGAGTTTTATTTGCAAGAACGTACGGTCTTAATTTCATTGCTTTTACAAAGCCAGATAGTCCTTTGTTCGAAGTAAGTACAATTTATTTTGTTACTATTCATAACAAAGGCGTAAAAAGGTCGAGCAGGTAATCGTCAAATAACGAGTCGATAGTTACCTTCAAACATCGAAAGTTACAAGCCGCATTTTTTCGTCAGTTTTTCGCAAAGTGTTCGAATTTACTATGGGTATTATTGCTTCAGGTATGTATTTAATAAATGAATGTGTTTTTTTGTGATTAAAATTCATTGAGTCGCAAAATGTACTGTAATAACAAACAAATGATTTTAACAAATACTTCAGATTTTCTCAGAGATACAAAAAAAGTCCCGCTAAGTATCGATGTATGAGCATGATATTTGTATTCATTAAGGCATTGACTAAACGTGGTGTTAAAACTAGAACCGCATAACAACGCATTTTAAAGCTAGTATGTTTTTTTTCCGGGTAGTTGCAGTGAATCAACCAATCAAAAAATGAACATTACCAAAATGGAATTGTTTTTAGTGTTAAAAAATGAAAATTTGTTGATAAAAAGCATTTTATTTTCATAAGGTAGACACCTCAGATCAAATAAAAGTCAAGATGGAACGTTGCAAACAACAAAGTGAAGCCGGTTCAAACTAAGCCTTGCCGTACAAATACACAATTACACGCACTCACGGACAACGAAATTACGCCTTAGCTTGTCCTTCGAGCTTACAGATCAAATAATAAAGCTCAACTGATAAGCTAAGGGATAGTTTCGTTATACGTGTGCGCGTATAATTGTGTATTTATACGGCAAGGCTTAGTTTGAACCGGCTTCACTTTGTTGTTTGCAACGTTCCATCTTGACTTTTTATTTGATCTGAGGTACACTATATTTTTGTAAGTAGCGAGTCATACCAGTTTTATAAAGACTCAGTCTTATAATTTATTTGGTAAATTATTTTAAATGAAACAATAATTGACATCAATATTGCTGGTATACAAAAAAATGTGACAATGGTTTTACTCCATTTAGATAAACCGAATCATGTCACAAGTGGTAGGATAGGATGAGGTTTTGCAATAGCAATCAAAAAGCGCATCAATTATCAGTTCTCTTATTTCCAATATTTTTGACCCCCTAAAGTACTCATTTTGACGTGTGTGCGTCCATCCAAACTTTCGCATTTATAATATTAGTATAATAGTAGTAGTAATATTAGATTATTAATACGAGAGTACTCTGACAGTCTGTTTGTCATGTTTTCAAGCCTTGGTCGCAAATATTGATGCAATTTGGTATAGAAATGGATTAGAAATTGGAAACTTAAAGGACAAAGGATTCTTATAAATACGGGCTTTGGTTGATTTCCGACTTTCATGCGGGCGAAGACGCTGGCAAAAGCAAGTGTTGTAATGTAGGAATAACACTACATACAAATGTGTTAAACCCATTTTTAGTAGTCTGTTAAAATAGTAGTACATGATGTTGAATTTCATCCATCTAGTAGGCAAGTAATAGGTACAAATAAATTTACTATTGTTTTTCAACAAATTATTTATTATCAATCAATTTACACAGGCGAGCTTAACTTAGCTTAGCTTAACTCAAAGTTGAGTCAACGACTCAACTTTGAGTTCGCCTTTGTAGATCAACTTTATTTTTATTAAAAGTTTTATTTATTTTGGGTACAAAAAAGAATAAAGAATTGATTACTAGTTATTGTCAGCGTCCTCGTCTGGGCGTGCAGATCGGAAGTTTTCCACCGGAAACCTAATACCGAGACCAAATGTCCTAATTCCTCATTCAGGTTAGTGCACTTGCACTTGGCGCTGTCATAGCCCGAAGAATTGCAAAACTTAAGTGGCAGTGGGCAGGGCACATTGCTCGCAGAACGGATGGTCGATGGGGCTGAAAAGTTCTGGAATGGCGACCGCGAACCGGCAGACGATGCGTTGGAAGACCTCCCACTTGTTGGACCGACGATCTGGTTAAAGTTGCGGTAATCCGCTGGATGCGAGACGCACGGGATAAGTCAATGTGGCGAAGCCTGGGGGAGGCATTGTCTAGCAGTGGACGTCTTTCGGCTGAAAAGGTGATGATGTCGATTGCACAGCTATTTTGACTGTCGCGTAGGACGAACGTAGATATTCATTTCAGTAACTAGCTGTGCTTTTGGGTTTACTATTTTAGCGTTAATTAGCTGGGATTTTCGGCTTACCACCGCGGGAAATTTGAGTTTGACCATGGAACGGTTATGTCGTTAACAGGAAAAATATCAGGAAAAAGGCAAACTTTATAATAGTATCGTAGTTCAAGGCTAATAGATAACACCAATATGTTTCATATTCTTTTCATTATTTGACGTACTCGTAATACAAAAATAATAATTTAACTTTTTCTGCGGTTTCGGTTCCATGATGCATCCCACTTTAACACAGTACGTATTTCTGGGATATAAAGTAGCCTATATCTTTTAATGATGCTCGATGACCTCAGTAGAGCTTTCGAAAGAGTGGGTCTTAAGATGAACATGGACAAAACCATGGTGAAGTTGAATGCCTATGTTACACCTACTCATATCAAGGTCGGAGACTCTACAAGTCTACATTCGAAGTTGTGGACGACTATGTCTAACTGGGACAAACTATCCAGTTGGGTAGCACCAACTTTGAGAAAGAGGTCAACCATCGAATCCGACTCGGCTGGGTAGCGTTCTGGATGATGCGCGGTGTCTTCTCGTCCAACATACCACAGTGTCTCAACACGAAAGTCATTGACCAGTGTGTGTTGCCAATGATAACCTATGGCTCTGAGACGTGGTCGCTGGTCGCTCACAATGGGCCTCATCAGAAAGCTTACAGTCACCCAAAGGGCAATAGAGGGGGCCATGCTCGGAGTTTCCTTGCGTGATCGAATCAGAAATGTAAAGATCCGTATGACAACCAGGATTACCAACATAGCCCGAAGAATTGCTAAACTTAAGTGGCAGTGGGCAGGGCACATTGCTAGCAGAACGGATGGCAAATGGGGCAGAAAAGTTCTGGAGCGGCGACCGCGAACCGGAAGACGTTGCGTTGGAAGGCCTCCCTTCCACCAGGTGGACCGATGACCTGGTGAAGGTTGCGGGGATCGCTGGATGCGGGACGCACGGGACCACTCAATGTGGCGAAGCTTGGGGGAGGCCTATGTCCAGCAGTGGACGTCATTCGGCTGATATGATGATGATGATGATGGCATTTATGCCTGGTGTACACGGGTAGAGTTAACGGGTATAGTATCAAGGTAGGGTACTACCTATGCTACTTACCATACCAATGTACGTATAGACAGCATTGGAAGAGTAGACAACTAAAACTTGAAAGAGTAGAGTGACTAGCCTCACCACGGCGCCCACTCTACTCTACCGCACACTTTACCGCCTACACTAGTTACTCTACCAATAAAATATTAATTTAAAACTTCTACCATGATACTATACCGTTAACTCTACCCGTGTACACCAGGCATTAGCGATATTGTAGCATTATATCAATGAAATAATTTCGTAATTGGTATCAGTACTATCAGAGGTTTCCTTCTAAAAACAAATATACAACCAATTTACCTCTCTATTACAATGTTAGTTGAGTCTTCATTCTAATAATACTCCACCTGCGACTTACTACTTTGTACCTTACAAACTGATCCATTGATCAATACGGCACAAGTGAATCCCGTACAACTCATGCCGTTATCGGACACAGTATAAGAATAGCTTCGTCATCCAAGCTCCACATGAATATGACGTGTTCACTACGGCACGAGTTAGTATCGTGCAACTCGTGTCGACTCGAGAGAAATTTAAGATAGATACTTACCAGTTGACTTCGTCACCCAAGCTGCCTAAGAATATGACGTGTTCAATACGGCACGAGTTAATATCGTGCAACTCGTGCCGACTCGAGAGAAGCTTAAGATAGATGCTGAACAGTTAGTTTCTTCACCCAAGCTGCCTATGAATATGATGTGTTCAACACGGCACGAGTTAATTTCGTACAACTCGTGCCGGAAACGAGACAAGTATGAGACTGTTAATTACGAGTTAGGTTCGTCACTCAAACTGTCTTTGAATATAACGTGTTAACTACAGCACGAGATAATCTCGTACAACTCGTGCCGGACACGAGATATGTATGAGACTGTTACTTACGAGTTAGCTTCGTCACCCAAGCTGCCTATGAATATGACGTGCGCCTGTACCCTGTGGTCCGATGTCAGAATCGTGCCGAGTTCCTCCGGCTGGATACCGTATCTGTAGAAGAAAATATATAACAAATTAATATTTTTGGCTACAGTATTAACGATATGTCGAGCGGCTTTCAAGGTCTGGAGTAAGAAGTGTCAGCCGTCCGGCGGCAAAATGAACAGACAAGATTGTTGCCTTCGCGGGTAGACCCTGGATGAGGTTAGCACAGGAAGGTTGGGATTGGCACAAGAAAAAATAGGCTGATGCTCATCACCGGGCGAAGTTAGGCAGTGGATGATGATGTTAATGATGTTTTTTTTTTTTTACATTTTGACATTTTTATAATTTTATATTTTTATAATTTGACAATTTTTGAGGGTTTTAATTGAGTTATTGTTTGATTTCATTTAGAGATAAGCAGTTTTAATTTGGTTTATTGGTATGCATCATTGTCTTTTGGTGTTGTTTGTGTGATGTTTGCAATTTTGTTTATGAACGATGTCTGAAAATTAATTAATTTATTATTGTAAATAATTTGCACGCTTGCTTGCAGGCAGAATACAGTGACCTTTGGGCTTTAAGATATTCCCTTGTAAACAATGTATTTTTTCTGGCAAATAAACATTTTGATTTGATTTGATTTGATGATAGTGATGATAATGATAATGACAATTTGTATGGCTCTCGTTAGGCGGCTGGGTCAAGGGCCTGATCCAGAAAGCAGTATTGCTGGACACGGCTCGTATTGTTAGAACGTTCCTCTCTCTGGAGCCCTGACCGCCGGTAGCTTGGACACTGTTCCCGATACCAGTGGGCCTCTATTTCTTATAAATATATTTTTTTTTTTATGAATTATTTAAAAATGTAGACAATAAGAAAATAAATTAAATAAAGGAGATGATAATAATAATGATAATGATGAAAATAGACACTGACCGTCTCAGGTTAGCATCCGACAATATGAGAACGATGGCCTCGTCTGCGTCCTCGCTGGCGATGCTCTTGATGGCGTGTTCGGCTGCAGGGAGAGTGTTGTCGCCCGACCAGCAGAATTGCGCGTGAGCGTGCATCGTGCGGATTATCTGGACAAAGGGTGGCAAATATCATTTTAGTAATGGCCTAAGAAAAACCTTCCATATAAAGACTGTCCTTTCAAGGAGGATCAGACTTATTTGAAGATTAACTAAATCTTATTATTTACTAGCGACCCGCCTCGGCTTCGCACGTTTAGTAGAGCATATTATTATAACTACCACGTTTTTTTTTCGTAGGATCCCGTCATAGGTGTGAGGCCCGCCCGCTTGAATTTATTTTCCGCGCTTTAGAATAGAATAGAATATAGTTTATCTACTTCGGTTTCGTTATATTCGAATTACAAAATTGAGAGCGGCTTCATTATGATACCCATAACGACATCAGGTTGCATTATGCGAATCGTCATAAATTCTAAAACACAAGCAAAGACATTCTGAACATACAGCCAGGTACCTATAATATTACTTCGAAACCGAGACAAAGTAAATGATGTTTTTAAAAATGGAACAAGTTTAGAACAAAAGTATCGTATACTATTTGGCTGTTGCGGCTACAAGATCTTTGCCTTATACCTAATAAAGACTAAATAGAAAAAAATAAAAGTGGACGCGGGAAAAAAAATATGAGAGAAATTTTATTCCAAATTTTATTAAAAATGTCTTCAACATCAAGTGTTTATGAAAATTGGAGTATTTTATATATATAACAAATAGAGCAGATGCGGCTACAAATAATTTACTACCAGAAAAATCAAGACATGTATATGAGAAATGAAATACTTAAACACACTTGCCATTGCCATTTTTCGGTACGTGCTACGCTTGTACCGAAAAATGGCACTCGTATTAAAAGACAGTCCATAACGTAACAGTTGCATAAATAGCTATTATTGTACACCAAAAACTAACGTTAAATAACTCCTAAGATATGCATTAAAATTATATGGTGTAAAAGATTATCATAATGTGCATGAAACGCTTAAGGTAACTAACATACTCGTATTTAAGTTGATAAGGATTAATACTGTATCCGACTAATTAAACTTTCCAATTACCGCGTTGTATGTGACCATTTTTTTTGAAGTTAGAATGGGTATAGTAAGCTATCCTTAAAAGATAGATGCATGTCATCGCCGACTTTTTTGTAAACTTATAAAGGGGAACAATTCCACCATACATTGTTTTGTTATATCTCAAAGGGATTAGGCAGCGTTTTGGATGAAAGCTCCCAGGCGGCTTGATATTTTTCCAAAATTTTAAACAATTATATTTTATTATATTTTATTTACTAACACTAATGGATAGACAATTTGATAACCAACATTTTGTAAGTTTTACTTTTTTTCAAAAGACCAATATTCGATTTTATAAAGATTTTATTCTAAAATCTGGGCGTATTCACTACTGTAATTCATGCGCCACCAGTGCCGCTAGGCCAATAGGAATGCTCATATCTCGTGCTGATTTTTTGGTCAGGGTACGGCCTTAAATCATACCTTTCCTACTACAAACATAGTAAGTTTAGTTCCAAGGGAGCAAGTTACACAATTTTAATTAATGATTTTTCGCTCAGTTCGAATATTTTTAAGGGAAATTATTTTGATCATTCTTATATTGTTGAAATTGGAAGAATCAATATTAATTTGTTCAAAATTTCAAATTAGGCATATAGGGAGATTCAGCGCTTTTTAAACATCAAAGTTTTCATAAAAACAGTCCTCCACCAGTCACCACGTGTGAAGATCTTATGATAATGGAACATGTGTAGGTCCTCAACAACACCTGCACCCTGAAAGATCTTTGTGAGGCAAATGTAAAAACTATTGACGTGGCTGAATTCTAGTCAAAACGTATTTATAATCTTGAAATTCTCGATACGGCAAAGAAAAAAAACCGGCCAAGTGCGAGTCGGACTCGCGCACTTAGGGTTCCGTACCATTATCGCAAAACACGGCACAAAAATCACGTTTGTTGTATGGGAGCCATACTTAAATATTAATTTTATTCTGTTTTTAGTATTTGTTGTTATAGCGGCAACAGAAACACATCATCTGTGAAAATTTCAATTGTCTAGCTATCACGGTTCATGAGATACAGCCTGGTGACAGACAGACTGACGGACCGCGGAGTCTCAGTAATAGGGTCCCGTTTTTTACCCTTTTTTTTTACCCGCACTTGGCCGGTTTTTTTTTAATTTAGAAATTTTTCTTGTATTTTACCACTTTGTGGAGGGACGGACAGACAGACATGGTGAAACTATTAGGGTTCCTTGTTGACTACGGAACTCTAAAAAGAAGTAGTTCCTCCATAAACCTTACCTTCAGTCTCTCTTTCTCGTTCTCAGGTGGTCTGTCCACCCTGACGAGCTCTAGCGCGTGTTCTTCCCCGGAGTGTCCGAGCATATCGTACCGGATGCGCGCTTCGTACCCTGCCAGTGCCTCCGTCAGTAGCACCACGGCCTCCATCGAACGTTCCAGGCGACCGTCATACGAGTTGAACCTAGGAATGAAGATTGATAAGTTTTTGTTATGGTTAAAACAGAGTTTAGTATACTTCCACCGATGATGCCGTGAGAGTGGCGTATTGTGCCAATAAATTGTAGCTGTACCATCGATACGAGTCTGTCGCGGTTTCACAATAAAATTAGCTAGAGAAACTTCGCAGTAGTGGCGATTAACGATATCTTAACACAAGCAAAAAACTTATTACAAAAAATACAACCGACTTCCACAGAAAAACAAAAAAGTGTAAAATAACTTCAATTTCGGAAGTCGGTGTTCTTGTTTTATTTTCTTCGTTTTTTGACACCGACTTCCGAAATTGAAGTTATTTTACACTTTTTTGTTTTTCTGTGGAAGTCGGTTGTATTTTTTGTAAAAAGTTTATTTTTATTTTTCACTTTTTAGTTGTGCTACATAATTTATATAGGCTAGGTACCAATATTGCCCAAAGTGAAACCAGAATAGATTTATAATAACATGAAAACTAAACAAAACCGATCATATTACACCTATACGATAAGGGTACACCAAGGTGAACTGTTTACACCTGCGTACCCCATTAGAGCGTACTAGTATGATGTTATGTTATGAAATGGTGTAAACAATAAACATAAATGCGATTGCAGCTATCCCGAGTGATTTGCCGTAATTTATTGAAGAGTTCTGATGTATATCTCCGAAGTTCTTTATCAGATCTTGATGACAATTAAATGGGACCACATGACAAACACCAGCTTTCAAATAAAAAAGAATCATCAAAATCGGTTCACCCAGTAACAAGTTCTGAGGTAAAAACATAAAAAAAAAACAATCGAATTGAGAACCTCCTCCTTTTTTTGAACTCGGTTAAAAAAAAGAATAAAATCGATCTAAGGTCAACGCGCACTGAGATTCGAAGCGAAGCTACATGCGTCAAATTCTATAGGATATGCGTGCATTCGCGGGTCTTAGTGCGCATTCACTTGTCTTCGCGCATGTTTTAGCAGTAGTGAGAGACTTGCAGCAGACAAGCAAAGGACGAGCTCGTGGCTAAATAATAACAGCCACATAGGTCGGTCCGTGGATGGGTGACCATTCCAACATACCGAGATTCCTCCGTGCCTCGGAAAGCACGTTAAGCCGTTGTTCCCGGCTGTCATTTGAAGATCTTTGACAGTCGTTACGGGTAGTCAGAAGCTTGAGATATGACACCAGTCTTGCCAAGGGGTAACCAGTTTCTGGGTTGTGGAGGTCAGATAGGCAGTCGCTCCATGTAAAACACTGGTACTCAGCTGAATCCGGTAAGTCTGGAAGCCGACCCAAACATAATTGGGAAAAGGCTAGGCAGATTGATTGAGGGACTTGAAGCAGACAGTTGACTTATTTCTTTAATTCGCGTAGATTAAACGCTCGTGTTCGGTTCACACACACTTACCTGTACATACTGCCAGATACGTCCACTACCAGGCGTAGTCGCTTGGGCTTGTCTGGCGGCGAGCCCGGCGGGGGCTCCTGCTCCGTGCGGCGCCTGTAAATGGAACGCTCTCCAGCAAGACCTGAACAAAGCAAAAAAGGTTCAAGCTTTTGAATTCAAGGTTGAATGAAAACTCCACGCTTTACGTTTGCAACACGTAGCATTGAAATCGTCACGCTTTGAGCTCGCAATGCCTCATGCTTCCACTTAACGAAAAGACCGCGCGAGAACGCGTTGCTTGTCAGTATGGTCTTGTTCGAGTTTTGGCCAACCACCACATAGAACGAAGGGAACGTGGTCGCCATGCGATTGATCAATCCATCCTTGTGTCAACTGACGAACCAATCGCGCGCTCGGTACGTTCGACAAGCCCCGCTTCACTACCAAAGAGACCTAAAAAACGACTT
Source organism: Orthosia cruda (assembly GCA_964057195.1). Taxonomy (NCBI): domain Eukaryota; kingdom Metazoa; phylum Arthropoda; class Insecta; order Lepidoptera; family Noctuidae; genus Orthosia; species Orthosia cruda. Next base: position 8,802,481 of record OZ059840.1, read on the forward strand.
CTGCGCATCTTACGATTCTTGCCAACTTACGTGCCGGCGATTATAGTAAACATTGTACCTTGATCTTGGCCAGTGTATAATGACTAGTGAACGAATACTCCATCAGCTGTCAGTCGATTATCTTTGATTCAGTAGTTCGAGTCTAGATTGTCAACTGTCAAGTATAGTAAGTACGTACGCTAAAGACAGCGCATTAGGCGTCTCGACTGCGACCGCGTCGGGCGTGCAAATTGATTCATAATAACCAAGTGAAATATGGCAGACGCGGTTAATATTTTGAACGTAAATCTCTCTCCATTTCTGATAAACTATAGATGAAAAAATCATAAACAGGGTTAGCTTTTCCAAAGGGCGTGTATGACCAAATCTAAAACTATGAGGAATAGCGAAAATCACTCAAAGGAATCTCGGGGCCGATTTTGATGCAAACTAAAACTACATAATTGGATTTAAAAAAAAACAATATTTCTCGCCAAGAATCGAATCCGTTGGTTGACTTTGAAAGAAAAACACACGCTGTATTATTAAACCATCCGAAAATATTGCTAAAAAGGACAAATTCTCCTCATTCACACGGCTATCCTCTAGGAATATTTTCTTGTTTTAAACTTTTCAAAGCGCGATTTTGCTAAAGTCGGGTCACTTCAGTAAGAGCCGCCTTAGGCAAGGCACATTGATGAAATAATATAAGTTTACAATTCTATTTGGTTATCATTTGAGCTCCTGCAGTTACGTCCCTATAGCATCAACTCGAACCTGCGCGTCTGAAGAGTCGTAAGAGCTCCTTGTGACGAGGGTGCCGGATGTTGATTCGCACACAGCCAATTGCTTGGACCTTCTGCTGACAACAGATCCCGACCGCTACTCGGTGTCGGTATCTTCACCTTTGGGTAGTTCCAACCATTGTCTGATGAAGTCTGTATCCGTCCACTCCCCACCCGATTCCAGCCCAAGAGGCGCTCGGCGGGTTTGGGGGTTCAAGTCAGCAGATTGGGATGCGATGCGTTCTTTTTTCTTTTGGCACGGGGAAGCGCTTGCCGTCTCCCTCGACATCTCGAAGGCTTTTGACAGGGTCTGGCATGAAAGCCTTAATGGTAAGCTTCCTTCATTCGGTCTGCCCAGTAGTCTGTGCGATTGGATTGCAGACTTCCTGAGGAACCGGTCAATTCGAGTTGTAATTGATGGCCGCTCGTCTGACCAACTGGGTATTAATGCCGGTGTCCCTCAAGGGTCGGTACTCTCAGCAACATTGTTCTTGCTGCACATAAACGATCCGCTAAAACCGATCTTTGGTTATGCGTACGACAGCACTGTTTCTGAGAGATACGTGTCCGACGCGCGCGCTACTGGACCTCAGATCCGGTCTCTCCGGGAGGCCACGGTTGGGAGCTTGAATCTGTCCTTGAAGGCAGTATCCGAATGGGGCGATGCCAATCTGGTCAGGTTCAATGCTGCTAAGACCTAGGCGTGTCTTTTTTCCGCTAAAAGGAGTCAGTTCCATCTGGCTCCTTCTTTCCGAGGTGTGACCGTGCCAATAACGGACCATCTTGAGGTTCCTGGCATAACGTTGACATCGACACTCAGTTTCGGTCCATTCATTGAGGCAAAAGCTCAGCTGGCTGCCATAAAATTGGCAGCCAGCCATGGAATTTGAACGTAGCGAATGACAGAGCTGTCCGAGTAGCTACATACTGGTCAGACCTTTGATTATATACTTGTCTAGATAGAACAATGCAAACAAACGACGCGCTAAAACTGTCTCCAATTGCGTGATATGTGTGAGTACCGCTCGTGTACTTATTGTCATCAAACTGTCAATGTATGCGTGTTTAGGGATGCCTGCTCCAAACTATTAACCTACCTTTTCTGAATTATTTAATATGATGAAAGTTAAACAAAACAGGTTAAATTAAACAATAATTTTGTAGATTAGTGTATCATTTATTTTAGTAACAACAAAAAATACAATGAAAAATATACAGTAATTTATAGATTAAAACCCATCTCTTTGTGTTTGTTCTCGGAATATTTTTCTCTTTGATTTTATTGCCTGGGCTACGTTAAGGTAAGTTGTCATTTACTGATCAAATATATAATGTAGTTTTTTAAATAATAATGTTCTTCTGATCGAAAGATTATGTAATGCTATTTGGATTTTGTCTCCCATAGTTTCGTTAAATCTCCCTAGTAATAAACTGACAACACTGACTAAATCAGACTAACCTACAAAGTAACGAATTAAAAATCGTGTGTTCTTATAATATTAGTGGTTAAATAACAAAACGTACCGGTGAAAAGTGCTCTTGGTATTGTTATACGGTTTTTCCACATAATTGCTATATAGTCTGACGGCACAAACCGTCATAATTAATTATTTTTCGTGAACACGTTACCCTTAGGTGTTTCAAATGACACTGACATAAATAAGAAGCGAGTCTACTAATTTTAGTAGACTTTATTTGGGCCGTTCAGGTAGGGTCAATGTGGCATCTAGACAAGTATATAATCAAAGGGTAAGACAAAATCTGAATGGTTAAGACTAGTGTGAGTTAATCGACACGAAAGACAGAGTCAGTAACGCCGCTCCAGCGCGAGGAAAGAGGCCATTGCTAATAATATTTGTGGCCGTGCAATTGCGCTCAGCACAAGATTCGGCTGTCGTATTCATTGTCAAAATTGTCACGGGCCGTCAATTTCTATGAGCAAACGTTGACACACACTGACACGCTGGGATTGTGTGAAAAGTTTTGATAATACCGTCCCTATTATTGGCTGTTGAAGCTTTCGTTCAGCAATACAAACAAGATGTCAGGTCGGCGCAAGAAATACGTCTCGGTAAATAACAGCTCACTTGAGACTTGAGCTCTTATTTTGTCATAGTAAGTATTGTAAATGTAGGGTAGTAAGTATATATTTACGCGGACAGAATTTAGCATTGATTTTGTACGTGATCTAGTTGCCAGTATTATCTAATTGGTTATTGTTGGATCGAAGGCTGAAGCGTCTCATTTCTGTGATTAACTCTGAGGTCTTACCATAACAGGACAGATTTATATGACTTGTATACATCTGTCTCTTACTCAAAATGGAAATAACCTTGCTATAAGAGCTTATGGTAGGGCCCTAGTACTGTTTCGATAATTACTGCGCTCAATTGCTCATACATACCTTCTATAATTTTGCCGTCGTCCAGTTCGCCGCTAGTCTGGTGCCTGCTCCAGTGACGTTCCTTCTTCTTAGCCTGAAGTTCAGCTAGCACGCCGCGTAACGCACCGATCTGTAAAATAATAAATATTATATTGAACCTAGGAAAATAACCCTTAAAAACGGTCATAACGATCTGGCAATCGGAAGAAATTGCAGAAATAGTACATTACTGCAGCGGCCAGCAAAAGAGGCATTGATGGACGAACGCGTAAGTCCATCAATGCCTAGTTGTGACCAAGGCTTGTATAGTACTTTCCTCAAATAATGCGCGGAAATTAAAACTAAGTAGCACCTAGAACTCATTTTCTCAAATACAATTACTTTTCGAAATCAATGACGAACAACATTAATTATTCCCGTATTAAAATGTTCTTTTTTTTTCTATAAACAGCTTTCTATATGCAAGCAGTTCGGATTATAATTAAAACCTTGGATAAGTTACCTCCTTGGTTGCCATGTTTCGGAGTAAAAGATCGTTCCATATTTAAATTACACGACAGATATGAGTTTACTATGTTATTTATTTGGCCGCTAAACCCGATAGATATGGATTTTCATACAACTTTTGCCGGCCGCTGCTCGCAAGTATATAGCCAGTACAGCAATTACGATTTATCTCGAAGATGGTTGTCAAAATAATGCTCAAATTTCCAAGCATGTTTGAGAAAAGCATTATTATGTAGAAAAGGATTTTTTTTTTACTTTTTTGAGACTAAGTTATCAACAAAAAGTTTCTAACCATATGATTAGGTTAAACACTTAATTCAAATTTTCTTTGGAGAATTTAAATGAATTTTATTTTGTTTGTTTATTTAATCTTTTCGTTTACAAAGATATCCTAATATAACATCTGTCAAAATGCAAAACAGTTTGTCGGCAGAATCTTGTAATCAGTGTCAAAAGCAATTATTAAAAAAAAAAGTAATTATAGTTAGTGAGTTTTTATAAAAAAAAACCGGCCAAGTGCGAGTCGGACTCGCGCAAGAAGGATTCCGTACACAGATTACCTCCCAATAGATTCCGCATAGAAGGCAACAAAGTGCACGGTATGATCTCTTTAGTGTCGACCAGACATTAGAGCTGTAGGGACGCGAGCGATTTCTAGTTTTAATTCTGTTTAAAAAATAGTTATCAACGGTTTGCCTTAAAAAAATGACTAATTGTACAGTAAAATGGTGTGAAAAATAAACCAGCACTTGAATAAAAAAAAAAAGATGGGATAACATTCCACAAGTAGGCAAAATAAATATTGACCAATATAAAAAGGTCAAGTTATAATGGTTAGCAAATCAAAATTGCCCACTTTACAGTAGCGCTCGTTGATGTCTTTTGTGAAAGTCCCTTTCACTCATAAGGAATTATTATATTGCTATCTTTTTCCCACAGAAGTAAAAATGTTGAGAAAAATAAGTTTTTTGCTTATCGAAAAGTATCGATGATCGATGTTTAATTAGGTTTAAAGGAGAATAAAATAATTTTGTTAAAATTGATTATTTAAAAATTACCAAATTAGTTTATTTTTACTTTGAACTGATTGTGCTCTATTCATAACAAAAGCTCAGAGTGGCACTGTTTACATAGGATTACAATTAAATTAAATCACTTTGGCCAAAATCAAAATCTTATCTCGATCGATGTTTTTCTTTATTATTATTAAAGTAATTATAAAATTACCGGCTAAGAAATTTTACATAAAATACCATTCTGTTTGAAAAATATCGATATTTTTATCATTCAATGCGTGTCACATTTAATGCGCATGTCCTGTCACTATGTCAGGTACCGTGACCTTGAATAGCCAATCACGGCGCACTTGTCACTCCCCGCGCAACCCGTGCCTTCCGCCAAATTTGGTGAACTCGGAATCAAACAAAACAGTAGGCATGCGGTATCTATTGGGCGGTAATCTGTGGTTCCGTACCACTATTGCAAAAAAACGGCAAAAATATCACGTTTTTTGTATGGGAGTCCCCCTTAAATATTAATTTTATCCTGTTTTTAGTATTTGTTGTTATAGCGGCAACAGATATACGTCATCTGTGAAAATTTCAAATGTCTAGCTATCACGGTTCATGAGATACAGCCTGGTGACATAAAGACATACAGACAGACAGACGGACCGCGGCATCTCAGTAATAGGGTCCCGTTTTTACCCTTTGGGTACGGAACCCTAATAAGGTCATTTGTGTTTAAAAAGTAATTAGGTTAGGTTAAAACGGGCTGGTATCCGCAACTCCATGACCAAACGCGTATTTTGCGTACGGGAATAAGAAAAAGTAATTAATTTGTTTTTAAATAGCGACGTACTAGGAACACCATTTGTACAAGCTTTTATTTTTTTCTTTCACCTGTGCAGGTGTCTGTAATGAAAACTTGTAAGTTAAATATGCCCCGCTTCCCGTTGTTCGATTGAGCTGAAATTTTGTACACGCGTTTGTTTCTCGTGCCAATGCAATATTTTTAAATAAAAGTTTGTTTTAAAAAATAAAAATAATTTGTTTATAGTTAGATTTTTTCGGGTCATTACAAATATCTTTACCTGTTGTTGCACGGCTCTATGGAACTGGCCATAGAGCTTGGCGTCGAACTCGCTCATCTTGATCTCTTTGAGGCGCTCCTCGAAGGCCTTCCGGTTCATCTCCCGCGCAGCCTTCTTTACGTGTTCTGGTACGTCGTCCTTTTCAGCTTCTGAAAGCTGAAATATGTATTTTTTTTGTTTTTTATATATTTAGTTTAACTTGCTTTATATTTTTCCGGCCCCAGGATACATGCGCCAGCTAGTTTGGGTATCACTCTATACATTATTTTATATACAAGAAACAACATATTACCGATATACGGTTGAGAAAAAAGGGAAGAAGTTTGAAGTTTGGGCATGAGTGTATATATTTATGGTAACGGGCACCCAACGCGAAGAATGAAAATTCGGTTCAAATAAATTGCACTAGATGGTGTGATAAGGTTCTATTTGCTATGGAGTTTTGTGAAAACTTAAGGCTTTTTTAGAGACGATCATAAAAAAAATATGATCTTGTTTAATTAACTCTCCTAAGCACAAAAAAGATAATTAAAAAAATCAAAAAACCCGACTGCTTGAAAAGCGAACTAAAAAGACGTAAACAAGAAGAAATTCATGCTGTGCAGTCGAATGATACATATTGGCGAGCTGGCTGACCAAAACCAGACGTATCCTGCGACTGCACAGCATGAATTTCTTCTTGTTTACGTCTTTTTAGTTCGCTTTTCAAGCAGTCGGGATTTTTGCTTTTTTTAATTACCTTTTTTATTTACAACTTTTTAGTATTTTTTTTTTTTAGAATTAGATACATTTAAACATATAAGTGTCTTATATTTTTGAAATCACCTCTTCAAATTCTCTATTTTGATACCCCACACGGTGAGATTAGAAGGAAAAAAAAAGCTTCCACGAAATGGCGCCCAAAATCCGCCATTTTTTTCTTTTCCAATTTTAATGTAGCCAGTGACACTTGCTGGGTTAAGACGAATCGATTGACGTAAGAATCATCAAAATCGGCCAATGCGTTTGGTCTTTAGTACGCCACATAGGAACAAACATACATACATAGACTGATAAACACATTGCCCTCCTTCGGCAGTCGGGTAAAAATTAAGGAATATTTGGCTCTTAATTCACATTTCAAAGATTATTTGAATGAATCTTTTACAAATGTTTCGAATAGATGGCTCAGTTTTAAATTTCTGAGGCATCCAATAAATTTGTTTTGTAACATATTTTGATAAAATGAAACTGTGAAAACGTGCAAAAAAAAACTATAAAACAAATCGACGCTGTATTTAAAAGAAAAGCATTCACGAACCGAGTTTACCCTTTTACTTGCAAGTCGCTGTTAACACCATCTATATCCGTGGAACGGAATCGAACGCGATCGATGTTCTTAGAAAAATAATCAGTTTAATCAGACGAAAAACGCTACGTCGCGTCGGCACAGTTTCTTTGTATGGGATGAGGCATCTGTATGCTAGTATTATATCTGTGGCATGGTTAAGAAGTAACCTTAAAAATAGTTTGAATTTTATTCTACTTCTTACTCTTATTGAACTTTTTGCTTTTTCCGCTATTTCTGGTAAACTTATTAAGTTTACAATCAGTCTGCTGCTGAATCTCAATTAAATATTAGGATAGATAGGCGATAAAAATTAGACAATCGAATCATTAGACATTTATATGAAAATCTTTCAGAGATCCGGGGGATTTTAAAGGAGAAAATTTAGTTTCTGAATCTTGAAAAATCGAGAAATTTGCGAATGAATTACTTTGAAAATGGATAAATCCAGTGAGAAACCAACCTCATACAAAGTCTTACCTGGTGCACATCATGTCCCTTATCCAGTCGATAAGGACCGCCCTTCCCGCCCAGGCCGGCAGTGTCTCGCCCCCCGGTACCGCCCGCCCAAGTGTTGCCGCCCACGTGAGGCTCATTCTTCGGATCCTCCTTGCCGTGCTTAGGAGATGATGTGTCTTTACTGGTAATGGAAAGATTTTTTTTATTATAGTCAAAAAGTTGGAGTCATGGATGGGGTGTAGGACAATAATCTATACACTTTGTCCAAGTGCACGACGATTGTTCTGTTCCGTTAAATTTAGTCTTTTTATATATATATATTGCCTTTGTATAGATTTTTTTATCGATTATTTAGTGAATGTGTGAACATTGTAGGCCTTCTAAAGGGTGTCTCAGAATGTTTTTCTTTTTTAATACTTAAAAAAAAGATACTAGAATTAGTAAAAACTCGGTTTATTTACTGTTGAATTAATGAGCAGTTTTTCAATTTTGTTTATTAAAAACAATGTTTAGTAAATGTGCATCCTCCACTTCCTGACACTAAATTTTCCTGTATTTAAAATCTTCAATCACACGCAAAAAAGTGAGGGACCGACAATTCCTTGACGTGATATGGCAGCCCAAATAGCCCAGATTAAACTTTTGCTGATGTTCTCCTATGGGGCTACTTAAAAAGTAAAGTTTACAAACCATTGCCACCCAACCTGAATGTTTTAAAGCAAGCAAAGACTCACAGATAAAATAAATAATGAAAATTTTAGTTCCAGGCCAAATGAGTGTCAGGCAGTGGAGGGTGCGAATTTACTTAATTTCGTTTTTTACAAATAAAATTGAAAAACTGCTAATTAATTCAACAGTAAATAAAAAGAGATTTAACTAATTCTAGTATTTTTTTTTAAGTATCAAAAAAGAAAAACATTCTGAGACACCCGTTAGATGCTAGATAACATTTGTTATCTTTTTTATATATTACTAGCTGACCCGGCTTCGCTCCCGTCATAATTATAGCCTATATTACTCGGGAATAATGTAGCTTTCCATAGATGAAAGAATGTTTTAAATCGGTCCAGTAGTTTCGGAGCCTATTCGGTACAAACAAACATACAAACAAACAAAAAAATCTTTCCTCTTTATAATATTGGTATAGATATAATCTTTTTTTTTAGTTTCTTACGACTTATTGTCGGGCCTACGTTGTCCCCCCATAGTACTAACGCTGTAATATGGCAATATTGTAAAACCAAACCATGTTTTAAAAGAGTAGCCATGGAGTTTCTTGCTGGTTCTTCTCCATAGGAAACGACCAACCCGAACCGTGCACCTTTTGTCGACGATTTATAAGTGCCCATGTAGGCCTATGTGAAATAAAAAAGTTTGATTTTGATTTTATACACGATTATGGAAATCCGAGGATGATGAATTAACCTGCCCGTGTTGAGTGTGGTAAAATCACTTATTTATTTTTACTTCGCTAGTTTATAAAATGACCGCGCATATGCAAACGCTGATGTTGCTTAACCTACGTAATGTTAAGAAATGTGCGGGTTCACCGTACAAAAGGTGAAGGATATTTTTACCTTGATCGCATGCTGTAGGAAAAAAATAGGGTAGTTGACAAAAAAAATACTGTTTAGTCCGTCAGCTCAGACCAACAAAAAAAGATAGACGTAACGTCGCGAACATCATAAGTGAAGCCACAAAACTATGCTCCTCCAAGTAAATATACACTCTCACGCACACGCCTGCACTAAAACTATGCTCATCGCTCTTAGTACGTTACGAGTCGTCGTCTAGTTAACATATATTCAAAAAAATAGAATTATGCCTTCCTGTGAAGTGAAAACTTGTAAAAACAATAGCAAAGCACATAAAAAGTCTCACGGAATCACATTTCACATGTAAGTATACTATGAATTTTAGGTTCCTTGGAACAAAAAACCTCAACGAACGAAATCAGTGACATAAAGTGCGTGGGTTGCCATATTATGATTTCAAATTACCCCATTCGATTAAACAAATTTAATATGATTTCTTACTTCGAGTTATATTCCTGTTTTCTTTTTTTATGTTATTTTAATATTTTAGATTTCCAAATAATAATGAAACAAAAAGAAAATGGATAGTAGCTATAAGAAATAGTACATTTATCTTTATCTTTGTATTACTTTTTGGAGTCAGTGATTTTGTTATGGTGGTATTTTTGAATTTAATAAAGTTGATTGAAAATATAATTATCTATATTATTTCAAAACAATTTACATAATTACTCATACACTTGACGATGTTATGATTTACGCTTCAGCAACTTACAACCTTTAATAGAATTTCTATGAGCATGGTTATAGGAAGTAGCTGTATTTTACTTCCGATCCCAAGACACTGTCACAGGCTAAGCTAACTTACACCTAAACATATACCCCAGAGTAGAACTAAATATACTAATTTAAACTCATACAAACTATATACCCTCACACATTAGCGAACTCTCCCCTATACTCCCACACGTCACACAAATACGCGCATTTTTTTTCTCTCTATAACGCTCGTTCACATAAAGTTTGCTTTTTCTATTATTTAAAACTTGTCTATTTATATTTGTATTTTTTTTTGCATTATGTTGCAAATTAATGGATATTGCTAAGCAGAAGAGTGAAGTCACCTAATACAAGCAAGGATTGCATAAAAGGTGATCTCCAAATCATAAGCATGTAAAGCCACTTTCTAATTGTTTATTTTTAAATAGATTTTGCGATGTAACAAAAAATATATTTCTTTTCGTGAGTTATAATTAATAATGTACCTTAATCGTTTACTTTTGAGATTCAATACCAAACTCAACAATATCTTACTCGAACAATATTATCCTACCCACACAATAATATTATTACCCATTTTATAGGGAAAAAAATCAACAAAAGGCAACCCTTCCAAACACACATAGATAAAAATGTGGCTTCACTTTTGATGTTCGCGACGCTACGTCTATCTTTTTTTGTTGGTCTGAGTCCGTCAGTTAGATAACTTAAAATATTGAACTCGTATTTGTTTCTGTTGTCACGTTAACAAACATTTACGACGATACAGTGTGTTGAAATATCGTGTGGCGTCACGGTGTGCTACACTTTATACTGAAAAAGTGACGTCACAAGCCCCCACTCCTGAACTTTGAAGCGCTTTATCTTTGTAAATTTTTATTTATTTGCCAAAACAAAAAATAAGGGTGCAATATTATTTGTTAATCTCACTGACGGACACAAGAAACATCCCTATTCCACAGATGTTATTTGCATAATGTTGCATTGCATTTGCATAATGTTCTTTTCCTAATATACTTTGGCATAACTGTTTTGGCATAATTTGTTTTGCCATAATCATTCATTGCCATATTTTATTTCGCATACAGTTTATGTTGGCATAATTATCTTGTAGGCTAATTTGTTATGGCATAAATTTAATTCGCATAATGTTACTAGCCCTAATGACTATTAGCATAATAGTATTAAGGCATACAAATTAATAGGAATAACGGAAACAAATTAGAGTTATTTTTACGTATTTTATTTTTTTGTGACAGAAACGAATCGCTGTAAAACCGATTCCACGAAGCCTTGTCTGCCCTAGAGTGTTATTTAAAATGGCGTAGGCACGGAGGGGCGAGTCGGCCCGCGAGCTGTGGATCAGGTGGTTTTAACGCCCTAAGCCTAAGCTGCGGTGGTGAACCTTAAATATATCTGCGACGAGCAGCTCGCGTGGGATCGCCGGAACCCCGCAGCGCCGGAGCCGTGACAGAAACCATGCCTTCTGCATGCTTGCATGCTGCATGCATGGTGTAAGCTTGTTCACATGATTGCATGCTGCATGCATGGTGTATGCTTGTTTGCATGCTTCTTACAGAAAAACAACCCAAAAATATTTTAGGAGTTAATTATTATGCGTATTTGTTATGCTTTAAAAATATATGTTTAAATATAATTATGCGTAAACAAATTTATGCTTTAGAATGTTATGCTTAAACATCATTATGATTAGATTAATTATGCTAAAACAAACTATGCGTAAGCTGTTATGAGAAAATAATGTTATGCGTAAATATAATTAGGATATACAAAAGCTTGCCATGTTATATTATGTCTAAAGTTTTTATGCAAACCTAATAAATACCTCTTTAGTCTGTATAAAATCTCTGTGAGTCTGTTCTTTAGTCGGTTCGTATGATCAGTTGATGCACAAAAAATATCATTATCTGCTTAACCATAGTGGGATCAGTTTGCAATCTATTCAGATGCAGTTGAATACTAATATTTTACATAGAGTATTCTACATGAATCTTCTTAAGGTGATATATACGCCCCAATGTAACGCAGTACTGGCCGTGCGCCCGCTCGGTGCCAAAATATCAAAAATTGAATCTCCTTTTGAACAGTTTTGTTTGCAAAATATTATTTGATTTACATATGCTATGTTAGGTAAAAAGAAATTCCAGCCATCAATTTTTCTGTATAAAATTATTTTTAAACATCCAAGTCGTTTTGGAAGAGTTTCCAAAAGTTGCGAAAAAATATCATGTTGTTAATTTTTTTAAAGCAAAACTATTAGTTACACGAAAAAACCTTGTGTTCAAAATTATGTACATGAATCAATAATAAATATATATTTTTTGCAAACATTTTAACCTAGCCGTTACTGAGGAGTATGCTTTAGAAAGTTACCGTTTTACGGCACTAAAGCGTATGTAGGCCCTTAAGCGTCTCCTTAGACAGATCGTAGAGGACGATCTTTATAGGAAGACCGCTAGCGTTAAGCACCTCTAATAATGTGTCAGCCAAGTCTTTGATAGTAGGCTGATAAAGTTCACTCACCCGCTATGCCTGTCTATGGTCATCTGTATCTTCTTCAGCGCCTCCTTGGACCGGCCGTCGAGGACGCCTTCTATGGGTAGACCGCTCGCGTGGAGCACCTCTAGTAATGTATCGGCCAAGTCTTTGCTGTAGCGGTCGAAATCAAAAACGTTGCCGATCGCAGTTGCTAAGTCTTCGCTGGGATATTTCTGAGAAGAAAAATGGGCAATTTTATCAAAAAAAATCTAAAGATATTTAATAAGTAAATAAAAAAATCGATACCAAGCGTATTACCAACCCAATTCATAATTTTGACCGCCTTCGCAACACGGAATTACGCTATGAAAATAGTTACATGTTTTTTTTTAAGGTTTCCTTCATGTATAGTTTTTATCTTGGTGTGCAAATTATGTACAAAGTAGGTATGTATGTCGTCGCAAACGATTCAAGATGCCGACTTTCAAATTCTCAACTCAAAATATAACTCTTTGTTTCTTTAATGTTTACCGACATATAACTTTATTCTGATTGGTTCTTCAGTCAGTATGATGAAATCCGCTAGAGGGCGCTTCAATTTGGCGCTAAATATATTCGTGGATAAAATCGGTCTAGAGAGCTAGCATGAAATTGCGGTAGCTGACACGATATTGTTCAATTTGTTCAGATCATAAGCTCGAGATTATCAGTTCATAGTATGAACCTCTGTCCTTTGATTACTCATTGTAAATAAGACCGAATAAACGTGACTGTAATTTGTGTAAATTTGGGTAAATTTAAATGATAGGTTGAGGAATGAGGTAATAAGACAACGTTGTGGTCTAAAAGATGTAGTGACTAAAATTGAAAAGAGTATGTCAAGATGGTTTGGCCATGTTGAGAGGATGAATGAAAGGCGACTAACGAAATGTATTTACAAGGCAGACGTGAATGGAAACGCCGGGAGGGGACGCCCTAGAAAGACATACATAAACCTTATAGGTGATGTTCTTCAAAAAGGCCAGGTGCGCAGTACTCATAACCGGCGTGTGTGTATGACTAGATGCATGAATGTGAGTGAAGCAAAAGAAGTATGTAAGGATCGTAGCAGGTGGCGTTCTGTAGTTTCTGCCTAACCCCATGGGAAAAAGGCGTGAGTTTATGTATGTATGTATGTAATTTGTGTTTCAATCTGAGCTTTACTGGTTGTCGGTGAACCACTACATCATGGAACCTACCAAGAAACGAAGAAGATGCCCATGAGCCCACGCTTCATCATCATCATATCAGCCGAAAGACGTCAACTGCTGGACATAGGTCTCCCCCAAGCGTTGCCACATTGACCGGTCCCGTGCGTCTCGCATCCAGCGGATGCCACGCTTTCGTTGTAATATATAAAAATAGTAGAATTTTGCATTTTCAGCCTTCATCAGGACATAAACCTACTCTCTGTGATAGGGAAGGTGGTTTTTAACCCCCGACGGAAAAAGAGGGGTGTTATAAGTTTGAGGTGTGTTGCTGTGTATCTGTGTATCCGTGTATCTGTGTGTCTGTGTATCTGTGTGTCTGTCTGTGGCATCATAGCGCCTCAACGGATGAACCGATTTTGATTTAGTTTTTTTTGTTTGAAAGATGTTTGTATCGAGAGTGTTCTTAGCTATGTTTGAATAAAATCGGTTCAGCCGTTCAAAAGTTATGCGCGTTTTACTGTTTGGATCGTGATGTTTTCGCAAGATAAATGTGTCGGGGGGTTTTTAAATTTTGAAATTTTACTTGTTAGTCTGGGATAATTCAACTGTAAGCGTTCAGTTTCACTGCACTAAGACATCATACCAACCTGCAAATGTTTAACAATATTGACCAGCTCCCTGGTGGAGTACGGATACGTGAGCTGACCCTGGTCTGCCTTGTCCCTCAGGATCGCGAACGCTTGCACCAGCTTCTTCATCACGTCTTGCGGCACATCCGGCCCGTAGGAGCGAAGCAGTTCCATCTCGGACTCCACGGATGGGTTGTCGACCGCGTGGCAGGAGAATAAGTCACCTGGTTAAAGAATATAATGATATTTTGATTACTAGCTTTTGCCCGTGACTTCATAGCATGAGTACTTCGAATAGCCTATTTTTAGGGTTCCGTACCCAATGGGTGCAAAAGTGTCACGCGTATTGCTGTCACGTGTCCGGTCTGTCTGTATACATGTCCGCCGTCTGTCACACAATTTTATTCCGAAGAATTTTTTAACTTCCCATTGACCTAGGAACTCGAAATCTGGTGATAATGTTTATTTTTACACATATTTTACTAACAAATAACAATATATTCTACATTTGGTACGGAACCCTAAATGTGGGAAGTCCCGACACGCACTTGGCCAGTTTTTAAATTGCGCAGTAATATTGCAAGTGTGTGGGTCGTCTTACTTGGTTCATCATACAATCTTCCACTACACTTTCCACCCCCATAAGGAATTCCAGATAATTTCCCGGATAAAACTATCCTATATCCTTCCCAACGTCTCAAACTATCTCCATATAAAATTTTATCTAAATCGGCTCAGCGCTTTAAGCATGAAAAGGTAACGGACAAAGAGACAGAGTTACTTTAGCATTTATCATATTAGTATGGAAGGGTCAGGTACAGTTTCTGGCAAAACTTTATTCTTTCCACCTGATCATAATTGCAAGATTTCTAACTTAATTTTGGTCATCTTGAAGAAACCTGGATTTAACCTACTATATAAGTCTGAAATCGCAAAATTTGAACAAGCGTGGTGAATAATGCTTGTGCCATCTCTGAATAAGAAGAGGCATTCGCCTAATACTAGAAAGACTAAAAAGGGTGCTACAAAAATCGTAAAAAAAATATCTTACCTAAAGACGCGAAGAAATCATTCCCCAGGAACGGGAACCCAGGTCGATTGGCCAGCACAATCATTCTAAAATCATCGTGCACTGGTATGAAACTGGACACGTCGCCTCCAGAACTCTCCAGCATATGCTTGGGCACTATTCTACGACCATCACTCAGGATCATTTCACCATTTTCCACTAAAGTCTTCAGGATGCAAGTTACATGTGTTGGAGCCTTATCAGCCTCGTCGACGACTAAAACGTGGCCGTTTTTAACTGCTTTCACTAAAGGAGAATCTTCATAAACCACTACACCATCCTTGACTGTTGGTTGCACTGTCAATGATTGGACAGTTGTGTCTCTGTGAAGTTGGATGTACTCTCTTGGACGGTTCAGTAGCTGCAAAAGTCTGTCCGCAATCTTATTCTTTCCAACGCCTTGGTTACCGACTAGTAATAAATGGTTGCCAAGCAAAAAGTCCTGCAGCAACCATTCCAGTAACCGCATATGTTGAGGCACATCGTAGAACAGAATATCAGGGACTTTGGTCAAAGCATCCGTCTTGAAGATCTCTGTACTTGTGTTACCAATAGTAAGAACGTTGTTGTTCACTGAGCATTTGACTTTGGTTTCTGCAGGATTGTTTCCAAAGATCCCGAAGCGTCTGGGCTGGTCAATGCCTAACCTTTGAGAAGCGCCATCTAGCGCTCGTCTGGCTAAGTTAGGCAGGAATTTAGCCAAAAACGTTTGTTGGACGGTCTCGTAGGCTGAGTCAGTGGGATACTTGGACATCCTGCTGGCTATCCTGAGAAGTTGGCGCGTGGATAGGGAGGACGACAGGTTCTTGAGAGTACTGTCTTCTGATCTTCGAAGTTCGTCCGCTAGATTTATGATGGAGTGTAGAGGTTCGGATATTTCGCCATACTGGAACCAAAAAAATTACAAAATAGAGATTTTCATTAAAAAAAAACTAAATATTTATTTATAAATAAGTTGAATTAAGAATCTGCTTATAACTGATAAAAAAAATCCGAGATGTTTAAAAATAAAATAGAATTTTGACGTAGGCCCAAAACAAACAGAGACATCACTTTTTTTCTGCGGGTTCTCCGGTTCTGGGCGGAGCGGGAGGGTGTGTCAGACTTTTACTGACCCACCCCTATTCCTTTAGATGCTTGTGCCAAGGCCACGGTATCTCTCTTCCAATTTTATTCGCAACCCAGACAGGCATCGGCCCTAGCGGACCCTATTAGTTTCTGCTGCTATCACTTTGAGGCGCGCGTGGAACATCAAAACAGAGTAATATAAGGATCTTTAACAGGTCGTGCTCCAACTCAAGTTAATAAGATAACTGACCTGTATGCAGAAAGCTCTACGTTGCACAAAAATAACCAACTACAATAAGAAGCAAGTTGTGGGAAGAACTATACCCACCACCATTCGACATGTTGAAACCTCATGAACACCTGCCATCTGGATATAAACAACAATGGCCTACATGGAAAGCACTCAATCGGTTGCGCACTCAGGAAGGCCGCTGCAAACACAATTCAGCAAAATAGGGTTTTATAGACCCGGCCGGTTTGCAGAATATGCTATTACACACATGCTGGCATGTCACAAGTGCCTATACACCTGCACTTTGTAAGACATTATGCTCGCCATTGACGCCGCAATCGGCCAAACCTACTGGGGAGATTTGGTAATCTCGAGTCAAAAAGAAGAAGGAAATCAAATCCTTCAAATTAAGAATACGACATTTAACGGTTACTTAACACGCTCCTTAGTAGAGATTTTGTACTAAAAATCTCTACTAAGGAGAGCTTTAAGTAACCGTTAACGTCTCTGAGTGTGGCAGTAACTCGCCTAAACACAAAATTAAGGAATATTGGGCTCTTAATTCACATTTCAATGATTATTTGAATGAATAATTAAAAATTAATTCCAATAGATGGCGCGATTTTAAATATCTGAGGCATCCACGCGATTTTTTTTTTGGTTTGTTACACGATTTGGTACAGTGAAACTGTAAAAACGTTCAAAAAACAAGTCGTCGCTGTATTTAAAAAAAAAGTATTCACGAACCGAGTAAACCCTTTTACTTGCAAGTCGCTGCTAAAACCATCTTTATCCGTGGAACGGAACCGAACGCAATCGATGTTCTTAGAAAAGTAATCAGCTTATTCAGACGAAAAACGCTAGTTACATCGACGGGGTTTCTTTGTACGGGATGAGGCATCTGTATGCTAGTATTATATTATCTGTGGTATAGGTTCAAAAGTGACTTACCAAACTGTTAATGATGAATATCTCCTCCGCCTTGCTCAAGTTCCTCATCTCATGGAAGATGAAGAGGCTCAGTATCTCTGGAGAGAGCCACTGTTGGCCACGACCGAGGACTGGTGGTTCTGCTAATGCTATAATTCTGTAAGAATGATACGTTGAGGTTATGTAAGTTTAATATTTGTATGTTCTTGTTATCCAGTAATACCATTATATAATAATTTTATAGCCGTGTAGTTCAACAATGGTCAGGCAGGTGTCAGTAGTCCTCCTATAGTTTTAGGCAATCGATCCACTAAACCTACCAAACCCATAGCCCAATACATTTTTTTCAATATTTTGCAATAATCCTGCACCAACCGGGGCTTGTCCTTGGGTGCAGTTGCCTAATGCATACAAGGATACTTGTCGCCGTCGGTTGGTATCACATTTCCTGATACATGCCTAACGGGGTCTCTGCGAGTTAGCTTCGGCTCCTCGCACGCCTTTCATAGGACCGGGACCCTAGATACCGAGATTATCAAAGAAATATCAATAATACATTCAATAATAAATGCGAGAGTAACTCTGTCTGTATGTCCGTCTGTTTATTACCTTTTTTACATCTTAACGGATTTGGATGAATTTTTTGTCTCGTGAGCATGTACCCTTGGGATAATTTACACGCGGGCGAAGCCGCTGGCAGAAGTTAGTATTTATATAAATGAAAAGAAAAAGCTGTCTGTTTTTAGTTTAGTCTTGGTGGGTAAGTGAGTTACAGAGAATAAACAAAACCAAAAATTGTTGAAGACATTAATTATTTTCGACATAAATATTTAAGATAATATTTTCGAAATTACTGTTGTAATTTTTGTGTTTGAAAAACATTTTAAAAGCAAGCTTTTGCTGAAATTTAAAAAAATATTGGAAGTTAACTGTTCGGCCACAGTAAGTTTTTATTTCAAATGACACTTACCTGAAAGCCGGATGTATCTTCTTGACCCCGTTCTTCTGCAGCTGCTCCTCCGTGACCCCTGACTTGAGCAGTTCATCGTATCGGTCGTGTCGTAAAAGCCGCGTGCCATCATGAAGCTGCAACTCTCTGTCGTGAACTAACCTGGATTGAGAGAGAAATCAGTTATAGGCAGTAGAAGAAAACACTTCCATTGAAGCGGCTTCTATTTCATCATCCTTTTAATGTTCCCACTGCTGGGATACAGGCCTTTTGAGAGAGGTAATCGGCCTTGACCTTAGCGGTCTAGCGCGGGTTGGCGGATGTCACATGTCTTCGAATTTCTGGTTCTAGGATATACCGGTTTCCTCACGACATTATCCTTCACCGTTTGTAGAGCAGTGGTGATGAAATAATGTACACAAACTAAAGCGCAACGGGTTTGGTCAATGTGGCGACTCTTGGAGGAGGTCTATGTTCAGCATTGGGACTCTTTCGGTTGAAATGATGATGTTGATGAAAACGCCCGTTACCACTGGGCAACCACTGCCCATATCGCCATATTATACAAACTAGAGAATAGACCTGACGTCACTATCCTACTTCTCGAAAGCAAGACAATCCGCGCAACTTGACGGCACGGTTGGCGCAATTGGCTGCTGCGTTAGATACCCATACAGAACAAAATACCCCATGACACTCAGGAATACTCTAGTCTATTTTTATACCAATGACAGAATTTTAGAAATCGAATCAGGATTAGTATGATGTCCCACTACAAAAATCAGCAGGCATTTTGTTTTTGATGACACTTGATTGTTATAAATGATAGTAGAATATATTATTGCAGGGTTACCTGGCAATATATAAACATAAATTTTAATTTATTTTAATTTGATTAACGAAAAGTTTGTAAAAAAAACATGAAAATTATGTTTAATCAAAAACGCTGATTCCTGCAGATTTCTGCAGTCGGATCTTAGGCTATACGACATATAATTTTTCTTATTTATAATATTAGTCAAAATAACGATATTCAATGTTTTTCCCCGTGTAATTCATACCGAAAAATTACAGCGAACAACGGTAGAAATCACATTTCACCTATCAATCAAAAGGTTCATTTCAAACCGATACATAAATTTTAATTTTAAATCTCGCGGAATGATTTCCAATTCTCTCACAGTGTGTCCTTTTTACTCGACTGCCGAAAGAGGGTAATGTGTTTATCAGTCTATGTATGTATGTATGTTTGTTCCTATGTGGCGTTCTAGAGACCAAACGCGTTGGCCGTTTTACATTACAATTGGAAAATAGAAAGATTGCGGCTTTTGGGCGTCATATTGCAGGGGCATATTTTTTATTTCTTCCGAACCCATCGCGTGTGATATCAAAATAAAGGGTTTTAAGAGATGATTTCAAAAATTATATAGCACTTATATGTTTAAATGGAATTCGAAAAAAAAAGATAACTAAAAAGTTATAAATAAAAAAGTTAATTCAAAAAATCAAAAATCCCGGCTGCTGAAGAAGCGAATATGTCGTATATATTGTATGTATTACGTCTTTTTAGTTCGCTTCTTAAGCAGTCGGGATTTTTGATTATTTTATTAACTTTTTTTATTTGTGTATTAAATAAAGTTCTATATTGTAAAACTACCTATCTTAAAAAATGCGCGGAACGTTCGCGTCACGTCTCGACTCGTTGTGATCTTTATACTTTATTTTATTTATACAGCCGGATTCCCCTTGTCCGTGCTTCGTTTTTACTGACAGTTTTATGCCTCATGCACAAAAAAACCTATTGCAACTCACCTATGCAAAACAGCAAGCGTACTAGCATGTATCCTATGCAGCCCATCTAGAACAGCCATATGCCCCCTCAAGGCCGCTTCAACCAGCGCTGAGTTCCTCCACACGGTGTCACCATTATCCAGGGTCGTTCGCTGCTGGACCAGGTCTCTAGCTGTCATGTCCTGGTAGAGGACTATAGGCTCTATCGTATAGCCTAATAAGGATGATAGTTGCGAGACTAGGAGGCTCTTCCCGCAACCTTTTGGACCTGCGGGCAGAATGTAGCGATTGTTTTTTTATCAGTGAAAGAATGTTTGAAAACGGATCAGTATTACTAGATTATCTCCTGCAAGTAAAGTAACAATTGAACCGTTGAAGCTTGATTGATTAATTAACATCCGAAATTTCTCATTTTTTAGGGTTCCGTACCCAAACGGTAAAAACGGGACTCTATTACTAAGACTCCACCATCCGTCTGTCACCAGGCTGTATCTCATGAACCGTAATAGCCAGACAGTTGAATTTATCACAGATGATGTATTTTTGTTGCCGCAATAATACTAAAAACAGAATAAAATAAATATTTAAGTGGGGCTTCCATAAAACAAACGTGATTTTTTTGCCGTTTTTGCGATTATGGTACGGAACACTTCGCGCGCGAGTCTGACTCGCACTTCGCCAGTTTTAATATAAGTATAATGATAGCTATTTTCTTTCGTCTAAACATCTTACCATGACTATGGCAAGCATTTGCACTCATCTATACCAATATTATAAAGAGGAAAGATTTTTTTGTTTGTTTGTTTGTTTGTACCGAAAAGGCTCCAAAACTACTGGACCGATTTCAAAAATTCTATCACCGTTGGGAAGCTACTCTATCCCCGGGTGACATAGGCTATTTTTTATCCCTGTATTCCCACAGGATCGGGAAATACGCGGGTGAAACCGCGAGGCGTCCTCTAGTAAAGTATAATTTGGTGAAGTAGAACTGTTGAAGAAGACAACAGGTGGCCACTGGAACTCCTTAAAAAGTATATAATGGGTGTAAGATATCTTGAATATTTAAGCGACTATGATGAAGCAAATGCATATAAATAAATGGTACTGATGAAAATAGTACCTTCGAACTGATCTGATGATGAAACCGGAGGGGAGGCACTGGTACTCCGAAATAAAACAATGTATCCTAGTCGTGTTTGGGCTTATTGGAATCGAAATGAGATGTACTCTGGTTATAAATGATTTTCATGGTAATATGAGGTACCAAAACTAAAAAGAGCAAAATATAAAAACATTTAACAAAAAAAAAATAAACAGACTTCTAAAGCAAAACACTAAAAAGCGAAAAATAACTTTGTTTTTCGAAGTCGGTGTCGAAAAACGATAAATGTAAACGGTAAATCGGTACCAAAGACACCGATTTCGGCAAACAAAGTTATTTTTCGCTTTGTAGTGTTTTGCTTTAGAAGTCGGTATTTTTTTTTTGTTTGTTTGTTATTATTTTTGAGTCTGTTGTCTATAACACAAACAAATAACAGCAAACCTTACCAATAATACAAAAGTCTCCAACACTATGACTCAGCAACAATTCATTCAGCAGCTCAGTTTGATACTCCGTCTTGACCACCCGTGTATCTTCAACACCCTGCTTCCTACCACCAAACGGCACGCTAAATTGAGACTTAGCACCATCGATTTCCATAGACACTAAGGCTTGATTTCCCTTGATCTCTACATTCTTTAGAGATATATTCCAGTTCTTTCCTGTGTTTATGCTTAGGTTATGGAGAACTGTTTCTACATTCTTCACGTGTTCTCTGGTGAGGAAGGAGTGGTAAGGATAGAGAAGGTAGATTAGTTTGTGTATTGGGATATTTGGATTGCGTTCCTGAAAATAAAAGGAATTATTAATTAATTTTGGCCATGATACGAGTAACCTCATCTCTTTGCTACACATCACATTTTTTTGTGATACGAAACTGAGGCATTCACTTTATCATGTTACATCTCCTATTTTTAACCGACTTCCCAAAAAGGAGGAGGTTCTATGTTCGACATTATGTTAGTTTCTTTTTTTTTGTATGTTCATCGATATCTCCGTCAATTGTGGACCGATTTTAAAAATTAGTTTTTTGTTTGAAAAAGTATGTTTCGAAATTGGTCCCATTTTAATTTGGTGAAGATCTGATGAAGAACTTCTGAGATATACAACAGAACCAGTGTTTCTTTCAGGTACTACTCCTAAGGGGGCTAAGCCCCCCCGGAGTATATTCGCGACGAATATCCCTAATATAGATAATCCCTATAATTTGGCAAATTATTTAAACCTGGTATCATTTTAGAGCTGAAATCCCTTTAATGACGTGAAGTGGCACTCAATCAGCCAATCAGGAATTGAGTAGTGCATGACATATTAAAGTAGCCAATCAAAATCCAGAATAGCGCCTAGAAAGAACGACACACTTTCGAGAATATCGCTATCCCTTTTCCTCTAACGCTATCCCATAAGGCTCTCCCACTCTAAACAGCTGTTTATAGATAGTAGTTTCGCGAAATTTGTGGAATAAAAATTATAGCTGTGTCGTTATGTGTACTCAAGAAAAAAGCCACGAAGAATAAGATTTTTGTAAGGAATAGTATTCTTCGTGGCTTTTTACAATGTTACTTTGACAATTTTGGTTCAGCTTAGAGCATCTTTTATTCATTAAAATATTAATAATAATTGGAATTGGTTTTAAATATTACTTTGATTCCATTATTTACTCCGCCCCCCCGGATCTCTTAACCGCCCCCCCCGGAGAATTTAGTCTGAAAGAAACACTGAACAGAACTCTTCAATAAATAACGGCAAATCTCTCGGGATTGCTGCAATCGCATGTCTGTTTATTGTCTATACCATTTCCTAACATAACATCACGCCAGTACGCTCTTAAGGGGTATGCAGATCTCTCATTTCACCGGTTATGTTCAAGTTTCATGAAATCTATTCTGGCGTTATAGTTACCTTACTAACTTGCCTATTACGTAGGTACAACTAAAAAGTGAAAAATAAAAATCTTTTTTGCAAAAAAATACTACCGACTTCCAAATACAAAACAACAATGTGAAAAATAATTTTATTTTTTGAAGTCGGTGTCCATAACCCAAAAAAATTGGTACCTACGAAAGACACCGACTTCAAAAAATAAAATTATTTTTCACTTTGTAGTTTTGTATTAGTTTATTTGCAAAAAAAAAAAATATTGTCGGTAAGTTTAAAGTTCTCAAGTAAACCTATACCTGTGCAGAATGCGGAAACTAACTGCATAAATAAACATTAAACAGCCACTCTCTTATAATACTCACAACGCATCTTTGTGTCTCTGAATTGGCTGCAAGACCCTGCGCAGTAGCTATAATTGTGTCAATGTTTAAGGTGAAGATAGCGTTGTATAACTGTCTCTTTCCCTCGCTTACGTTTGTCGCATCATCCTATCTCGCTTACTCTACGCAGTATACTTGATGACTGTTTTTTGCTCAATGGTTGGCAGATCCAACTTCAGAGACACAAAGATTCGTTGTGACTTTTATATAAATAAACTCCGAGTAAAGTTACAACCCGTATTAACTCATCGACCACATCATCGCTTACCATCAGATGAGATAGCGGTTAAACGCTAGCCATTAACATATAATAAAAAAAAAACACTTTTTTTTTGTTTATGTTTGGCGTAACTTTATTCCGCGTTTATTAATAAGGGGGCCACTATTTAGGGACAGCTTAGCACATTCTATATTCAAATTTTCTATAGAGAACTTGAGTTAAGAATCTGCTAATCATTTGCAATGCTAACGCCGACAATTCGAGATTTTATAAATTATTGTGAATATGAATAAATGGGCAAAACGTAACTTGAAAACATCAGCAATTTCAACAAAATAAACAGTTACAAATCATAAAAACAAGGCTCGTTCAACGTGGCTCAACGACAATGTGGGTCCCGGATAATCTTCGGCCACATCGCAGCAGACCCTAGGAATGGAAGTAACAAACGGCCCGCAGTGGGACAGAACAGGCTGGAAATAAATAAAGCTCTCTACAAAGGTTGGCTAAAAAGGTAACAAACGATACAATACAGGAAACCCCCTCCCTCCCTTCCCCGCCATTTTATGTGACAAGGGTAAATTTGACCTTGATCGTTGTCATGATATGCACGCGATACCATCATCAGAGTAACTTGTCGCCAAGGTCAAGATGGGGTGTTCATGTTTATAGTTTAAAAGTTTTGGTGCCACTTGGGTGGGTCGTTCCTAACGTGTTGCCATTTTTGAGGGGTGGGAAAAGGGCTATCGTGAATTGAATTTGGGACAAGATTAGATCACACTAAGAACACATGATGAAAAAAAAATACCAATATTTTTTGGTAATCTTCCTGAAATCATTATAATTATGAGGTAGCTATCCGAATTAAGTTTCATTTTACGTACTCATTTAGTAAATGAATTATTTTTAAATGAACTTGTACACTTATTTATTAAAACGTGATGAACATGACAAGCCCGCACTAGCAACAAATAGAATTGTGTGGCAGAGGGAGTTGGAGGACTTTATCTCCTCTCTTTTAGTTCGAGTTAAATCAAAAACATGAAAAGTTGAACATGACAAAATTATAGTAGAAGAAAATGTGAAAATTGCGTAAAAATATTGAGGATGTTTGTTTGCCTCTTGTTATGTTTATTGAAAGAAATTGTATTATATATGAACCTTAGAGGCCCCTGCAAACTACACACTTTATCGGCTGATGGTAAGGTCGCATTGAAAATTACATTCATTACCGAATCATTGTAATGTGCGCACTTGTAGTATATATATATGAATATTCATTAATAGTATACGTGGATGGATGGAGAGGGAGGGGACGGCCAAAGAAAAGATGTATGGACTGTGAGGAGTGATATGAAAGAAAAGGGAGTCAGTGATAGCGTGACGGGGGTCAGGACGGTATGGAAGAAGAAAACGTGTTGCGCCGACCCCAAGTAACATGGGACAAGGGCAGGAAATATGATGATCATAATATTAAAAGTTACTTGCGTAGTTGTGACGCATACTTTGTAATTGTACTTTTTATAGTATGCGTCGTGCCTGGCGCAAATAAACAATTATTCTTTCTTTCATTCTTTCACTTGCATAGGAAGTATACATACATACTGATTAATGGCCTGACCAAACTATGGGCCACTAAAAATCTGTAGTTTGCGAGGGCTCTAAGAGTGATCGTTTGCCATTCTTTGCCACGAATAACAAAAAGGGAATACAGAACATACAAACATACCCACAAACTACGACTTCTACAGCAGTCAGTTTGCATTTCCAATTTCTCGACTACAAACTTTACTCATTAACGTTTCCAGATTA
This sequence comes from Orthosia cruda, assembly GCA_964057195.1. Taxonomy (NCBI): domain Eukaryota; kingdom Metazoa; phylum Arthropoda; class Insecta; order Lepidoptera; family Noctuidae; genus Orthosia; species Orthosia cruda. Next base: position 8,828,080 of record OZ059840.1, read on the forward strand.
GTAAATATCGTGTCTTGTGGCGATTAATACCGTGAACCAACAAACCAAGACACCCAAGGTCGTTCGTTTGCATTTTAAATAGAAAAACTACTATAGTTTAAATAATACGAAGGAATAACTTAATTAACAAACTTTTCAGGTTATACTGTTATAATATTTCTGTCAGAGGATTGTGAACTGTCTTGAATGAAGAACTCGTAGAAATTGTATATTAATCTCTGTATCTAAATTTCGAGATAAAGTTTTAAATATGTACCTACTGTTCTTTTATTCAAAAATTTTGAACTATAAAACTACTATACTATAAAACGACATGTCGAATTGAGAATCTTCTCCATTTTTTGCATCGGTTAAAAAAATGCTATGATACTGGTCTATGCCTACTAGTACTAATACTTCTTGTATTATGAAATAATGTATGATTACATTTTGATCGTTCTAAAAACGGTGAAGGAGTCTGTCATATTATCTGTGCAACGGATGGGGTTTGACCTTAATATTGTTAGGACTGTTCCCACTTGGTTAGGCACACTACCTAGGTTAACACACAGAGTTTCTAGTCTCGACTGAATTGAGGCTACAGACAATTGACATATTATCAGCACCGACTGTCAAATTTCATTGTGCGCACAGCTAAGGAGTGGAATTCCCTTCCGGCGTCTTTGTTCCCTGATATCTACAACCTTGGGGTCTTTAAGTCAAGAGTGAATAGGTTTCTTCTAGGCAAGCGTGCTTCACCGTAGACCACATCATCGCTTAACATCAGGTGAGAAGGTGGTCAAACGCGAGCCTATAGATTATAAAAAAAGACCTTTATTTTTGAGATTGACTTGCGCTGCCGAAAGATAACGTGTATTATCTTTTAGGAGTCTTGGGTTTTAACTCGTTGGAGATGAGGAGAGACATAACCTTTTCTGCCGACTTTTTGTGCCCAGCAAATACGTTGGGCACCGTCAGAGTCTCCGTCACGACCTGTTCGCACCACCGTCAGCCAGAACGGTCGCTAGAGCTGAATCCCCAGTGTGTCGTGCTTCGAAGATGCTTAATGCCCTCTTGACTGCCAATCCTGAATGTGATGTGTTTAAGGACGAATGTTATAAACTAATGCGTGCATGTCTGGTGTTCTGTGAGAGAAAGTATGCGAGGGTGTCCACTGTTCCATGTTAATTGTATTGTTATTTTTTAATTATGAATTGTTATTTACTTTATATTTTAATTTAATTATTGATACATTGCCACTCCACTGTGCCATGTTAATTGTATATGTGAATTATTTAATTATCTTTTGTGATTCAGTTGTCAACATTGTTATGTTTCACAGTTTTTAATGTACGAGTAATTGGTATCTGTATCGTTTTAAATAACTATAAATAAACTAGCTGACCCGGCAAACTTTGTTTTGCCATAAAAACACCAAACATGCAACTACCCTACCCTACCCTACCCTACCCTATCTAACCTACCCTACCCTACCCTACCCTAACCTACCTACCCTATCCTACCCTACCTAACCTACCCTACCCTATCTAACCTACCCTACCCTACCCTACCCTACCTAACCTACCCTACCCTACCCTACCTAACCTACTCTACCCTACCCTACCCTACCGGGTCTAAGGGGTATGAAAAATAGATGTTGACCGATTCTCAGACCTATTCAATATGCTCACAAAATTTCATGAGAATCGGTCAAGCCGTTTCAGAGGAGTACGGGAACGAACATTGTGACACGAGAATCTATACTAATATTATAAAGAGGTAAAGTTTGTGGGTTTGTGAGTTTGTGACGTTGTAAGGGGTAATCTCTGGATCTACTGAACCGATTTTGAAAATTCTTTCACCAGTAGAAAGCTACATTATTCTTGAGTGTCATAGGCTATAATAAAATTTCAAAAAAATTAGAGATCCTTATGAAAATTGCAATAATGTTAACCCAAGGTAGGCAAATGTTGCCTATAAAATTCATTCTTTGGCGTGCGCTGAGAAAAACATTGATGATAGATAAAAATAGTAGGTAAGTAGGGTAGGCAGGTTAGGCAAAGTAGGCAGGGTAGGTAGGGTAGGCAGGCTAGGCTAGCCAGGCAGGGTAAGCAGGGTAAGCAGGGTAGGCAGGGTAGGCATGGTAGGCGGGGTTGGCAGGGTAGGCAGGATAGGCATGGTTGGCAGGGTAGGCAGAGTAGGCAGATTAGGCAGGATAGGCAGGGTAGGCAGGGTAGTCAGGATAGGAAGGATAGGCAGCAAAGGCAGGGTAGGCGCGGCAAGCAGGGTAGGCAGAGTAGGCAGGGAAGGCAGGGTAGGCAGGGTAGGCAGGGCAGGCAGGGTAGGCAGGGTAGGCATAGTAGGCAGGGTAGGCAGGGTAGGCTGGGTAGGCAGGGTAGGCAGAGAAGGCAGGGTAGGCAGGTTACACAGGGTTGGCAGGGTAGGCAGGGTTAGCAGGATAGGCAGGGTTGGCAGGGTAGGCAGGGTTGGCAGGGCAGGCAGGGTAGGCAAGGTAGGCATAGTAGGCAGGGTAGGCAGGGTAGGCAGGGAAGGCAGGGTAGGCAGGGATAGCAGGATAGGCAGGGTTGGCAGGGCAGGCAGGTTAGGCAGGGTTGGCAGGGTTGGCAGGGCAGGCAGGTTAGGCATGGTAGGCAGGGTTAGCAGGGTAGGCAGGGTTGGCAGGATAGGCAGGGTTGGCAGGATAGGCAAGGAAGGCAGGGTAGGCAGGGAAGGCAGGGTAGGCATGGCAGTCAGGGTTAGCAGGGTACGCAGGGTTGGCAGAGAAGGCAGGATAGGCAGGGAAGGCAGGGTAGGCAGGATAGGCAGGGTAGGCAGGGTAGGCATGTAGGCATGGTAGGCAGGGTTGGCAGGGTAGGCAGGGTAGGCGAAGGGGCAGGGTAGGTAGGTAGATAGCCAGTTGACGGGAGCGAAGCCCCGGGGGTTAGCTAGTTTTATATATAAGAAGATAATAAATAAACGTGGTCAATCTGGATACTATCATTATCTCCAATATAATGTCACTTTGTCTTAAACCTGTAATGTAGGTATATCGATAAATATTTGTAAGTAGGTAGGTCTGGCGCCGGCAGCAGCCGACACCGACAGTTCGCAATATACGATCTAACCGAGTGCCCGTGTTTTATATCGTCCTCCGCCGGTTACATATATAACAAAACCTTATGATATTTCTAAGCAAGCGACTCTGTGCTTCGTCGACTGCATCACCGCTGGTTTTACTTTCGGCAGATCAATCAAAAGCGTGTAATATATAAATAAAAATGCTCTTACCAGAATAAGAGCAGCCGATTGTAAGCTGTCCACTGGGAAGTCGGGCAGGCTGACTTGCTGTAGCTCGGGACTGATCAGGGCGTACGCGGCAGATAGAAGCTTTTCCAACTTGGCACCATCCACCCGGGGAGCTTCCTCTCTTAACACATTAAGGTGTTCCTGGGGACAATAATTAACATTATAATTTAAGCCAAAAATGTCAACTGATCATAGCTGTCCATAAAAGATATATTGGATACAAATATTTTTTATTTACAGTTCTTTTCTTTAAGCATTTTGTAACAAACTTTTCCAAGTATCATGTACGGTCAGACGCACAACAGTGTTATAATAGCTATTTATGCAACTGTTACGTTATGGACGGTCTTTTAATACGAGTGCCATTTTTCGGTACAAGCGTAGCGCGTACCGAAATAGGTGGGCACGAGTTATTAAAAGACCAATAACGTACAGTTGCATACAAGATTTTATCTACGAAGGAAGGAATAAAACACAGATATAGACAAATAAGTATTTCAGGAAGTGTGTTTAAGTATTTCATTTCTCATATACATGTCTTGATTTTTCTGGTAGTAAATTATTTGTAGCCGCAACTGCTCTATTTGTTATATCTGGTGGTGTATTAACAAAATTTCACTCAGAATTATTTTCCCGCGTCCATTTTTTATTTTACTTTTATTTAGTCATTATTAGGTATAAGGCAAAGATCTTGTAGCCGCAACAGCCAAATAGTATACGATATTTTTTTTCTACACTTGTTCCATTTTTAAAAACATCATTTACATTGTCTCGATTTCGAAGTAATATTATAGGTACCTGGCTGTATGTTCAGAATGTCTTTGCTTGTGTTTAAGAATTTATGACGATTCACATAATGCAACCCGATGTCGTTATGGGTATCATAACGAAAACGCTGTCAATTATATAATTCGAATATAACGAAACCGGAGTAGATAAAATTACATAAATGTACTACGGAAACGGGATTAACTTCTACACAATAAAGGCTTTTTTATAGTCTCTTTGTCATCAAAGACATGCGTCTATAGTTCTCGCCAAACTTCTGGGCCGCCCTGAAGTTGGTTTTCCGTTGCGCAAGGCACGGATCGGTGCCGTTTTTGTTTAAGATTTACTACTGCGCAACAACTTCAGGGCGGCCAAAAAGTTTTTCGAGAACTATACCGACTGTAGGTACTAGTAATGCAAAAACGTAACAATAAAAACACAACCACCAAATTCTGAAAAACAATATATTAGGCAAATTCTATTAATCACCTTATTTCACACAAGTAAAATGTCAAAATTTAAAAAACCCCGGCACATTTTCCCGTAATTATGACACGATATCTTGCGAAAACACCCCGATACAAACAGTAACACACCCATAACTTTTGAACGGCTGAACTGATTTTATTCAAACATAGCTAAGAACACTATCGACAAAATCACCTTTCAAACAAAAAAAAAACTAGATTAAAATCGGTTCATCCGTTTAGGCGCTATGATGCCACAGACAGATACACAGCAACACACGTCAAACTTATAACAGCCCTCTTTTTCCGTCGGGGGTTATAAATGCACTTTCCACATTTTAGCACAACTATGAAAAAAGTTTTCCCGTCGATCACCCCAAAAGTAAACAAAGACATAAAAATACCTGATTCTCAACAAAAAAAGTAACAAAACTTATCAAACATAAATCACGAGAATTAACGTTTTGCAAAACGTTAAATGAATCAGTTAGGGTTGAACGTCTCGGCAAATTAATTTCAGTCTAGCAATTATGATAATGAACAGACCGCGTCACGAATGCGATGTTTTGATTATACTAGACTTTTGATGGATGGATTTAACTTTGTAATGTGGTGCAAATTTGGTCAAAATTGTTTTGTGTTCGTTTTAAGGCGCTACCCCGAGCAAAGCGCCGCGATAGCCGTTTTTCGTGCAGTTTTTAGGAGCTATCTACTCGTTATTTAAAAAGGAACATCAACTACTAAAAATAAAAATAAATCTACTAATTAAAGATTCCACAATGGTAGTTTATTATTTTTTTAATGAAGTATATGTTTCACTAATCTCCTTCCAACAAAACCATAAAAATGAGAAATAATGATTGATAGCATGCATCTCCTCGTAAAGTGTTCATTAATTTATTTTTGTGCTAACACTAATGGATACACAATTAAATAACGAACATATTGTAAGTTTGTTTTTTTTTATATCGATTTTATAAAGATTTTATTCTAAAATCTGGGCCTAACTCTTGCGCCACCAGTGTGCCGCTAGGGCACTAGGAATGTTCACAGCGGTGATTTGGTCAGGGTACGGCCTTAATTTAAATGAAGCGTACACAAAACGTTTAATGTTATTTAGGACTAGGCAGATAATGTTGTTTTAATGTTTATCTACTTCGGTTTCGTTATATTCGAATTATAAAATTGACAGCGGTTTCATTATGATACCCATAACGACATTGGGTTGCATTATGCGAATCGTCATAAATTCTAAAACACAAGCAAAGACTTTCTGAACATACAGCCAGGTACCCATAATATTACTTCGGAATCGAGACAATGTAAATGATGTTTTTAAAAATGGAACAAGTTTAGAACAAAAGTATCGTATACTATTTGGCTGTTGCGGCTACAAGATCTTTGCCTTATACCTAATAAAGACAAAATAAAAAAAAGTGGACGCGGGATAAACAATAGTCAGTGTGTAGTTAAGTTTCTATTAAAAATACTTATTTGTCTATATCTGTGTTTTATTCCTTCCTTCGTAGATAAAATCTTGCATGCAACTGTACGTTATTGGTCTTTTAATAACTCGTGCCCACCTATTTCGGTACGCGCTACGCTTGTACCGAAAAATGGCACTCGTATTAAAAGACCGTCCATAACGTAACAGTTGCATAAATAGCTATTGTATCTAATTTTGAATGTAAAATGATTGGTAAACGGAATTATTTATTAGAACGCAAACATCATTAACAATGTGCTAATTTGACATGGCAATTATGGCAGTATCGTAAATTATAATAAATTATAAGTGAACAAGACGCATTTTTTCAAATTGTTCAAACACATATCCAAGTTTTTATTTATTTAATATCTCTATACAATTTTAGCTCCAAAACACAAGGGTATTTTTCACACTCCATTCCACCGACATTTTATAGACGATACAAACTTTTACGGGCCAAAATAACGTTCTATGGGTGTAAAAATAAACAACATTTGCTACCAGGGACCTAGATATGGATAATATTCAAGCACGCAACGAATGAATCGTAAACCCAATTTAGTGTGAACGGTCCTTAAGGCCATACTTCCTTTTATTGAACTTTATTTTTAAGCTATTGCATAGCTTCTATCGCGGGCCTTGAGCGCGGGGACCGAATCCAGAAATTCCGTAACGAAAAAACCTCACGCTCCCCACTCCGACGGGCACGGCGGTGATACTTTGACTTTTAATAAGGTTTTTGAATTCTGTGGAATCTGAGTGGTTTGTTGCACGTGTTTTCGATTTCCGTGTTGGTATTTTTAGAATGAATTTTTTTTTTGCGGTGGGAGGTAAACGGTTAAGGGGGGGGGTAAATCCTATCTTGTTCTCCTGGATGAAGTAGCGACGGGCAGGGGGGCAAATTTTTTGTCAGAAATGCGCTAACTCCAACCGTTTCTGAGATATGAGGGTTTTAAAATTTTTGTTGGTTTAATTTTTTTGCCTTTTATCGGTCTCTCTGAGCTGTTTCTGTGACAATGGTGACCAATGTGGACCTTATGCTAATGAGAATAAGGGTCACTTTTGCTTGTCAAAGAAAAGCGACCTTATTTCAATGTGAATAAGGGTATTTTTGTTTTGTTTTTTAGAGTTTTATTAATCGTAAATAAATGCGGGTTTGGCTCGCTACGTTTTCGAGTTTTTAACGTTTTTAATTTTTTTGACGCATTTTCCAGGACTGGATCTAGAATAAATGCTATGCAATAGCTTTACCGCGGCAGTCCCCGAGTGCCACACGCCTTTTTTTTTTCAATGATTTCTCGCGGTTTTTTTTATGACATACGATAAAAATAGGTATTCGGTTATATTTTAGTATCGGGGCTTTGTTCTTTTAATGGCATTTTTTTTTGGATCCTTTCATCAAAATATAACCGAATTTATTTGACCAAATACCTTTGATCTTAAGGTCTAAGTCACCGCTCATAGGCCATAGGCCAGGCTAAAGTGGATATTTTGAGTCTCTTTGTGTACTTTGTTAATTGGAACCACTAGTTTAAAATGCCCCAAATATCATCCATTAAGGTTACACGAGTCAAAAATTCTTGCATACAAACGTAGTCTAGAGATTACTCCACTGTTTGACGTGTAAGTTCAAAATAAAAAATGATATCAATATGTCTTATCATTATCTAGCCCTGTATGGAAAAAAATACAATATGTGAAAGTTATGAGCGTCGAAAGTTCCATATTTGAACACTAATTTTAACGCATGTTTGGGCGGAAATAGCCTCCATACAGGGATAGATTAGTAATTCAACAATGCAAATAGTTTTATTTTCAAAATATACATTTAGTAGTTTTTTCATGATATCTAGACTCCCAAAGTTCTGTTCATAAAATTACGCGCGCTCTTTTTCGTCCTAAATCATCATCCATTTCGCTACAAATATGCAAAAGTGCTAATTCGTACGAGAACTAGCTTCTTAGTGCTTATCACAGCATCAATCTCTTTCGCACGTGTTGTCGGATGAGGCAGCATGCATTTTAACCCCCCGCGCACAAAATAGTTCATGCCGTTGACTAGGGTCACCTTAAACGACAGGACATTGTTGCATAAACCGTTTTCAAAAAGAAATATCACACGTTAATAACATTGCTAGTTTTTATCCCTATCAAAATCCTATAAGCCAAAATACCATGTTTGCTATTCATTATTGCCGTGCAACCGCAGGCAAACTGTTTAGTCCATGATTGCCACACGGAGCATGCCTGTTGGCATGTTACCACCCCATTACTACGGCCGACACGGAAACAATTCGACCACAATTAATACACACTGAGCTTTACGTTCTGATGGCTCATTAGAATTTCTGCAAGTTGGTAGGTATTAATTATGAAGCCATTTTACCCTTTTATACACTAATGTATGGTGTAAAAGGGAGCGAATGCAGTTCTACACACATGATTGTTTATGTGACATGGATGGTTATTGTTTTAAATGAACCAAGGTTACAGTCGTTATAGTAGGGTTAAAATGCATGCTGTATCATCCGACAACACGAGCGAAAGATATTGATGCTGTGATGAGCAGTAAGAAGCTAGTTCTCGTACGAATTAGCACTTTTGCAAATTTGTAGCGAAATGGATTAAAATACATGCTGTCTCATCCGACAACACGTGCGAAAGAGATTGATGCTGTGATGAGCAGTAAGATGCTAGTTCTCGTACGAATTAGAACTTTTGCAAATTTGTAGCGAAATGGATGATGATGTAGGACGAAAACGAGCGCGCGAAATTTTATGAACAGACGTTTGGGAGTCTAGATATCATGAAAAAATTACTAAATGTATATTTTCAAAATAAAATTATTTGCATTGAATTAATAATCTATCCCTGTATGGAGGCCGTTTTGCAATTATCCTTCTTCTTATGTTATTTATTTCTGCCCAAAGATGCGTTAACCTTTTGAGCGCCACGGTCTTCTATAGAAGACAACCGTTTCCGTGCCCCCCACGCCACGTCTTTATTAGAAGACAATATATAATCTTATCGTTTATTACATTAAAATACATGAACAAATGCTTTGTGCGTATTGGTACTATTGCCTAAAACCCTAAACTTAATGTTTTATTTCAATAGTGGTCTTTGTTTATATAAAAAAACAGAAAAATTATACCAGCCAAAATTTTTGCTGTGTCCCAGACGCCGTAGTCTTTATAGGAAGACGCCTAGTGCTGTGGTTACTTGATTAAGTTTCTAAAGTGTCGATATACACAAAAGTAAAAAAAAAAACACTTTTATTTCGAATCAAATTGTTGAGTTTTGAAATAAATGCGATCCTTATGGAGAATGTACGTAATATTGCTAGCCCTTACACATATATTTACTTAAATCTTTTAATACACACATAGCCGGACTTTGGTTAATACTGATATCGATATTAAAGATCACATCACTAAGAAACTAACAGATATCGGTGCCTCGTGCGCCATGGACATCAATAGAAGACAACCTGTGACGTCATAGACGTAAGTGCATCAAGGTCAGTTTGAGATAGTGCAGCGCTGTTATGGATCGTTATCGATAAAAAACTTTTAAAAATCGTACAAGGTGTGGATTAGGAAGCTGAATCCGACAAATACGAGAGTACATCAGACGAAGATTTGGAGTGTAGAGTAAATTACTTAACGGTAAGAAAAATCAAATAAAATATTAACGTTTAATAACCTCATTAGATTGGCGTAAGTAGGTACCTACATTCGAAATTAGTATGATATCTCAGAATACAGAACATACCAAAAATTGCGTTCTTACTTTGAATGCGTTACGCCGAATCTAGAAACGAAGCGCGTAACGTGGCCAATCAAAACCGATAATAATAATATTAATGTGTGTTTAGCATAAATACAAACATCGACACATCCCTATTACAATTGAAATTTTACGTGCTCCGGGCGCCACGGTCTTGATTCAGACTACTGGATGACGCCAAAGACAATAGGGATGTAGCCAACTTCTTATGGCTAAATTGAGTTATGTATCTGTTTGGTCATTATCTATATTATCCCCCCCCCGGATCTCGAACGAGTTTAGACGTGTCCACTTTATCAATTTTTTCTGTTAAAATAATAAATTATTTCCGGAAATAAATAGTGAAATATTAACACAAGTACTAGGCGCGCAGTACGCTGACGGAGTTTGCAATTAGGCAGTGAAGCGGCACGAGCAAGACAACAACAACCGACGCAACTAGTATCCTGAACTTCGTTGCGTACGCGACGTCGTACGGCACACAGCGGCACCTCATCAGTACAAGCGCATTGGTGGTTGCCACAGTTCATAAGCGACAGCGATCGGAGGGTAAATATTGCACCGTAGATTAAAATGTATTATTATTATAGTAACATAATAAATGTTGTAATATTATTATAGTAACATAATAAATTGTTCTTACGTACACTGAAAATACCACCAAAAGCTGGAATTAAACACAATGTCTGTTTCACATACCCCACCGAAAAGTAGTACAAAGTTTATTTCTCCCACTCAATTTGGATCTGATCCTGCGCTCTATACACCTGAAAGTCAGCAGCAAAAAGATTCTAAAATTACAAAGCGAACCAAACGCCGGTTTAATGATCCTTCAAGCGCAGCAGATATTTCACTGTCGGACTTATTGACAAAAATGGACGAAATAAAAAAGCAGCAAGATGCTAAATTCACCACCTTGGAACGGTCTCTGAAGGAGCTAAAAAACCAAAACGCTGAAATAAATAAATCGATGGTGTTGCTGTCCGAGAAATACGATGACGTTCTTACTGACTTGAAAACTCTTCAACACGAAAACTGTTCATTAAATAACCATATAAAGACTTTGGATGCGAAAATGGAACATTTTGAAAAAAATGCACGGTCTACCATGATCGAGTTAAGAAATATCCCAGTCACTGAATCTGAGAACAAGGAACAGCTAGTTGAGATAGCAAAAAAGATTGGAAATGTTATTAATATTCCAATTCTGGACTCCGATATTAGAGATGTATCTCGTCTAAAGCTAAAAGACAAACCCTCAGGCCCTATAATCGTGGACTTCACATCAACCATAAAGAGAGAACAGTTTATAAAGGCTACTGGATCATACAATAAGACAAATCGTGAAAAACGTTTGAGTACTACTAATCTAAATATAGTAGGACCAGCAAAGCCAATATACGTGGCCGAATCTCTCACTGCCTCAATTAGACGTCTTCACTATGTAACCAGATTATTTGCCAAAAAACATAACTACGATCACTGTTGGACTTCGTTTGGCAAAGTGTTTTTAAAACGTAATGAAGACCAACCCCGTCTACGCGTATACTGCGAAGAAGATCTTCAAAATATGGAAAAAAATATTTGACTAGTTTTACTTTCTGAAAACCTTGTCTACATTCCAACTGCATGCATTAATTTTTATATTATTTATTTACCAAGCGCCTATCATTACTCTGTTCATTTACACTGCACACAAAATAATAAAACAGTCACTCCCGCAGTACAATTGACTAATAATACTCTACACTATATACTATCAAAAAATAGTTACACAACACAACCACACCCCCAAAATATCATACAGTCTCTAAAATATTATTTCGTATCTAAAATTATTTTCAATACTTTTCGCAGCCATTCATCAAGACTAGAATTCACACTTATTAATCTCATTTTACATAAAAATATAACAGCACATAATATTACGAACAAATTAACCTATAAATACGAACCTGCTAAATTATTACTTAAGCGAAATTCAATGAGTTAAATCATTTACAAAGTGAAATAGACTCTTTTAATGTTGCTGATTTTGTCATCTGTGATGCGGAGGAGTGCATAGCTCAGTTACCAAACTCCAAAAAATGTCTTAAAATGTTTCAACAAAATATTCGGAGTGTAAAATGTAACCTACCTGGATTATTACCGATTATAGCCAGTACTGGGGTGGATTGGGACTGCATTGTTTTGACGGAGTGCTGGTTGCCATCAACCGTTTTCTTGCCTTCTTTGGATGGATATAACAGTTTTGCCACCACTAATAACCTTACGCAGAATGAAGGTGTTGTTGTGTATTACAAGAATAGTTTGTTTATCTCAGTTGAAGAACCTGATATTGAGGGTGCAAACTGTCTTGTGCTTACCTTAAATAAAGATACAGTAGCCTTGGCCATATATAGGCCCCCCGGGTATAGAAATATTGATAACTTTTTAAAATCTCTCAATCAAATACTATTAAAATACTCATCTAAGCAAACTATCATATTATTGGGGGACATTAATATTAACATTACCGAAGACAGTGCTGACAACAATGTTCCTGCATATCTAGATATGATGGCTTTCCACGGTATGATGCCTGCATACACATCGCCTACGCACAATAAAACATGTTTAGACCACACGTTCCTGAAGACTAAACTAACAGCTCGTTGTCTTATACTCCAGACAACAATTACGGATCATAATAGTGTTGCCTTGTATATAACCAGTATTCCTAAACAAAAACCTGTCAAAATTGTAAAGTACTTAGATCACAACCTTCTAAATGCTGCACTTAAAAATGTTGACTTTAGTCCACTATACACAATTAAAAGCGCCAACGATGCTGCTAATTTCTTCCATAGTATTCTTTATACGGCTATCAAAAACAATACTACAGAAATCAAAATATCAAAAAGGAAAAAAATTCTAAAACCGTGGATAACCCCAGGCATTCTAAAGTGCATTAAAAACCGCGATAATTTATATAAAAAGGTGAAGAAAAACCCAGACAATGAGATATATAAGGCTACATATAAACGATACCGAAGTTTTTGTTCATCTTTATTAAAAAATATTAAAAAGGACTATGAGAAACAACAATTCCAAAACGCAGGAAAAAATAGTAAAAAAATTTGGAAAATAGTCAAAGAAATAACATACATAACTAAACCTAAAGACAGTCCGATTGAACTTATAAATACCAATGACCCCCAAAATTCTGCAAATAATGTTAACCGATACTTCGCAAATGTTGGTAAATCTTTAGCAGACAAAATCACTAAAAATAATCTGCAAACGGAACCTATCACCTTAAACTGGTGTAGCCATTCATTTTGCCTGCTCCCTACGGATGAAGATGAGATTGGGACGTTAATAGCAGGGTTAAAGAGTGATTGTTCGGTAGGTCTTGATATGATATCTAGCGACATTTTGAAATCAAATAAAGATATTCTAACATTACCAATAACATACGTCTGTAATTTGTCTCTCACAACCGGTGTATTTCCAAAGATCTATAAGAAGTCAAGAGTCCACCCGATACATAAGAGTGGTGACAGAGACTGTGTCAATAACTATAGGCCAATCTCAATTCTCCCTACCCTATCAAAAATTTTAGAGCGCATCATTAACAAAAGACTTGTTAACTACTTGGAAAATAAAAATCTTCTCTCACAAGCACAATTTGGTTTCAGAGCCAAGAGATCCACCGCCGATGCTGTGTTAGAACTAACAAACTATATAGTTAACAACCTAGATTCAAAGAGAAAAAGCATTGGAATATTCTTAGACTTAGCGAAGGCCTTTGACACAGTCTCTGTCCCTATCCTGTTAACGAAACTCGAAAGCCTTGGTATCCGGGATCTTTAATTAAAATTATTTAAAGATTACCTAACTGACAGAACGCAATGTGTAAAAATCGGTAACATAACCAGTGAAGAGGTCCCAGTGACTTTTGGAGTTCCTCAGGGCAGTATTCTGGGACCGACCTTGTTTCTAGTCTATATAAACGATATATGTCAGCTAGGATTACCCGATTCGAAAATTGTTGCGTTTGCGGATGATACGGCCTTACTTTTCAGTGGCAACTCCTGGCATGAGGTTTTTGCCAAAGCTCAGATAGGCATGAACACTGTGACCAGTTGGTTAAATAAGAACTTACTTACGCTAAATGTAGATAAAACGACCTACATAACATTTTCCATTAAAACCAATGACAAACCGACTTCCTCTTTAAGCATTATCTCCCATTCGTGCACAAATACAAATGACACAAGTTGTCAGTGTCCTAACCTTAAAAATACTGAATCCACCAAGTATTTAGGCGTAATTATTGACAGAAATCTTAAATTTCACGATCATATTAATCTTTTATCTGCGAGAGTACGTAGACTTATAGTCATATTTAAAGCCTTAAGAAACACTGCATCAAAATCTATTATAAAATCGGTCTACTATGCTCTCTGCCAATCCCAGCTTGAATACTGTATCACCACATGGGGTGGCACATGTAAAACTCATTTCCTAAAAGTTGAAAGAGCACAAAGAGCACTCCTAAAGGTAAGCTTGTTTCTACCTTTTTATCACCCAACAACTGATCTCTACTCAAAATGGAAGGTACTTACTGTGAGACAGCTCTTCATCCTAAAAACGGGTATGAAACAACACTCCTTAACAACTTTTGAACCAGCAACAATCAGAAACAAACGTCGCAAACATGTAGTCTGCTCTGCATCGTCTTTCAAAACTAAGTTTTCACATCGGTTTTTCTGCTACCAGGGTTCAAACTTATACAATAAGTTAAACCGGGCCTTAAATATATATCCTTTACCAAAAACCAAATGTAAGTCTTTGGTGTCGAACTGGTTGCAAAATTTGGATTATAGTTTTACAGAAAGTCTACTTAATTCAAACTAAATTAGTACGATATAAGTTTATAACTTACACCCAAATCCTCACATATACACATAGGCACACTACACCTGATATTCACCAACTCAACACTACACAGTGACATCACATAGACACTAACATCATACACTCTCTTAGACCATACACACTTATAGGCGCTCTGCTTAACTTTTTGTTTATAGCTTCGTTTTTATTACTTCTACCGTCAAAATGTTTTAAATTCTTAATAATTAATCTCCATATCTATAACTTTGAATTGTAATACCATATTTTTTGATGAAAACTATCTTTCCTTCCGTGGGGTGGGGACCTGGTGATTTGTAATACAGGCATTTTATGCCTAACTCAGACACCAGCTCCTCACATTGTTATTAAGACACATAGAATGTAAAACATAGAATAAGCTTGTCATTGTGAGGAGAAATAAAGAATTTTATTATTTATTATTATTATTATTATTATCTATAGTGTATTCTGCTTTTTCTTATCACAACTATTGTTAATAAAACAAGGGATCGAAATTTGTCATTATTTTATTTATTGTTGTATTGAAATACGTCCTTATTTCTATTTTTCTGGTACATTTATAAAAAAAAACATGTGAGTAACATTTATCGATACTATAATTACCCACATCACTACTTTTGACTATATATTCGTTATACATTTATAGCTTGGCGCTGGGGGACACATCGCATTCGGTACCGCTTGGCGCTCAAAAGGTTAAAATTAGTGTTGAAATATGGTACTTCCGACGCTCATAACTTTAATATTTTGTATTTATTTACTTTTCTGTTTCCATACAGGGCTAGATAATGGTGAGACAAATTGATATCATTTTTTATTTTGAACGTACACCGTCAAACAGTAGAGTAATCGCCAGACTACGTTTGTATGGAAGAATTTTCGACTAGTGTAACGTTAAAAGGAAATCGGAATCGACAAAAACTGTAGTTTTTGAATTTCACCGTGGAACTGAGTATAGATGCAAAAACAGGCAAGCTAATCACAATTTACGATCTACTGCAGGATGTCGATTTCAATTAATTTTTTGTCGCATCGTAAGGCGAATTATGGCGGCCCGAAGTCTCACTGCAAAATGATGACCACGACCGCTCTACCAAGAGTGTACCGACGAAGAAGAAGTAGGATGTCAATAGCCGCGTCCAGACCGGCTGAGCGCGGCTCGCCAGTCCCGCTCAGACTTCCTGCTGGCGAGCCGTGGCACCCGAGCTAATTTGGAAAAGTTCCGAGCCGGGCTCGCAAGCCAAGGTGAGCCGGTTTGAGCATTCAGTTTCTCTCCGTATAATCCGGCTCGCGAGTGTCGTACTTCCGTCCACACCGGGCGAGCAGCTCAGACTGAGCCGCCTTTGAGCATCGGCAAAAACCGACAACGCATGGCTCGGGGCCGAGCGGCGCTCGGCCGAGCCAACGTGTGCCCGAGGAAGCCCGAGCGCCGTCCACACCGGCCGAACTATTGGCTCGCGAGCGGGACTCGCGAGCCGCGCTCTGCCGGTCTGGATGCGGCTAATGACATACATAACAGACATATTTATGGCCGTTTTGATACGTGAAACCGGGTCATTGGACGATTCGCACGAATTTAATGTATCGGTGGGCGAATCGACCACTCCAAAATTATTTAGTAGGCGATTCGCCCAAATTTTATTTTAGAGAAAATAATAAAAAGTACATTCGTGCTCACCCGTCTCCGAAATAATATGAAGAATTAATCGAAGTTTATAGATATTTTACTAGAAACTAGGAAAGCAATGCATTCAATAAGTAATTACCAATTAAAAGGTGGAGATATGCCAGTTAGATAAGATAGACAGGCGACAAAACAATAAGGGGGAGACAGCAATATTCGCTACAAAAAAAAAACTATACGCTATCAGGTCATGCCGGTACCGGTAAAGGTACCAGGAGATTATAATCATGAAGAAGCTAGGCTGGAAAAGAGTACCGGGCGATTTTCGATTCTGAAGTCCTAGTACTCTGTTGGTCTCTACCACTTATGCTTCTAGCCCTGCAAATACTTCTTCATGATTCTGGCCTCCTGGTAGTTTGTGTATAAATGCTTATATGTCAAAATCTACCTTAAAAAGCAAAAGAGGAAGTTATATTTTTATCATGTCATTAAACTCTGTACTGAATTTAATCGAATCTTTGATTTTGACGTCTTAAAACTTAAGACTCATCCGTGGGTGCCATTTAATTTTGTGGAGTATAATTGCGCAAAAGAAGAATATCGATAGGTGCCGATTGTGGTATAACTCAGGTGCCATTCAATCAGTTTCCATTTAAGTGATTGCCCAATGTAGAATACGTGCTCAAATGATATAGTAGTTATTTTAATAAAGACATTTTTGATTAATTTATGTCTCATTTCATTTCAATAATAATATATAATGCTTAATACTTCTGTACTTGAGTGTACTTTATCTTAACGGTATTGCCGTGCAATAAAATGTGGGCGAATCGCCTACTAAATAATTTTGGAGTGGTCGATTCGCCCACCAATAAATTAACTTCGGGCGAATCGACAGAGAAAAATGAATAATTTTAATAGTGGTCGATTCGCCCGATTTTGGCGAGTTAAATTCGTGCGAATCACACGCAGCCAATAACCCGTGAAACCACATTTAACTCCATTTTATAAGATTCCAGTCGGTCGACATAACGAACACACAGTTCACCTTTCAACAATGAATTCTACGTAATGTATAAAATTTTATGTAGGTGGTCGCGATATAACAATAGTTTGCAGACAATACCGGCAATACATTTTAAATGTCGCCATATAAGCGAGGGCACGAACACGCATTATAAATCGTTGGCCTCAGACAAGAACGCCGATACAATAATTTCGAAACTATATCGGGAAGTTTAGAAGTTTTGTGGCTTTTTTTAGGCAAAAAACCAGTAAGACGTCGAACCAATAATCTTTAAGTTTATCTTGGAGGCTTCAAATTACAAGAAAAACAAAAAAAAACAAACTAAATCAGACAATCCGGTAAAGAAGAAATCAAAGCTAATAAAGAATTATGGCAATAAAATAATAACATTTATATTCCCACACACAGAGACAAGGCTCCAGATCTGTTTCAAACAAAGGATTACGTGGAAAAAAACACGGCCCAATTAGAACTATTAAATCATGGATACCAAGAACCAACCAAAAATTAATCACAGCCGAGTTTCCTCACTTATTGTAACAATTTTAAACTATTCCACAAAAGTGTGACTCTGTGACCCATAAAACCAAAGAAAAGTGAAGAAAAAAGTGTAACTCGATTGCAATCGTAAAGCCAAAGAGTTTCTACATGTGGCTCTTCGTGTATACCAAATGGTGGTACCGGTTCAAACGGGTCTTGAAAGCACTAACCTATATCCATTTGACAGGCTGAAGTGCTTTTGTAATAAATTATGTCAGTAGATACGTGATCGCAGGGACACAAGACACATAAACTTGTGCCTGAGCTAGGTATCTGATGGTATTTGCATAGCACCGAGTTAGGTAAGCGTTCGTGACTTAAGTGCCTGGATATAAAGGGTGTTGTGCTTCGGAAGAGTACTAGATTAATTTACGTAAAAATCCATAAATCCGACTGCTTAAAAAGCGAACTAAAAAGACGATTCAAAAAAAAAATGCACTGCAGTCGGAGGATACTAATTTGCGAGCTGGCTGACCAAAACCAGATGTATCCTCCGACTGCACAGCATGATTTTTTTCTTGTTTACGTCGTTTCAGTTCGCTTTTTAAGCAGTCGGGTTTTTTGATTTATCGTTTTTTTTTTATTTAACACTTTTTAGTTAACATATAATATTATTCGAATTATATTTAAAATATAAGTGTTATATATTTCTGAAATCGCCTATTAAAAGCCTTTATTGCGATACCCCACACGACAGGATTGGAAGAAAAGAAAAAATTGGGCCCCCATAATATGGCGCCCAAAAACCGCCATTTTTCTATTATCCAATTTTAATGTAGCCAGTGACACTCGCAAGATTAAAACGAATCAATTGACGTAAGAATAATCAAAATCGGCCAACGCGTTTGGTCTCTGGAACGCCACATAGGAACAAACATACGTACATACATAGACTGATATACATATTATCCTCAAATTAGACATCTATCTAAAGACAGCACTCCAAGCTCGAGATAAAATATTTTTAAATAAGAATGGTTCGTTGTCAATGTTGTCACTTATCGAAGTTGTACAAAAATCGGTTCGACTAATTGGAAACGCCAGAAATGCTCTAAAGTCGTCTAATCTCCCTGCCTTAATTGCCCTTTTCCCAAATGCGTATGCAAAGGTTCCGTGTGCCTTCAGTGTGCTCTTATGTTTGTACGAGTAGGAATGTGTTCGTTCTCTATTAAGTGTTTTATGTGTACAATCATAAACAAATAAAGTATTCGTATTTGAAGTTGATGAAGTTCCCACGACTTTTCGTTTATCAGATAAAAGATCTACCCGTAGGGCTATTGCCGTTTTAATATAGAGAATACAAAAAGTTGTATACGAAACATAAACTACACATTGGAGTGTCCCGCCCGATTGCCAATACATCTGCACCTTGGAGGACTGACTCACTGAGGAGCATGTCACCGATGCTGAAATTAACGTGGGTAGGTAGTGGTCCACCTACTGACCCCAAACTACATATTTTAAGATTTTAACCACCGACTCAAAAACAAGAAGATATGTAGAATCAGCCAGAATTTGATCAAATATTTTTAATAATATATTCACACAAAGCTAATGTACAACAACGTTCAGCAGCACATTAATACCCTTTATAGCTTCTGTAAAATCCCCTCAAAAGATGGTATCAGTACCCAGCTATTATCACAAACTTTACCTATCGCTGAGTTCGCCAAACTACTTATTTACTACCATAAAACTTAATGTTCCGTGCCGCGAACAGTTTGGATCAAGTCTCCCCGAAATTATGCAAACCCGATGCAAAATTTACAATACGACAATTGCTGAATAAATTACTAACTGTCGCACGATACGACGAATAATTACTGAGGTTTTCGTAGCACGGGGGCAGAGGTACGCTAAATTTAGAATTATTCAGGTACGATCCAAGCCACTGAAAACTATAAAAATGTAAGCAACAAGGAATGTTGTTACACTATTCATGAAAGAAATTATAAAGCCGAGTGCAGAAATTGATACCTAAGTATCATTGAAAACTTAAAACATTAATTGAAAAATTTAAACACCTCTCAACATCTCAATGTTAAGGGTTCTCCTATAGCATGAACACAGATATCACATGTGGAACGCTTGCGTCATAAGTAATTTAAAGAAGTATCTAAGATGCAGAAGTAAGATTGTGACTTAATCTAACACTTCTTCTTCTTCTTTTCGTGTGAGGTGAACTAGGGATATACTTCTACTTTTTAACCGACTTCCCAAAAAGGAGGAGGTTCTATGTTCGACATTATGTTTGTTTTTTTTTTTTTTTTGTTTATGTTCACCGATATCTCCGTCAATTGTGGACCGATTTCGAAAATCCTTTTTTTGTTTGAAAAAGTATGTGCCGAAATTGGTCCCATTTTAATTTGATGAAGATCTGATGAAGAACTTCGAAGATATACAACAGAACTCTTCAATAAATAACGGCAAATCTCTCGGGATTGCTGTAATCGCATGTCTGTTTATTGTTTATACCATTTCATAACATAACATCACGCCAGTACGCTCTTAAGGGGTACGCGGATCTCTCATTTCACCGGTTATGTTCAAGTTTCATGAAATCTATTCTGGCGTTATAGTTAACGCAAAATTCGTACCTACGAAAGACACCGACTTCAAAAAATAAAGTTATTTTTCACTTTGTAGTTTTGTATTTGGAAGTCGGTAGTATTTTTTTGCAAAAAAGTTTTTTTATTACTTCAAGAAAACAAGTGAAACCGTAGTTCACTAAAAATAAGCATAAAACAAATCCTGTGAAATTCAACTTTCTGTAAATAATTTGTTGCATAGAAAAGTTGCAAGTAGCCTAGTTTAACAACCGCAACATTTTTCTCCTAATTCGAAAGAATTGAAAGGTTACAACAAAAAAAAAATGTAAATAAACACGCTAACACGGCATAACGTCCAACCAGGAATACGCGCAAATGATTCATCGGTTCAACTTGACACATGTAGCTAAAATATATTCAACCTTAAACCCGAATCGTGTCATCGCGTGTGTAACCGGCTTTAGTTGAGGACAAAACCGATCGCGAGCGGGGAGCGTCGACCAGTCACTGCTTACAGGGAAATAAGTAACGACGTTTGCGATTGCACCAATACTTTGGAAATAACAAAATATTTTAATAAATTATATTGTTGAATTAAATAAAAATAAT
Organism: Orthosia cruda; assembly: GCA_964057195.1. NCBI lineage: Eukaryota > Metazoa > Arthropoda > Insecta > Lepidoptera > Noctuidae > Orthosia > Orthosia cruda. Next base: position 8,849,150 of record OZ059840.1, read on the forward strand.
AGTGCCCGAAATTGGCGTAATTTATTCACAAGTGATAATGTGATTGCTACGCTCGTAGACTCTTGCTACGGTTCGTAGCCCTTGCTACGAGAATGCTACGAGTTCGTAGCTGATGCATTGGTTTGATAAGAAGTATTGATGTAAGTAAAAATACTCGCAATAATTTATTCGTATTTAGATTTTAGATTGGACCTCGGGTTCTATACAGATAAGCACACGAATGTAGTATTTCACAATATGACCACAGATACGAGAAGTTACTATGATGACTACAAATGATTGCATTTTACATGTTTCGTTTCGGCGGTATTATTTTTATGTATAAATCCGGAGTAAAAACAAAGCCAAACCAAAGCCTGGTTTGCTAAGGGAGAAAGCGCCAATTCGCTTTGATTTATCCAGATATTCGATTAACTCGACTTCACTAAATGTTTGTGAATTTAAATTGATACAACGCAATTCCAACTCATTAGTATACTGACAAATGAGTTCCCTCTCTCATAAAGAGGAGGCCCAGCAGTGGGAACAAGAAAAGGCTGATGATGATGAAATGAGTTCTCAAGTCAAATGCTTGATGCTGGGTTTACTAATGATAAGCATAAAATATATTCGCATAATTTACATTGGCATAACGAAATACAGCATAATGATCATTACGCATAATGTTATTAGGCATACATGCTTTGCCATAATGTATATTGGCATAAATACTGTTGGCATAATAATAATGATGCATAATCTTATAAAGCATAATGTTATAAAAGCATAATGATATTTACACATAATGTTCTTTGTAATAAAACAAACATGCTCGCGGCTCAAGGGTGACCCAAGAGCGACCCCGCCGCACCTTAACCTAATTAATTTGAGTCCTTATATCAAATATATTTAATAAGACATTTTAAGCTTAGGCAAAGCAATTTTCTATCGATTCAAATCGACATAAAAAATATCGATATTGTGAAAATTAACATTTTACCCGTAGGTATTTTAATTTTCTACGTTCAAATAGGTACCCATAAAATTATTATGTCGAATAAACATTATGCTTAAATACTTATGCAACTCCAAATTATGGCAAAACAAATTAGACTAAATGACGAAAATGCTAAACTTATTTTAATTTTCTACGTTCAAATATGTACCCATAAAAGTATTATGTCGAATAAACATTATGCTTAAATACTTATGCAACTCCAAATTATGGCAAAACAAATTAGACCAAATGACGAAAATGCTAAACTTTGCATTATGCCAAAGTATTATTATACCGCAGTATTATTATGCTTATAAAAGTTATAAGAAAACTTTATGCCAAAAAACAACATGCCTAAAAAAAATATGCCAAGAGGTGGATTTCCTTGATGTTGTGGATATACGAGTATCTCTTACACACTTTCGCACTCCGATGTATTTCAAACCCCCGAAGGAAAAAGAATGGTGCTATAAGTTTGACGTGTGTACCTAGTGTGTATTTGTGTATCATCACATCATAGCTCCAACACGGATGAACCAATTCAAGGTGACTTTATCGAGAGTGTTCTTAGCTATGTTTGATGAATATCGGTTCAGCCGTTCTAAAGTTATAGGCGTTTTATTGTTTAAATCGGGGTGTTTGCGCAAGATATCGTGTCATAATTACGTGTGTCGGGGGCTTTTTAAATTTTACTTGTTGTATGTTTGTTTATAATTATGTTAGACAAAGGAATAACTGATCCATGATCCGATTACGGAAATTGTATCACTAATAGAAAGCTGCACTATCGCTGAGCATCATAGACTGTTCCTCTTTCGAGATGATTTTTTTAATCCTGAAAATATGAGGGGTTCAAATGGGAAAGACCTCGGGCGCGAATTAGCACGAAAAAGCTAGTTTAAATAAATTGTATTTTTATAATAAACTTAAAGCTCCTAAACTCATTTGACTAGCCGTTTCCCATGCAACTTTGTGCTAGTTAAGTAATAAACTTTTTTGCAAATATACTATCGACTTCCGTACAAAGTGAAAAATAACTTTATTTTTGAAAGTCGGTGTCTTTGGTAGGTACAATTTTTTTTCCGTTATAGACATCGACTTCCAAAAAGATAGTTATTTTTCACATTTTAGTGTTCTTATTTGAGAGTCGGTAGTATTTTTCTGCAATTTTATTTTTTATTTTTCACTTTTTAGTGGTACCTAATAGACAAGTTCTTTAGTAAGGTTCTTTAGTAACCTATAATGCCAGAATAGATTACCCGAATACCATGAACACACAACCGGTGAAATGAGTCTGCGTACCCCTTTAGAGCGTACTGGCGTGAGGTTATGTTATGAAATGGTATAAACAATAAACAGACATGCGATTGCAACAATCCCGAGAGACCTACCGTCATTTATTGAATAATTCTGTTATATATCTCCGAAGTTCTTCAACAGATCTTCACCAAATTAAAATGGGACCAATTTGGGAACATACTCTATCAAACAAAAAAAGATTATTCAAAACCGGTCGACAATTGACGGAAAAATCGGTGATCAAAAAATAAATACAAACATAAAGTCGAACATAGAACATCCTCCTTTTTGGTAAGTCGGTTAAAAAATAGTCAGAGGGGCCTCTCTGTTAACAAAATATTCTAAAACACCATTCAAATTGAATTCATAAACAAGCCAAAAAGAAGTAATGAATTAGTTCCGAGTAGATTCCGACAACGGCTTCCCCACGTTACGTCGCGTTTAGCTTGCAATTAATCATTGCTAACGTTGGGGTGGTTAGTAGAGAGGCCATATAACAATGTTGGATCTGGGACATTGTCTATGCAAATATTACTACGACATTTTTTTTTAAATGTTTTATGCGAATATGAATGCCAATTTTGTTTTGATTGCATAAATTGCGAGATCTAATGCAAGTCATTGATTTGACATCTTAACTTTATTTTTAACCGACTTCCCAAAAAGGAGGAGGTTCTATGTTCGTCATTATGTTTGTTTTTTTTTTTTTTTTTTTTTCTCCGTTATCTCCGTCAATTGTGGACCGATTTTGAAAATTCTTTTTTTGTTTGAAAAAGTATGTTCCGAAATTGGTCCCATTTTAAATTGGTGAAGATTTGATGAAGAACTTCGGAGATATACAACAGAACTCTTCAATAAATAAGGGCAAATCTCTCGGGATTGCTGCAATCGCATGTTTGTTTATTGTTTATACCATTTCATAACATAACATCACGCCAGTACGCTCTTAAGGTGTAAGCAGATCTCTCATTTCGCCGGTTATGTTCAAGTTTCATGAAATCTATTCTGGCGTTATAGTTACCTTACTAACTTGCCTATTAGGTAGGTACAACTAAAAAGTGAAAAATAAAAAAACTTTTTGCAAAAAAATACTACCGACTTCCAAATACAAAACTATAAAGTAAAAAATAACTTTATTTTTTGAAGTCGGTGTCCATAACGCAAAAAAATTGGTACCTACGAAAGTTGGCAGTAGTATCGTAACAGCGCTAATGTTTTTCAATTATTTATCTATTACTACTAATGTTTAAGTATATTTATGTATTTAGTTTATTATTTTGAATATATATGGTATAATTATATTGTATTTATTGTTTATATTTAAATAATCCATTACTTAACTTTCTATATTGCACCTACCACTGTTTATCTCTCCATCACCCAAAGGTCAACTGGTAGAAAATGCCTAAGGCATTAAGTCCGCCTCTGTACTTGTATGTGCATGAAGTATTAAATAAATAAATAATTTTTGTTTAGATTTTTTACAAGGAAATCGGCATCAATATCTAAAGACATTATATAGCCATGCAATAAAATATTGATACAACGTTTATTACGATTTAGATTATCGTAAAATTTATAGTCAGTAAAACTGTTCCTTTTATAAGAAAAACTGCGCGCCCTAGTGTTAATGCCTACTAACAACGAAAACAATTTTTAAGCAACAGGCGGAGTGCATAACGAACTGCTACCAAATGTTTAAGAATTCATTTATTATTCACATTTTGATGATACTTTTTTTACCATGGTTTCTTCTATTCCCCTTACTACTATGTCTTAAGTCTTGTGTCTATTTTCGCCGAAAATGTATCATAGCACAAATTTATGAAAAGTTTTAAAATCAGGATAACCATAAATGAAATAGGTTTTCCATTAAAACCACGTAACCAAATAAAAGATTTCAATTTATTTTTCACCAAACTCCAAGCTCCATTAATAAAAACTATCAAATAAAACTCCACCATTTGTTCGCAGAGCCGTCGAAAGCCGCGATAGATGATACGAATCAATTATGAGGAGTCGGCCGAGTCGTGCACGCACTAATAGAAAAGGTCGCGTGACTGCATGCGGTAGGGCGTAGCGTCGAGTGGAGATGGTCCTGTGGCAATCCTCGCAGCGGCCTATGTACGTCCGCACTGTGTGGGTAGGCGGCTTCCGACACGCCATCCTCTCGCACGACGACCCCTACCTGCGCCGCCTGCAGGCCAAGCGCCGCCGCCCCAACTCGTGCGCCAGCTGCACCACCAACACCAACAAGAGCTCCCGCCTCAGCCAGCGCTCCGACGACGTGCAAGACATCGCCAGGAAGCTCCACCTCGTGCTAACCAGCGACAAGTCGCGTATCAACCAACGACCCGCCACCTCCGGCGACATAGAGTACCTCAACCTGCGCGACCTCAACCCAGACTTTGACGACGAACTCATCATCAAAGCCAGTCCGCAACCCTTGAACGACACTAACCGAAGCAACTACAATAGCCTCACCATCAACATGAGGAACTTGAGAGCCAACAAAACGTCCAGAACCGACGCTAAGGAGAACACCGAACTTTCTGAACGTGTCCTGCAATGGCTGGACCTGGCAGGCAAGATAGATTTACTGGCGCCAGAGAACGTTGAGCGAATGTCACAGCCGCGCCACAGCTGGCCAGAACTTCAACGTCGGAGCCACAATTTGTCGAAATCGAAAACAGCAATCGACATACATAAAGAGGCAGGGCGAACATCGCCAAAAGGGAGCGACAGTCCAAAAGCGCAACAAAATGGGACTATCGATCGGCACGATTTTTATGTGCCGACGTCTGCGAACACGATCGAGAACTACGCGCGACAGTCACGGAACGCCAAGAGCACGCCACGACACGAGACGAACGCCAAAATAAAAGACAACCACAACAAAACAAAGTCCAGAGACATAAGAACGAACGTCTCGGAGACGCGGCTCAAAGTTATCAGTGAGAAGAACGCCGTTGAGAAACAGTACGCTGAAATGCTGAATAAAAAGCTGATACCGGACGTGAGCAAGAACCCTAAGCGACAAGTACACATCTTCATGCCTGAGCTGCCCAAGAAAATAGAATCGACCCCGGCTAGTAGAACTGAAAGTTTACTCTCACAAACCTCGTATAAAAGTTTGAAGTTTGACCCAGCAATAAACAAGTAATTCATTAGTTTGTGAATCATTTAAATACTTTTTTATTTGTTACAACTGTTTAAAAATGGCGTGTAAGGTAAGTAGCTAGTTCACATGAGGCCCTAAAAAAATTGAATTATTATATTTCACAATAGCCGAAGTACTAGTCTATATGATTCCTAATACTTGACTGGTTCATTGCGCGGTCCTAAAACGAATGCCAGCTGCAAATAACTAACAAATGAAACTTTATAGTACCTTTACTGGTATACTTTGATGTTTATAACGTCATTCTTATTACTTCATCGTGAAACATTGAAGTTTATTTAATTTTATTGTGACCTATTTGCTACTTGAACAAATGCGTTATTTCTACTCTGCACAACTACTCTCAAATAAATACAGTAGAGTCTCACTAATCCGGCACTATTGAATACCAGGGTTGCCGAATTATTGGAACGTTCGGATAACTGGAATGTATAGAAAAAAAAAGATATTAATGTCTCTATTTAATAAGGGAATATGTAGGGAACTGAGGTGAAGACGCGGGCGGAGAGTGCAGGACTACCCTTCTGTACTTCTTTTTACTCGACTACGGTTATAAGTTTGGTAGCTTGGTAGCTATATATGTATGGATGCTCAATAGGGTAGTTTACTGAAAATTAGTTTATTGTCCGTCAGGTAGATTAATAAAAAATATTGTCCAGGTTTTTTTTTTGACACCTATACATAAACTGACGATGATATAATGCGTTGAAATGTCGTGAAACGTCACGCCGCGCCGCTATTACTTTATATACTGCCTTAGTGACGTCACAAGCCCCCACTCCTGAACTTCGATGCGCTTTATCTTTGTATTTTTTATAGATTTGGTAAAGCAAACAATACGTGTCTAATATTATTTGATAATCTCACTGACGGACTAAATAGAATTGTCTTTTTTTTACCAAATAAATTCTTCATAGTTATATTTTTTTATATCTTATATAGGCTCGCGCTTGACCACTATCTCACCTGATAGTAAGCGATGATTTGGTCGACGGTGGAGCACGCTTGCCTAGAAGTAACCTATTCACTCTTGGCTTAAAAACTCCGGCAGGGAATTCCACTCCTGAACTGTACGCATAATAAAAGTATTCTCAAAACGTTTAGTGCGTATGGGTGGGATGTCTACCATGTACCGATGAGGCATCGCCTGGTAGTCCGATGATGGAACGGGCTGGGTGGAATTAAATCATGCAATTCCATCGCACACTCCCCGAAATGTAACCGATAAAAAACCGACAAGCTGGCAACTCGGCGACGATGTTCAAGGCTCTGGAGCTTTGACTTAACCAGTGCCTCATCGCCGATGAGCGTCTTGGCCCGCTTTTCGATCGACTCTAGAGCATCAAGCTGGTATTTGGCAGATCGGTCCCAGAGATGAGAACAGTACTCCATGCATGATCGATCTTGCGCTTGTTACAAGCTAAGCAGGTGTTCTGGCGTGAAGTACCTTCTCACCTCTGCAAGGATCCCCAGCTTTTTGGCAGCCAGCTGAGCCTTTGCCTCAAAGTATGGGCCAAAATTGAGAGTCGATGTCACAGTAACGCCAAGAAGCTCAAGATGGTCAGTTATTGGCACGGTCACATCTCGGAAAGTTGGAGCCGGGTGCAATTGACACTTTTTAGCGGAAAAAAGGCACGCCTGGGTTTTAGCAGCATTAAACTTGACCAGATTGGCATCGCCCCATTCGGAGACTGCCTGCAAGGACAGGTTTAAGCGCTCCACCATGGCCTCCCGAAGAGACTGGATCTGAGGCCCGGTAGCACGAGTGTTGTACAAGTATCTCTCAGTAACAGTGCTGTCGTCTGCATACCCAAAGGTGCCGGGGTTTCAGCAGATCGTTAATGTGCAGCAAGAATAAAGTTGCTGAGAGTACCGACCCCTGAGGGACCCCGGCATTAATATCCAAGTAGTCCGACGAGCAGCCATCGATAACTACTCGAATGGACCGATCTCTCAGAAAGTCTGCAATCCAATCACACAGACCACCGGGCAAACCGAATGAAGGAAGCTTACCAAAAAGGCTTTCGTGCCAAACCCTATCAAAAGCCTTCGAGATGTCTAGGGAGACGGCAAGCGCTTCCCCGTGCCTCTCGATGGCCTCACTCCAGATGTGAATGGCATACGCTAGAAGATCCCCAGTAGACCGATTTCGGCGGAAGCCGTATTGCAGGTCACTAAGGATATCGTTTGCTTCTAGGTATGCCAGGAACTTAATATTGAGTACAAGTTCCAAACTCTTACAGAGTATGGAGGTTATAGATATGAGTCTGTAGTTGGCCGGGTCAGCTCGACTGCCCTTCTTGGACCAAGCATTCGGCACTTTTCCAGCGTCATACGAAAGGCGGAATAGGCGTGTCAAGATCGGAGACAGTTCAAGCGCACAGGTTCTAAGAACAATTGCTGGTATTCCGTCAGGGCCGCTAGCCTTGTTCACGTCGAGGTTGCGCAGCATCTTACGTACGTCCTTTTGATGGATACGAATTTCCGACATACTCGTCTAGCATCCATTATGAGAAGGAGGGGGCCGCGCGTCACCAGGATTCAGACGTGAAGATTCCGCAAAAAGAGAGGCAAATAAATTTGCCTTATCCTCAGCGGAGTGGGCCGGTGTCGGGTTTCAGCAGTGGTGGTAGTGAGGGACGGCAAATGTTCGACTCGACCGACTTAGCCAGAGACCAAAACGCTTTACTACCTGCTGGCTAAGAAGCTAGTTTGGTCCCTATTCGGCCAATGTGGTCGAACCGAGCTCTTCGCAACACCATCTTGCAGGACTTGGCAGCCCTGTTGAAGGCCTTCTTCTACTGACCCACGTCACTCGCCTTACGCGATCGAGCGTCGACCCAAGCCAGGTACGTCCCATATTTAAGCGCGTCGGAGCGCTTACATTCGATGCCAAGCCATGGCCGGTCTTCGCTAGACATTGATACGTCAGAGAACGGAACGTAGTACTCCATTCCCTGACGCAACACATCCGTCACGGCATCCGCGCACGACGATGGATCAGTCGAAGAAAAGCGAGTAGGTTGCCAAGGATAGCATGCGAAGAAAGATCGCATACCATCCCAATCTGCTGACTTGTATCGCCAAACCCGCCGGGTGCCTCTTGGGCTGGGATCGGGCGGGGAATAGGGACACAGACTTCACCAGACAATGGTCGGAACTACCCAAAGGTGATGCTATCGACACAGAGTATCTGTCTGGTTCTGTTGTCAGCAGAAGGTCCAAACAATTCGCTGTGTGCAAATCAACCGGTACTATCGTTGCCCCCTGGAACAGATGGCTAAGATTTAGCGCTAGCGAATGCTTACCATATATGCTTACCGTATAAGAAGAGCCACTCCTGGTGGTGGGCATTAAAGTCCCCCAGTAACACTAATTGGGTGGAAGTGTACCGCTGCTGTGCTGCATCAGCCGCCTCACTGAGGTACTCTGTGAGCCTGGTTGTCCCCTGATCTCCGCTGTGCAAACGGTAGACACAGGCGTAGATGATTTTATCCAGACCTGTGTCCACCAGAACCCAGAGCGTTGTGAATCTTGAGTCCTCAAGGTTACGGAGGCGCCGATAGCAAAGATCGTCACGGGCGTACATACATACGCCAGCCCGTGGTCTAAAATTGTGCTCCAGGATGAACCCTGGGTAAGACAGGTACGACACGTCAGACGGACTCGCTATCTGCGTCTCCATAAGGAAAAAGAGCGCTGGTTTCTCAGCCTCCATGTGATAATGGACTGGAATGATATTTGAGTGCAGACTTCTAATGTTGGAGAGGTGTACTTTGTGGGGGAGGGGGTGCAGCCGCTGTTTAACTCCAGTATTCTTTTCCATTTTCATAAATTTAATTTTATAATAGTGAATGGAGTAGACGAGAAGGAAGTGAGACGAGGTTCCACGCCGCTAACCTACAGACACGCACTAAAAGGACGCCATCATTGGGACACTAGTCTGGAGACTGCGGGGACGCCCGAGCCCCCCCGGAATGTCCATCGGGCCCTCCCCATCTGGTCGCCAACCAGCACGATGGTGCATTCCGGGATTTTTCGACAGTTGGCGGGGCAGCTTTTCGTGTGTGGCTGGCTCACTACTTGGGCCCCCAACTACCTGCGGTCGGCCAGCGGCGCACCGTGCCTCGAATCCCGCTACCCTCCGCGACTAATCTCCCGATACATCGCTAACAGCGCGCGTCAGGCTGGTCAACCTGCAGTGGAACAGCTATCTCAGACCAACTCCTCTAGTTGGCTACACCGAGCATCGTACCGGAACACGGCTAGGCCGCTTGGCGGTACGTCTTTGCCCGATGGGTGGTCACAAGCCATCGGCTGGAGCCTACCACCAGTTAGTGTCACCTGATTTGCACCACCCGGGGACCACGTGTAGGGAATCTTTTTTTTGTTTTTTAATCTAATATAGGCTCGCGCTTGACCACTATCTCACCTGATAGTAAGCGATGATGTGGTCGATGGTGGAGCACGCTTGCCTAGAAGTAACCTATTCACTCTTGACTTAAAGACCCCTAGATTGAAGCTATCGGGAAACACAGACTCCGGCAGGGAATTCCACTCCTTAGCTAAGGAAAAATCAAAAAAAGAAAAGGGTACACTCCTATGGACGTGCGTGACTCGGCCCCCAGACCCGAGAAAAATCCCTATTGTTCCCTGCTCATGGATGTATGGAATCCCGTACCATGCTGCATCAAAATCAAACTTTGTTTTTTATATAGTACACTGATCTTATTTACTCCTACAAAAAGCTATATGAAAAAAAACCCGGGTTTCGGAGTTATTTAAAAAAAACTAAAATAACTTAAAAACTAGGTCTATTTTGTTCGACGCTACCAAGGACGTATTTTATATACCTACTTAGACACGTTATACACGGACGGACATTATGGCCCTAAAAACAGCGTGATCCACTTATATTAATAGGGAAGAATTAAGTACGAGTTATAGCAACGTCTAGACGCGCCACAGGATGCGTGACTGAAACTTGTGTTTTTTTTGTTATACTTGTCATCTCACAGTTAATTAGATCATACGATTTACTATCTGCATAACCGGTCTTCCCTGTCGAGACCAAACTATAGCCTCCAGCCAGGTACATGTGAAACGGCGATTTGCCCGCGCAAACCACAGAGTACATACGTCAGTTCAGTACAAATGTCAGATGCACAGATAACTAATTGATTCTATTACATTCTACATCTTTTTACCGGCTGTGAACGGATATTTAAGCATAGATAAAATAATGATAATCTTTTTAGAAAAGATTCTATTCTATTTTAGTTTTTTTAAATTAATGTAGAATCGGCAAAGTTCTTTTCTTACAGTGATCATGGTACTTTCAAAAATCAAGGTTACTTTAATCATAATATCATGCGAAGTGAAACGGAACGTCATTTATAGGGAGTAATCAATATCCATACTTTTAAACTCAGATATAAATTCCCTATTCAAAAATCAAATCCCCGAAGCATAATGTCGTAAAAAATTATGAAACGAATTACTATAAAATTTTGGTCTTGATGCGTGAGACTTTCTGGTACCACTTTTGGTCATTCTCCTTTAGCTTAATATCGTAGATTAGCTTAATATCGTAGTCGGGTTTTAGTAAACTCTTTTTGACAGTTTGGTGCGCGCCGATCGCAGTCGCGGTGTGCATGAATGTAATCTGTGGGGTAGGCAGTTCGCAATTTTTCTTATCCGTTCTTCTCCACGTAGGTAATTTCGGAACGGATTATAGAATCACTTAATCAAGATCCAGCCCTAGTTGTCCCCCCAGCGACGCTGTGAGCCGAGGTTCGTACCGAATAGGGGAAAGCCCTCAGCGTGGTCGCTTGGGTTAAGTTTTCGTGCCAGGCTGGAGTCTCTAGTTTAGTCTCCACAGGGAAAGTCCGGTTAAGCAGTAGTCATCGTTTGGTTGAAATGCGTGCAGCCTCCCAAAAAAAAAAAGGTTCGCAATTTTCTTTCTTTCTTCTCTTATAACTTCAGACTTACCGAGTAACCAACGGTGGCGACATCTCTTGCTTGAAACCGGGACCGCAGCGGCGGGTCAAGAGGCTGCCCGCTATACCTGGGCACAGGCAGGCCTAGTGCAATCACGCGGAAGTTCTCGTCGACCCGCACTAGGCGCCATCTTGAGACTTCTTCAGCGCCGTGCTCCTGAGAAGATGGAGATTTTATTTGCTCATATTGTCATGTTTTAAAACAAATAACTCAAGGCTTATTTCTTTTGGACTATGAGAGTACAGGAACAGAGATTGCACAAGTGTGTGCGCAAACGCAGGTGCACTATAATATCTTTTGTACCTATTGTTGGATAGTCTCTGTTGAAATTATCCATTGTGACCAGATTTTGATCGGGAGGATTGTTATTATTCAGCGAATTTCGTGTAATGTAAAATACCCATATTAATCAGCATTCAATAGGTTGGTTTCCGCCACTGACATGTCCCATTTTATTTATACACCTAAAGAAGCTGTTTAAGTATAAATTGAATAAAATAAAATGCATATTACTTATCACTTACCTCCAATAATTTATCGTATCTAGCAGCCGGAACCAAAAACCGTCCATCTTCCAAGTGCATCTCCCTGTTTTCCAGCAAATTATTTAGCACTGGCAACACATTCCGCTCTGCCTTCTCTATTCCTTCTAGAACGAGCACTCGGCCTTCTACGGCTGCGCGGACGGCACTCTGTGGGGTGAAATTTTTTGTTCATGGTATGCTTAACTTTTATTGTACGTATCTTCTGTAGGTACTCTATAGCTATACCATAGCTCTATACATACAATACATACATACAAATAAATTAAATTGAAGTGTCTGTTTGTAATATCAAAATAATAGTTTTTAAATGCGTATGAAAGTATATACGGTACTTATAACAAAACAATTATATTTGTCCGTCTTTTTGTTCCGGGTGATCTTCGAAACGGCTGGAACGATTTTGACCGAACTTTCACTAGTAGATAGCTGATGTTAGAAGGAGTAACTTATTTTTATTTTAGAAAAAGAATTAGGTGTCCGTGAAGAAATAAATTAATACCTTATTTCTTTAGTTTTTACGAATTTGACGAGGATGAAATCGGGGGCAAAAACTAGAAAATAAATAATGTAAATGTGAATACAGAAAGTAAAGCTACCACGTTCAAACCGGAGAGGGTATATATATACCAAAATACTATTAAACTAGTAGATTTTCCACACAATAGGTGCCTCAAGATGGAAGACGCTTCCAAGGCCAGCCCAGAAAATCGTGGCAATGTGACCACCCGTGGTATTCCCTCGCACACTTGCGTCAGAGGCTACGGGAGCGACTTCCGTTGCCCCGGTCCACCGTCCGCAGGCCCCGTCACTTATGGAGTGAGGTGCTAACTTCCCCTTTACGTACAAGAGAGGTTCGCTCGGAACACTACGCGCAGCCATGTCGGGTCCTAAAAAATGCTCTCGGGAAAGAGCTAGTCCAAGGTAGCGTAGACTTATAAAAGAAAGTGATACTTGCAAGATGACACATGTAAAGAAAGAAAAGATATGCAAGATCAAATTAAATTTGAATGAATCTAAAATACGCTCAGTCATAAGTGCTCCTAACTCCATATCAAAACGTCCTATTCGCAAGATGTCTTATGAGCTGAATGTCCTATTCTCAAAAGGACCTAGTAGCAAAACGTCCTAAAAACAAAAGAATGTTATAATCATACCACACAAATATGATTTTTAAAGGAATAATTTTATTCCCTATCCATAAAACATGGTTCAGATTACCTGGTCAAAATACGTAGCAGTGGAGCTCTGGATCTCCCTCCTCTGTTTGAGATCCGCCTCTGTAGTGTCTCGAGACAGAGCTACATACTCCAACTCTCTCTGTGTCAGCTCCAGGTATTGAAGAGCCACTTTCCTCCTACAAAAGATTCAAATGGGTGATAAGAATTGCTACAGATTTAATTGATGACGGTTTCTCGAAATAGAGGATGAAGTCTACAAATGGATGAGGCCAAAAACAGTGTATATTTGAGTCAGAGCTAACTTGACTTTAGATGATTCATTAAGAGAAGAAAGAGAGACACCTCTATCTAAAAGTATACCTCACTTAAAACTTGTTGTACAGAATCAGATATAATTGTCATACTTGAACACACAAACTTAATATTATATGACACAAAGTTCAAATTCCATTGTAACTAAAGTTAGGACCTTTTAATCACAAATGGTCACTCTAAAATCAACGTTAGTCACTTTAGAATACACAAAACTAAAGTGGTAATGAAAATGTAACCTATCTGATATTCGAAATCGAAGTATTGTGCAATAAGTAGGTTCAAAGTCATTTGTAAAGCCAGACAGGAAATAATTGCAGATAGTTTTCTAAAAATCTTCACTTTGTAACTAATTTAATAATGAGGAAAACTATTAAGTAAATGAGATGTATGTGTGTGTATATGTATGTGTGTATGTTTTTTTTATTATCTATAGGCTTGCGCTTGACCACCATTATCTCACCTGATGGTAAGCGATGATGTGGTCGACGGTGAAGCACGCTTGCCTAGAAAAAACCCATTCACTCTTGACTTAAAGACCCCTAGATTGTAGCTATCGGGAAACACAGACTCCGGCAGGGAATTTCACTCCTTAGCTGTACGCATAATAAAAGTGTCCCCAAAACGTTTTGTGCGTATGGGTGGGATGTCCACAATGTACCGATGACGCATCGCCGTACGTCTGGTAGTCCGATGATGGAACGGGCTGGGCGGAATTAAATCATGCAATTCCATCGCACACTCCCCGAAATGTTACCGATAAAAAACCGACAAGCTGGCAACACGGCGACGATTTTCAAGGCTCTGGAGCTTTGATTTGACCAGTGCCAGATTGCCGATGAGTTTTTTGGCCCGCTTTTCGATCGACTCTAGTGTATCAAGTTGGTATTTGGCAGATCCGCACCAGAGATGAGAACAGTACTCCATTCACGATCGAACTTGCGCTTGATACAAGTTGAGCAGCTGTTCCGGCGTGAAGTACCTTCTCACCTTCGCAAGGATCCCCAGCTGAGCCTTTGCCTCAATGTATGGTCCAAAATTGAGAGTCTATGTCAACGTAACGCCAAGAAGCTCAAGATGGTCCGTTATTGACACGGTTACATCACGGAAAGATGGAGCCGGGTGAAATTGACTCTTTTTAGCGGTAAAAAAGGTTTTAGCAGCATTAAACTTGACCAGATTGGCATCACCCCATTCCGGGTTCGGTCGCGTTTCAGCAGTGGTGGTAGTGAGGGACGGCATAAGTTCGACTCGACCGACTTAGCCAGGGACCAAAACTCTTTACTACCTGCTGGGTAAGAAGCAAGTTTGGCCCCTATTCGGCCAATGTGGTCGAACCGAGCCCTTCGCAAAACCTTCTTACAGGACTTGGCAGCCCTGTTGTAGGCTCTCTTCTTCTGACCCACGTCACTCGCTTTGCGCGATCGAGCGTCGACCCATGCCAGGTACGCCTCATGTTTAAGCGCGTCGGCGCGATGACATTCGGCGCCAAACCATGGCCGGTTAACGCTGGACATCGTTATGTCAGAAAACGGAATGTAGTACTCCATTCCCTGACGCAACACATCCGTCACGGCGTCCGCGCACGACGAAGGATCAGCCGAAGAAAAGCAAGTAGGCTGCCAAGGATAGCAAGCGAAGTGAAAGATCGCATGCCATCCCAATCTGCTGACCTGTACCGCCAAACCCTCTTGGGCTGGGAGGGCGGCTTGGGGGCCTCTTGGGCTGGGATCGGGCGGGGAGTAGACGGACACAGACTTCACCAGACAGTGGTCGGAACTACCTAACGGTGAAGTTATCGACACAGAGTATCGGATTCAGACCAGAGTGCAGACCTGTTGTCAGCAGAAGGTCCAAGCAATTGGCTGTGTGCGAATCAACATCTGGCACCCTTGTTGCCCCATGGACCAGCTGGGTTTAGCGCAAGCGAAAGCTTCCCCGGAATGTCCATCGGGCCCTCCTCATCTGATCGCCAACCAGCACGATGGTGCATTCCGGGATTTTTCGACAGTTGGCGAGGCAGCCTTTCGTGTGTGGCTGGCACACTACTTGGGCCTCCAACTACCTGCGGTCGGCCAACGGTGCACCGTGCCTCGGATCCCGCTAGCCTCCTTGACTAGTCTCCCAATACATCTCTAACATCGCGCGACAGGCTGGTCAGCCTGCAGTGGAACAGCTATCTTGACCCAACTCCTCTAGTGGCTACACCGAGCATTGTACCGGAACACGGCTAGGCCGCTTGGCTTTGCCAGGTGGGTGGTCGCAAGCCTTCAGCCGAAACCTAACACCAGATCAATATGTGATCCAATTACAAAAAAAAAATCTGATAGATGGAACTATACTCTATTCTCTATAGAAGGCTTCTTTTTCCCCAGTTCTGTGGGGCAGCCCACAAAAGTGAAACTGCGGGAAAAACTAGTGTTATTATGTTTAAGTAAATAGTTTAATTGACATACACATTTATAAACGACTTGACTTTGTATATATTATAACTGTCACTTTATGAATTACTTCATTTAATCACATACAAGAATTATATCTCAATTCAATCTTCCTGCTTCTACTCCAACATTGCTTTAACATGCCTCATACTATGCTTGCCATGAATGAATGATGAAATTACTCAATGTTTGCCAGTATTCGAATTTTGGCAAACATTAAGTACTTTCATCAATGCCAAGTCCAAAGTCATACATACCTGCTTGGTCCAGGCCTGCCAAGTAAAAACATATCTTGACCGAGTAAATCTTTCTGCATCATCCATCTTAAGTTCCTTAGCGTACTCTGTGATAGAGCCTTTATTTCTGCGTCTTCTATTGTCACTGGGAATATAAATTGAGTGTTACCGATGCAAGCTATTTAGATAAAAAAATTATTATTTAAAACTTTTTTTAATATCAATATGCCATAAAGCACTTTCAAATGAGAATTATGGTTTACTTTAAAATTTGGTATTTATATTAATAGTAGTACAAGAAAAAGAAATTGTATTAAAACAAACTTTTTAATTTGAGGTTTACTGTTTGAATTTATTACTACGTAATAAAAACTATAGAAAATAATTAGTGTTGATATTTTTAATGTTTTTATTTAAGAATTTATATAGAGAAACATGGACTTAACTAATATTTTGAGGTTATAAACTAAAGTTCTAAGGTACACTTACAGTACTTCCGAGGCACATATTCAACCTTTTTAGGGTTTTTGATCTCCTTACTGACATCTCCTATAGTCACTTTATCTTCACTAGCATAGCTTCTCACGGGGTTAGCCGCTAATATTGCTTTACGAGGACCCAAAATACGAATCAAAACATCGATTCTTCTAACTGTTACCGCAGGGTTATACATGGTGTTATTTACAGGAAACTCACACTGTTAATGGAATTAAGTATATATTTTAATATTTAAGCCATTACGTAATTTATTTTAGCATATTTAATAGAAAAATTGCAATAAGGCAATAATCTACAGGTCAAAGTCTAAAACATAATTGTCAAACTGACGTTACCTGTTATTAACAGCTGATTTGGGCGCGTTCCAGACCAAAACCTTCGTGGACAGAACATGATCAAAACTGGTACCATCACAAGCTTCCGTATCGCATAAGTTTTGTATTTTATTCTTTTGCGGTGTAACAAATAAAAACTTCATTGTTTAATCTAAGGGACAGGATTATAGCGCGTAGACATCTTCAATCTTTGGCCATGCATGACGTAGCTCGTAAGCAGTGTTTCTTTCAGGGCCAAGCCCCCCCGGAGAAGACTTACTGCCCCCCCGGGGCTTTTAGAACTTAATCAATAGCAATAGGTTGCCGCTCGATCACTTTCGCGCGTCTACAGCAGATTTACGTATATACGCGACGAATATCCCTACAATTTGGCACATTATATAATTAAACCTGGTATCATCTTAGAGCTGGAAACCATTTATTAACGTGAAGTGGCACTCAATCAGCCAATCAGGAATTGAGTAGTGCATGACATATTAAATAAGCCAATCAGAAACCAGAATAGCGCCTAGAAAGAACGACACTCTTTCGAGAATATCGCCATCCTTTTCCTCTAACGCTATCCCATAAGGCTCTCCCACTCTAAACAGCTGTTTATAGCAAAGACCTTATACCAAAGACTTTATACGTATTTCTTACTACTAGACTGTGTACCAAATTTTTTTGTTTAGCTAAAATGAAATCTATCATCATACACCTAGGTTAGCTATTTCCTTATAAGCGGTAGCTAACCAAAAGCGGTCCTGGTGAGAGGCTTCTGCTGGTAGTGTGTCCTTGTCTATCCTCTTGCTAGCTCAACTAATGATTGGGTTTGGTAGAAATGGTAGAAATTTGTATATATTTTTTTATGTTATACCAAAACGAACAATTCACACGTATTTAAATATTTCTAGAAAAGTATATAAATATTTCTACAGGTCCTATATTTAATCAATTCGTTGTATTAAAAAATATATATTCATTAATATTGAGTAAGAGTAGTACTTTTAAATGTTTGGGCCTGGTAATAATAAATGTAGGATGGTGATATGCGGATTTTTTGGCGGACTTTGTTCGAGTGAAATTAGCGTCTGTTATTATTATTTGCAAATTGATTCCTAGTGGAATACAATTGGTGTAGTTTTATTTCTCAACTGTCTACGCAACTGGACAATATATGAAATCATAGAGATCCTTTGAGGTATAATTAGCTGTCGGTATTTCAAAGCACCGTCAGAAGACTGCAGGGTCATCTAACGCCTCTCCTTCATGAGCTTGAGAATAGAATCAGAGAGCTTTTTGTTCCAATCTATATGATGGTCTTGAAGAATGAAACTTGAAGAGACTTGGGATTTGAGGATTTTTGAGTCCTCCCACTCTCTTCGAACTTCAGATAACCCTGTAATACTCCATCGTAAACTGCTCAATTCCTCTTAGAGTCCGGTGATATTTTCGTCGGTCCGGAGTGTGCGCCTGTTCTACGTTGCCAGGTTCAGTCTTCGGTATTTGTTGGGGAAGCCGGATCTCGTCCGGGATTCTTAGCACCCCTTGCCATACCGTAACCTCGACCGCTACCGTAGTCGAGGGTACAGGCTGCCGGGCAATAGGGGCTATGTTTTATTTGTGCTATTCATGGGGAGTGCTATGCAGGCGGGTTGGCGATCGCAGTATGATTGTTACAAATGCACAGAGAACGATGCTGCCCATTCTCTGGTTTTTAGGGTTCCGTACCCAAAGGGTAAAAACGGGACCCTATTACTGAGACTCCGCGGTCCGTCTGTCTGTCTGTCTGTCACCAGGCTGTATCTCATCAACCGTGATAGCTAGACAGTTGAAATTTTCACAGATGATGTATGTCTATTGCCGCTATAACAACAAATACTAAAAACAGGATAAAATTAATATTTAAGGGGGGCTCCCATACAAAAAACATGATTTTTTTGCCGTTTTTGCGATAATGGTACGGAACCCTTCGTGCGCGAGTCCGTCTCGCACTTGGCCGGTTTTTCCCTTAGTCGCCTCTTGCGACACCCATGGGCAAACATGGGATGGTGAAATTCTTTACGCCCGGAACCATACGGTTAGTGATGTAGATACCAGAAAATAAAAACACTTTTTTTTTATTAACTATAAATTAGGTAGGTTTAGGTAGCGCAGTTAAGTAGCATCAACATATCGGAATACTTAAACTATCGTTTTTACAATCAATTTGTCCCGTGTTCTGTTTGGTCATGGTCACCTCATTAGAAAGAGACACACTACCAAAGGGAGCCCTCTCGCTCGGACCGGTTTTTGCGTCATAGTGCACAGTCTAGTAGTAAGAAGTATAAGGTCTTTGCCTTATACATCTTACTACTAGACTGTGCATATGGACAAATTGATTGCGAAAACGATAGTTTATGTATTCTGATATGTTGATGCTACCTACCTGCGCTACCTAAACCTACCTAATTTATAGTTAGAAAAAAAAAGTTTTCATATTTTTTGGTATCTACAAGACTAACCGTATGGTGTCGGGCGTAAAGAATTTCACCATCCCATGTTTGCCCGTGGGTGTCGTAAGAGGCGACTAAGGGAAAAACAGAGAATGGGCAGCAGCGTTCTCTGTGCATTTGTAACAACCATACTGTGATCGCCATCCCGCCTGTAAAGCAGTCCCCATGAATAACACAAATAAAACATAGCCCAGTGCTGCCAACTCGTCTAAGCAAAAACGCGCTGTTAGCTCTTTAAAAACGCGCTAGAAAGCGCTAAATGGTCGCAGTAAAAAAAACGCTTTATTCGGCGCCAAATACAAGCAAAACGCCCAATATTTTGAGAAATACAAACGTATTTTTTATTGAATCAAAATATGTCGTGTAAGAGTTAATACATTAAAGTACTTGTTTAGTGATAATAAAATAATAACGTGTTAATATAATTATTTTATAATATAAAGGAAATAAATTAATTCACCACCGTCTGATTCTACTACAAATGCACCTGCCACCGAATTATATTATTATGTTTGGTCAGGTTGGTCTTGATCAGTTTTGGACTTGAATTTATATTTATCTGTGGATGAAATTTGCCTCAACACGTCGTTTAGATGTTGATAGTTTGCAAAATTACTTTTTTTTAAAAGAATTCCTAAGTTTCGAAAAGCGCTAGATTTAGCGCTAGGCGCTAGAACGCGCTATTGAACAAAAAAAGGCGCTGGCGCTGAAAGCGCTAAGTTGGCAGCACTGACATAGCCCCTATTGCCCGGCAGCCTGTACCCTCGACTACGGTAGCGGTCGAGGTTACGGTATGGCAAGGGGTGCTAAGAATCCCGGACGAGATCCGGCTACCCCAACAAATACCGACGACTGGACCTGGCAACGTACAACACGCGCACACTCCGGACCGACGAAAATATCACCGAACTCGAAGAGGAATTGAGCAGTTTACGATGGAGTATTAAAGGGTTATCTGAAGTTCGAAGAGAGGGG
The DNA here is from genome assembly GCA_964057195.1 of Orthosia cruda. Lineage (NCBI taxonomy): Eukaryota > Metazoa > Arthropoda > Insecta > Lepidoptera > Noctuidae > Orthosia > Orthosia cruda. The sequence goes on from OZ059840.1 coordinate 8,869,600, forward strand.
GAGGACTCAATAATCCTCAAATCCCAAGTGTCTTCAAGTTTCATTCTTCAAGACCATCATATAGATTGGAACAAAAAGCTCTCTGATCCTACTCTCAAGCTCATGAAGGAGAGGCGTTAGATGACCCTGCAGTCTTCTGACGGTGCTTTGAAATACCGGCAGCTAAATATACCTTAAAGGATCTCTATGATTTCACATATTGTCCAGTTGCGTAGACAGTTGAGAAATAAAACTACACCAATTGTTGCGTATTCCACTAGGAATCAATTTGCAAATAATATTAACAGCCGCTGAATTACACTCGAACAAAGTCCGCCAAAAAAGCCGCAAACCACCATCCTACATTTAGTATTACCAGGCCCAAACATTTAAAAGTACTACTGTCTACTCTTACTCAGTATTAATGTTTTTTTTTTAATTCAACGATTTGATTAAATATAACTGTAGAAATATTTATATACTTTTCTAGAAATATTTAAATACGTGTCAAAGTCTATGAATTGTTCGTTTTGGTATAACATAAAAAGAAAAATATAAAATTTTCTACCATTTCTACCAAACCCAATGATTAGTTAAGCTAGCAAGAGGTCAGACAAGGACACACTACCAGTATATAATAGTAATCTTTGACTACCAGCGGAAACCCTCTTGCCAGGACCGCTTTTGGTTAACTACCGCTTTTATGGAAATAGCTACCCTAGGTGTATGATGATAGATTTCATTTTAGTTAAACAAAATATTTTGGTTCACAGTCTAGTAGTAAGAAATACGTATAAGGTCTTTGCCTTTAATAGACTAAAATCAAAACTAAAATATTATTAAAATAAATCCTAAATATAAACAAACGCAAAATAAAATCGAAGTGGGAGTTTGAAATTCGAGTATTCTTTGCACAAGAAGTTTGTATCGAGGTTTTTTTGAGCAAGGAGTTTTTATAGCATAGAGATGAAGGTCGAATATTTATTGGTGTGTTCTAAATAGGGAACTATCCGCAAAGTTGAGTTCAGATGGCGCCACAGGAATCAGAGTAAACAAACCAAACTGTTAAAGTCGAGGTATCATAACCATTAAAGATAGACCAACTGTAAAAGTAATTAACCGGTGTAACCGGTAAACTTATTATTTCTGAGAGTACTGAATCTATATTATTATTGTCAAAGTATCAAATTTAGTTAAAAAAATCTTAATTATCTTTTTTACATCAATTAACAACAGTTTTAGAAAGTTATAAAACTTAGGTCCAGAGTTGGGTTAGTCCAGGTTTGGTCATGATATCAAAGTTACATTCCTATGAATGTAACTTTGATATCCCAAGTAATTCTACTTACAAAAGGTGTTTTACTTATTGTTTTACCACAAAAGGAATTTAGCTTTTTGAAGCACTATTTTTAAGACATTGTTGTGACACTTATTCAAAAAGCACTGGCGATTTAGAGTCCTGATGGTTTCTCCTCAATTTGATCAAAGTTTCCTTCTCTGTTCATCTTTCATCAACTCTGTTTTGCTCCAAACAATGGTAGGTACCTATAGCCCCCTTATTTATTTTTTCTTTTTAGTTTCAGTCCTGTAAGTATAAAAAGTAGGTTTTAAACACCATATGGTTAGTCATGCGTATATGATTAGTAGAACTCAAAAAAATAATTTTGTAGCGTTATTTAATTAGAACACAATGTTATGTACTTTTAAATGTATATAGCATTAGTAAACATATTAATTACTGTGTTTGTGTGAATAAAGATTGCCTTAGGATTATACAAAGACCTGTGAAAATCCTTCTTTTTTAAATCTTCTGATTTAAAAACGGTCAGGACACAGCCAGCGACGAACAGTAATTTGGCATTGCTTGCGAACGTTGGCGCTTTTTAGGATCATATGGCGGGTTTTATTTCTGCATCAAAAAACACAACACTGATGCATTCTTGACCATCAGCTAGCAATATTATTATTTGGTTTATGAACGCTAATTATTCATAAAAACAGTAAAGAAAGTTCGGTAACCACGAACAGTAGTAGTCGCAATGTTATTTTTACTCCACTCCGTGAAGTGCCATCTGGCGGGAGCAATTGGCACTAATGTTCCCTATTGAAACACCACACAACAGTGATTAAAAGTGTTTGTGATTTGGCCACAGCGTTGTCTACGGGAAAGATGAGAACGCTGGCAGCATTGCCACGTTGGATGTCATGATTGACTAGATTGATTCAAATAAAATACATTCTGAACAAGAGTAATTACTTTATTAAAAACCGAACTTAAATTATTTGTAACTATTATCACTAGTTCCATAATACTATTCGTAACTATCTAAGAACCTATTATCATTAATAAAGTAACATAGTAAATAAAGATTTTTTTACAAAAAAATAACTTATGAAACTTTGTCATAATTTATTATGTATAGTAAAACCAGTTAATGTTTATCCAGCTACAAGAACATTTACTATAAATATTTACAAACTTCAGAATCACCAGTAAAAGCCTACACAGACGTCGCAATGAGTTAACCAGCACGACAATGACGACATGGCAAAGTGAAATCATGCACACACAGTACCTAATACAATGGGGGCTAACGTTTTACTTCTCACCAGTTGGCGCCACTGTTGAGTAAGGTCCACAAATCGCGCACGGTAGCAAAGTTTAAATAAAATTAATTTCTAATGCCGTAAAAGTAAAAACAGCCGATTAAATATAAAATCGCGTATAGTTAACGCAGCCAATTTTTTTCGAAAAATAATAGAACATTCTTTTTTTTTTATTCCCGTAGGTGCTACTGCCATTTTGGCAAATATTCACAAAAATAAAAAAATAAATTAAGTAAACTCGCGCTAAAAGCCAAAATACTATGAAATTTGACATTTTGTAGACCTCAGTCTACACCAGCGCCCCTAGCGAAAAATTCAAACGTGGTAAAAAATATCTTGTAAATTTAATGAGGACTCCCATAGCTTTTTTTAGTGTCACCTATTCCGGTGGGTGTAATCAAATCTTGCAAGTTAAATTAGATCCACTAACTAGAGTCCGATTGGGCTAATATTTGAAACACGCGTTGCTTTCTCGTGACTATGCAGTTTATTTTACAGAAAAGTTTTTTTTTTATTTGATATATGAAAGCTTGTTATCTAATTAAAGGACTTTTATACAAAATACTTAAAATATAGCTTTTTACTTTTTTATTATTTTTTAATTGATTGTACCATGTTAAAAATTAATTTCTACTTTTTAACACTAATATTACATAAATACCCAGTCAGAAAGTAAATAAAAACCTATACTTTATTTTTGTCATCGTAAATTGGCCGAATCGTAATTGCGCCGATGGCAAGTCTCAGCTTAAACTGGCCTGCATGACCGAAATTCGGTCTGTAGGACTTGTCTTTTACTCATATTACATGTTTTTATTAACCTTCACCTGTCGCGGTATCTCTAATGAAATCTTGCAAGATGACCCGCTTTCCGGTTTTGGATTGAGCTGAAATTTTGCACACACGTTTGTTTCTTGTGAAAATGCGATATATCTTTACTTTTCTAGAATTGATAGCTTGTTCTATCTACGATTCCTCCTCAGCATGTTCATCCATCGGTTCAATTTTAACGCTTACAAAGTCAGTGGGTTCCAACTCCACTGGATTGGGTTCAGCTTCAATCTTTATCTCAATTGCAGTTGTTCTAACTGCGTCCTTGTCACTTTCTCTAGACTGTTCGTCTTCTGACTGAGACTTCCCAAGCTGCGTGTCTTGTGTATCTTCTGTAGTTTGACTATCTTCTTGTTCTAAACGTAGAGGTTCTATATTAGCTATTGTAACATAATCTGCTAACAGGCTTTTATCCATCGGTTTCTTTGGCGGAGGTCCAAATATGCTGGTCATGATCGGCTCGTCGAGACCTAGGTTGCACTCTCTAGGGTCCAGTCTAGTGTAGAACTCTTTGATGTTTGGTTCGGTGCCTTTGAAGCCATGTCGACGTCGGAAATGTTTGATCATTGTTCTTTTCACAGAGTAGGCTTTTGGACACATTTTGCACTGTAAAAAGAAATTAACAATATTATTAACGATACGAGTATATTGCAGTTTGCGAGCGAGCCTCTCACAGTTTCATGGACTAGGCAAGACTAACAAAGACCAGGCCAAGTGCAGCCCAATGTGGATTCTACTGGCAAACGAACATCAATATTTGCATATTATATTGATATTCGTTGAAGCAGTCGGCCTAAGTAAAAATATTAACGTATTTATTTTCGACCAAGTTGTAGAGGCACAAATTTGGTATTAGTTTGGCAGGGAAACCGCGTTTAACTGCTTCACAAAATACTCAATCTAAATCTCATGTTACCCCTATCTGCTTGCCCTGACCCTCAGTGTACTATGGGTGATGACGTGGTGTCGCAGCCCGGCGGCGCTGGTCAGCGACTTGTCGCAGATGGGGCAACTGTATGTGTGGGGTACGCAGGTGGCTTGTACTTACCCTGATGGTCTTCAGTGTACTATGGGTGATGACATGGTGTCGCAGCCCGGCGGCGCTGGTCAGCGACTTGTCGCAGATGGGGCAACTGTATGTGTGGGGTACGCAGGTGGCTTGTACTTACCCTGATGGTCTTCAGTGTACTATGGGTGATGACATGGTGTCGCAGCCCGGCGGCGCTGGTCAGCGACTTGTCGCAGATGGGGCAACTGTATGTGTGGGGTACGCAGGTGGCTTGTACTTACCCTGATGGTCTTCAGTGTACTATGGGTGATGACATGGTGTCGCAGCCCGGCGGCGCTGGTCAGCGACATGTCGCAGATGGGGCAACTGTATGTGTGGGGTACGCAGGTGGCTTGTACTTACCCTGATGGTCTTCAGTGTACTATGGGTGATGACATGGTGTCGCAGCCCGGCGGCGCTGGTCAGCGACTTGTCGCAGATGGGGCAACTGTATGTGTGGGGTACGCAGGTGGCTTGTACTTACCCTGATGGTCTTCAGTGTACTATGGGTGATGACATGGTGTCGCAGCCCGGCGGCGCTGGTCAGCGACTTGTCGCAGATGGGGCAACTGTATGTGTGGGGTACGCAGGTGGCTTGTACTTACCCTGATGGTCTTCAGTGTACTATGGGTGATGACATGGTGTCGCAGCCCGGCGGCGCTGGTCAGCGACTTGTCGCAGATGGGGCAACTGTATGTGTGGGGTACGCAGGTGGCTTGTACTTACCCTGATGGTCTTCAGTGTACTATGGGTGATGCGGATTCTACTGGCAAACGAACATCAATATTTGCATATATTGATATTCGTTGAAGTAGTCGGCCTAAGTAAAAATATTAACGTATTTATTTTCGACCAAGTTGTAGAGGCACAAATTTGGTATTAGTTTGACAGGGAAACCGCGTTTAACTGCTTCACAAAATACTCAATCTAAATCTCATGTTACCCCTATCTGCTTGCCCTGACCCTCAGTGTACTATTGGTGATGACGTGGTGTCGCAGCCCGGCGGCGCTGGTCAGCGACTTGTCGCAGATGGGGCAGGTGTATGTGTGGGGTACGCAGGTGGCTTGTACTTACCCTGATGGTCTTCAGTGTACTATGGGTGATGACATGGTGTCGCAGCCCGGCGGCGCTGGTCAGCGACTTGTCGCAGATGGGGCAACTGTATGTGTGGGGTACGCAGGTGGCTTGTACTTACCCTGATGGTCTTCAGTGTACTATGGGTGATGACATGGTGTCGCAGCCCGGCGGCGCTGGTCAGCGACTTGTCGCAGATGGGGCAACTGTATGTGTGGGGTACGCAGGTGGCTTGTACTTACCCTGATGGTCTTCAGTGTACTATGGGTGATGACATGGTGTCGCAGCCCGGCGGCGCTGGTCAGCGACTTGTCGCAGATGGGGCAACTGTATGTGTGGGGTACGCAGGTGGCTTGTACTTACCCTGATGGTCTTCAGTGTACTATGGGTGATGACATGGTGTCGCAGCCCGGCGGCGCTGGTCAGCGACTTGTCGCAGATGGGGCAACTGTATGTGTGGGGTACGCAGGTGGCTTGTACTTACCCTGATGGTCTTCAGTGTACTATGGGTGATGACATGGTGTCGCAGCCCGGCGGCGCTGGTCAGCGACTTGTCGCAGATGGGGCAACTGTATGTGTGGGGTACGCAGGTGGCTTGTACTTACCCTGATGGTCTTCAGTGTACTATGGGTGATGACATGGTGTCGCAGCCCGGCGGCGCTGGTCAGCGACTTGTCGCAGATGGGGCAACTGTATGTGTGGGGTACGCAGGTGGCTTGTACTTACCCTGATGGTCTTCAGTGTACTATGGGTGATGACATGGTGTGGCAGCCCGGCGGCGCTGGTCAGCGACTTGTCGCAGATGGGGCAACTGTATGTGTGGGGTACGCAGGTGGCTTGTACTTACCCTGATGGTCTTCAGTGTACTATGGGTGATGACATGGTGTCGCAGCCCGGCGGCGCTGGTCAGCGACTTGTCGCAGATGGGGCAACTGTATGTGTGGGGTACGCAGGTGGCTTGTACTTACCCTGATGGTGTATTAGAGTGATGTAATCGAAATAAAAGAGAAGTGTTCGATTCAACGATTCGTGTAATAATGCCCATAAAAGGTGTGTGCAGTTACAAATATAAGGTTGGGCGAGCTGCACACTACACCTCCCCTTTTTTAAAAAAAAATGTTGTTATTTAAGTACTTATTGCATTTTTTTTTTTTTTTTTTTTTACTTAAACTAAGCTTACATCACTACTTTTAAAATTATTTACTTTTTAACATAACATTATACAAAAAAAAACATCTTATCTTAATTAAGTAACCAAAGTATTTTAAGTTACAAACAGTTTTGTATTATTTTTATGAATTACATATTCTTTATCATCTTTTTTAATTTTTACATTTGGTGATACATCTTCAATGACTCTGTATGGTCCTAAGTAAATTTTATCTAACTTATTTCCTACTTGATTTTTGATTAAAACTAAATCTCCACTCTTATATATTAACCGATTTACATTTTTATCAAAATTATTTTTTCTTAATTCCTTACTGAATAATAAATTATTTCTAGCTTCTGCTTGTGCTCTTTGAAGTCTGTATTTTAGCTCCAAAGGGTAAGAATCTGGATTATATAAAGGATCAGCATATATATTTTGTGCTATATTAGATGGTAAATTACAATTTTTTCCAAATACTAACTCAAATGGAGTGTATTTTGTCTCAGAATGCATTGTAGTGTTAAAAGAAAAGCACCAGAATGGAAGCCAACTGCTCCAATCTGTTTTGTTATTGTCACACTGAATTCTAAGATAAGCTCCTAGAACCTTATGAGTATTTTCCAAACCTCCCAGAGTTTCATGATGATAAGCTGTTGAATGCAGTTTATTAATATGCAACAAATTGCAAATCTCAGTGAAAACTGATGACATAAACTCTGTTCCCTGGTCTGTTATTATCTCTCTAGGGATACCATACCTCAGAATAAAATTGTTTACAAATAACTTAGCTACAGAAACAGTATCTTTCTTTTCTAAAGGATAAGCTTCGACGTATTTTGTTAAATCACACTGTAATGTCAAAATATACTTATTGTTTAAATTATCTACATCTAAAGGACCCATTAAATCTAAACTAACTCTTTCAAAAGCAGTGGATGCCGTGGATGTGATAACCATCGGTTCCTTCGTATGCCTATTGGTATGCTTTTGAATCTGACAACTTCTACACTTCTTTACGAATTCTGTTACGTCATTACTCATTCCTGGCCAATAATAGTACTTCCTAATATTATTTAACATTCTGTTTACCCCCGCGTGGCCACTCGTGGGTAACAGGTGGAAGTCATTCAAGATCACAATTTTCGTGTCTTTGTCAGTAACTCTTGTCACATCTTTAATAACAAGTAGCTTAGGAATATCATTTAAATGACTCATTTCCTTTTTAAAATTATTTAAAAAAATTTCGTTGCGCTTGTTCTTAATTATTATGAGCTCGTTTAATTTGATTTGCTTGCAAAAACGTTGTAATTCTCTCGCTAACACACTTACGGTCGATAACGATCGAGAAATTACAAAAACTGCTGACTTTTCAGGCACGAATTTGCAGTTACCATTGTCACTAGTGAAATGTTTTGATTTTTCTATCTGATTTAATGTATTTTTATTGCTAAGTAAAATCAATTCAACGCTGTCAATTGGTCGTTTGAGAATTTCCACTACCTTAGGTTGATCAGGCCTTGGAGTAGAGGATACCTCAGTAGTCATGTCGTTGTTGTCACAGTCAGTACGTAACCTTCGAGTCTGTGCTCTTGTCATGACCGATACTACATGCTTGTTCATATCCTTTAAGCTGTTGGATGTAATAGGTATACGGCTCAATGCATCTGCAGCTGCGTTTTGCCGTCCTGGGACATAGCTGATTTCAAAATCATATTCCTCGAGATATAATCTAAACTTTGTCAACCGGCTTGAAGGATCGGTCATATTAAATAAATAAATCAACGGCTTATGGTCTGTTTTTATGTAAAACTTTTTCCCATATAAATAAGGTCTAAAATGTCGAACCGCCCAAACAATAGCAAGTAATTCTAACTCAATCACAGGGTATCGTGTCTCAGCTGGTTTCAAGTTACGGCTGGCGTACGCGACTACCTTGCTATTGCTATTAGACAGCACGGCGCCTAAACCTAGTTTTGATGCGTCAGTTTGTAACGTAAAAGTATTATTATCGCTGAAGTCTGGATAGTCAAGTATAGTTGGACTAACAAGGATCTGTTTTAGCTTGTAAAATGCTCGCTCGCATTCATCACTCCATACGAACGCTACATCTTTCTTACATAACGCATTCAATGGATAGGCTATGTCGGCAAACTTTGGAATAAAACGCCTATAATAGTTAGCAAATGCAACAAATCTCTTGACTTCATCTACATTCTGCGGGACAGGGTACTTTTGCAGGCATTCTACCTTTGATGGATCGGGAAATATACCTTCTGAAGTGATCTTGTGCCCTAAATAAACGATTTCTTTACGTAAAAATTCACACTTCATCGGATTTAGTTTCAAATTCACTCTTCTCAGGCATTCAAAAATTTTTATAAGATTCTTGTTGTGCGTTTCAAGACAATTTCCTACGACAATACAATCATCTTGATATAAGAAGCATGATTTATAATTTAAACCAGACATTGCTATTGTCATGAGACGAGCAAAAGCACTAGGCGATGTCTTAAGTCCCATCGGACATCGTTTCATTTGATACTGCTTGTCTGTTGTAAATGCAGTAAACTTCCTAGACTTTTCTTCTAAAGACAGCTGATAGTAACCTTGACTGAGATCTAATTTTGAAAAATAGATGTTGTTAGATAACGAATCTAGAATCTCAGTGATGTTAGGTAAGGGAAATTTATCATCCTGTATCCTATTATTGAGTTGGCGATAGTCCACTACAAGTCTCCATTTCCTTTCACCTGACCTATCTGTCTTTTTAGGTACTAATAGAACTGGGCTTGACCATTCTGAAATAGTCTCTTCAATGATATCGTTTTTAACCATTTCATCTATTTGTCGTTGTACCTCGCCTTTCAATGCTTTAGGCAATCGATAGGGCTTCACGTACGCTGGAGACGCATTTTCCTTTAGTTTAATTGAATGTTCTATTAAATTTGTAGTAGTGAGCGTATCTCCTGGCAAATGGAAAACATCGGCATATTTGGCACATACGTTTTCAATGCCTCTTTGTTCCTCTTTATTTAAATAAGTATGTAGTTGTAACGTAGTTAGCAAAGTTCGAACTCTATCCACAGATATACTATCGTCATCAAACTTGCAAACATAAAAATTATCTAGGCAGCTAATAATTAAATCTGAAATATTTATCTTAACCGAACTATCAGTTGTATTTAAAATCCTAACAGGAATAAGTCCATTATGTGGCTTCGATACTACACCCGCTGTGAACACACCTTTATAAATTTCCTTTGACAAAATGACGCAATCATTATTGTGTGACGTCGGGATGTGTTTAATTACTTCGCAACGAGGTGGAATTGTAAACAAATTCCTATTAACATGAACACTAACAGACTGTTCTCGAGTTTCTAAACTCAGAGTTCCATTTTTATAATTTAATACCGCGTTATAGCGCTCAAAAAAATCCTGCCCGAGTATACCTTCTGCGGCGCAAGATAAGTGTTCAAAAATGTGAAACTTTTGTTGAAAAGTCTCATTATTAATTAAAATATCTAAATAAATGTATCCCATAGATTCTAAATTACCACTAATTCCTTTAATAACTATCTTATCCTGTTTTACTAAATTCAATAAATTCCTATGTCGCGACAACCATTCATACTTAAGCACACATAAGCTTGCTCCACTATCAATCAGTAAATTAAGATCAACATTACTATTTTGTAATTGACAATTAATAATACAAAAATTACTAAAACTAAGAATTGAATGAGTGTACGGTTTAGGTACGAAAAAATTCTAAGTTTTCATGACTATTTGCCTGATCATTGCGCAAGTTGTCTTGGACATTGGACTGTTGCGCGTTATGCTGAACACGCTGACAACGCACCGGACGTCCGCGTAAATGCTGACGCTGACCACCTGTGTGTTTACCTCGATTTACACTGTATGAAGTTCCTATACCTGTGCTATTTTCATAATTTTTATTATAATTATGATGATAAGTTTTATTGTTGTTATAAAACTGTCTATTTCCTCGGCCTCGAGAACCTCTAAAGCTTCCACGTTTATAGTTTTGGTTAGCCCTAAATTGCATAACCTGGTCTTGTGGCTGGACAGTCATGGATTGCTCATCTACCGCAGCCGTAATAGCTTCAGACAACGACGCAAACTGTCGTGAGGCAATGATGGTGCTGAGCCGCTTATCGGTCAAACCATCGCTAAACCGTTTGATTGCAGTCTTCTCATTGAGCGGACGCAAAACCTCATAGGCATCACGCTTATCGTTAGCCTGTGCAATCGTGAGATTCACAAATAACTCCTCGATCTCTGTACCGAATTTTTCTATGCTCCTACGGCCTTGAGTCACCTTAAGCAATTGTGTTTGTAATGCTACAAACGATTTTTTAGGTAACAAATAAATGCGAATATCTTCTATCAAACTTTCAATATCCGCGTATGTAGTTTTAAGACGCAATTTTGCACTAGGCGAGAGACGTGTTTTTAATACAAACTGTATCAATTGACTTTTACTGGCATCATTGATAAGCGAGCTATAAAGTAAGATACCATCAATAAGCTGATTTGTCACCTGCTCCTGGCCATTCATCATCGGCAACAGGGAAATTGCAGTTTTAATATCGAACGTTTCAGCCATTTTTGTAACACTATTTGAATGTTCTATAAAATCCTTAGAACTAGTTTGACTACTATTATCTACTGAAGTCAGTAAACCCTTTATTTTCTGATAATTTGATTGAATCTCATGGATTAATGTTTGGAAAACCTCACAAGTTTCTTTGTCTAGCTTGCGTTCTTTAATTTCTTGGTTCAACTGAGTCAAAATACAATCCAGTTTACTGTATTCTTTTTCTGCTTCTACTAGTTTCTTATAAGCTAAATCTTGTCTACGCCTATCTGGACCTAGTTTCACTAAATATTCTCTTAAATATTTTAATTTAGCGTGCAAATCTTGCAATTGTTGGGACATTCCTATTCCCCAAATCGAAATATAAAATAATACAACATGATCTAATTACAATATTATGGAATATTGTAGAATATTAAAAAAAAAATTGCAGTGCAAAACTTACATTGCAGTAGGTACGTATTGTACTGACAACGTATATGTAGGTCACGACGTGTCACGTGGCGTGGATGAACGGACTCCTCAGCACTGGACTCGGACTGACTCCGTAGGTCACGACGTCTTACATGGTGTGGATGAACGGATTCCTCAGCACTGGACTCGAACTGACTCCCAGCTGCTCCACATCGGACCCGAACGATTTATCTCCCGGCGCCCTGCATATCCTCTCATCATAAGGCTTGAGCATTCTCCCGGCACCCGGCAGCAACGTTCCTTTTCTGTCTTCTTATTTAATATTTTCACCGCTTCAAACTTATTCTTGGATTCTGATTTTTTTTCTTTTTTTTTTTTTTTTCTCTTCAAAATTTTCCGTCTTTATAAACTTCTATCAGTATATTTTTCAGGATTTCTTCAACTATTGACGTCTTCGCATTTTACGTAAGTTGCAAAATTTTAATTGCTGGCTAAGGGTCGCCATGTATTAGAGTGATGTAATCGAAATAAAAGAGAAGTGTTCGATTCAACGATTCGTGTAATAATGCCCATAAAAGGTGTGTGCAGTTACAAATATAAGGTTGGGCGAGCTGCACACTACAATGGTCTTCAGTGTACTATGGGTGATGACATGGTGTCGCAGCCCGGCGGCGCTGGTCAGCGACTTGTCGCAGATGGGGCAACTGTATGTGTGGGGTACGCAGGTGGCTTGTACTTACCCTGATGGTCTTCAGTGTACTATGGGTGATGACATGGTGTCGCAGCCCGGCGGCGCTGGTCAGCGACTTGTCGCAGATGGGGCAACTGTATGTGTGGGGTACGCAGGTGGCTTGTACTTACCCTGATGGTCTTCAGTGTACTATGGGTGATGACATGGTGTCGCAGCCCGGCGGCGCTGGTCAGCGACTTGTCGCAGATGGGGCAACTGTATGTGTGGGGTACGCAGGTGGCTTGTACTTACCCTGATGGTCTTCAGTGTACTATGGGTGATGACATGGTGTCGCAGCCCGGCGGCGCTGGTCAGCGACTTGTCGCAGATGGGGCAACTGTATGTGTGGGGTACGCAGGTGGCTTGTACTTACCCTGATGGTCTTCAGTGTACTATGGGTGATGACATGGTGTCGCAGCCCGGCGGCGCTGGTCAGCGACTTGTCGCAGATGGGGCAACTGTATGTGTGGGGTACGCAGGTGGCTTGTACTTACCCTGATGGTCTTCAGTGTACTATGGGTGATGACATGGTGTGGCAGCCCGGCGGCGCTGGTCAGCGACTTGTCGCAGATGGGGCAACTGTATGTGTGGGGTACGCAGGTGGCTTGTACTTACCCTGATGGTCTTCAGTGTACTATGGGTGATGACATGGTGTCGCAGCCCGGCGGCGCTGGTCAGCGACTTGTCGCAGATGGGGCAACTGTATGTGTGGGGTACGCAGGTGGCTTGTACTTACCCTGATGGTCTTCAGTGTACTATGGGTGATGACATGGTGTCGCAGCCCGGCGGCGCTGGTCAGCGACTTGTCGCAGATGGGGCAACTGTATGTGTGGGGTACGCAGGTGGCTTGTACTTACCCTGATGGTCTTCAGTGTACTATGGGTGATGACATGGTGTCGCAGCCCGGCGGCGCTGGTCAGCGACTTGTCGCAGATGGGGCAACTGTATGTGTGGGGTACACAGGTGGCTTGTACTTACCCTGATGGTCTTCAGTGTACTATGGGTGATGACATGGTGTCGCAGCCCGGCGGCGCTGGTCAGCGACTTGTCGCAGATGGGGCAACTGTATGTGTGGGGTACGCAGGTGGCTTGTACTTACCCTGATGGTCTTCAGTGTACTATGGGTGATGACATGGTGTCGCAGCCCGGCGGCGCTGGTCAGCGACTTGTCGCAGATGGGGCAACTGTATGTGTGGGGTACGCAGGTGGCTTGTACTTACCCTGATGGTCTTCAGTGTACTATGGGTGATGACATGGTGTCGCAGCCCGGCGGCGCTGGTCAGCGACTTGTCGCAGATGGGGCAACTGTATGTGTGGGGTACGCAGGTGGCTTGTACTTACCCTGATGGTCTTCAGTGTACTATGGGTGATGACATGGTGTCGCAGCCCGGCGGCGCTGGTCAGCGACTTGTCGCAGATGGGGCAACTGTATGTGTGGGGTACGCAGGTGGCTTGTACTTACCCTGATGGTCTTCAGTGTACTATGGGTGATGACATGGTGTCGCAGCCCGGCGGCGCTGGTCAGCGACTTGTCGCAGATGGGGCAGGGGTGTCGCGCGTGAGTGTGTGACGTACGCAGGTGACGTAGCATGTAGCGCTCGTCTTGATACTTTCGTTCTGGAAGGTAATGAGCAGATCAGTAAGTGGCCCAGGGATGTGCCCTAACAGGCGTTGCACAGAGGAGGTTCCGCAGTGGTCACGGGGCTTTCTAAGTGATGATGGTGATCGCAGGGGTGGTTTTAGTGAGGTGAATATCTCATCCTCCCCCTTTCCCAAGTTCAGGCGGCTTTTGACGGTTTACCACCATTAACTAAAAATAAGTCAGTAATTGCGCTATGCCTATCGACAGGATTGGTCCATAATATCCCTAAACCGGGAGGATTGGAAGCGAGAAAGAGCAATCTTTGCCCTGCAGTGGGACAGAACAGGCTGAAAATAATAAATAATATATTTGGGCTATAAGAATATGAAGAGCGAAGGTAAATGAAGTATGTTTCATGCACATACTATATTATGAAGCATAGTACTTTCGTCGTGACTTTCTAAGCATAATTAAATTAATTGTATATAAGAATCATAGCAGGTGGCGTTCTTTAGTTTCTGCCTACCCCCATGGCTAAAAGGCGTGCGTTTATGTATGTATGTATGTAAGTAAGTAATTTGGATTTAGTTGCATAATATTATCCAAAATGTAAAAAAGGACTTGTGGTACAAGAAACTTTCGTTGACAGACTGTGTAGACATTTAAAAGCCTATAAATGCTGGAATGCATCAAAATCTTTATCTTACTTAATTGAGAAGAACAGCCAGAGGAATATTAATAATATTTTACACCGAGCTACAAAACGGGCGTCGATACTGAGGGAGGTCTAGAAAACACTGGCGTGGCGACTTTGAGGCGTTTACAGGAGATTGGCAGGAGAAGGAGAGAAATCTTTGTCCAGCAGTGGGACCACGTAGGTTGAGAATCAAACTTCAAACTCACCACATAGGGGACACTTAATCAAATCCTTCTTAGGTTCGTGTGTCTTCATGTGTTCCCGCAGCGAGCACGCGCTTGTGAACAACTTTGAGCATACTGTACAGGTTTCCAGGTCTGAAAAAAAACAAACTAATGAGAATTCTTCCAAATATGAATATTTAGAAACCAGTGGACTAATAAGTTGAATTTCGTTCGCTCTTCAAATGAGTGATTTAGTGCTTATTAGAGTTATTAGGTTGCCGATTATATACACGCAGATTTTTTTACTAAGAATTATACCCAGATAAAAAGTATAGCAAGTTTTATTAAGAGAAATGACCTAATGTCAATGTGTGCAAATAATTATGTATGAGTGATTAAGTTAAAATCAACAGAACATCTCGTAAGCAAGAAGGTGACCTTCCGCGGAGAATTCTATAGTTTGCACTCTGCACGGCAGGAAATGTTCAATACTTACTTTCTCCAGTATGTTTTCTGGTGTGATACGTGAGCTTAGACTTCTGTACGAACGTTTTACCGCAGTACATACAAGCGTACGATGTTTCCTTCAAATGAGTCCTGCAAATAAATATGACAGATACAAACTAACTTTAAAATTTTAAATTCATCTTTCAGGGGTGAAAATAATAGGTCGCGGATAAATTTTAAAGAGTTACCGCGGCCCTGGCTCAAGCAACTGAAGGAACACGGGTGGGTTTTAGTCAGTTAAAGTTTGACATGCCCTCCCGCTTCAACCAGAGCGGGAGAAGTAATTGGATGATTACCCAAACAACAAAAAAAAAGAGAAGAGCAAAGTTATTTTGGATGTGCGTAAGGGGCAAAGATGTATATGACTTGTATACATCTGTCCTTTTTTCACATTCGAACCATGATAGCTTTGACAAGTCATGGTACGGGGACAGTTCAACATATAATATAGTGACAGAGAAAGTACAATTATAGAGGGCAGGCATCCAGTGTACAATATTAAAATAACTTATGACTGATATATTGTTGAATAATTAAATTATAAAACATAAATATACTTACGTACATAAATACATATATATATATAAATACTAATATTATTTATTTTAATAATATTTCATGGTGTCAATCAGATTCATCATTATTATTTAAGCCAGCAGGCGTACGGGCGCGGGTGGCAGATAAGTTTCAAAGAGAGTTACCGCGGCCCTAGCACTCTCACACCTTCGCTGGTGTGCGAGTTACAAACTTCTTTATTAGCGAAGCTGTGGGGACAGTGCGTTGTCCGCACTGTCTCCACACAGTGCGAACGGGTGCATCTTGTGACGTCACAGGTGTAGTTAGTTGTTACGTGGTGTGCAAGGTACAGGCACCTTTATCAGCGAAGCTGCGGGGACAGTGCAGTCAGGCGTACAAGTGCATCAAGTGACGTCACAGTTTTAGTTGGATGTTGACTTGTGTGCGAATTACAGGCTTCTTTATCAGCGAAGCTGCGGGAACAGTGCGGGCAGGCGTACGGGTGCATCTTGTGACGTCACAGCTCTAGTTGGTTGTTATGTGGTGTACGAGGTACAGGCAACTTTATCAGCGAAGCTGCGAGGACAGAGCGGGCAGGCGTACGGGCATACCTTGTGGTGTCACAGGTGTAGTTGATTGTTACCTGGTGTGCGAGTTACAGGCTCCTTTATCAGCGAAGCTGCGGGGACAGTGCGGGCAGGCGTACGGGCGCTCGCCGGTGTGGCGTCGTTCGTGGCGCAACATGTTGGATCGCTGCACGAAGCGCATCGGGCAGTACGAACACGCATGACGCGGCCCCTCGTGGATCTGAACGTGTTCCCGGAAGGAATCGCGTTTCTGCGATAAAGTATATTGGGCATTAGTTATAAAAACCTCTGAGCTGTTTAGCAACAGATAAGCAGATTCTTGAATCGATTTTTCTATGGAGAACTTGAATTGAAAGAAGACATTTTTTGATGCTAATGAAACAAAGCCATTCTTCCTTACCAGAAAGGTTTTCCCACAGTAAGTACAGGTATAGTTCTGCTTGTTGGGAAGATGGTCCTGCTTATGCATGTACAGTGAGGACTTGTATTGAAACGACTTGCCGCACTCCGAACACTCAAACGGGTGCTGGCCAGGGTGACTTATGAGGTAGTGGAGTTTTCTGGAACAAACGTTACTTGGTTCAGTGAAACTAGAGGTTGAATTTTAGACTTAGTTGTTAGTGGTATAAAGTTTAAATGAGAGCGAGGGCTGACGAGGATGATGTCTACATTAATTGTTGCACAATTTTGAACTTTGTGTCACTCATCAGAAAATCTATTATGCACTACATTACTCGATCTGTGTTAACCATTAGGACGATATCACAAACAATTTTTTTTTTTTGCCTCTACCTTTTATACAGTACAGCATACAAAAAGTAGTTCTATTACAGTCGAAAAAACATATAATCCACACTATTGTCCACGAAGTGACATCGGAGTATGATAACGAACGCAAGATAATGAGAAAAAAATATATAATAATAATATTTAGCAGGAAAACACAATATATACGAATCGAAGGAAGCGGATGACAAGAGATTACATCTTATGGTCGACTTGCAAGAACTTGAGAAACCATTCTTTTAAATATAGATGTCAAAATCAGTAAATTGTGAGATTATATGGTTCTACAAGTCGGCGGAGAGGGGCCCGCAGTGTAGAATAGTCGAGGTGCGCTCACCTCCCGCCGAATAACAGTTCTTGGTACTACGTAACATACTCCATTCGACAGCTCAGTACAATTGTATTTGGTATCCTAACATGACCTAGCTATTCAGAGATTGCGGTCTGAAAGTGAATTAGGTGAGGTTTAATTTTAAAACATTCAACTCAACTATAAAACTGTACAATCAGAATCTATTTAGATTTTATAAATAGATTCTGATTTTGAAAATTGTTGTTCTATTATTACTCTAATCTCTAATACGTTCTATTAATGTTATGATTTAAAAAACTATAAAATGGCAATTCAAAGTGCAGTATCAATCTACCTAGCCTTTGCCCAAATATGTTGGGGTCGGCTTCCAGTCTAACAAGATTCAGCTGAGTACCAGTGTTTTACATGGAGCGACTGCCTATATGACCTCAAACACCCAGTAACTGGGTAACAAGATACCCCTTGGCTAGACTGGTGTCAGATCCCAAGTTTCTGACTATCCGTAACGATTGTCAAAGATATACAAATGAAATCCGGGACCAATGAATTAACGTGTTTTCCAATGCACGGAGGAAACTCGCTATGTAAAGATGATTACCCATCCACGGACCGACCCCTACAAGCGTTGCTTAACTTTGAAGATCGACCCGTGCGCCTAATATTATTTAGCCACTAGCTCCTCAACTCAAAGTGCAGTAACTATTATTATTACGTAAAGCCACAGATAATATAATACTAGCATAGTAGAGCAGCGTTTCTCAAAGTGTGCTCCGCGGAGCCCTAGCAAAATACTGGTGATAATTAAAAAATATACCAAACGAAAATAAGGTTGCAGAGAAAATTTAGTTACTATACGACACGACAGTCACTAAAATTATAATATTTTTACCCAACTTGCAAAAGCCCGAATGTATGTAGAACCAAATATATGAATCATTTTTTTAAATGTCATAAGACGCCAGTAACGTGTCGCTGTTCAAAACAATGCCTCTGGATGAGTTTTGGTGTAGAATTCGTATTGAATATCCACTTCTTGCTACAAAGGCCCTGAATGTTTTTCTCCCGTTCCCAACCACTTACTTGTGCGAAACAGGATTCTCGACTTATGCAGCTACAAAAACCAAATACCACAACATAATGGATGCCGTACCTGATATGAGACTTCAACTCTCTTATATCAAGCCTGATATAAAACAATGTATGAAAAATTTAAATAAACAGTTCCATACTTCTCATTAGCTTATTTAGATATAAGTAAATTATTTGATTACTAAGAAAGAAGAAGTACACATAAGCTTATTTTTAGGCAACAAAACGTATTTTAGGGCTCCGCCAAATATTTAGGTTTCCAAAAGGGTTCCGTTGCTAAAAAAGTTTGAGAACCGCTGACGTGAGAATACTTTTCTACGACATATTAATACTAACGACACGTTTTAGTCTACCTCACCCTATTATGTGCTGCGCAACTCGCGCACACACTCTGCAGTACTCACCTCTCGTCCATAGTATGCAGCACCTCCCTGCACAGCTTGCACTTAAACTTTCCGGGACCGTGCGCCTGCGCCATGTGAGCGCCGCATGCCCGCGAGCTGCCGAACTCGCGCCCACACACCACGCAGTCCACAGAACGCTCCGGACGTGACCCACCACGAGAAGTGTGCATACTCTGTAAAGAGGCGGCAAATAATTGAGAACCTAAAATCATGGATTGTCTTTCACCTTACGGCCGACGCATATCAGGCAAGACGCAGTGTTAAACAAATAATTAACATGATCCTGATTCAAAGAGTAAAAAAATTTGAATCACAATTTAGTGTATGGCCCACACTCACAGAGTACTTACTGGCTAAATGATCTGACACCGAGAAAGAAAACAGGAACAAATCAGTACATTAATACATACATAAACTCACGCCTTTTTCCCATAGGGGTAGGCAGAAACTACAGAACGCCACCTGCTACGATCCATACATACTTCTTTTGCTTCACTCACATTCATACATCTTAGTCAGTAAAATAATATGCCAGGCGTAATAAAATTTGACGGCGAGCAATGGGTAGTTCGCCGTCCGAGAAGGACTAGGCACGAGTGTGATGCACGCGCGTCTCAAAGAGATGTCAGCAATAACTGACGGAGTCCGCCAGGGCCGATGCCTATCTGGGTCGCGGATAAATTCTAAAAAGTGTTACCGCGGCCCTGGGCCAAGCAACTGAAGGAACACGGGTGGGTTTTAGTCAGTACAAGACTGACACGCCCTCCCGCTTCACCCAGAGCGGGAGAAGTCATTGGAAGATTAACAAACAAAAAAAAATATTCGTAATAAACTTTATCTTACCCGCACATGTAGCTTGAAAGACTTGCGGTGGCTCAAAGGCTTGTATTGACAAGCATCTAAGGAACAGAACACCTTCCTAGCCTCAGGGTGCTCACAGTTGAAGTGTCCTCTCATCTCCTCAATACTATGCGTCACCACGCAGCACAGGGAACATTTGAGGAGGTATAGACAGGTCTCATCTGGAGTGCTGTGCTTTTCTAAATGGTGGTGGACATACCAGACCTGAAAATATCAATTTTTTAAGAAAATATGTTGGTTATTGAATTTTTTAAACAGGTTTGAAGGTTGAAGGCGGGGCCGGCTGTACTTTAAGTTTACTCGTGCACTGAACTGCCAGATTTTAATAGCTTAATATTATAATAATAATATCTGATATATTGAATATTAACGAAATTATGACGAACCAATTTAAGCTCTTAGCTAAAGTAATAAGACGTATTTTGCTATAAAAAATAATCCCCGTGCGGTAGACCAAAGCTCACGGCGAATGCTTATACAACTTTACGAGATAATAACCACGGAACAAAATTATTATGCATGCATTACAGCATACTTTCAATTTTTTTGGAAATATTTAATCCACCTAATATAAAAGAAAATATAGGTTCCTATTTTATTTTATCGATATCTATCTATAAAATAAATACCCGACCCGACTACATCCCAAATTGAGTAACGAAGAACTTTCGAGAACGAAATAGTGAAAACATTCAATCTAAAATAAACTTTATTTTAATCGCGTAAGGTTGATTTTAAATAGACATTTTATTAAATTATTAGTAAATTTAAATTTACTAAGATTTTATTAGAAAACAAATAAAATCGTTATTACCGATGATACAAAACCCCTCCATTTTTAAGATTCTTTCTCCTACTATCATTTTTGCACTCCAAAATGGAATAAAACGGCATAGTTACAGAAAAATAAATTAGTCGTGAGACTAGCAACTCGATGTGATGTTAGAATACGACTGGAATCAATTTGCGTGCATGCTTGCGTGGAAGCGCCTATTAGTGACACGCGTGCCACGCCTACTTAGCATTTCCGCTGTTTTTTCTGTTCCGTGATAATAACTATACGATAGTTGTCGGCACGTAACTTGGCAAGAGTCGTTAGATGGGCACAAATCGTTTTTTATGTTTCTTTGGTTACCAAGCGGGACGAAGTTTTGCACCGTTCCGAGCGCGCGATTGGTTGGTCAGTTGACACAAGAGGATCGACTGACCAATCGCGTCGCATCCAAGTTCCATTCGCTCTATATGGTGGTTGGTCTTGATTCTGGTTGGTCAGTTCACGCTTTTTGCGCGAACTTACCCCCAATACGCCAAAATCTTGGCAAGTTACATGCGGGAGACTTATACGAGCAAAAACCCCTGGCGCCTGACCCAAAGCATGGGGTCTCAACTCATACAAATTATAATTAGTATTAAAAAAAGATCATAGATGGCAGCATAGGTAACAAATGTGAAAGTAACAATCACTTAAAAATGTTTAACAGCAGATTTAGGCTGAAATAAGTTTAGTAAAAATCAAAACTTGCTTCTTTAATGTTAATTTATCCATTTACATTCATTAATCAGGTTTTTTGAACAAAGAAGATAAGTGAAGATTTTGTATCATTGTATGTTAAATTAGTTGAAAGTAGCTATCGACTTTTCGTTTTGTTTTGAGTTCTTTGCAACAGATGGCGTTTTTCACAATTTGTCCTAAACTATATATCCATCGTAAGAATAATTTTGTAAGTCAGTTATTATTTATTATAGGCGAAATTTAAGAGATATTATTTATTATAGGCGTAATTTAAGAGATATTATTTATTATAGGCGTAATTTAAGATATATTATTTATTAAAGGCGTAATTTTAAATATTTAAGTTCGGTCTATTATTTAAAATCACTTTTTGTGAAGCTTGTTTACACGTCGAATTAACTAGATACTTCGCTGGAACAGGAATCGTATCGTGCTAGGGCCTACTCAAATCGCACGCGACGCGTGTGCCGCTTGCCATCCGAGTTTACGCGTCGCATATTAGGTACAGTTTGATACAAACTTAATGACGGCTCGAAACACTTCGTGAGCCACTACGCGCTAGCAATTTCATGTGACAGCGGGGGTGAGGGGTAGGGTAGGTAATGCGCAGCGAGTAGCGTTTTTTTAAAACATCATTAAGTTTGAATAGACGTCCCGTTAGTAAATACGTAAATAATAACATAAAGTAATTTTTGTCCTTGTTATTACACGGCTCCACTACTCGTACAATTCGATTCAAACTTAATGGCAGCTTGGAACACTCGTATGACTCGCTGCGCAACCCTAACCACCGCTGGCACAATTATTTTTTGATATGCAGTATCAGTTGCGAGTCGCCATTAAGTTTGATTATAGTCTACATCAAATTTGTTCAAGTAGCCCATGCTACGTACCTAACTAAAGTATTAAAAGTAATCATTTTTGTAATAATATCTTGTTCTTTATATTACCAACCTAAAATAAAAAAAAGCTAATTTAAAAACCAAACACCCGACTGCTTAGGAAGCAAACTAAAAAGCTGTAAACAAGTAAAATTCGTGCTGTGCAGTCGGAGGATCAGGCAGTTCGCGAATATGTATCCTCTGACTGCACAACATGATTTTTTCTTGTTTACAGCTTTTTAGTTCGCATTATAAGAGTCGGGTATTTGATTTTTAAATCACTTTTTATTTTCAACTTTTTAGTGAATATTTTTTTATAAATACTTTTAAACATATACGTGGTATGTTTTTTTTTGTAATCACCTCTAAAAGCCCTTCATTTTGATACCCCACTCGAAGGGTTACGAAGAAAAAAAATTTACAACCTCTACAATATGGAGCCCAAAATCCGCCATGTTTTTTTTTTAACGGCATTTGTTTAAGAACATTTGGGCGGCCAGGACCTATCTAACGATGTCTTAATTATAAAAATCCATCAAGTGGTTTGAAATATAAGAGGTAATAAAGAATATTACATTCATACATACAAACATACTTACATACAAGATACGCGCGAAAAACATAACCCTTTCCTTACAGCCGGGTAAAAAAGGATAACCCATGTCCCATTATAGTGAATAATAAAATGACATGAAGTAGGTACCTACTTTATTTCATTCCGTTGCCCCGGAAGCAAGCTACCTACCTACCTACATTTAATTCTACAAGGAATTCTATAGTTTTGATTGATTTGGAATATTCGTGAATATTGTGAAATTCGCTACGCAATGCGACCAGGTACCGCGGTCTGGAGCGGAGTCTGTCCCGATCATACCTAATGTTATTATTTCGAATACGAAGTAAGCGTTCAAGGACAACTCGCAAATAACGTCTCTGAGTACCTACATGATGCGATTCCTCGCTCAAACTGCAGACACAGATAATATAATACTACAGTACAGATACCCAATCCCATACAAAGAAATGTTACCTCCTTAAGTCGGGCTATTTTTTCTTTCTCCATATTTTTAACAGGCGGCAGCACCAGTGACTCATTAATAGCCCGAGACTGTGGTTTTCTAACGCCATCTAGTAGTTTGCCTAGATACTAAATCATATGGCAATTTGAGCGAGGAATCGCATCATGTAGGTACTCAGAGACGTTATTTGCGAGTTGTCCTTGAACGCTTACTTCGTATTCGAAATAATAACATTAGGTATGATCGGGACAGACTCCGCTCCAGACCGCGGTACCTGGTCGCATTGCGTAGCGAATTTCACAATATTCACGAATATTCCAAATCAATCAAAACTATAGAATTCCTTGTAGAATTAAATGTAGGTAGGTAGGTAGCTTGCTTCCGGGGCAACGGAATGAAATAAAGTAGGTACCTACTTCATGTCATTTTATTATTCACTATAATGGGACATGGGTTATCCTTTTTTACCCGGCTGTAAGGAAAGGGTTATGTTTTTCGCGCGTATCTTGTATGTAAGTATGTTTGTATGTATGAATGTAATATTCTTTATTACCTCTTATATTTCAAACCACTTGATGGATTTTTATAATTAAGACATCGTTAGATAGGTCCTGGCCGCCCAAATGTTCTTAAACAAATGCCGTTAAAAAAAAAACATGGCGGATTTTGGGCTCCATATTGTAGAGGTTGCAAATTTTTTTTCTTCGTAACCCTTCGAGTGGGGTATCAAAATGAAGGGCTTTTAGAGGTGATTACAAAAAAAAACATACCACGTATATGTTTAAAAGTATTTATAAAAAAATATTCACTAAAAAGTTGAAAATAAAAAGTGATTTAAAAATCAAATACCCGACTCTTATAATGCGAACTAAAAAGCTGTAAACAAGAAAAAA
Source organism: Orthosia cruda (assembly GCA_964057195.1). Classification (NCBI taxonomy): domain Eukaryota; kingdom Metazoa; phylum Arthropoda; class Insecta; order Lepidoptera; family Noctuidae; genus Orthosia; species Orthosia cruda. Next base: position 8,893,870 of record OZ059840.1, read on the forward strand.
TCATGCTGTGCAGTCGGAGGATACATATTCGCGAACTGCCTGATCCTCCGACTGCACAGCACGAATTTTACTTGTTTACAGCTTTTTAGTTTGCTTCCTAAGCAGTCGGGTGTTTGGTTTTTAAATTAGCTTTTTTTATTTTAGGTTGGTAATATAAAGAACAAGATATTATTACAAAAATGATTACTTTTAATACTTTAGTTAGGTACGTAGCATGGGCTACTTGAACAAATTTGATGTAGACTATAATCAAACTTAATGGCGACTCGCAACTGATACTGCATATCAAAAAATAATTGTGCCAGCGGTGATTAGGGTTGCGCAGCGAGTCATACGAGTGTTCCAAGCTGCCATTAAGTTTGAATCGAATTGTACGAGTAGTGGAGCTGTGTAATAACAAGGACAAAAATTACTTTATGTTATTATTTACGTATTTACTAACGGGACGTCTATTCAAACTTAATGATGTTTTAAAAAAACGCTACTCGCTGCGCATTACCTACCCTACCCCTCACTCCCGCTGTCACATGAAATTGCTAGCGCGTAGTGGCTCACGAAGTGTTTCGAGCCGTCATTAAGTTTGTATCAAACTGTACCTAATATGCGACGCGTAAACTCGGATGGCAAGCGGCACACGCGTCGCGTGCGATTTGAGTAGGCCCTAGCACGATACGATTCCTGTTCCAGCGAAGTATCTAGTTAATTCGACGTGTAAACAAGCTTCACAAAACGTGATTTTAAATAATAGACCGAACTTAAATATTTAAAATTACGCCTTTAATAAATAATATATCTTAAATTACGCCTATAATAAATAATATCTCTTAAATTACGCCTATAATAAATAATATCTCTTAAATTTCGCCTATAATAAATAATAACTGACTTACAAAATTATTCTTACGATGGATATATAGTTTAGGACAAATTGTGAAAAACGCCATCTGTTGCAAAGAACTCAAAACAAAACGAAAAGTCGATAGCTACTGTTGTGTATCTGAAATGTAGGTACTTGGAAATCTTCTTGACAAATAAGATTTGTACAAGTACCTCACATGTGAAATATATCACTTCAGTGTAAGGCTACCTAGTGCTTATGCTATCCACAAAATAAAACAGTGAATTACCTAATTCGTGTTTTACTGGACATAATAGTGGCGACGAGGAATAAACTTTTAAGAATGGAGTGTAGGGCAGTGAAGTTTTCGGAATTTGATTCTCAAACAGACAATTGGAACAATTACATAGACAGGCTAACGTTTTGCTTTGAAGCAAATGGCGTTGTGTCGGACATAAGTAAAAGAGCAAACTTTTACACAGTGTGTGGATCGAAAGTGTTTGATACGCTTCTTGCGTTAATTACTCCTAAAAAAGCAAATGACATCTCATTTAAGGAAATTGTGAATGTTTTAACGAAACATTATAGCCCTAAACCTAACGAAATATCAGTGTCATATAAGTTCTATAAACGAGACCAACAACATAGCGAATCAGCGTCGGAATATATTACTCAGCTGAGGAAAATTAGTTCCGATTGTAATTTTTCGGACTTAGAACGTATGTTACGTGACAGACTCGTGTGTGGAATGAAAGATCACAGACTGCAATATGATTTATTGAAAAGAGATAAACTTAGTTATGAAAATGTTGTTGAGGCTATGTTGTCTTCCGAGAGTGCGGTGAGAGATGTTCGCATGATACAAAATGTGAATGAGAGCACCAGCAACGTCGCAAGCGGATTAGATTCGACAGTGAATACATCGACGGGCATGCCGGCAGCTCCTGAGCCCATGGACATCAATGCAGTGCAAACAAACATGAAACGTTGCTACCGTTGTGGTGAGCGCCATGCTGGAGAATGTCGTTTTGCCAAGGTTACTTGTCGATACTGCAAGAAGGTAGGACATATAGAAAAGGTTTGCATTACAAAGAAGAAAGCCTCGAACAGTAAAGTCAATTTCACCGAAGAGGACGAATCACATTTTCAGTTGAATGGTATATACAACTTCGATAGGAGTCAACTGCGGGTGCCAGCTTATTATGTTAAGGTGCATCTGAATGGTATGTCAGTGACGATGCAGGTGGACTCCGGTGCTGGTTTCTCACTCGTGAACGAGCGCACGTGGAGAGGCCTGCGCAATGCAAAGCCGCGCCCCGAACTGCGCGCCGTACAATCTACGTACATGGACGGCGACTCCGGTTATTGTGCTCGGTCAGTCAGTAGTGCACGTAAACTTTAGAGACATTAAGTGTGTTTTACCGGTTATTGTAGCTAGAGGCTCAGGCCCCAATTTAATTGGTCGTGATTGGTTTTCCGCTCTTAATATAAAAGTTTGTATTAATTTTGTGTCTAGTACTGGCATATCAATGACTAATGCAATGTTACAAAAACACTCTGAAGTTTTCAAAGAGGGTCTTGGTACTTACCGAGGCGAACCGGTGACCATACATTTAAAACCGGACGCTACTCCTAGGTTTCTTAAAGCTCGCCCAGTTCCTTTTGCAATTAAGAACAGAGTTGAAAAGGAAATAGATCGATTGATGACTGAGGGGGTACTACGCCCTGTTTCTTACTCACAGTGGGCAACACCAGTAGTGCCCATTGTTAAGAAAACAGGCGAAATTCGCCTGTGTGGAGATTATCGCAGCACGGTCAATCAGGCTACCGAGTCTGATACTTACCCTATGCCAACTGCTAATGAAGTATTTGCTACAATTGCTGGAGGAAGGTATTTCACAACGTTAGATCTAGAGCGTGCATATACACAAGTTGTTGTGGATGAAGACACGGCTAAACTGTTAACATTAAATACATGTAAAGGTCTTTACACTGTTCACAGGCTAGCGTTCGGAGTAAAAGCTTGTCCAGGCATTTTTCAAAGGTTGATGACATCCTTACTGGCAGGTATTTCAGGCGTCGCAGTACTAATTGATGACATTATTATAAGTGGGCATACCTTGACAGATATGAGTCAACGATTGGATACTGTACTAGAACGCATACAAAAAGCTGGCCTGCGTCTGAATGCTGGTAAGTGTAAGGTTGCTAAAGAATGTGTAGAATTTCTGGGGTTTGTTATTGACGCCGACGGCATTCATCCAGCTCCTAGCAAAGTGGAATCGATTATTAAAACTCCTGAACCACAGAATGTTCACCAGCTACAGGCTTTTTTAGGGTTGTACAATTTTTATGAGAGGTTCGTACCTCACAAAGCTACCGTCCTCGAACCACTCCATAGGTTGCTTGATAAGTCTCGCAAGTGGCAGTGGACAGAACGTGAACGAGAAAGCTTCGACGCAGCGAAACGCTTACTATCGTCAGACATTACTTTAGTTCATTACGATTTATATAAACCCTTAGTACTTACGTGCGATAGCTCTGAGTATGGTGCAGGCGCAGTATTGTCTCATGTGATGCCGGATGGGCAAGAACAACCAATCGCTATGAGTTCTAGGACATTACATTCACACGAGCGTAAATACTCTCAGCTTGATAAAGAAGCTACGGCTATCATGTTCGGAATTCAAAAATTTCATAACTATCTCATGGGAAGAACTTTTACAATAGTAACGGATCACAAGCCGCTGGTCAGTATTTTTGATCCTAAGAAGCCAATACCCAATATTATATCACCCCGATTAACTAGAATCGCTATTGTTTTGACTTCACACAGTTATGATATAATATATAAACCTGGTAAACAAATAGGAAATGCAGATGGTCTCAGTCGCTGGCCACAACCGGTGCCTGAGGAACCTGAACAACAGCTTTGTGATATTTTATTGATGGCGGAGGCTCCTGAAGACTTTCCAGTTGATGCTAATCAGATAGAGCTGCTCACAAAAACAGATAAGACTTTATCACGAGTCAAGCATTACGTGTTATCTGGTTGGCCAGCTAAAGTCACAGAGGAAGCTTTGCACAGTTATTGGTTACATCGTACTGAACTTTCTTTACATGAAGGTTGTATCCTGCTGGGTTGTCGCGTGGTGGTACCACCACTGCTACAGAAAGATATTTTACGTGCTTTACATAGGACACACAGTGGTATAGTTCAAACAAAAGCCTTGGCCAGAAGCTATGTGTGGTGGCCGGAATTAAACAACGACATTGAGGCATTGGTGAACAATTGCACCAAGTGTCTCGAAAATAGGCACATGCCTCCCAAGACTACTTGCGAGTGGGTAGTACCTACAAGACCTTGGTCTCGCATAAATATTGATTTTGCTGGTCCATACCAAAATAAAGTCTTTTTGATAATTGTGGACTCATATTCACGATGGCCTGAAGTATTTGTAGTAAATAGCATGACTACAGAAACTGTGGTGCGGCATCTAAGAATGCTATTTGCTACACACGGATTATGTGAGACATTGGTTTCAGACAATGGAACAGCATTTGTGTCAGCGGAAATGAAACAATTTCTGGAGTCAAATAAAATTAAGCATATCACTACAGCACCATACCATCCTGCTACAAATGGATTGGCTGAACGAATGGTCCAGACGGTTAAGGACAAGTTACGCAAAATGGATGTTGTGTCATGGGACGTGAAGATCCCTAACATGTTACTTGGACTGCGTGTAACGCCATGTTCGGGAACAGGCAAGAGCCCTTCAGAACTGTTAATGAACAGACGGTTAAGGACTTTATTAGACAGTATTCATCCAGTCAATAAACAGCACATAAGAGTCGAGCAACAAATTATCAATAATGCACAAAGGAAACACAGAGAAACGGAAATTGGTCAATGCGTTATGTATAGAAATTATGGAAGAGGACCACGTTGGTTACCAGGCACTATAAAAAGTAAGGAGGGCCCGTCTAGCTATCAGGTGACATCAGACAATGGAAATGTTGTAAGCAGGCATATTGACCAACTGATTCAGAAGAAGCCATCAAGCTCAACTAGAGGAGAGGAGGAGAAGAAGGATAAGGAACCGGAAGAGGAAAAGAAAGAAAGTATACAGGAGGAGGCGGAAGAGTCAAGTCAAAAAAATGAACAAATTATCCAGATTCCTAGCTCAGAGGAATGGGCCGAGATGCTGGGGATACCTAGTGGGGCAGAGACCACTTATCAAGGTGGCAAACTGAAGAACAAAGTTTCTTCTTATGCAAAGTCACCATATGCCAGGCCTAGCCACAGCAACTATTTGGTGTAATGCTGTGTTTAAGAATGCTTTTGTTCCTGTTTACTTAATTGTTATATTTGAGAAGATTTATGAGGTTTTATGTTTATGTTTTGTTTATATATCAATTATGTTTTTATATTGTTTATGCATACTTGGGGGAAAGGTATGTTGTGTATCTGAAATGTAGGTACTTGGAAATCTTCTTGACAAATAAGATTTGTACAAGTACCTCACATGTGAAATATATCACTTCAGTGTAAGGCTACCTAGTGCTTATGCTATCCACAAAATAAAACAGTGAATTACCTAATTCGTGTTTTACTGGACATAATAGCTACTTTCAACTAATTTAACATACAATGATACAAAGTCTTCACTTATCTTCTTTGTTCAAAAAACCTGATTAATGAATGTAAATGGATAAATTAACATTAAAGAAACAAGTTTTGATTTTTACTAAACTTATTTCAGCCTAAATCTGCTGTTAAACATTTTTAAGTGATTGTTACTTTCACATTTGTTACCTATGCTGCCATCTATGATCTTTTTTTAATACTAATTATAATTTGTATGAGTTGAGACCCCATGCTGCAGATGAAAATCGGTGTATCTATTTAATTTATAAAAATACCTAGTATAGACAATTTTTTTATTACAACTTCGAATTTGTAATAAAAAAAAAATATTTAGTGAGCTGGTAAAGTGCACCTCCTTTTCTATGATCCACCATCATTGATAGTATTATATTTTATTCTTTAGAAATATACTAAGTAATAAATTTTGCAATAATTACCTTGTCACTAAAAACTTCATTGCAGCTCTCACACTTGTAATAAGCTTCTTTATGGCTGAAAAAATGGGCCCGCACTTGATGTGTCTCTCTGTCCGTCTCATGCCAAAACAGAGTGGGACAATAGCGGCATTTGAAACCTAAATGTGGGCTGAAACAGTTGTCATATTCTGCAAGCTCCCAATGTTCTGTCAGATGTCGTCTTGTAGTCTCCCTGTCGTCAAACTCCTTATCACAAAACTGACATATCCACAGATCCTCAAACTCTCCCAACTCATTTGATGTATGATTGTCCAGCTCACCTTGTGTCTCAAAAGTAGTTGCACACACTCTACATGAGTATATCGGCAAGGACTTTATGCAATGCATTTTGAACATGTGACTGGCAAAATTGGACAAAGTACTGTAACGGATACTGCATAGTGTGCAAACTATATCCATGGCTACTTCTGTAGTGAGCTTCTCATAATCAATATCAGAGTACTCAAAAAATGAATTAGCTACTACATCTGATAATATGTCAGAAATGTAATCATGATAACATTTCTGTACAACTATTAACTCCATTAAAGTGACATCGAAGTCATCAATACCATTATAGGATTTATAAACATCAATCTCATCATTGTCCTTGGTCTTTTCAGCTCCATCATCATTATTGGTTTCATCAGGGGTCTCCACTTCTTGCTTAATTTCCGGTATGAGGACTTTTAGTAAATCTCTGGTTTCACCTGAGTCAGCTATTATAGCGCTGTCTGAGTCAACATAGCCAAATCTTTCATGATGTTTTAGTTGTTCTTCAACAAATTCAGCTCGGAGATCTGCACCAAACACTGAGAATGATATGTCTCTTCCAGACAACAGAGCAGCAAAACATTTTAGGGTGAAATGGTGATACCCCATGTAGTGATTGAAAAATGTTCTAGTAGAGTTGGTAGATTTATTACAAAGTAAACATAGGAAGTTTGAGGTTCCATCATATTCTAACTCCCAAAAATTATCTTCATCTTTATTTGACACATTGGAGACATTGTGTTTCTGGAACAAGTGTGAGTGGTACGGATCACCATCCAGTACACGGAAGTGACAAAGTCTGCAATGCACGAGGTTGTGACGAGACTTGAGATGATGCCGGAGATCAGCTTCAGTTTCTAAGTTTTCAATACATTGTGAGCATGGCCAGGGAGTATGGAACTTCATATGTGTCCCCCACGCCTCTCTATCAGGTACGAAGTATCTAAAAAATACTTAAATTATAACTTATTGAACTTTAAATACATTATCACTCAAGATGTCAGATTAGTGTTTTATTGTACTTACCTACAAATACCACAGAAGTCTTTTTTATGATTTAGGACGTAATGAATGATCATTTTGGATCTGTTTATGAACCAGTCTGTGCAGAGTAAGCAGCTGTAGGGTCCCGAAGGGTTCAGATCCTTTAGGTAGAGCCACACATCTGTCGGCCGCTCTATTACCGACGGTTGCTCGGCAGCCTTCTTACGTTGAATCGTGACCGAGAACCGTTTAGGTGGTGGTAACTTCTTTTTTTTCTTATTAGGAGTCTCTGATGAATCCGATGTTAACTCCTCATATTGTTCTGGGTCTAATTTCTTATTTGCCGCTATAACGGATAGCGGTTCATCATCAGACTCATCCGAAGACATCTTATTGTGTTTATTATTACTTTAGATAAATTAAATTCAAGATAATCCTAGAAATAAGAAAATCCCAAGAACTTGTACCACAACCAAGCAATCAACGCTAATAGTAAACAAATTATTGTCAGACAGACAGACAGACAGTCAGAAAATAAATTTGGCACTTGACAGCTATCGATTTAACGATTGTCCTGAAATTCCGACAGCTGGACGGAAGAGCATTTCTTCCTCTCTTTCTGTCGTTTGCTATAACATATAGTTAGAAAAAGAAAGTCATGTCCTTCAAGTCATGCTAAATATCCGAACAGTACTAATAGTTGTTCTGTGCCAACCAAGAACTTATAGTGCCAGATCCTAGAAAAAAATAAGTTTTAATTGTACAATTTCCTAAATTCATTCCGATTTTTATTTTATAGGAAACGAGACCGAGAGGTATTTCGTATTTTTTTAGAAACAAAATTATATATTTTTATTTTCCAAAGACAGCTAAGATAGATTACTTATTAAAAATAACACGTTCCATTACCCAGTAAAAAAGTAAAAACATTTCTAAGAAATAGTTTACAAATGATGTTTTGCCAAACATTTTACGGTAGTAAAATCTGTTTGAAGAAGTATAATATTATTTCTCAATGAGCTTTATTAACGTTTCAGTTTCTGCAATAGTGTTATGATTGGAGTCAATTTGGACTGCATGAATCGAAACGTTCCGCAAAAATATCCTTTCGTGGCAGCCATTTTATAGAATTAAAGTTTGTCTATGGTGAGCCAAAGAAAGGCGAAGCTAAACAAAAGGCTAGCATGTAGATAGCATTTACTAAAATAACAGTAAAATTTGCGTAAATAGTGACTCGAAAGACTATTTTTTATGATATAATTAAGTGAACCAACAACTTTTATTACGTGTGTATCATATAAGTTCTTAAAATGAAGCACAATGCATCGTGTAATGGTGGCCATTAGAAGTAATAATTATGTATATTGGCATACTTACTGTTTTACGGACCAGCAAATAAAAATCTAAAGGATTAAACTGACTGGTTCACCTGAAGTTATAACTGACCAACATGTAAACTCAAGCGATATTTGTGATATGTGAGCAAGAAAAAGTGCCCAGTGTAAATAGACCATTTACCACGAACCATGGCCCAGAATCAGGGGGAGGTTCAAGTGGGAACACCGAACCAACCCGTGAAGGAGAAAGATATTTACGCCTGTCTGCCTGATATGCGGACGAACGGGCCGCTCGGACCCGACGAACCGTGTCCCGGAGGTGAAGAGCTCCGCTGGCTGCCCGCGCAATCCACAGACCGAGATCTGGTGATGTACTTGCGAGCTGCGCGCTCTATGGCAGCATTCGCTGGTATGTGTGACGGAGGCTCCCCGGACGACGGCTGTGTCGCCGCCAGCCGCGACGACACCACTATAAACGCTCTGGATGTGCTGCATGATTCGAGCTACGATCCCGGTCGTGCTCTACAAGCTCTGGTCAAATGCCCAGTGCCTAAAGGAATTGAGAAAAAGTGGACAGAGGAAGAAACAAAAAGATTTGTCAAAGGAATTCGGCAATTTGGTAAGAATTTCTTTAAAATTAGAAAGGACTTATTGCCTCACAAAGACACTGCTGAGTTAGTTGAGTTCTATTATCTGTGGAAAAAGACTCCTGGTGCTAGTAGCAATAGGCCACATAGGAGACGACGTCAGGCATCTCTGAGACGTGTGCGTAATACACGGAATTCTCGCGCTGGTACACCCAAAGAACAAACCCCGGAAGCTACACCTACAGTACCAGATACTAATGGTTCAAGACCCTCACCTAATCCTAAGGAAGCAGGGGAGATGAGTTCAGTTACAGAAGATGAAAATTCTGAAGAAGATAGTGATTCTAGGGATGCTGGTGAATTAGCTAAAGTTGATAATGTGAGACCAGATAACCGAGAGGACTCCCCAAGTAGAATGAGAACCCGAAATAAATCAAAAGAACAAAATACACCTACCAAACCTAATGGAAATAAGGGTCAAGATGAAAGTGATAATGATTCAAAGCCTAAACCTAAACAACCTAGTAAACCAAATGTACCAAGTCAAATTACTGTCACCTCTACCAACACTAACAATAATATACCTGAAAAAGTTCTTTCATCTCCAGCCAGCAAAGATATTAAGAAAAAGGTGCCAGTGGCAAATGGTGTAAAAGTAGATGTATCAAAAGTTAAGAAGCGTCTTCCAGATGATACAAAGGCAGAAAGTATTTTAGATGGTGATGTGCAGATGAAGAAGAAAAAGCCAGTTACACCTCCTGATAGTCCAGCTGAAAGTCTTACTAATGATAGTTTTCCTGCAATGGATGAAACAGAAACTCCGGAGCCTGAGCCAGAGGCTTGTGACTTTAGCTTTAATAAGACCAATAAAGAGAACACACAACAAAATAAAGAACCAGACCCAGAACAGCATGCAAAATCAGCTGATCCTACAGTTAAAATTGATAATAACTCTGAGCCTGTTATTAAAACTGAGAAAGATCCTTTACCTCCAACTTTCCAATTGGCAAATGAGAAAGATGACAGAAGTGCTCTTGATCTCAAAACAGATCCTAACACCACCACAAATAAACTACCCGAAACCATGGAACCAAGACCGCTTGTACTGCAAAATCCAATGTTTCCTAAAACTGAACTTATTATACCTAAAGTTACACCAATGTGTACAGATCCTATTGAGAAAATTAAAATCAAAGAGGAAATAGATACAGATGAGACAATGAATCTACAAAAAGATGACTATCCAAAAGATCCTTTATCACACAACTTCCCTGGACATCCGGTGAGCCAATCCAACAAACCACTTAATTTGGAAAACACAAACTTCTTTGTGAAAGATAGTCACATATACAATCCAAAATTAGGTCACAGTATTAAAATTGAAAATGTGCCCAATAATATTTTTAATCCATTAAATATAACAAAAGACAGTTCAATTATAAGAAGTGCCAAAGACTTTTCTTCTGGCATGCCACCATTTTATCCACCTAACATGAATTTTGGCAATGATCCTTCTAAACACAATCCACATATGAATCCTCTGAATCCTCTAAAGACAGTCATAAAATTAGAACCTAGGGATGAAGCTAGCGAAATGAAAAATCAAAACACCCCTGAAATTTTTACTGCTACTATTTCTTCAGCCAACAAAGTCGATTCTCCAAATGCCCCTCGGTTAGACTCATTACAGAGAATGAGTCCAACACCTACAAACCCACGCGGATCATCACCACCTCCGATGGAACATCCTACAACTTTGAATACGGAACCAATTTCACCAGCCAACTCACAAGAAAACAAAGAATCTGATGTTGATGATAAACAACCAACAGACCTGAAGACACAACCCATGCCTAAGCTAGATGCCCAGAATAGCAATTTAAGACCACCCTCATTTTCACATCCAGTGAGACCAGAAAACCTTGGAATAAGATCAACAGAAGCTTCTATTACACCAGTTTCTGTCCAAAACATGCCACCACCACTCAGTCAGCCTTCTATAACTGGCTTGCTACCTCCAGGACCAATCATATCCGTTGGAAGTGGTGCTAACATTGGGCCTTATGGGTTTATGCCTACTGCGTTATATGGTCATACAAATCATCCTGGGCATCCGGGACATCCAGGACTTGATAAGCCTGGTTCAATGCCCCCTCTCATGCAACATCCACCAACCCACAGTTTACAGGGAAGTAATCTTATTCAAAGTTCTAACAATCAAAGTGATGCCTCAATGCCACAAGACCTGAAAATCAAGCAAGAGGTACCTGACAATGTACCAGCTAATTTGTCCACACAGCAAGTAGATCCACTTCAATCACTCAAAGAAGTCAAAGTGCCAGGATATCCTATCGGAAGTGCCATAGCCCAACATTTGAATACCGAGAGGGACAGAGAATCCATATCTAGTGTTGAAAATAACAGTAGACCACCGAGTCAACCTACTAATGAGAACAGCAATATGGGCCCCAGTGCATTCCTTGGACCAAGGATTGAAAGTATAAAGAAAGAGCCTGACTTCTTACACCAACCTCATTTACCACCTACTTCTACAAGTCAGAGCAGCAGTTCAGAATCTTCAAATCACGTACCACCAGTGAAGAGCCCACACACGCCGACGCCTATCAAAAGTCAACCAGGTCACAATGGCGCACCAATGCATATTTCTCACTCATCCTCTACAACATCACCGTTCTCAAGGCATATGACAAGCCCCTCGCAGCCGAGACAAATCTCAGCTTCGCCTGTTCAACCGAACACTCCAGTATCGCATTCAGCGCTCAACTTGATGAATCCTACGCCATTGTCAATACCAGCTACAATACCTGGCCCTGTGATGCACTCTGGCCAGCAACCACACCCGTTTGCGTCGCCGCTGCATCACCCACATTTGCTCCACCCATCTATTTTTCAATTATCTGCAGCAGCGGCTCACGCTATGCACCCATATTACCCACACCCGCATCCTGGGTATTCAATGCCTTATCCATATCCTTATGGACCACTACCTCAACCACACCCAATACCGCCTATGCACCCTGCGGTAAGCCAGGCAGGACGCCATGAGCCAGTAAAACCGTCGACGATAGAATCTACGACGATGCTCAGCTCACATCACAGTCACAGCACCAGTTCTTCAGTCACAACGAGATCGCTTCGAGAAATTTCTGAAAGCGCCGAAGATCCACGAAATCCTAACACGACAACTGAGAGACATCAACTGCACGAGACTACGATGACTCACCATCACTCGACAAGTCATCACAGCGCGGTGCATACCAGTACCGAGAAGCAGCCAAGTCACGTAGGCGGAGGCACCAACCACACGCTATCGATATCTCATTCGACTTCGAGTAGCTCGTCGCAATCAATCCAGCACAAAATTAATACTCAGCAGAAGAGTAGTTCTCATTCAAACTCGCCACATCACTTGTCGGCAAGCGTTTCTCAGACGACCAGCTCGTCGTCCAGCGTCAATCTGAACAACCACAACCACACGCATCACCACTCGCACCACCTGGCGCACCACCCCGAGAGGCTCTCGCCGGCCGACTCCATGCTCATGCGTCATCATCCCAAAATGCTTCCTGGCAACCCGAACCATTTGATGATACAGCCACCGTCGATGGGGCATCCCATGGGGCTCGGTCTTCCACCAGGACCCGGGCCCAGTTCTATTGAAAGCCTTCGTTTACACGCGCAGGCTGCAGCCGGACTGCAGGGATCACATCCTAGACCCGGCTCGCCTCACCAGCTTCCTCATGGTCATCCTCACTTGAGAGGTCCTCCGCGACCGATGCAGGATGAAAATCCTGAGCTTAAACTTGAAACTCAATCACAGCCTGAGGAGGAAGAAATCCCGAGCCCGGCGCATATACCACATGGCCCAAGTCCCGAACCGAAGATTGAGGATACTGAATGTCACAGATCTCAATCAGCCATTTTCCTCAGGCATTGGAATCGTGGTGATTATAACTCGTGCACAAGAACAGATCTCATCTTTAAACCAGTGCCAGAGTCTAAACTTGCTCGAAAACGAGAGGAACGCCTTAGAAAGCAAGCTGAACGGGACAGAGAAGAACGGGAAAAAATAGCCCAACAAGCACACAGAAAGATCGCAACTCCAGAAAAACCAGAGACAAAGCCGCCATCAAGAGGTGCCATCGAAACGATATCATCTCCATATGATCGATTCCCGCGGCCACCTGGATACCCGGACACGCCAGCACTCCGCCAATTATCAGAGTATGCACGACCTCACGCTGGGTTTAGTCCAGGCAATCTGCCGCGCCATTGCATGGACCCAATGCTGCAGTATCAGCTCAGCTCTATGTACGGCGCCGCCGGCGCGCGAGAACGGCTCGAACTTGAACACCTCGAGCGAGAAAAGCGAGACAGGGAGATTCGAGAACTACGTGAACGAGAATTAAACGACAGACTGAAGGAGGAGCTGCTGAAAAATAACGTCGGGCCGCGAGCACTCGACCCGCACTGGCTGGAGATGCACCGGCGGTACGGCATGCCGCCGCCACCGCCGCAGGGCGCCATCCCCGTGCAGTTCGGGCTGTACCCGCCTGGGCACGGGCCGGGGACGCTCTCGCAGCTGGAGCGCGAGCGGCTGGAGCGCCTCGGCATCCCGCCGGCGGGTGGCCAGCAGCAGTCCGTGCCCACCACCATGTCGCAACAGCACCACGGGCACCACCCGCACCCCGGCGTGGCGGCGGCGCAGCTGGAGGCGGCCGAGCGGCTGGCGTTGGCCGCCGACCCCATGGTGCGGCTGCAGATGGCCGGCATCAACCCGGAGTACCACGCGCACACCCACGCGCACACGCACGCACACTCACACACGCACCTGCACCTGCATCCTGGCCAGCAGGCGGCGGCGCAGGCGCAGCAGGAGGCGGCGATGGCGCTGGGCCAGTACCGGCCACTGCCGCACCCCGACCTGCTGGGCCGGCCCTACGCCGAGCAGCTGGCGCAGCAGGCGGCGGCGCACGAGCAGTTGCAGCGCCAGCTGATGCTGGAGCGCGAGCGCGGCTTCCTGCACCCGGCGCACCACGACGACTTCATGCGCCAGCAGCGCGAGCGCGAGCTCAAGGTGCGCGCGCTGGAGGAGGCGGCGCGCGCCTCGCGGCCCTAGTGCCTGCGCCCCTAGTGCCTGCGCCGCGCGCTCTAGGCGCCGCATACTAACTCTCCAAGTGTTCACGCGCCGCCCTCCGGATCGGGCGGGCGATGTTTTCGAGTGTGACGATACCTGTAATTTATATTTATGACGATAGGGCCGTACCTTAAGTATTTAAGTTTTTATAATATTTTTTATAGTTGCATGGTCGTGTAGTACGCTTATTTTCCATGCTCAAATTTATTTCTTACCTACTAGTCATAATTAAAATTTTATTTGTGAATGAAATAAACAGTCACACGTTTTTACGTAGGCTATTTAGATTAAATTATTGTTTATTTTGAATAACATAATAGTCTCGATCGCTACTGGTGTGGCCCGATCGCACACTTGACAATTAAAGGAACTGTGTCACATGACGCTACTGACGCTAACCGCAGTCGTGCCACACCAGCAACTTTCGAATGAAATCATAATGCAAATAAATAAGGGTGCTGGTTAGCATTCATGTGAATGGACCACATGATTACAGTAATTATGTTCAATGTAAACTACATTGCTTTTTTATGTTCATGACATAATAATATATATAACTATATATAAGTGTTTATTTATGTATGAGACAGAGTAGGGACTGTGTGGACTTGCCTTTCTAATCAACTTGCCTTTTACGTATTGTCCCGTAGTGACTTTCTCGCTCTGTATAATCCTAAGGAACTCCTATTTCACTTAAATTATTTACATTTTGAATAGAAATATATATTTTCAAATAGTACCTATCTAGCTCTCAATGAGACAATGTGAGTATCGATCGAGTGATAATGTAGAACATTCAGTGCGGCATGAGAGGCAATCGTTTGTGGAACTAATTACGCTCACATATCAATTATAAGATTGAGGTATCGCCGGCGCCGTGAGAAGATTGTTACTAATTGATATGTTGCCTTCAAATGTTGATATTGGCCGAATGCAATAATTCTATATTAGTAATGAAAGGTGATTATGGCCTTGGTGTTGTAAAAGATCGTTTTGTACAGATTGTGATGGAATATTTTATTGAATGCAATTTAGTTCTTTTATGTTCACTGTTGTATGGGATTCGTTCTCAGTTATGGCTGCTAATGATACGGTACGAGCATAATGCGTGCGTTTTGTATAATGAGCGAAAATAACCAATGTCGGTCCGTGCCATTTTACGGATAACGCTATTTTTATTGCATTTATTTATCCCAGTTACTTTACTGATATCCAATTTAACTTAATGTCTATTTCAACTAAATTGCACGTGACAAATTATGTTATTTTTTTACTTCCGGGTTCCGACACATTCAAAATAATCGGTTCTACTATCAAGAACGACACTTAACACGTTTACGTGTAGCTATGTCTCTGATCTAATGATTTTGTTTTCTCTTTTATCTGAATCGATAAAAATAGGCACATCATCATGTCGATCTAGATTTTAAAACTGGTACTTAGCAGTCAATAGTTGAGAACTGAATGTCACTGCTTCAATTGCAGATGCACTCTGCAATTGAATTTGCAGAGTGCATCTGCAAATTCAATTAATTGAACTTTCAGTAGGTTTACAAAAACTTATCAGCATAATTAGGCAACACTGTCAGACTATCTTTCATTTTGATGTGAAATGTTCTTTCTCTCTCACGTGTTTATAGAGAAAGTAGGGTAACAGGTCAGACCCTTTGCCTGGGACAAGTCGGAGAACCGACAAGTTTAAATTCTTGACTGAAACTCGCCAAAATCCCTTTATTTCGCAGACTTAAGCTAACACTAAAATGTACTTTACGTTTGAGAAATACAAGGTTATTTTGTGCCCTAACAAAGTATTTATATTGTTTTGATTTGTATCGATAGTTGATTAACACTAACACAAAATTAAGTACTTATACAATTGAAATTATTTTGATCTTGACTCTATTCTGTGTAATAATAATACTAATGAGTGGTTAAATATTCTTGTAAATTTTAAGAGATGTAATTAACGCCCGTTGTACACATTCAGTAACTCTGCACTAAATGTATTATAAATTCCCTTTGTAAGAAATAGGCGCTGTTAGAAACAATTCTAAAGTTATATTGATTATATAGAATTAACTTTCACAATGTCGCTTCGTAGGTGTTATGTTAATAATGCCATAGTTACTTTCTGTATCTAAAAAGAGAAAATGAGTATTATTTTTAGAGACAAATTATATCTTAAATAATTAAGAGGTTGCGTGTCGGTTTAAAAACTTCATTTATTTAGACAATAAGGTTAAATGGATGTCTTAGTGCTTTTGTGTAAATTTTTTTGAATAATATATGTGAAAAATTCAATTTTGTTTTTTTTTTTCGTTTCTTGACCTTAGTCCAACTTTATAATATTTGTGATGAAAAATAAGCTTGGTATTCTTAAAAAAACATCGAAGAATAGCTAGGTCTCGAATCGGAGTAAAATTATTTCAAATTACGGGAGAGGGGACAGTATTTAGGGATGAATTGTTGACTTCGTCTGAGTTTGCGGGGGCTCACTGCAAACTACAGAACTTTAATCGGCCGATAGTTTTGTCGAATTGAAAACTACATTATTTACCCAACCGTAATGTGCGCACTTGCATATTTCCTCCTTCCTCATACTGATTAAAAGCCCGACCAAACTACCGGTTGATAAGAAGTTTGCCAAATAGTTTTTGCAAGGACTCTTATTATGATTTCGTTTGCCATCTGTCCAAATGCAGAATCCTGTAGAATAGATGCAAAGAAGCAGACTATCCGTATTAATTGTTGACTCCATAGATCTACATAATCATTGATTCTATAGGCCAAATCTAATCGCTTCATTTATACCTAGGTACCTATCAGACTTCTTGCATGGAAGTTACCAAATAAGAAAGAAAAAAAACCCAAGAAAATTGTAATGACGTCTAGTCAAATTTGTGGCAGAATTTCTGTCAAAAGCAAACAATATTTTCTTAGTTTCTATCAAGGATTTTAATAGGTACTTGTTTTATTAATGGGAGTTGTAGAATAAGTTTTTCCTGCTTAGGTAACTAGGCGATAGTTGGATCGATAACATAGGACTGCTGACACGCTACAGGAAATAAACAAAAATAATATTATTATGCAAAATGGGTCATGTGAGCAATACTGGATTACTAGCAGTTCCTCCGAAACCTACGTTTATAAGGCAAAAGGTTAGTACAGCAGCCTTTTAAGTTATCATTCAAGTTACCTATATTACAAAACAGCACCCTTTGTTTACCTACAGTAAACAAAACCAAACTTCTCCAATTTTTGCGTAAGTAATTTGTCGCAAGGAAAAGCTCTGCCTCAGCTCTACCTTTTTACCCGACTGCCGAAGGAGGTTAATGTGTTTAACAGTATGTATGTATGTTTGTTCTTAAGTGGCGTTCTAGAGGCCAAACTCGTTGGGCGATTTTGATGATTCGTCAATCGATTCGTCTTAACCTTGCGAGTGTCACTGGCTAAATTAATATTGAAAAGTGGCACGGAAAAATGTAAGATTTTGGGTGCCATAGTAGATATTGTGGGGGCCCAAATATTTTTTCCTGCCGAACCCGTCGATCTCCAAAATATATAACACATAGGTACCTATAAGTATATAGTGTGTGCAGTCGGAGCATACTTCTGGTTTTAGTCAGCCAGCTCGCGAATATGTAGGTATCCTCCGACTACACATTATGATTTTCTTCTTAATTACGTCTTTTTAGTTCGCTTCTTAAGGGCCTTCCACCGCTTTAGTGCCGTAAAACGGTTACTTTCTAAAGCATCCTCCTTATCTAGGTTAGTTTGAAAAAATAGAATTATTGATTAATGTACATTAACTATTTGTGCAACAAAATTTTTAACAAAACGATATTTTATCGCTACTTTTGGATATTCCTCCAAAACGACTTGGATGTTTAGAAATATTTAACACAGCTAAATTGTTGGCTAGAATTTCTTCCTATCTAAAAAAGCATATGTAAATCAAAGAATATTTTGCAAAACGGAGATCCAATATTGATATTCTAGCACCGAACAGGCGCACAGCCAGTACCCACTGCGTTAACACCGGGGTAATATACGCCTTAAACAGTCAGGTTTTTTAATGAAATAAATAAATGTTTGCTTCCCTGTTTTTGTTTCGATTGGTATTTTGTAAAGAGTTTATACAGCTTCATCAACTTGAACCAATATTTTTTAAAGAATTTCTTAAGAAAATGAAGGCAAACAAACACGTTTTATGTTAACTACCGGGAATATTTAGTTTTTTTTATTGCTTGTCTAACAGCTTCGATGAAGAGCGACCCTTTTTCTTACATTTCAGCATTCTGTTTTCTTTACCTGTCCTAATTGGGGTCAGCGTGACACGTCTTTTCTTATACTTCTCTGTCAGTAGGTAGTCATCCCCTTTTCTAGATATAGGTAGGTACTTACTTATCATCTTTTACCTGCATGGCCCGTCCGTCGTTCCTTGCTAAATTTATATGCACGTCCAAATATCTTTTTATTTCTAATAATGCCTTTGAACCCTTTCAGAGCATAATAGAACTGCGCTGCGATGTGTCTCCAGCCCCATTCATGCTACGGCCGTACGCTGGCCTCTACAACCCGTTTTCTCATGCCTGTTCCGTACTCTGCAACCATCCTGCTGATATCGAGGCTAGGGATGTCGTCAAACGGGCGAAGGATAACTGGGTATGTTGATTGTGTAAATAAGTAGAACTAGTCAGATTAACGGGCCGCATCAGAAACACAATGCTGCGCTCCAAAACACAACTCGACGTTACCCAGAAAGCAGCCAAGTTAAAATGGGACTGGGCTGGACACGTCTACCGCATGTCCAACGGTTCTTGGACTAAATAAACCACAATGTGGGTCCCGGAAAATGTTAGGCGACACCGCGGCAGACCCAGGCGAAGATGGCGGGATGAACTTGATGCCTATCGACAGGATTGGTCCGCAATTGCCCTAAACCGAGAGGATTGGAAGGAAGAAGGGGAAGCCTTTGCCCTGCAGTGGGACAGAATAGGCTAAAATAATAATAATAAATAATAATAACTATAGACAAGGCTTTCGGTAGTGGGGAGGGCAGAAGCGGAAAGAAATATCGTGAAACGGGATAAGGATAGCGTGGTATGTTGGTACATAAGTATCTACTTTAGATTTTGCACAAGCCTTTTGGTTATGGGGGTAGGCAGAAGCTGAAAGGAATGTCGACAAGTTTGTTTATTTTGTAAATAGGAAAAAAAACTTTTTGCAAAAAAATATTACCGGCTTCCAAATATCAAACTACAAAGTGAAAAATAACTTAATTTTTTGAAGTCAGTGTCTTTCGTAGGTACCATTTTTTTGCGTTTTGGACACCGACTTCAAAAAATTAAGTTATTTTTCACTTTGTAGTTTTATATTTGGAAGTCGGTAATATTTTTTTGCAAAAAGTTTATTTATTTTTCACTTTTTAGTTGTACGTACCTAATAGGCAAGTTAGTAAGGGAACTATTTCGACAGAATAGATTTCATGAAACTTGAACATAACCGGTGAAATGAAAGATCTGCTTACCCCTTAAGAGCGAATTGGCGTGATGTTATGTTATGAAATGTTATAAACAACAAACACACATGCGATTGCAGCAATCCCGAGAGATTTGCTGTTATTTATTGAAGAGTTCTGTTGTATATCTCCGAAGTTCTTCATCAGATCTTCACCAAATTAAAATGGGACCAATTTCGGAACATACTTTTCCAAACAAAAAAGAATTTCCAAAATCGGTCCATAATTGACGAAGATATCGGTGAACATACAAAAAAAAAAAAAAAACAAACTTGAAGTCGAACATAGAACCTCCTCCTTTTTGGGAAGTCGGTTAAAAATAGGTAGGTACTTACCAAGTATTGACCAAATCAGGCTTAGTAAGTACTAGGCTTTTGTTTATGGGAGTAAGCAGAAATGGATATGAATGTCGTGAAACGGGATAAGAATACTGAGTACGTTCTTCATCATCATCAGCCTTTATGTGCCCACTGCTGAAACACAGGCCTTCTCTCTGTGGGAGGGTACGTTTAAGTCAATGAATATGCTATTGTACTTACAGATAACTAACCTGACGAAAGTCTGAGAATTGATCCAAAGACAGATGAATATCAATATCAATGATATTCAAATAAACAGATATGTTATGAGTGCGCGCATTGTGAAGACTCAAATAGGTCATAATTCAGTCATTAGTTTTATGTCACGCATGGCGAAGAACAATAGGCTTTGTTCAAACAAAAACAAAATAAAAAAATTCCATCGTGTGTATTTAGAAATTGTACCAATTATGATACCAAAGTACTTTAAACAGAAGGGAGCTCATACCGTATGTAAGTACGCAATACGCCTCAATTTACCAATTTATTTAATTTTTTTCCTAATATTCTGTTATTTGGAGGTTAGAAAAAGATAACAACATTGGTGGTCAGAATAATGTTTGTTTACATTCACACGCAAGTGACAAACACTAGTTGTCTCTTTTTTTCTTGTTGGTTGAATCAAGCCATCCCTTTCGACTTGTAGTGAAATGTCAGATGAATAAAAAGTGTGTATGTGTGCTGCCGCTGCTGCGCGGAATACTTTTTTTCAATTGTTTTGTGAGTGTATAACGTATCTGTTTATTTGAATATCATTGGTCAATCTTAATATATATAAATCTCGTGTCACAATGTTTGTCCTCAATGGACTCCTAAACCACTTAACCGATTATAATAAAATTCGCACACCATGTGCAGTTCGATCCAACTTGAGAGATAGGATAGTTTAAATCTCAAATTATAGTCGCAATTTTAATTTATTGCTAATTATTTGTCTGTTATTATTTGACAGTCAAAATAACATGACGCTATAACTCCAGAACGCACGAACCGATTTCCACGGTTTTGCATTCGTTGGAAAGGTCTCGGGCTCCGTGAGGTTTATAGGGTAAGTAGGGTAGGGTAGGTAGGGTAGGGTAGGGTAGGTAGGGTAGGGTAGGTAGGGTAGGGTAGGTAGGGTAGGTAGGGTAGGTAGGGTAGGGTAGGTAGGGTAGGGTAGGTAGGGTAGGGTAGGTAGGGTAGGTAGGGTAGGGTAGGTAGGGTAGGGTAGGTAGGGTAGGGTAGGTAGGGTAGGGTAGGGTAGGTAGGGTAGGGTAGGCAGGGTAGGGTAGGTAGAGTAGGGTAGGTAGGGTAGGGTAGGTAGAGTTGGGTAGATAGTGTTAGGTAGGGTAGATGAATGTTTGGTGTTTTTATGGCAAAACAAAGTTTGCCGGGTCAGCTAGTATAAATATATATATAAGTATATGATCCTATTTACAGGTAGAAGGCAGAGGACATTACTTTCAAGAAGATTTGTCAAAGTTCCATGATGGCGGTGGCGACAAAGATAATAAAAATAGGACACCACATGATATTTTTACTGAAGATATGTTTAGGAGGTAAGTTTTTTTCCCTCGTTTGTCACGACGCCTTGGCGTCTGACTATTGTTTCGATAATTATCCCAGATGAGTGAATATCTACCTACCTACTAATATAAGCTTCTGTGTATTACGTAAAAGGGTAAGTAGAAGCCAGAGGGTGTAGTACCTACTTAAATACCCATATTGTCAAGCTTGTTTCCATTAAACTATAGGTACTTAATTTCTTATTTCCATCTCAAAAGTCTTCCCAGACCTGGCGAAGTGGGTAAGTTACCTATAGTACCTTTTTCAAAATAAAAATAAACCTTGCCTTTATTGAAATAAAGTTAAAAATTAATCTGTAGATACGCCGAGACTGACTCAAGGCCCCTCACTCCAGCGCCAACGCTCGCTAGCGGCAAATCCAGAGGGTCTCGTCGATGTCTCACACCGGACCAGCCTCATCAGAGAACTACCATCGTGTTGGATCTAAGAAGAAGTCACAGCCAGGTGAGCTCAATTCCCTAATAAATCCTCCTTTCCCATCAATTATATGATCACTAATAAAAATCTTTTCAATGATCGAAGGTTTACATAAACAAATATAGTAGTAGTCACAGCGGATTTTGTGTCTCTGAAGTTATAGGCTCTGCGAACAATTGTGCAAGAAACAGTTCGACATCGAGTATACTGCATGAGTAAGCGAGATATGACGATACGACAAATGTAAGCGAGTGAAAGTGGCAGTTATACAATGCTATCTTCAACTTCAACATTGATACAAAAAGTTAATTAAAAATACAAAAAACCCGACTGCTTAAAAAGCGAACTAAAAAGACGTAAACAAGAAGAAAATCATGCTGTGCAGTCGGAGGATACATCTGGTTTTGGTCAGCCAGCTCGCGAACATGTATCCTCCGACTGCACAGCATGATTTTCTTCTTGTTTACGTCTTTTTAGTTCGCTTTTTAAGCAGTCGGGATTTTTGTATTTTTTAATTAGCTTTTTTTATTTGCTACTTTTTAGTATTTTTTTTTAATTTGGGTACATTTAAACATATAAGTGTCATATATTTTTGAAATCACCTCTTAAAACCCTTTATTTTGATACCCCACACGATGGGTTTGGAAGAAAAAAAAAATTGTCACTGAACTCCTCCTAAACGGATGGACCTATTTGAATGAAATTTTTGTATGCGTTTGGGTGGCGCCACAGGTGGTTTATGTTCACAATAGGGTAGGGTAGGGTAGGTAGGGTGGGGTAGATACAGTAGTAGATGAATATTTGGTGTTTTTATGGCAAAACAAAGTTTGCTGGGTCAGCTAGTATGTTGTACAGAAATTAAAGTATAGATTATATCTACTAGCCGTAAAAAGTGGTTTTTTTCTGTTCAAAAAAAAAATGTGTGAGTGTACTTTATTATAATTTGTTATTATAACAGAAACAGTGGGTAGTGAGCGCTTAAATTATGAGTAAACTGCTATTCAAGCGGCGTCAGTTAGTAAGAGAGCACAGATTACCTCCCAAGGTTGGGAGGTAATCTGTGCTGTGTGTAAGAGAGCTATCGTCATGGTGCGTCACGGAGATAATAGTGATGGTGCAGTTGTGAATATTTTTATGAAATCTTTTAAAATGGATACATAATTGATAAGTAATTAATACACTGATAAGTGTAATGTTTTGAGGTTAATTCGAAATGGTGTGTAAAAAAAATTCAGTTTTATAGCTTGGTTACATTCAGACTACAGGTGCTGCGCGAAAGCTCTAAGCCAGGGTCTATCAAAAGTGGAGTCAATAAGCAATTTGGTTGAGTTGAGGGACTGAGAGCGATTTAAAATAGGATTGAATGAATTTAGAGCTTTTAAACTTTTGTTTATGGTTAATTCAGTGCAGATTCAGTGTTTTTGTTCCTGTTAAGTTCTTGATGGTCAGTGGGTCGTCTTAGGATCGGAATTGCGATTAAATATTTAGGTAACTGATAATAAAATTGTGCATAAATATTAAGGTAGGATTGAAACACGTTACGTAATCTAGAAATTATCAATGTTTACACAAGCCTATTGGGTACCGACGTTTTCTGGTAAACAGAATGCCTTCGATTTTTTTGCTCCAGTTTACAGGTTTTAAAATATTGGCTGTGTGATTACTACTTCAACGTCTTTATGGGAAGTTGTGTGTTTACACACAGCCTTTAATTTAGTGTTGATTTTAGATTTACCAGTTATCCCCTTGAGTGCATTTTTGGGAACTTTGTTTTCCAGAATCAATTGTTTTTCTATTGTGTCTTCTAATTAGCACTCAAGGAATTAGAGTTGTTAAAGTTTTTGCAAACTAAAGTAGGTAATTCAATATTATTTTTTTTGTACTTAATATCTCTTGTACCTACAACATTTTACCAAAATAAATGATTTAGATTTGATTTTTTCGTTACGATCTGTTTGAATTCTTAGACAAACCTTTTATTTTATCAGGAAACAATCTACTACCACGGCTACGCGACTTCAGACGTTACAGCTGGTCAGAACACCAGCCCGACGTGCGACAGGTCAACATTACCATCCCTGAACCTGTCAGATGGAGCTCACAACCGTCTCCTCAAGGGTCAGAGTGAACAGCTGCCCCCTCTGGCTTCACCCGTCGTGCTGTCTAAGAGATCCATTCCCGTGAAAGAGCCGCAAAGCGTCAGGAATGCGAAAAAGGTAGGTTCAGACCATTTTGGACTTTATTTCAACTTGAGCAAAGTTGAATTTTATTTAGCTCTAAAACAATCTGACCCGGATACGCAACCTCAGACGTGACAGCAGGTCAGAACACCAGCACGACTTGCAAGAGGTTGACCTTATTACCCTTCCTGGAACTGTCAGATGTTGCCCACAACACAATTCCTCAAGGGGCAGAGTGAATAACTGCCCCCCCCTTGTCTCACATGTCATGCTGTCCAATCAATACACGTGATTCGAGGATCAAAGGATCAGGAATGCCAAAAAGGTAAGCTTAAATTATATAGGACTTTATTTCAACGTGGGCAAGGTTGAATTTTATTTGGCACTGAAAAACTCGCTTAGAGCAAATTCGCTTATTCGAATATGAACTTTGTTGTTTGTTAAATAAGGTTCATACTACTTCATACTCGTAAGAGTCAGTAACTTATCTCCCTATCCCCCCCCCCTTCCAAGTTACAAACGTTTCATATCGAATCTCTTTCTACAATCGTTAACGCCTTCTATTTGTATGGTCTGACCATGTGACTTAACGTTCAGATAATGTGTCGTGCCCATACATTGATTCGTTAGTGTTATCGATTGTAGATTGTCAACTTGGCTACAGGTGCTGGAGTGGCAACTGCAGGTGCTGTTTATTAACCGACTAGCTGACCCCCGGGGCTTCGCTCCCGTCAACTGGCTATCTACCTACCTATCCTGCCCACCCTGCCTACCCTGCCTACCCTGCCAACCCTGCCTACCCTGCCTACCCTGCCTTCCCTGCCTATCCTGCCTTCTCTGCCAACCCTGCCTAACCTGCTAACCCTGACTGCCCTGGCTACCCTGCCTAGCCTGCCTACCCTGCCTACCCAGCCTACCCTGCCTACCCTGCCTACCCTGCCTACCCTGCCTACCCTGCCTACCCTGCCTACCCTGCCTACCCTGCGTACCCTGCGTACCCTGCGTACCCTGCCTACCCTGCCTACCCTGCCTACCCTGCCTACCCTGCCTACCCTGCCTACCCTGCCTACCCTGCCTACCATGCCTATCCTGCCTACCCTGCCTACTATGCCTACCTTGCCTACCCTGCCTACCCTGCCAACCCTGCCTACCCTGCCTACCCTGCCTACCCTGCCTACCCTGCCTACCCTGCCTACCCTGCCTACCATGCCTATCCTGCCTAGCCTGCCTACTATGCCTACCCTGCCTACCCTGCCTACCCTGCCTACCCTGCCAACCCTGTCTAACCTGCCTACCCTGCTGCCAACCCTGTCTAACCTGCCTACCCTGCTGCCAACCCTGTCTAACCTGCCTACCCTGCCTTCTCTGCGTATCCTGCCTACCGTGCCTACCCTGCCTACCCTGACTACCCAGCCTACCCTGCCTACCCTGCCTACCCTGCATACCCTGCCTACCATGCCTACCCTGCCTAACCTGCCTACCCTACCTACCCTGCCTACCCTGCCTTCCCTGCCTATCCTGCCTATCATGCCTACCCTGCCTACCCTGCCTACCCTGCCTATCCTGCCTACTCTGCCTACCCTGCCTATCCTGCCCTGCCAACTATGCCTATCCTGCCTACCCGGCCAACCCCGCCTACCATGCCTACCCTGCCTACCCTGCTTACCCTGCCTAGCCAGCCTAGCCTGCCTACCCTACCTACCCTGCCTACCCTGCCTACTTTGCCTACCCTGCCTACCCTACTTTCCTACTATTTTTATCTATCATCAATGTTTTTCTCAGCGCACGCCAAAGAATGAATTTTATAGGCAACATTTTCCTACCTTGGGTTACATTATTGCAATTTGCATAAGGATCTCTAATATTTTTGAAAATTTATTATAGCCTATGACACTCAGGAATAATGTAGCTTTCTACTGGTGAAAGAATTTTCAAAATCGGTGCAGTAGATCCAGAGATTACCCCTTACAACGTCACAAACTCACAAACTCACAAACCCACAAACTTTACCTCTTTATAATATTAGTATAGATTAGCATATTCTTTATTCAAAATCTATAAAGAAAATTTCGACCTTATTATTATAAAATTCGTTTTGTTTGAATTTAGAATATTGTGTCGAATTTTATAAAAATAAGGCCTTTTGAATTTTGATCATTGTATTGTGTCGAGATTTATAAAAATAAATGCCTTTTGAATACAGAATGTAGGTTGTAAGCAATCGTTAAACAGTGTCGAGATTTTCTACAAATAAGGGCGCTAGATGAGATGGGGATACATTTAATAATCATAGCAACTTATGCGTGCTACGCATCTACTAGTATCGAACAATTCTAATTATCTACACTGATTTCCTACAGTAATAGACGTAGACTGTTTCCAAATCCGTGGAAAAGCGTATCGTAATACGTTTAAGATTGCGTTAATAGACGAAACTTGTTATTATGAATACACCATGATGTTACGGTATTGCCATACAGTATGCAGAGATATGGCTCCATCGATTATTATTATTTTCATTTGTTTAAGCCACGTAAGTCACTAGCCACTGCCTCGTGGGTTGCAAAGGCCGTTCCCGGTGCGGGCAGTGTTATTGGGTTTCTCCATTTTTCAGTAGCAGCCCGGAGTTTGGACTTTTGCTCCCTATTACATGGGACAAAACTTTGTAACAAAAATATTTAACCGATTTCCAAAGCAAAACATTACAAAGCGTAAAATAACTTTCTTTTCCGAAGTCGGTGCATGTCTTGGACTAGAGCCACGTAATATACCGGTAGACCCTGTGCTCTCATCGCTTGCCATACCAGGTTTCGTGGCACTCGGTCAAACGCCTTCTCAAGGTCTATGAAGATAAGGTGCAAATTTTCACTGTTGGCCCTATGCTTTTCCATGATGATTCTAACTGTTTGGATGGAATCGGTTGTAGTATTGATGGCGTAAAACCCTATTGGTTTTCTGAAATGGCAACATGGTTCAAGAAGCGGTTGTTTATTTTCTTTCCCATATTTTGAGGGTATGAGAAGTGAGTTTTATAACCCTATAATTCACGCAGGCGCTGACGTCACCTTTGTTCTTATAAAAGGGCACCAAGTAACTCGTAAACGAAGTCGGTGTCTTTGTTACCTATTGTTTTTCATTTTTCGAAACCGAATTCGTATTTTTTTTTTTTAGTTATGGTAGATACCTCAAATTACCATGAAAAACATTTATCGACAAAGAAGATCTCACGAGGATTTCAATAAGCCCAAACACGATTAGGTTACATTGTTTTATTTCGGAGTTGAAGTGCCTATACCTTCCGGCTTCATCATGAGATCAGTTCGATGGTACTATTTTCATAAGTAGGTACCAATTATTTATAAGTATTTGCTTCATCATAGTCAGCTAACTATTCGAGATATCTGTGACATAGTTTTTATCACTAAGGAGTTCCAGTGACAGTCTGCCATGTGGTCTTTTTCATCAGTTCCACTTTACCAAATTATACTTTCTCAGTTCAAAAGCTTGCATTGTTGATGAAAATACCAAAATCGTTATATATATGCCTATAAGATTTCAGGAGTTTCCTCGATTTCTTTAGGATTCCATCATCAAATCCTGACCTCAAACAAAAGAAGAATTTTCCAAATCGGTACAGGCGTCTTTGAGTAATCGGGTAAAATACAAAATAAAATAAAAAAAAGATTCCGACGAATTGAGAAACACTTTTTTTTTTTATGTCGGTTTAAAATTTACATGAAACGTGGGTGTAATATAGCTGCACTTCTGCCTTACCCTTCAAGAAATACAGGCGTGATGTCTGTCAACACAATCAACAAATCAATCTTAAATCTTCTCACGTCAACTATTCAATTTTATTCGCCCAGTACCTACCTAGGTAGTGACATCCTTTGCTTCACTCAAGTCCTCGGGGGCGCAGGTAGTGAGTGATGCAAGACGAGAAGAGAATATGCACCAAACTGGTGTTTTGTTACCACTTACAGGAGCGCAAGCCGATGGATTAAACAATCCTAACACTTATGTGTTCTTTGACCTCATGAAGTTCAGATTAAAGTAATTACTCTGTAGGCGGCCGGTAGCAAGTATTTGTCGTATGTCAGGCGACAAATCTTCTAATAATACTATTTCACAATTAGGAATTGAGCTAGAACACGATTTGCTGTAAAAATCATTGAACATCTTTAAAATAGGCATAAAATGCTAGGTTCATTCTATGTTCCAAATACAAAATCTCATTCTTCAGGATCGATGGTTCAATAAATTATAATCGTTTTTTTAATATTTTTAAATTATTGCCCAAAAAGGAGGAGGTTTTACAGTTCGACCATAAATATATTTTTTTTTATGTGTGTTTGCGGATAACTTCGTCGTTTATGAACCGATTTTGATGATTCTTTTTTTGTTGGAAAGAAGTTATCCCAAGAGTGGTACCATGATAAGGAAACCAGGACCTGACGATGGCATTCCAGAGAAATCGAGGGCACTCATCAAATATTATAGCGTTTTTGGTATTTTTATCAACAATGCAATCATTTACACTCGGAAAGTGTCATTAGGTGAAATGGGACTGATGAAGAAGACCACAGATGGCCACTGGAACTCCTTAAAGGCAAAGCGACTATGATGAAGCAAATACTTATAAATAAATGGTACCTACTGTTGAAAATGGTAACCTCGAACTGATCTGACGATGAAGCCGGAAGGTAGGCACTGGAACTCCGAAATAAAATAATGGATCCTAGTCGTGTTTGGGCTTATTGGAATCGTCATGTGATTTACTTTGGTTATAAATGATTTGCATGATATTTGGAGGTACCTACCAAAACTAAAAAGAGATAAATAAAAAACTTAAAAAAATAAAAGACAAACCGACTTCCAAAACAAAACACAGTGTCCTACCCACGTGAGCCTATTGTTTTCCGTTTGTTGGTGTCGAAAAAAGGGAAAACAATAGGTACCAAAGACACCGACTTTGGACAACTAAGTTATTTTTCGCTTTGTAGTGTTTTGTTTAGGAAGTAGGTTTTTTTTTTGTTAGAAAGCTTTTTTATAAACTTTTGAACCATTGTAGGTACTGTACGGGGGGTAGCCAGAATCTACGTAATAAAACGCAGAAATTACTTTTATTTCATATATTATGCAATAACGTGCCTGCCTTATGGGCGGCTTCACTAGAATTCACATCCAAGCTTAGCAAAAACATCTTCACTTGTTTATTTATGTTCGAATTTCAATTCCCTTTCAAAACTACATTATCTGTTGCCAGCAATGATATTCAAATAAACAGATACGTTATACACTCACAAAACAATTGAAAAAAGTGTTGCGCGCAGCAGCGGCAGCACACATACACACTTTTCATTCATCTGACATTAAACAATATTTATTTTAATCAATAAATAAATAAATTACAAATACACACGAACACATTTTTTTGTTTTGTTTTTTTTTTCAATAAAGCCTATCGCTCTTCGCCATGCGTGACATAAACTAAAGACTAAAGGTCACAATTGTGACCTATTCGAGTCTTCACAATGCGCGCGCTCATAACATATCTGTTTATTTGAATATCATTGGTTGCCAGTGTTATAATAGGCAGGTAGGTAGTCTTCATTGGTAATATTAATAATTGGTTCCTCACAGTACCTATTTCAAATAATATGTAGACATTTCGAATACATTATAACGTAAGTATGTTTCCCCTACCTTACCAACACTTCACCAAGTGGGGAGGGGTTTAAATGATATCCTTTTAGCCAGGTACTTCATCGCATTTTAATCTCTTATACTCAACGATACCTAGTTATAAATTAAAAGCCACTCAGTTTTAAATTGCGTCATACCGCTGCTATCGACGCAAGTGTTTTAGCGCCAGTCAGGAGCACTTATCACAGCTGATAAGGAAACTTCCCCCCCAAGCTGTCGAAGAATTACTAGAGCGTTACTCCAAACACCATTTCGCTATCAATAAACACAGATCGATACATTCGCTGATGTTAGTCCGATACGCCAATTTACAAGGATTAGTCGTCCTAGGGAACGAAATATAGACGAAAATTTTCCGCTTGAATCATGCTACCGTTTTTAATATCTAAAACAAAACTCTTGCCTATACGGAGCAAGCATAAAGATACAGCAAAAGATAAGAAGGCGAAAGAAAGGAGTTTCTTTGTGACGGCTGATAACTTGACGGCTCTGAAGAATATTGCGAGTCTGAAAAAGCGGCGAGTGAGGCGAAGCGCCCCGAAGCTTCCTCCTTTAGTAAAGCCAAGGACGTGTGACTGTAATCTGATGCACCTCACCAGAATAGTTGTTAGCTACGCACCAAAGAGCAGGAAGAGAGGAGCTTCGAACATAGTGTTGTCTATGACCGCGTGGGGCACGACCGGGCAGAGGAAGCGAATGAAACTGCCTAGTGTGAAATTGACGAGAAAATTGGTTAAAGGCGACAAATCTTTGACTCTTAACACGGATGAGTTCTTTAAGAAACTTGAGGTATTGTAATGGTTAAACAAACCTTATTTTTATTGTCTGAAGGAGGTTCTTAGCATATTATGAGCTGACCGGCAGCGTTATTGGGTAATGAATTCGGCAAGGCAAAGAGTAAACTCACATTTACGGAAATCCACAACGCGTCTTTCATCTCGTCGTGTGATTGGTCGCTTGTTCATATAAAGCAAGAGCCTACGACGGCCAGACGTTCGTTATTAACCGACTTCGCAAAAAAGGAGGAGGTTCTCAATTCGACTGTTTTTTTTTTTTTTTTTTTTTGTTTTGCCTCAGAACTTGTTACTGGGTGAACCGATTTTGATGATTCTTTTTTTATTTGAAAGCTGGTGTTTGTCATGTGGTCCCATTTAAATTTGGTCAAGATCTGATGAAGAACTTCGGAGATATACATCAGAACTCTTCAATAAATGACAGCAGATCACTCGGGATAGCTGCAATCGGATGTCTGTTTATTGTTTACATCATTTCATAACATAACATCACTCTAGCACGCTTTAGAGGGGTACGCAGGTGTGAACAGTTCACCCTGGTATACTCTAAATCTACCGTTTTTGTTTAAGTTTCATGTTTCTGGGTTAATTTATTCTGGCTTCACTTTGGAGAATTGGTCCGTTATGTACCCACAACTGAAAAGTGAAAAATAAAAACTTTTTAACAAAAATACAACCGACTTCCAAATAAAAACACTACAAAGTGAAAAATAACTTCAATTTCGGAAGTCGGTGTCAAAAAACGAAGATCCCAAAACAGGAACACCGACTTCCGAAATTGAAGTTATTTTTCACTTTGTAGTGTTTTTATTTGGAAGTCGGTTGTATTTTTTGTTAAAAAGTTTATTTTTATAAAACCCTCGCGCTCGCACACAAAACCGTTTCCGAGGTTCAGATTGTATATATATATATATAAAAGAATTGTTCGTTTAAAGGTATAAGATAATATAGATATTATGTGAATATTGTGCCAACAATATTTACATACAATAAACATATCTACGTATCGAATTGATTATCTCCTCTTTTTTTTTGAAGTCGGTAAAATTACTAGTTAGTTACTGTCCCGCTGCAGGGTTTCAGGTCTCTTTTTTACCAATAATACAGGAATCAGGCTGTAAAAGAAAGTTTTCGCACGCTAAATGAAGTATTCTCCGCCATTTATGAATATTTGTTGCAGAATCAACTAAAGGCGTTGAACTTAGGCAAGCCTGCCAAGAGTAAAACGACCAACAACAACAATAATAACAAAGCTGAACCGCCGGCGTCACAGCGTTCTAAGGCAGAGAAGGAAGCAGCCAATGACGGGAATGATGCTGCGTCTAATGGGGAAGAAGGAGGTTTGTTCTAAACTTCTAATACACGATCATTTTGTATTTCAAGATCGGCAGAATATGTACCTTTTACCTGGCTAATGGCCACTGTCTTTGCAGTGCGCAATAGTGCAAAAACATTTAGACAATACATTTTAACTGTCGCGATAGCGGGTCTAATTAATTAAATAATTCAAAAAATCATAAAACCTGACTGCTTAAAAGGCTAATTAAAAAGACGTAAACAAGAAAAAAAAAATGCTGTGCAGTCGGAGGATACATATTCGCGAGCTGGCTGACCAAAACCAGTTGTATCCTCCGACTGCACAGCGTGGTTTTTTTCTTGTTTACTTTTTTTTAGTTCGTTTTTTAAGCAGTCGGGTATTTTTAATTATTTAATTTAACTCTTTTAGGATTGCCCTCCTTCGGCAGTCGGGTAAAAAATAATAATAAAGAAGGTTAATTTAAGTCTCAAACGTGTATCGTATCATACGGTGTGTTTAATGTTACACTTACACTGCGTAAAATATACGTCTCCATTGTTCTCCTTGTCTCGTACGAGTTTTGACCATGTCTGCCCTAGAAACACATACAAATACCTACCAATTTTGCCACTTTTGGCCTTTGGGCCATAGGCAAATCGATAAATAATTTATAGTATTTTCTCCCTTAATATTTCACTACTGGGCAAACACGCATGCGGCTTCCATAACCCGCCCATTAGAATCAAATAATAAATTAGAAGAGGTACTCCCTTTTCCGCACTTAAACACCCATTTGGTACTTTGTGCGTGGGGTTTCCGGCTAAAGTAGCCAGCTCAGCTCCGTCCAGAAACACAGAAGCTAGGCTTCCTGAAGGTTTTACAGGCTTCGAGGAGCGACCTCACTGTTCCGAGGATTCCTTCACAATGGAAAGCCACGGCCACGCAGTCCAGGATGACGTGGGTGGCTGATTCCTCGGCGTTAAAACAGCCCCTGCAAGGTGGGCTGTCTGTGGCGCTTAAGTTAAAAAAGATGTTTGTTAAGAGGGCTTGTGACCCGCATTGTCCCTACGATTATTCGCGAGCTGAATCTTCTGAGGTTATTTCTACTTAGGCTAAGCCAAAGGCAAATCAATCTTATAACATGGAATGTTGCTCTTTCTTTGTCTCCAGGTGGTGATGAAGGTCGAAGGCGTGGTAAGAGGAGAAAGAAGGGCGGTCGGGGGGTTGGTAGCGACCGACTGACATCTGCAGGGCTTGCGGCACAAGCTCAACAGGATCCTGAAACGCAGGTATGTAGCTACAATGTGCTTTATTACAAGCTTCACCCAGTCGACACCGGCTATCGCTGAAAATGAGCGCTGTGGCTCTGCTTGCACGCGAGTCCCAGCATTATGCTTAGCGATGACCGTTTTGCGTGGTTGTGACGCATACTCTGTACTTGTATTTAGTTTTTTCTTTGTTTTTTTTTTTATGGTATGCGTCGTGCCTGGCGCAAAAAAACGTTTTTCTTTCTTTCTTCTTTCTTCCTTATTTCATTTCACCTGGCCCGGTGGTTGTAATCAAATTTTGCAAGTTAAATTTGACCCACTTCCCGGTGTTGGATTGAGCTGAAATTTTTCACGCACGTTTGTTTCTCGTGACGATGCAATTTTTTGTATGAAAGCTTGTTTAAAAAGCTTTTTAGGGTTCCGTACCCAAAGGGTAAAAACGGGACCCTATTACTAAGACTTCACGGTCCGTCTGTCTGTCACCAGGCTGTATCTCATGAACCGTGATAGATAGACAGTTGAAAATTTCACAGTGATGTATTTCTGTTGTCACTATAACAACAAATACTAAAAACAGAATATAATAAATATTTAAGTGGGGCTCCCATACAACAAACGAGATTTTTGCCGTTTTTTGCGCTAATCGTGTGTTCCGTACCATTTTTTAGTAAGGTAAGAAAAAATTTGCCTGTTCGGTACAACTAAAAAGTGAAAAATAAATAATTCAAATAAATACTAGTTACCGACTTCCAAATAAAAACACTACCTACAAAGTGAAAACGTCCTTAGAGAAATATATTGGTACCAACCAAAGACACCGACTTCCAAAAAGAAAGTAAATTTTCACTTTGTAGTGTTTTTATTGTGAAAGTCGGTAGTATCTTTTTTTTTAAAACCTTTTCTTTTATGTTTTCGTTTCGGTGTGTTGTTCTGCAGTGCTACTAGATGGCGCGCAGCAAATCGGTCCTTACTTTTTTTGTGTGAAGTCGATATTCTTCTCCCTAAGGTGTGTCCAAACACGGCGTGCAAGGTGCGCGGCAGCTACGCGCGGCATTCGCGGGACACAAATTTGCCGCGCGCCTAGTTTAAACCTTCTGCGCGGCAGTGATGCGCGGCATGTCCGAGACACGCCGCGCTCTGTATTTCGTATTCAAACTACAATGAAAGCGGCCGCGTGTGTTGTTGCTGTGCTTATTATTCGTAAATTACGTAGAAGAAGGAATAAAAGAAAGTGTATTAAAAAAAGGCAGTGTTGGATGCGACCACTCTTTCAACAAAGGACAAAGAATCTGGAAGGGATCTATTACGAAATCAACTACCGAACGCCACAGTTTTTAAGATTATCTTTGGAAGAATTCGAACACATACATACATTGGTAGAACCATTTATTAAAAAAATGGATACTCACTGGCGAACGGCAATAACGTCGAAGGAGAGACTTGCAATAATGTTACGTTATTTGGCTACAGGAGACTCCTATTCCAGCCTACAATACACGTTTCACGTATCAAAGCAAACAATATCAACAATAATTCCAGAAGTGTGCGATGCCATAGTGAGAGCTCTTAAGGACATGGTACAGGTAAATTATTATGAACTTTATTACTTATATTATTTTTATTATTTGGTGAAATATTTTAAACTACAGATTTTTAATTTATATTTTTTATTTATTTATTTTCATAATTAAGTAGTAATTAAATACAACACAATCATCATACGTCAATCACAGTTGTTCTCAACTAATTCACAATATTAATCTACTTCCGTGTCTAAATCGCGAATCAATTGTGTAAGGCCAGTACCCATGTTACTAGAAGATGATGAGTCAAGATCGGTAAACTGTGAAGTGAAATATCCTCGTCTGTTTTCAGCGTTATATTCTTGTGTTGATGATTGATTGAGGAGCTCCATATCAGCTTCGTATAGTATAGTATTTATTGAATGTTTGACTCTCGTAAACATAGTGGCATCATATTTTCTTAGTTCGGCTGCTATGTGCATGCCAAAAGCAACGTAAGGATCATTACTACTGTCATTTTGTTTTCGCATTACTTCTAATGCTTCTTCTATCATTTGATTTTCAGCATCATACTCTGACTCTTGATATGTCCTCTTGTTAGCGGGCATTTCTTTTCT
The DNA here is from genome assembly GCA_964057195.1 of Orthosia cruda. Classification (NCBI taxonomy): domain Eukaryota; kingdom Metazoa; phylum Arthropoda; class Insecta; order Lepidoptera; family Noctuidae; genus Orthosia; species Orthosia cruda. Next base: position 8,929,401 of record OZ059840.1, read on the forward strand.
TGGCTTCTTGGTATTTGTATCTTGGTCTCGAGTGCCTTGTTCCGAAGTTCCTGGTTCCGAAGTTCCTGGTTCTGAAGTGCCTTGTTCTGAAATGCCTTGTACCGGAATAGCTTGTTCTGTATTACCCGGCTCTGAGGGTGAGCCACAATCCTGAAACAAAATAAATAAAACGTTATTAATTTTTTTTTCAGCTACCAGTGTCAGAGCAAGATTGGAAAGCAGTATCTAAAGACTTCGAGGAAAAATGGAATTTTCCGCACACTATTGGGGCGTTAGATGGAAAACACATAACTATTCAAGCTCCTTTTCGTAGCGGCACTGAATATTTTAATTATAAAAAGTTCTTTAGTATCGTGCTATTAGCATTAGTAGACGCAAACTACAATTTTATGTATGTTAACATAGGAAGCCAAGGTCGAATTTCAGATGGAGGAGTTTATAAACATTCCGAATTGTATCGAAAGGTAGAAAATAATCAACTTAATGTACCAGCGCCAGAAATTTTACAAATACCCTACATAACTAAAATACCATATGTAATATTAGGAGATCAAGCTTTTGCATTAAGCACACATTTGATGACACCATTTGCAGGAATTCATCCAAAAGGGTCAAAAGAAAGGATTTTCAACTATAGACTATCAAGAGCACGCCGAGTAGTAGAAAATGCTTTTGGAATCATGTCGGCAAAATTTAGAGTATTGAGAAGTACAATGATTTTAAGCCCAAAATCAGCCAAAACCATAGTTCTAGCTACTGTTCACTTGCATAACTTTCTTCGCAGAGACTCTTTATTAAAAAAAACAAATGATTCGACGATTGAAACAGCTACCTTTACTCCAAATCAATTTATTACCACTCCTTCTGATATTCGTATTTTTTTGTCAAGATATTTTATGACAAACGGATCAATTGATTGGCAAGAAAGATATTAAATAATTGCATAACCTTAGGTTAAAAATGGCCAAAATTAATAAACAGCCCCTTAGCATTATTTGATCTCATAGATTTTGCAGTATGCGGGCTGTATGTATAATATGGCCGTTACATCTAAAGTAATATTAAAAAGAGGAAAGATTTTTTTGTTTGTTACGATTTAACTCAAAAACTACTGGACCGATTTTGATTTTTTTTTTACTATTACAAAGCTACATCTTCACTGAGTAACATTAGGTTATAATTTATAAAAAACAACCAGACCACGCGGGCGAAGCCGCTGGCGGAAAGCTATAGTCTAATAAAAATATAAAAGAAATAGGTACTTACCACTGCATCAATAGGGTTATTCCTGTCATGTAAAAAACTAAATGCTTCATAAGCAAACCATTTAGATTTATAGGCCTTGTTTCTACCTGCAACAGAAAAAAGAACATTATAACAACTAAAACATAAGCTGATTTTGTGTCTTATTAAAGAATTGAATTACGCATTTCATACATGTTGGATAATCGCGAGGGTAACTTGAAAATTAGATTTTTTGTTTGTTGAGATATCTTAACGATTATGGTGTCAAATAAAAGGTCTAGGTCTAAAACCATTTTATCAGTTTGAATCATGTAACTCGGTCCACGCGTTTAGAGATAATTAAGAATTAGTATAGTGAAAATGTAAACAGCCAGAGATTTATTAATAAGTACCTACTGTTATAAAATGTAATAAGATTAAACTTACCACAACCGGTGACATTACTTGTTTTTTCTCTGTTTCTCTCCCTTCTATAAGAACTCAAAAGACTTTTCATTTTCAATTTTAAAGCTGCTTTTGGTTGTACGAATGTTTTTGCTATTTCATCCCATAGATCTTCTCTCACATTATTATTGTGATATTCTTTACGTCTAGTGTCCCATAATGGACTATGGGAGCCATAAATTTCAATAAGACGAATTGCTGTTTCATTATCCATTTTATTTGATAAAATACGTCCGTCCACACACAACCACTGGCGAACCAACACTAACACCGTTCGCGGCGATCGTCGCGCGCGGCAGGTAGCTCGCGGCTGCCGCGCGCGGCAATCGTCCAATCATAGCGCGGCAAGCCGCGCGCGGCAGCCGCGCTCGAATGCCGCTTTATGTTTGGACACACCTCTAGAGTAAATAGTATTCTGTGCAGCGAACGCTCGATCTAGGTTGGTAACAAGGTAAGTAAGTTGGGTAGGTCTAGTTATGTAGGGTAGGTACAGGTAAGTAGGGTAGGATAGGCACAGCTGGTATAAAATAAATTTGATGTTTAAAATAACAGTACGTTTTTACACTAGCAAATCTGAGGCCACTACCTATATGTAAATTGCTGATATTATTTAAGATAGTGATACAATAATATAATCTTATTTGCTTCACGAAAATGTACCGCGTTAAAGCGATCATCGCGTTCATTTCTATTTATGGCATACGCGATCACGTCGTCGCGACGACAGAGGGCGCCTACCGGTGTACCGAACCACAGATAATCTAATACTAGCATAGCCGAACAAATTAACGCGCGAGTCAGCACCGGATCTAAGGGGGGCAAACCGGGGCACTTGCCCCGGGCGGCAGTTTCATGGGGGCGCCAAAACAATGAGACAAGAATTCGAAATATCGAACAAATGAAGCCTCTTTTCCTACAAACTCATAGCTTTTTATCAAGTAATCGAATCATAATATATTATGTTTGAAAAACAAACTTTTCTAGCATAAAACTAACTATTTTAGCCATTGAAAGCAAAACTGCCTATGCGACGGACTATGAGGAGCCAATAGATTCCTTCGCATAAAAGAAAGCACGCCGTGTAAAGTTGTAGTCTTTCCTGATATTTTTTCTGTGTTTCTGTTTTACAAAAGAAAGTTATTAGATAATAAAATGTTTAAATTTATTAAAGGATTATTATTTTAACAAATGGTCACAAAAATGCTACTCATTGGCAGTTTTAGCAGTTTTTCTCAAACACTGAAGGGAGCGGGCGCCACTATCAAGGTTTTGCCTCGGTTCGAAAAAGTCCTAGATCCGGGGCTGGCGCGACTATAGCTTTTTATTAGGACGAGGCCTTAGCGTCTATTTGTTGCATATAGAATGATGTCCAGACCAACAGTAGTGATGCAATTGACCTCTGCTTCTGCTGCCGCATCTTTTAAAACGGCAGTTTAAAAACGGAACATAACGTGCGGGCTGGCAAGTGAACTAGCAATTCATAAAGAGCACCGGAGCAGATAGCTGGATACAAAAGCGACAAAATTAATCTATATAAAATAAAATTTATCTATATTTAATTTACTAATTATCATAATCATCTTCATCTTCCTGCCCTTCTCCCATGTTACTTGGGGCCGACGCAACACGTTTTTGTCTTCCATACCGTACCTACTGATTTTAAACAAATGATACTTTTAGTACATTATGGTACAAGTGTGTAATGTTGGTGATTACCGCTGAGGCGTCATTGAGACCCGAGCCGTTAGGTGAGGGTCTTAAGAGAGCTGAGGACGGTAATCATCAATACACATTTTTTCGCGATGGCGGGCAAAATTAAACAGTTTTCCTATGCGCGCGCATCTAGCAATGGCGATCGGCCATAAACTAAAAAGAATGAGTTTTCTTTTTTTGGCTTTTAGCGTTTTAGCCACGTACAAAATGTTTAACGTACAAATTTCAAGTTTTCTTTATTAAACACAAAAAAATAATATTGAGTGGAAGTTTTATTTATTAAACACGTACCTACAAGTTGAAATTATATATTTAAATACGTAGTTGCATGAAATATGTTGCATTTGTACTATTGAGTACGATCTTTCTTGTATCGAAACTTTTTTAAGAACTAAGAAACTCAACCAATAAATTAAAAAAAAAAACTCTATAACTCACTTGTGAATAATAGCAATGAAAAAGTCACAGTTTAATAATAGGTGTCATTATGTGCCTAATTGCGGTGAAATTAGAGCCACTTTGTGAGCAAGTGTGTTGAAAAAATAATTATTTTCATCTTATTTACAATTCCGCTTCTGCATCCATTTCTGTTTCCGTTTCCGCCAAATTTTACTTTTTGCCTCCGTTTTTGCTTGCGCTAAGACACTGCCCTTGCATCACTCTCCATGAGCCAAGCCTGTGTTCTAAATCTTCTCTAATGTGTTCTGTCTTTTCTGTTTCAGATCGCAGGCATCGGCACTGACTCTCAGAACGCGAGCTCCCGCGGTTCTATAGCGCCGGCATTGGAAGATGACGTCATCGTACTGCCGGTCATCAAGCCCCTAGTAGTGCCCAAGAAGACGGACTCCTTCCTCGATGATGACATGCTTAAGTACTTGCATAGGGAGGTCGATGAGGATGCTATTGAGACTGAGTTTGATACGAAGGTTAGTTTAGTTTTATCGACACGGTAGTAAAAGACCGGCCAAGTGCGAGACGGACTCGCGCACGAATGGTTCCGTACCATTATCGCAAAAAACGGCAAAAAAATCACGTTTGTTGTGTGGGAGCCCCACTTAAATATTTATTTTATTCTGTTTTTAGTATTTGTTAGCGGCAACAGAAATACATCATCAGTGAAAATTTTCAACTGTCTAGCTATCACGGTTCATGATATACAGCCTGGTGACAGACAGACAGACGGACCGCGGAGTCTTAGTAATAGGGTCCCGTTTTTATCCTTTGGGTACGGAACCCTAAAAATAAGGATGTTAGCTCATTTTTAGGGTTCCATACCTCGAAAGGAAAAAACCGAACTCTTATAGGATCTCTTTGTTGTCCGTCCGTCTGTCTGTCTGTCAAGACCCTTTTTCTCAGGAACGCGTGCAGGTATTAAGCTGAAAATACTCAGGTCTCATGTCCCTTAAAGCTGTGAAAAAATCAAACTTCTAAGCCAACGCAATCAAACAATACAGCCGTTTATGTCGCAAATTTTCGACACTCGCAAAGGAATCAAAACCTACAGGGAACTCAGAATCTTGAAATTTGGTACGAAGCAACGTCTTTTAGCACAGATAAAGGAATAATTGCGAAAACCGTAAATTTTTTGTTACATCTATACCAATATTATAAAGAGGAAAGTTTTTTTTGTTTGTTTGTTTGTACCGAATAGGCTCCAAAACTACTAGACCGATTTCAAAAATTCTTTCACCGTTGGGAAGCTACTCTATCCCCGGGTGACATAGGCTACTTTTTATGCCTTTATTCCCACGGGAACGGGAACCACGCGGGTGAAACCGCGAGGCGTCCTCTAGTGATATAATAAAAATATTTTTAATAATTTTAAACTTACTACCCCTTTCCTCATGAACGCATAGAAGTATTAAATTGAAATTCATATCAAATACTCAGGTCTATAATACCTTTAAGCTGAGGTTTGTACGGAACTCTCGGTGTGCGAGTCCGACTCGCACTTGGCCGGTTTTTTTCATAATTACCCGGCTGCAAGGAAAGGGTTATGTTTTTCGCGCGTATCTTGTATGTATGTATGATAAATTCTTTATTTCCTCATATCTTTCAAACTTCTTGACGGATTTTTATAACTCAGACATCGTTAGATAGATCTTGACCGCCCAAGTGTTCTTAGAAGTGCCGTTAAAAAAAAGGAACCTGGCGGATTTTGGGTGTCATATTGTGGGGGTTACCATTTTTTTTTCTTCCGATCCCGTCGAGTGGGGTATCAAAATGAAGGGTTTTTAGAGGTGATTACAAAAATATATACCACTTATATGTTTAAAAGAATAAAAAAAACAACTAAAAAGCATGATTTATTCTTGTTTACAGCTTTTTTGTTTGCTTCTTAAGCAGCCGGGATTTTTCTCTTTCTTTTCTTTTAAGGACTGCCTCGTGCACACTAGCAATGAGGCAGTGAACTGAGCGGTTGAACATCAGTAGTGCTCAGTTGATGACAATAGACTCACCACATATTGCATGACCCGAAGGTGGACGTTCTAAATACTTCTGCCCAATCCTTAGGGAAATGCTGTCGTTATGTTATATTAGCAACTAGCGACCCGCCCCGGCTTCGCCCGTGACTAATTATATACAAAAATCCTTCATCGTTTCTCACTCTTTCTATCGGTGAAAACCTCACGAAAATCCATTCAATCGTTTTTAGGGTTCCGTACCCAAAGGGTAAAAACGGGACCTTATTACTAAGACTCCGCGGTCCGTCTGTCTGTCTGTCACCAGGCTGTATCTCATGAACCGTGATAGCTAGATAGTTGAAATTTTGACAGATGATGTATTTCTGTTGCCGCTATAACAACAAATACTAAAAACAGTATTTAAGGGGGGCTCCCATACAACAAACGTGATTTTTTTGGCGGGCGTTTTTTGCGATAATTGTACGGAACACTTCGTGCGCGAGTCCGACTCGCACTTGGCCGGTTTTGAGTTTATCGCGAACAAACGCGGCGGGGGACTTTATTTTATAATATGTTGGGTGTAGTGATAATGAATGTTGCTTCTATTACCTTGGTTTACGAAGCCTTTTCACCAGCGTCTTTACTAGCATAGCTGGAGTAACGACTTGGTAAGGGTGGCGGGAGTCAGCTGGATGCGAGACGCTCGGAATCTGTCAATGTGGCGAAACTTAGGGCCTTAGTTCATCACCATTCTCCTTACTTCAGTTCGTTTTTCGAACTGAACTAAGGAGAATGGTGATGATTACTGATTGGAGAGCAGTGGTGGCCCAGTGGTAACGGCCCCGACTTCCGTGTTGTAGGTCGTGAGTTCGAATCCAGGCAGGAGCTTTATTTTGTGTAAATTATTTCATCAACACTGCGCTAAGACGGTGAAGGAAAACATCGTGAGGAAACCGGCAAGGCCCATTACCTCTCTCACAGAGAGGATGCCTGTATCCCAGCAGTGGGAACATTATAAGACTGATGATGATGATGATTACTATTTTAGTTCAAGGCCTAATACAACTCAAGCAATGCCACCGTGCACCACACTTTTTGCCATCTCTAATAAAAACTGCGTTTTTCAGCGTCGTTACGTCTTAGAAGAGGCGATGCGAACTCGTCCAGAACGAGCGCACGGACAAGAAATGCAGAATTTATTGCGAGAGTTGAAAGTACCCGCTGTCAGCCTCGGCGACTGGCTTCATATACCGAGAGTCTTCTCCCGACAGAACGCGCAGTTCGCCTTGCCTATAGACACGTATGCGTTGGAGAGTGAGTATCATAGACATTAGTTTGAAAGTACCCACTGTCAGCCTCGGTGACTGGCCTTTTATACCAAGAGTCTTCTTCAAATACAAAGTGCAATTTGCCCTTGGCCATAGACACGTTTGCGTTAGAGAGTGAGTACCATAGAATATGACAGATAGGACAAAAGTAGTTAGCTTTTGGCCTCGGTGACTAACTTCTCAAGCACGCTTGCCTTGCCAGTTAGTGAGTTTTATGTGACTGCTTTGAAGAGCGAGTTTAGCTAAGCTGAACAAAATGAATCAACATAATTAATGCCATAGTGATATCTCTCTCTCTCTCTATCACTCCTGATCATATTTCCCTATAGGAGTAAGTTTGTTTGTTTGAACGCGCTAATCTCAGGAACTACTTGTTGGAATTAAAAAAATCTTTTAGTGTTTGATAGTCCATTTATCGGGGAAGGTTATAGGATATATAACATCACGCTACGACCAATAGGAGCGGAGCATAAATGCAAAATGATGCAAAATCGGGTTCTTTTTTCCTTTTTGAGAGCTTCCGTTGCGTGCTCTGCGTATAATACTCACAACGTATCTTTGTGTCTCTGAATTGGCTGCAAGAGCCTGCGCAGTAGCTATTTTTGTGTCAATATTGAAAGTGAAGTTATCATTGTATAACTGTCTCTTTCACTCGCTTACATTTGTCGCATCATCCTATCTCGCTTACTCTATGCAGTTATACTGTTTCTTGCGCGTTAAGTGTCAAAACCAACTTCAGACACACAAAGATCCACTGTGAGTATTATAAACGGTTTTATCTACTTCGGTTTCGTTATATTCGAATTACAAAATTGACAGTGGTTTCATTATGATACCCATAACGACATCAGGTTGCATTATGCGAATCGTCATAAATTCTAAAACACACGCAAAAACATTCTGAACATACAGCCAGGTACCTATAATATTACTTCGAAATCGAGACAATGTGAATGATATTTTTAAAAATAGAACAAGTTTAGAACAAAAGTATCGTATACTATTTGGCTGTTGCGGCTAAAAGATCTTTGCCTTAAACCTAAGCCTCCTTACGCACTAGCGGTCAACCGCGGAGGCGGCTAACCGCTCGGCTAGCCGCTTTTCCATTTTAATATGCAACCGCTTGTGATCATACGCACTTAACCGCCAAAAAATTTCAACCGCGGCCGTTGACCGCGGTTAGCCGCCCCCGCGGTTAACCGCTAGTGCGTAAGGGGGCTTATAAAGACTAAAAAAAAAGTGGACACGGGAAAAAAATTCTGAGTGAAATTTTATTCCAAATTTTATTAAAATGTCTTCAACATCAAGTGATATTGAAAATACTCCACCAAATATAACAAATAAAGCAGTTGCGGCTACAAATAATTTACTACCAGAAAAATCAAGACATGTATATGAGAAATGTTATGAAGGTTTCCTGATATGGCGGGCACGTAACAATATTTGTCTATATCTGTGTTTTATTCCTACCTTCGTAGATAAAATCTTGTATGCAACTGTACGTTATTGGTCTTTTAATAACTCGTGCCCACCTATTTCGGTACGCGCTACGCTTGTACCGAAAAATGGCACTCGTATTAAAAGACCGTCCATAACGTAACAGTTGCATAAAATAGATGGGTAGGTAGGTAGCCAGTTGACGGGAGCGAAGCCGCGTGGGACAGCTAGTTATTATTATTATGAGCCTGTTATGTCCAACTGCAGGGCAAAGGCCGCCCTTCCGTCTTTCCATTTTTTTCTGTGTCTTGCTACGTCTGGCCAATCCTTCAGGTAGATGTCTAATTCGTCACGCCATCTCTTTCTGGGCCTACCGCGTCGCTCATCTGGGCATCCAGTCAGTAGTTACTTTTGCCCAATCCTGTTGCGGCATGCGGCAGATATGGCCTGCCCAATCCCACTTTAGTTTGGCGGCTGTTTTGCCAACGTCTGCGATTTGTGTTTTGGAACGAAGTATACTGTTCCGAATGCGATCTATGATTTATTTTATGGGACAGCTAGTGATATATAAAATTTGTATTCCAATCTCGAAAAATATTTCGAATGATTTTTGTTTAAACTGCATTTTTCTTTACAGATTTGACGGCAATGAACTACGCAGCCCGTTTCGTGATCGTCAAGAAGTCGAAGCAACTGCTCTATCTGACTGTGCTTAGAAAGTTTAGGCAGCATGGATACAGGATGCCGATAAAGGTAAATCATAATCACGTACATAAACCCTGCTTCCATTTGTAGTATGATAAATTAATAACCTATCCAGTCAAGCCAAGAATCTCTTTAATTAAATTATTATCGTATCAATACTAGCTTCTGCCAGCGGCTTCGATCGCGTGAAAAGGGTTTTATCGTCCCAAGGGAACATTATATTGGGATGAAAAGTAGTCTATGTGCTATTTATCAATCTCAATCTTCCTAGCCTTTTTTCCACAACTATGTTGGGGTCGGCTTCCAGTCTAACCGGATTCAGCCGAGTACCAGTATGTTACATGGAGCGACTGCCTATCTGACCTCCACAACCCAGTAACTGGGTAACACGGTACTCCTTGGCTAGACTGGTGTCAGATCTCAAGCTTCTGACTACTCGTAACGACTGTCAAAGATCTTCAAATGACAGGCTGGGACCAACGGCTTAACGTGCTTTCCGAGGCACGGAGGTAACTCGGTATGTTGAAATGGTCACCCATCCATGGACCGACCTCGTCAAGCGTTGCTTAACCTTGAAGATTGACCCGTGCGGCTGTTATTATTTAGCCACGAGCTCCTACTTCCAGCCTATGTGCTATTTATACCAGACTATAATCTATCTGTGTGGCAAATTCCATCCAGATCTGTTCAGTCGTTCTGGCGTGATTGAGTAACAAACATACATCCACACACACATCCATTAAAACTTTCACATTTATAATATTAGTAATTACAATAAAAAAGAAAAAAAAACTCTATTGAAATTTTGCTCGTTTTCATTAACTCGGGGAAACATCAAAATGCGTTGGATTTCCAACTCTTTGACGCTGACCCGAAAGTTGAAAATCAGACAGTGATATTTTATTAAGGCATTCATTTAGGTGCCATGCCAGTTACAAAACAAATTGGAACGGGCGTAACTCAACTCTCCATAAATGGCTTTGCTTTTGATGTCTTGATTTGGTCACATTTTATCCCATATAACCAATATTTTGTTATTATTCCCGTAACGCAAATATTCTTCATTTTTCTCTTTCAAAGAATATAGAAGAAGGCCTAACAATGATGATGGGTGGCAGCCTATCTGCAACTCAAGCCCAAACCTTCAAGAGCATCATGGACTGGCCAAGCTACGAGGAGCAAGAGAACATCCCCGATGAGATCAAACTCACCCTTATTGACAATGGATATAAGAAGCCCCCTTTGAGTAATGGGGCTAACGGCGATGGAGAGGTAGGTACGTAAGACTACAGTTTTAGGGTCAAAGCACATTGAGATAATAGAAGGGAAGTTACGCGACGGTCTAAAACCGTACATCGCATATTGACCCCTATTTCCGCAGCGTAAAGTGGAGACGAAGTGACGCATTAAATTCTCTAGGATACGTGCTCATTCTCCAACCACACATACATAAGATAAGGCTAGGAACTCACGGAGCGGTTTTCACCCGCGCCCGCCGCGGCTGCGGCAGGACAGCTGTTTAATTTCTAAACAAACGCGGACGGGTGTTTATTTATTTATTATTATTATTCCATTTATTCATTTTATATACATATTTTTACATTTTTAAATATTATTCTATAAAAAAATAAAATAAACAAACATTTAAAAACACAAAAATAGTAGCTCACCGGTATCGGGAACAGGGTCCAAGCTACCGGTGGTCAGGGCTCCTGAGAGAGGAACCTCCTAACGATACGCGCCGTGTCCAGGAGTACCGCTTTGTGGATCAAGCCCTTGATCCAGCTGCCCAACGAGAGCCTCCTCAGATGTTCGTCGAGGCTCTTGGCTATTATGCCATTGGTCGTAACGACTATCGGCACAATGATCGCTGTATTCACGTCCCACTTGTCGACAACCTCGCGAGCCAGATCAAGATACCTACTTACTTTTCTTATCTATCTCAGCCTTCACGAGGTTCTCGTCATGGGGGACCGCTATATCAACAATCATTGCGCGACGCTCTAGTCGGTCTATCACCACTATGTCAGGCTTATTGGCAACAATAGTCCTGTCAGTGATGATAGACCGATCCCAATACAACGTGACATTGCCATTTTCGAGAACTGGGTCGGGCACATACTTATAGTAAGGCACTTCCGATTCCACAAGATTGTATTGTTGTTGTATTATTATTATTTATTATATACTTTATTGTACACCACTGAAATAGTTACAGAACAAAAACGGGAATTGCAGCCGCCGCGCTTGCGACCATCGCCCACAAACTTGGCGGGCGATGATCGCTCGCGATTTACGGCTGCAAAGCTGTTCAGTCAGTTCTCACTTCCTAGACTGCCATGGACACACACAAGACACGAGCTGTAGCGTTATATTTACTTCACAAAAGAATTTAAAAAAAAAGGCCGATAGCGGGATCCGTAAACAACCGCACACTCCGCGGGAATTAATTGCGTCGTGATTTTTTTTAATTTTTACATTTCCATGTACTTCTTGTTCGTACGAGTGTTGCAGTCCCACAACCGCGGCGGGCGCGGGTGAAAACCGCCCCGTGAGTTCCTAGCCTTATATACTTACTTCTAAAACCACCCTTGCTGATTCGAAACAAAGGCGAAGCGCTGTTAACTAAGAGCATTACGGACAATATGTCAGAGCATGTTCTTGAATCTTGATGGGACACTGAGGCCCTTGGCAATTTTTAATATAGAACTAAATAGATTCTCATTTGTTGCAGTCTGACGAAGATACCATAAAATTTCGCACTTGGTGTGGACTTTGTGCGGTCTGCGAACGAATGTACGGACGGTTTCCACCCAGAGACAAGGATCCACCTGATGGGGTACGTATTCTCTTTTCAAAAGCGACTTTAAAACTGGCGCGCGCAAAAATCTAAGTTTCGTTGCAAAAAGAGAATACACATAGACAATGAACAATACACAAATAGCGAATGAACTGAGCAATACTTCCACGAAAGGGACAAAGTGACTTTGCGACCATTACCTGTCTCTTTTCTACAGATCGTAGTATCGTAATGACGAAAGTGACACTGCAAGCCTGTAGTGGCGTGGCCCAAATATAATTCTAGTAAAATACAACTATTGGGGCCCTACTATGAGTTGCTTATATGACTTGTATACTTATTTCCCTTACGCAAAATGGAAATAACCATGCTCTAAGAACTTATGGTACGGCCTCTGGACAAACATTCGCTTTAGCAGTCTCACACTTTCTTAAAATAAAATTATATTTGAATGCAGCTTTTCTACAATTTCTTGTTAATTAATTTATTTTTTGTTACAGATTGAATTAAGTGACTTCTCGATGATGGAGTCAAAAATAGTTACACTCAAGATACACAGCGGACTCAGAGCAATTTTGAATGTTATAAGAGAGCGATAATTTTTGTAGGGTCTTTAGTTATATTATATAGTTATATATTTTGTTATAGTGTAGTGTAGATTTATTAAAACTTTGTAAAGGAATAAAAGAGTATATTATTTTTAACTACTTGTTTTATTGAAATTTATTACAAATCTGAAGAATACACCTCTGCTCAAGGCCAGGCTGGCCAGGGTGATATATAGGGTGAGTCTTCCAAGTGGGCGTGGATGGCCAAATAGGAAACGAGGAATAGCGAAAACACTAAACGGACTCAACTGGTTGGTTTTGCACCAACATGCTTGCCAGAGTATGATAAAAACACCCAATGATGCAGTTTTAGTTTTCATTAAAATCGGCCCCGTGGAGTGCGCTTTTCATCATAGTTTCGGCTTACTTTATCCACGCCCACTTTTAAAGCTCATTCTGTATACGGATACCAAGGCTCAAAGCACACGGCTACTAAGGCTCAAAGCACACGGATACTAAAGCTCAAAGCACACGGATACTAAGGCTCAAAGCATACGGATACTAAGGCTGAAAGCACACATACTAAGGCTCAAAGCACGAGGATTCTAAGGCTCAAAGCACACGGATACTAAGGCTCAAAGCACACGGATACTAAGGCTCAAAGCACACGGATACTAAGGCTCAAAGCACACGGATACTAAGGCTCAAAGCACACAGTTTCTAAGGCTCAAAGCTCATTGCAGAGTGAAGAGTCGACACGAAGCAACGCGTCGTCGGTCTAAGGCTGGAGACGCGGCGCGTTCGGCGTGGCTTGTCGCGGTGCGTTGGACGCTTTTCTGTTGACTGTTCACGGAGAGGCGGCGCGTGTAGAGCAGTGGTAGTAGTAAGAGTAGTGGTGCCCGCGCGCCATGCCAGTGGCTGAACACGAAATTATGACCAAGACATCTTGCAAGAAAACCCCGATTCAAGGTGTCAAATGCGCACTTTTAAACGGGCGAACCGATTTTCATCGAACAGGTTATAACCAAAGACCTTATACTTCTTACTACTAGACTGTGCACTATGGCGCAAAAAGCGGTCCGAGCGAGAGGCCTCCCGTTGGTAGTGTGTCTCTTTCTAATGAGGTGACCATGACCAAACAGAACACGGGAAAAACTGATTGTAAAAACGATAGTTTAAGTATCCCGATATATTTATGCTACCTAACTACGCTACCTAAACCTACCTAAATTATAGTAAAAAAAATTGTGTGTATATTTTTTGGAATCTGCATCACTTACCGGTGTCGGGCGTAAAGAATTTCAACATCCCATGTTTTCCCGTGGGTGTCGTAAGAGGCGACTAAGGGACAAACCAGAGAATGGGCAGCAGCGTTCTCTGTGCATTTGTAACAACCATACAGCGATCGCCAACCCGCCTGCAAAGCACTCCCCATGAACAGCACAAATAAAACTTAGCCCCTAGTGACCGGCAGCCTGCCTACCCGCGACTACGGTTGCGGTCGAGGTTAAGATATGGCAAGGGGTGCAAAGAATCCTGGACGAGAGCCGGCTACCCCAACAAATACCGACGACTGGACTTGGCAACGTATGTAAAACACGCGCACACTCCGGAACGACGAAAAAATCACCGATCTCGAAGAGGAATTGAGCAGTTTACGATGGAGTATTATAGGGTTATCTGAAGTTCGAAGAGAGGGGGAGGACTCGATAATCCTCAAATCCCAAGTCTCCTCAAGTCTCGTTCTTCAAGACCCATCGTATAAATAGGAACAAAAAACTCTCTGATCCTACTCTTAATCTCATGAAGGAGAGGCGTGAGATGATCCTGCACATCCTGCAGTCTTCAGACGATGCTTTGAAATACCCGGCAGCTAGCTAAATATACCCCAAAGGATCTCAATGATTTCACATATTGTCCAGTTGCGTATACAGTTGACAAAACTACACAAATTTTATTCCAGTAGGAATCAATTTGCAAAGAATTTCACTAGAACAAAACCCGCCAAAAACTCCGCATGGTGGTTACCATCGTACATTTAGTATTACCAGACCCAAACATTTAAAAGTACTACTCTTACTCAGTATTAATTAATTATTTTTTAAATACAACGAATTGATTAATTATAGGAACTGTAGAAATATTTAAATACGTTTCAAAGTCTATGAATCGTTCGTTTTGGTATAACATAAAAATATAAAATTTTCTACCATTTCTACCAAACCCAATGATTAGTTGAGCTGGCAGGATGTCAGACAAGGACACACTACCAGCGACTACCCTCTCGCCAGGACTGCTTTTGGTTAGCTCCCGCTTATAAGGAAACAGCTAACCTAGCCGCATGACAATAGATTTCATTTTAGCCAAACAATTTTTTTTGGTACACAGTCTAGTAGTAAGAAATACGTATAAGGTCTTTGGTTATAACACTCTTGATGAAATCACCATTCAGACCAAAAAAAACTAAATCAAAATCGGTTCATCCGTTTAGAAGATATTATGCCTATGTTAAACATATAACAAACCTCTTTTTCCGTCGAGAGTTAAAAATTAAATGAAGTAATAAAAAGACACTATCATAGGCGGCAAGCTAACGAAAAAGCTGTAGATACGGCTTTTCGATTTTGGTAACAAAAATACGTCGGTGCTCCGTAGCCCAATTGAAATTTGACCAGTTGCTCTATGGCACTGACCTCTATCATACATTGTACACTGGACTTCATATTAACGATGACAAAATGAAGACATTTGATTATCGCCATTTTGGCGCTGATAGCAACGTGAATTAACGTGAGAGTCGCATGGAACTAATATTAGAGATGGGACACAGCTTTCGGTAAAATACTTTTATGGGTTTTATCGATCGTGAGAATTATTTAATACGTAAGAGAAAAAAGAACCAGTTATTTTTATTATGATTATTTTTTAAGTAATAGAATAATTGCTGTAAAGGTTATTAAAAATATTTTCAGTCAGATTGCAAGCTATAAACTAGTGGATAGCGTGCTAGTAAAGTTATAGCGCATTACTGTCAGATCAGTGAGATTTAAATATGGGGTTAGGCTAACAACTTATCCTAAAAACTATCACATTTCAGCAAGTATCTCCTCGCTCAAGTACACTAGTTGTACGCCCATCGGATTCGTGAAGGGAACATCATTTATATAATAATAATAATAAATGAGATGGATAATCATTTACAAAGGACGTATTTCTCGCTCTCATCGCTGAGATCTTGTCTCTGTAGTGTTAAGGTGCAAATAAGAGTGACATCGCATTCCAGCAAGGTGACGACTTATATTTATTTATTTAAACTTCATGCACAAAGATACAATGGCGGACTTAATGCCTTAGGCATTCTCTACCAGTCAACCAAGGGTGGTGAAGAGATAACATGGCAGGTGCATTGTTTAAATCGTGGCAACAATCTAACAACAAAATATATTTTAATTGCTTAACATGCACATATATACATATATTATATAATACATACCTAAATAAATATATATATTTAATAAAGTAATGAAAATAAGTTATCAAGATGACCCTACCCCCGCTGAAATCGGTTTCCAGCTCTGTTTCAGATGCAGATAATAAATTGTTTGACTTTAAAACATTTGTTAATAAAATTATATTTATCATGATATTGTTCCAGAATTAATTCCAGGTTCAGGAACGTAGTGATTGGTACAAGAGAGAGGCCTGTGCTCAGCAGTGGGCGAAGTCGGGCCGTGGATGATCATGATGATGATTCCAGAATTTAGTATTACACATTGCTATTGAACATATTATAACTGATTATTAGGCATTCATATAATATTCATCACCAATACCAATATGAGATATTTAGTTCCAACATACTACGAGAAGTCAATACAGTAGATGAGTGATACGCCTTGCCAAGTCTACTATTTTGATATTAGTGTAATTTAAAAATATCACTAATACTGATATATTAGTTACAATATTATAATATTTCCAGTCAAATATATTAGTATTACCTAATTTTTAGAAATATCGGTAGTATCCTATCTCTAAATGTGTCAATTTTAGTTCCTGATACGCTCGAGCGGGGCGCTTTGAATCAGCACAAGAATCGACTGTCATTTCATATAGTATGTTTAGTCCAGCGTACTTGTATAATAGAGGTCAGTGCTCTATGGGGAAAATATATAACAAGAACCTTCATTTTAAATGTGTAATCTTGAATTCTTGACAAATATGTTAGGTGCATGTATCCGATCCGAACATAATTTCAATGACACTGCATTGACATTTATCTGACAGTAGTGCGTCTAGTGAGTTCTCATTTCTTCTGATGTTCAAAATTTTATCGATAAAAATGTAATCAGAAAATTTATTACCAAAAAAAACCTATTATAAGTTTCAACATTATAAATTCGCCAATTTATATTAACAAAACAATCACCAATTTCTGCTGGAAATTCGTGATTGTTTTGTTATTGATGAATGAAATTTTTATTTCCAGAAAACAATAATAACTAGTTAAAATTCAGAAAAGTGTTATGTCTTACCGTAATATCCTTTAACCATTTGTTTTACATTTTTATTTTATCATTAGTCACTTGAACACATCTACTGCGTTTGACAAACTGTACTAGAAATGAATAATCGATATCGATAAAATTTGAATTAAGGTTAAGTGCCATCACTTCAAATGTTAAACGGTTTTATTGGAAACTATTTTTGTACAGCGCTCTAGCGTAACGAATTATTTAGCTAATGAAAAACAAACAATACTGACCGTTAACGCACCCGCATGGTGTAATTCATGTACAAGTACAACTAATTAACGTTGTAATTTTGGTGTAAAATCGTTTGTATCTTAACCAACGACACAATGGATTTGGATAGATCTGGACTGAGTGCAGACGGTAAATCAGTTTTGTATTTATAATTAAAACACCGCGTTGGTACCGGTTTACAGGAATATTTACTAAATATAGTCCTTTTCCAGAGTATTATGTGACGGCGTTACAAATATTTGATTATTGTGGCGCTGAGAGTACGGGCACGCTGCGTGTTG
Source organism: Orthosia cruda (assembly GCA_964057195.1). NCBI lineage: Eukaryota > Metazoa > Arthropoda > Insecta > Lepidoptera > Noctuidae > Orthosia > Orthosia cruda. The sequence continues at coordinate 8,947,073 of OZ059840.1, forward strand.
ACGCTTTGATGGACAAATTCGCACCTTTCGTGAAAACTAACAAGTGAGTATTATTGTTAACGTTCGAAGTGTGTACTGATTTTGTTTACGTGATGAAAGGTCATCTGTTTTTGTTTGAAAATAGCCCAGTTCTGGATTTAGTACATCCTGCAGTTGTGTGCAACCCCACATGTTGTTTGATCGTAAAGTTTGTAATCTGACCAACGCAGCGTTATAAATAACGTAAATTTATTATCCTTGTACAGTAGAAGAGTCATATTACTATACATTATGGTCTTTGTTATTCTTTGTCAATTTACTGTTGCTTGAAGTTACTTTTTGTTATCACAGAGAGGGTAAAATGAAAATAAAATTAAAATAAACTATGAAAATTCTATTTCAATGTGTCCTTTTCTTATTTGTTTTACAGGGATGAATACAGTTTCTTGAAATCCCTATTAGATCCAGAGGAAGACAATCCAGATATAAATGTGTCAATGTTAGCCAAAACCCTGCACAAGTACAGTGAGAGCCAGAAGTGTAAAGTAGACCTCGATGAAAGGTAAGCACGATTGGCTTAATTTAACCCTGACATGCTAAAATGTGCTTAAAGATCTCTTTTTATTTTTGTGATCTATATATATATAGTTGAATAGATAGTTATAGTAGAATTTGTATCTCATTCAATACAGACTAGCTGACCAACAGGTGATATTCGGTCCACATTTCTGAGTTGAAAACTCCTCAGTGGTAAAAGTAGCTCCAGTTTTTGAATTAAATAAAGTGATTTCTGGGCTTTTATCTTTATTTTGGAACACAGCTCTGAAGCTGAATTCAAAAAATAAATATAAACACAGTCACCTGTAAGGAAAGAAAAAAAATTAACAAGACAATACTACTTAGGTGTTATAATAAGGACATGTAACAGTGAGTGACACAGTATAGTGCAATTTTAGTAAGCAATTTTAGTTTTAGTAATTTTAGTAGTATTGTATAAGTGCATAAACAACTGATGACTGAACTGAAACTAGCACATCTAAATTAATATTATAAAGAGGTAAAATTATTTGTTTGTTTGTAATAGGTAATGTCTGGAAGTACTTATTCAATTACTATAATTCTTTCACTGTTACACTATCGCTCGAATGAATAGGTATTTTTTCATCCCAGAAAAATTTCTTGTGGGCATGGCCATGAGAACATTCTACTTCTATAATAGATTGTTATTAAAAATCTAATTGAATAACAATGTCCTTAAAAGTGTTTGATAACATGACAGCATGTGCAAAGTCTGTAACATGTTTACTCAATATTAACTAGGTTAAATCTACAAACGCAGTTAAAATTTTTTTGCAAATCATGCTTTGCAAACATTCCTGAAATGTAAGATAAAATATTTTCATGTTTGCATCAGCTGCCCTATCATCTTGATTCTGGTTACTTGTTGTAATGAAACTTAAAAATTCACTTGTTACAGTTTTAATCTGAAGAGTGGGGCGCCACATGACTCTGACTCGGGCATCTCTAATGATGGTGAGAATTCAGTTTATCTAAGTTTTCAGCATTTTCCATACATATCTTATTGGGTGAACAAACAGGATACCGGTGATACCGGTAAACATGATTTACCGCAACAATCACACACTTTGTGTGTTGAAAAAATACTGTATATGAGAAACACAGCACAGTTTTCGATGTAGATTGGATATGGCGACACATAGCGGAGGCCTAGATTTAGCATTGCTTCTTTTTCAGCAATAATAACATACAGTATGACCTGCGTAAAAGATTGCTTGATATCATCCATTTATGAGGGAAATTCTTGAAAATTTTGAGGAATTTCTTTCATAAATTGGTATCAAAACTACCAAATAAGATAAAAAAAAAGAATGTACACAACGTAAATTGAACTATAGCACTATTTGAAATCATGGTCATAATAACAATAGAAGAATTTGGAAGAGGGCTAAGTCACCCAATAAACACCCATAAGCTGAGTGGAATACGTAAACAATGCCTGTTTAGAATATAAAGTGGATAAAAAACTACCTAATACAATATTCCTGGCATAATCCATTGAATAGATTCATGAATCTTTTGACTTGATCAGATGTTACTCAAGTGTCTGCATACTATCACGTTCGCTAGTATTATCAGTTGGTATGAGCTCATAAAGAAAGTGTCTTTGTTGTTGACAGTACGTTTAATACAGCCTTATAATTTAGTGTTGAATATATCGGCATAACACACTTGAATCGGTCTTATTTTTTTATGGTGGATTTATTCAGACTGGGCCCAGTAGGTGGCCACATTTACTGCAGCTTTGGAAGCACTGTACAGTGTTCAGGTCATCTAATAGGGAGCAAGTGAATGAACAGTATCGCGGATCGGTAGTATTTTTTTAGATTATCACTATTAAATAACAATTAATATCTCTTTAACATACTTCACTAGTGAATCCTCCTGCTTCAATTAAGACATTTTGTAACACTTGCTGATAATTAAGTGGTATTTATAGCATTACATCACTGACTTAGATTGTCTAGGGAACTTAATGAGGAAACCAGTAAGTACTTAATTATCGGATACTGCAATTAGTATTATGTGTTTCATACTTGTTCTTTGTATGGGAGAGAAGAGGCTTTTGACCAGCGGATTGCTTTTATCAAGAAAGTTTTCTCTTAGTTTTTTTCTAAATAATTTATTAATAAAATAAAAGTAAGTTTTCTCTTACTTTTATTTTATTTTTATTTTACTGTTATTCTTATTTAGTACATTATTAAATGTTCTTTAAAAAGAAATACCATTTATACCTATAAAAAATTGAGGCCCACCGGTACCGGGAACAGGGTCCTACCTACCGGTAAGCAATGATTTGTGGTCGACTTAGAAGTAACCTATTCACTCTTGACTTAAACACCCCCAGGTTAAAGCTTTCAGGAAACAAAGACTCAGGCAGAGAATTCCACTCCATAGCCAGCATAGAGAAAGTGAAAATATTCCCTAAATGTTTAGTACATGTTTAATATTCCAATAAAATATTTGTCCAGGGTCCCAGCTAGTAGAAGACTTGCAGTGCGAGCTCCGTGAGAAGGCACATCTGGCGCATCAACTGCGCTCACAGCTGGACTTCACCGACAGACAGCACGAGGAAGCACTAGCAGCACTCACTGCTGAGCGGGACTCACTTAGAGTCCACCTAAATATGTAAGTTCATCTTTATCTCCCACCGGAGCACGAAATTCAGTGGCCAATTTGGAAATCTCTAAACTGTCGCAATCAGTGCAAGATTTCCAAATTGACCTGGATGGTCGCTGCAGAGATAGCCTGGTAAAATGGGTTATCCTAGACTAATCCAAAACACAATGCCACTATGGAGCCCCTTCACAGAATATGCACCATCTCCTTTTATGCCCAGTAAGCACAACCGTCTGCCACGACTTGAATGAGATGCCAACAACAGAGCTATTCAAGGGTCATATTGGTTGAATAAAATTTGAGTCAAATTGACACAAAAACAAAAATATCTTTATTAGCAGACGGCAACTTTTAACCATGAAATAAAAGGGCCAGTAGGATTTTGAAAACTCTTCCCAGAAGCCTCTGTTCTAATTTAAATCCCCAAGTGATTCAACAGAGAAAAACAAAATTCAGCTGCTGGATATTCTGGCCAGATAATTTGTAACCTTTGCTAGCAACTCTTGAGAAAGACCGATTGTGGTGCCATTGGGCAAAAAGGGCTACCTCGAAGGAACTGCAGCAGAATAACGGAATGCACATCACATGTGGAGCTGAGTCGCAAACTATGCTCCACCTCCTGTCTGTTCCCCAAAACATGCAGCCAATGTGATCTACGCGCTATCACCGTTGATGCCGTTGGATTGGCAAAATTTTGGGCCAAACTAATTTGAATAACTGTCGTGCCAGCAACACGAAGAAGAAGTTAGGAACTCTGCTGCTAGTCAGAATCTTGCATGCCAAGGAGTAATTAGGCGGCCGACTTTGATTGTAAGAGTGATAAGTTCTACATGTAGCTAATGATCTAGAATAAGGAATTCGCATTGTCCTTTATTAAGTTGACCTCTTATTTACAGGTTACGCGAAGAAAACATGACATTGACGCGCGTACGTCGCGATTACGAGGAAGCGTGCGAGCGACTGTGCGGCAGTGACCGCGCGCTGGATGACACGCGGCGCGAGCTCGACGCGCTCAAGCGGCGCTCCAAGGTCATGCTGGAACAGGTCTCCACACTGGAGAATGAGGTGAGAACATGAGTGTAACCCATGCGACTGTGCGGCAGTGACCGCGCGCTGGATGACACGCGGCGCGAGCTCGACGCGCTCAAGCGGCGCTCCAAGGTCATGCTGGAACAGGTCTCCACACTGGAGAATGAGGTGAGAACATGAGTGTAACCCATGCGACTGTGCGGCAGTGACCGCGCGCTGGATGACACGCGGCGCGAGCTCGACGCGCTCAAGCGGCGCTCCAAGGTCATGCTGGAACAGGTCTCCACACTGGAGAATGAGGTGAGAACATGAGTGTAACCCATGCGACTGTGCGGCAGTGACCGCGCGCTGGATGACACGCGGCGCGAGCTCGACGCGCTCAAGCGGCGCTCCAAGGTCATGCTGGAACAGGTCTCCACACTGGAGAATGAGGTGAGAACATGAGTGTAACCCATGCGACTGTGCGGCAGTGACCGCGCGCTGGATGACATGCGGCGCGAGCTCGACGCGCTCAAGCGGCGCTCCAAGGTCATGCTGGAACAGGTCTCCACACTGGAGAATGAGGTGAGAACATGAGTGTAACACATGCGACTGTGCGGCAGTGACCGCGCGCTGGATGACACGCGGCGCGAGCTCGATGCGCTCAAGCGGCGCTCCAAGGTCATGCTGGAACAGGTCTCCACACTGGAGAATGAGGTGAGAACATGAGTGTAACACATGCGACTGTGCGGCAGTGACCGCGCGCTGGATGACACGCGGCGCGAGCTCGATGCGCTCAAGCGGCGCTCCAAGGTCATGCTGGAACAGGTCTCCACACTGGAGAATGAGGTGAGAACATGAGTGTAACACATGCGACTGTGCGGCAGTGACCGCGCGCTGGATGACACGCGGCGCGAGCTCGACGCGCTCAAGCGGCGCTCCAAGGTCATGCTGGAACAGGTCTCCACACTGGAGAATGAGGTGAGAACATGAGTGTAACCCATGCGACTGTGCGGCAGTGACCGCGCGCTGGATGACACGCGGCGCGAGCTCGACGCACTCAAGCGGCGCTCCAAGGTCATGCTGGAACAGGTCTCCACACTGGAGAATGAGGTGAGAACATGAGTGTAACACATGCGACTGTGCGGCAGTGACCGCGCGCTGGATGACACGCGGCGCGAGCTCGATGCGCTCAAGCGGCGCTCCAAGGTCATGCTGGAACAGGTCTCCACACTGGAGAATGAGGTGAGAACATGAGTGTAACACATGCGACTGTGCGGCAGTGACCGCGCGCTGGATGACACGCGGCGCGAGCTCGATGCGCTCAAGCGGCGCTCCAAGGTCATGCTGGAACAGGTCTCCACACTGGAGAATGAGGTGAGAACATGAGTGTAACACATGCGACTGTGCGGCAGTGACCGCGCGCTGGATGACACGCGGCGCGAGCTCGACGCGCTCAAGCGGCGCTCCAAGGTCATGCTGGAACAGGTCTCCACACTGGAGAATGAGGTGAGAACATGAGTGTAACACATGCGACTGTGCGGCAGTGACCGCGCGCTGGATGACACGCGGCGCGAGCTCGACGCGCTCAAGCGGCGCTCCAAGGTCATGCTGGAACAGGTCTCCACACTGGAGAATGAGGTGAGAACATGAGTGTAACACATGCGACTGTGCGGCAGTGACTGCGCGCTGGATGACACGCGGCGCGAGCTCGATGCGCTCAAGCGGCGCTCCAAGGTCATGCTGGAACAGGTCTCCACACTGGAGAATGAGGTGAGAACATGAGTGTAACACATGCGACTGTGCGGCAGTGACCGCGCGCTGGATGACACGCGGCGCGAGCTCGATGCGCTCAAGCGGCGCTCCAAGGTCATGCTGGAACAGGTCTCCACACTGGAGAATGAGGTGAGAACATGAGTGTAACACATGCGACTGTCCGGCAGTGACCGCGCGCTGGATGACACGCGGCGCGAGCTCGATGCGCTCAAGCGGCGCTCCAAGGTCATGCTGGAACAGGTCTCCACACTGGAGAATGAGGTGAGAACATGAGTGTAACACATGCGACTGTGCGGCAGTGACCGCGCGCTGGATGACACGCGGCGCGAGCTCGATGCGCTCAAGCGGCGCTCCAAGGTCATGCTGGAACAGGTCTCCACACTGGAGAATGAGGTGAGAACATGAGTGTAACACATGCGACTGTGCGGCAGTGACCGCGCGCTGGATGACACGCGGCGCGAGCTCGACGCGCTCAAGCGGCGCTCCAAGGTCATGCTGGAACAGGTCTCCACACTGGAGAATGAGGTGAGAACATGAGTGTAACACATGCGACTGTGCGGCAGTGACCGCGCGCTGGATGACACGCGGCGCGAGCTCGACGCGCTCAAGCGGCGCTCCAAGGTCATGCTGGAACAGGTCTCCACACTGGAGAATGAGGTGAGAACATGAGTGTAACACATGCGACTGTGCGGCAGTGACCGCGCGCTGGATGACACGCGGCGCGAGCTCGACGCGCTCAAGCGGCGCTCCAAGGTCATGCTGGAACAGGTCTCCACACTGGAGAATGAGGTGAGAACATGAGTGTAACACATGCGACTGTGCGGCAGTGACCGCGCGCTGGATGACACGCGGCGCGAGCTCGACGCGCTCAAGCGGCGCTCCAAGGTCATGCTGGAACAGGTCTCCACACTGGAGAATGAGGTGAGAACATGAGTGTAACACATGCGACTGTGCGGCAGTGACCGCGCGCTGGATGACACGCGGCGCGAGCTCGACGCGCTCAAGCGGCGCTCCAAGGTCATGCTGGAACAGGTCTCCACACTGGAGAATGAGGTGAGAACATGAGTGTAACACATGCGACTGTGCGGCAGTGACCGCGCGCTGGATGACACGCGGCGCGAGCTCGACGCGCTCAAGCGGCGCTCCAAGGTCATGCTGGAACAGGTCTCCACACTGGAGAATGAGGTGAGAACATGAGTGTAACACATGCGACTGTGCGGCAGTGACCGCGCGCTGGATGACACGCGGCGCGAGCTCGACGCGCTCAAGCGGCGCTCCAAGGTCATGCTGGAACAGGTCTCCACACTGGAGAATGAGGTGAGAACATGAGTGTAACACATGCGACTGTGCGGCAGTGACCGCGCGCTGGATGACACGCGGCGCGAGCTCGACGCGCTCAAGCGGCGCTCCAAGGTCATGCTGGAACAGGTCTCCACACTGGAGAATGAGGTGAGAACATGAGTGTAACACATGCGACTGTGCGGCAGTGACCGCGCGCTGGATGACACGCGGCGCGAGCTCGACGCGCTCAAGCGGCGCTCCAAGGTCATGCTGGAACAGGTCTCCACACTGGAGAATGAGGTGAGAACATGAGTGTAACACATGCGACTGTGCGGCAGTGACCGCGCGCTGGATGACACGCGGCGCGAGCTCGACGCGCTCAAGCGGCGCTCCAAGGTCATGCTGGAACAGGTCTCCACACTGGAGAATGAGGTGAGAACATGAGTGTAACACATGCGACTGTGCGGCAGTGACCGCGCGCTGGATGACACGCGGCGCGAGCTCGACGCGCTCAAGCGGCGCTCCAAGGTCATGCTGGAACAGGTCTCCACACTGGAGAATGAGGTGAGAACATGAGTGTAACACATGCGACTGTGCGGCAGTGACCGCGCGCTGGATGACACGCGGCGCGAGCTCGACGCGCTCAAGCGGCGCTCCAAGGTCATGCTGGAACAGGTCTCCACACTGGAGAATGAGGTGAGAACATGAGTGTAACACATGCGACTGTGCGGCAGTGACCGCGCGCTGGATGACACGCGGCGCGAGCTCGACGCGCTCAAGCGGCGCTCCAAGGTCATGCTGGAACAGGTTTCCACACTGGAGAATGAGGTGAGAACATGAGTGTAACCCATGCGACTGTGCGGCAGTTCTCTCCTCAAACGCGGCGCGAGCTCGACTTTTCTATTACCACTTAGCTAACACAACTGTGAAGCTTGTAACTTTACCTTTATATTGAGAAAGCAACCCTCAAAACTTTTCAGTTTGCCCACTTAAAAACCCAAAAAGAAAGACAGAATTAGAGAAGAATTTTAAATGGTGTTGTTGTTAATAAAAATTAATTAAAAAAAGTTAAATAAAAATAAAGTTAAATTATAAATAATAAAATTAATTTACAGAAACTAACCCTCCAAGAGCTGCTGACTAAGTCGAAGGCTGAATGCCACCGCATCAACGAGATGTATGCAGCCAGACAGTCAAATCTTTTAGAACAGAATGAGGGTCTTCGCACTGAACACGCTGACCTGTCCTCGAGACTACAAGACCAGGAGGAGTTTGTGCAGCAGATGATTAAGGAGAAGGTAATAATATAATAATAATAATATAAGCCTTTATTCAGACACATTTACATTTTTACAATTATTTACTTAAATTATGGCTCTGGTGAGTCGACATCGACAACTTGGTCTGTTTGCCTATATTTGGCAAAGGCCTCCTCCAATTCTTTCCATTCTCTTCTATCCAATGCTATGCTGGTCCACGCTTTCCCTGCTATTGCTGCTATGTCATCGTCCCATTTTCGAAACTGTCTTCCGCGTTTCCTTTTTGCGTTCCTGGGATACCAAAAAACTAAGGTTTTACTCCACTTTTCAGTACCTCTTATTATGTGGCCTGTCCATTTCCACTTGAGTTTACGAATCCTGGTTATGACATCGTCTACTTTTGTGCGCTTTCTTATCGTCTTATTTCTTGTTCTGTCGCTTTTCCTGATATTGAGCATGCTCCTTTCCATCGCTGTCTGGCAGCTTCTTATTTTGGCGTTTTGTGATTTAGTGAGGGCCCAAGTCTGACAGCCATAATTGAGGACTGGTAGTACACATATATTGTACACCGACACATTTATCTTGCGAAAACATTCCGATGTACACATATATTGTACAGCTTTTTCTTGACGGGAGAAGGTAAGGAAAATTAATGCAATGCTTATAAAACAAGTTAAATTTAAAAATTTCTAAAACCCCCCGTCACATTTATCTTGCGAAAACATCCCGATTCAAACAGTAAAACGCCCATAACTTTTGAACGGCTGAACCGATTTTATTCCATCATAGCTAAGAACACTTGACACAATCGCCTTTCAAACAAAAATAAAACTAAATCAAAATCGGTTCATCTGTTGAGGCGCTATGATGCCACAGACAGACACACAGCAACACACCTCAAACTTATAACACCCCTCTTTTTCCGTCGGGGGTTAAAATCATGTTTATTCATATTTAAGAAAAAATGCTTGCTTTAAAAGCAGTTTATTGTATCTCCATTGCCCTTAATTTACTGGTAGAGACAACCTGAAGCATAAAGTCCGCCTATGTTCCTTTATGTTGCATGAAAATAATTAAATCATCAACATTCTAGAATCTTACTATTATCATAAACGTGAAAGTTTATGAGGATGGATGGATGGGTGTTTGTTACTCTTTCACGCAAAAACTACTGAACGGATTTTGATGAAACTTTACAGAAATATAGCATCAGAATAACACAGGCTATAATTTATAAAGATATTGGGCGAAGTACTTATACCACGCGAGCGGCAGCTAGCAGCTTCTTCGTCTTGTATAAATTTGCTGGACTTGGCAGTTATAACGCTGGTATAGACTGTAATTATCATGTCCATTGCTGGACATAGGCCTCATCCAGGCTTCGCCACATTGACCGATCCCGTGGATCTCGCATCCAGCTCAACCTTAACCAGGTAGTGACCCTTGCCACCTAGTGGGAGGCCTTCCAACGCCATCATCGTCATTCATCGTCTTCCGGTTCGCGGTCGCTACTTCAGAACTTTTCGGCTCCATCGGCCATTTGTTCTGCGAGCAATGTGCCTTGCCCACTGCCACTTAAGTTTGGCAATTCATCGGGCTATGTCGGTAACTTTGATTCTGCGGATATCCTTATTTCTGATGCGATCACGCAAGGAAACTCCGAGCATAGCCCTCTCCATTGCCCTTTAGGTGACTTTAAACTTTCTGTTAAGGCGCGCAAAGCGGTCATTGAATTATTGATGTGTCCCTAATCCGTTGTGAAAAAGTAATGTTTTTCATTCGAAAGCAATATTATTCAGGATATCAATAGACTTTATAAACCGTGTCTGAACTGGAAACTGTAAATAAATGTATGCGGGGCAATGACCTCGATTGGCCTACTTGCGTCATAATAACAACATACTCGGATAGCAAACCATGGGCAATGTAGATTTTTTTTGTCATTCACTATTGGAATCTAGAAAGAAACCCAATTTTATCAAAACGGCACGGCTGGCGCTGAAGCTGAACTATTGGCTGTTGTGCTACGAGTCGCGGGATCGATTCCAAGAGATTGTTGTTCTGAGTCTGGCTGACTCACGAGACAGGAGAAATTCCTAGTATGGGACAACCAGTTTTTTTTTATCAAATCTTAATATTATAAATGCGAATGGATGGATGGACGTTTGTTACTCAATCACGCCAGAACGTCTGAACGGATCTGGATGAAATTTGGCACAGAGATAAATTACTGAAATCAATCTAGCACATAGTTAAATTTTATCCCAATGAACTAGGCATAATGATCCATTTGGATAATAAAACACTTTTTATGCGGGCGAAACCGCGGGCGGAAACTTAGTAAAAGAAAAAACTGGCCAGGTACGAGTCGGACTCGCGCACGAAATGTTCCATACCATACTCGCAAAAAACCGGTCAAGTGCGAGTCGGACTCGCGCACGAAGGGTTTCGTACCATTATCACAAAAAACGGCAAAAAATCACGTTTGTTGTATAGGAGCCCTACTCAAATATTTATTTTATTCTGTTTTTAGTATTTGTTGTTATAGCGGCAACAGAAATACACCATCTGTGAAAATTTCAGCTTTCTAGCTATCACGGTTCACGAGATACAGCCTGGTGACAGACAGACAGACGGACCGCGGAGTCTCAGTAATAGGGTCCCGTTTTTACCCTTTGGGTACGGAACCCTAAAAACGTCAAAACAATCACGTTTGTTGTATGGGAGCCCCACTTAAATATTTATTTTATTCTGTTTTTAATATTTGTTGTTATAGCGGCAACAGAAATAAAATTCATCAAGATTATTAAGATTAAACATACTTAGACAAGGGAACAGGCCACAGTCACAGGTAGCCAAAAGGCTTAGAGAATGTGGTGAAGCAGATCTAAACGATACTATAAACCAAAAATACACTAGTGTATCCATTTGTAAAGACATGAAAAATCATAAACTGGTGCTTCATATAAGGACTTCATTTTATCAGTAACACTCAGTCAGTCAGTCAGTAACACATATAGCTGTGAAAATCCGTCTAGCTATCACGGTTCATGAGATATAGCCTGGTGACAGACGGACAGACAGACAGACGGATCGTAGAGTCTTAGTACTTAAAAAAAGAAGCTTAATCAAATGGCCTCACATGATTGAAATTTTTAATCATTCCTTTTTTGCAGGTTCTCCTAGAAATGGAACTTAAAGACGTACTGAACAAGTCGAACCAGACCCAATTTCGTATGGACCGCAGCATCGACATCAGTTACACTGATGAACAGATGCTCACTGCTCTTGACAGCCTTAACGCAGACACGAGGTTCTCATCAGGTTAGCAACTAGACAAAGATTGATGACATGTTAAGAATAAATTTAAGGTCAAAGATATGAAAATCGAAAATCTAATAAAGTTTACAAAGCATATTGGCCCCTATCTCTACAACATAATGCACACAATTCTATCTGCTCTGTGTCTGTAATCAAATCATGCAAATTAATTTTTACCCTCTTCCCAGTATCTTATTGGGCTAAAAATACACATGTTTGATTCTGGTGACAATACATATAAAGTTCTTGTTATTTCTCGATAGAAATGTGTGCATTAAGTTTAAGATTTTCGTTTCGACTTTGAGCCAATATGCCTTGATCCTTACAGTATATCCGCTTAAATAGTGCCACGCTTTCAACTGAAAAAACTGTGTTGACACCCCACAACTTGCCAATTGAGATCCTATGTCCCCTAGCTGGGGCAGAGGGCATCCACTGTAGTCTTGCTGCTACCAATGATAATATTTCATACGGATGTACCGCAAAATGATTTCGGCTTCTAAAAAAATATTATCATTCACAAGTCTTGCTGCTACCATTGACGATTTTTCATGCGGATGTACCGCAGAATGATTTCGGCTTTTAAAAAAATATTATCATTCACAAGTCTTGCTGCTACCATTGACGATTTTTCATGCGGATGTGCCGCAGAATGATTTCGGCTTCTAAAAAAATATTATCATTCACAAGTCTTGCTGCTACCATTGACGATTTTTCATGCGGATGTACCGCAGAATGATTTCGGTTTCTAAAAAAATATTATCATTCACATCACAGTAAATTAATAAATTGCGTGAATCATGCATACCGTTTGCGTGCACCGTCACTATTTAAGCGAATAGACAGTAATACCTAATGATCTATTTACAGCCGATGTCGACTTATGGACACTGCAAAGACGTGGACAATACATAGATGATTGATTTAATTTAATTTTAAGCTAATCTCATCTGCTTTTTCCCCACAACTTACTTTGTTTATGTCTAACATACTCATTGTACCTTTATTCCCGCATTTTCCTAGAAAACCGTATCCTAGACGAAGAGTCATTCATAAACGCTTTAAAAGAAGACCAGGGTAGAGGAACGAACATGTCTCTATTTGACGAAATACGTTACAGTTTCTGTAACTTATCCCGACATAATAATACAGGGAACAGTTTTACATATGACAAAAACTTTGATTTCTCCTACACTACTGTCGCAACGCAAACAGACGAAACTAAACCCTATGAAAGTATCGATAAAGCTCAATTTAAAACTAATAGGAGCACCTCACAGCAAACAGAGGAAACTGATCATTGCGTAAATATTGATAAAGCTCAATGTACAACCTCACAAACTCAGACAGAAGAATTGGGACCAATGAACAATAATGTCATCCATTCAAAATGTCTGGAGTGTGAGAAAACAACCAGGTATACAGAACAGTTAGAATTAGACGTCAATATCTCACATCATAAGCTGACGGAGATGCAAGTAGTCCTACAGAATTACGAAGGTAATCTGAACTTGCTTGAGAAGTTTGTGGCTGATGGCAATGAGAGGAATGGCGTGTTACAAGCCGTTATCAAGAGCTTGGAGGCTAAGATCGGCATCCTAGAAGTGGCGTGTGCTAAGCAGAGAGACAGGCTCGATAGAATGACTCCAGACTGTTGCGCTTGCACTCAAACCCAGTCGGGTATGCTTTTACTAATTTCGTCCGGTATTTTTTGACACGGATTATGTACTAGACAGAGTTTTAGATTTTGTTCGGCTCATACAAACATTCATAAATCTTGTTTACATAATTATTATGTAATGATAATTGCTACTTGGCGAAGCTGCATTTTCGGTGAATAGCGAAAGAAAGTACTTGCAAATTGCTTTAGAATAAATTATGTTAGACTAAAATAGGGCTTCCTAAAAAAATCTATTTTGTTCGTCAGATTTCTTTTGTTTCGTAACCAAAAAAGACGCCAACATGGTCCCCTGAAAGTTCGCGTTAAGTCACACCTTGGTACGCTTAAACATAGAAGTGACGTCACGAGTTCCTCTCTTAAAATTTGATGCGCATTTTCTTTGTCAATTTATATTAATTTGATAAAGCAATACGTGTCCATTATTTTTGATAACTAACTGACGAACAAAATAGTTTTTTTTGCCCAGAAATCAACCTTATTTATGAAAGCGATTTGTGTAATAAAACCTTGTCTCTGCCGAAAACGTAGCTTTTCGATGTAGGAACTTAGTCCGAACTAATTTTATAAAAATGTACATACAACAGGCAAAGCTCTTTGGATGTCGAGTGCCTCTGTATAGTATTAAATCTATGGTTTTCAGTGTTTTGTGACGTCTTCTGGTGGCGGTTTCTGATTAGTTTATTATGTAATCGTAATTTAGAATAATTTTGTGTTGTCTTTCGGTAAGGTTTTGTTAAGAATATAATATGTAGTTTGATTAGAATTGTAAGTATACAAAAAAAATGTTTGTGATGATGTTGTACCCAATCATAAAACTTATGTAGAGTTTATTTTATAGATTACTAATTTTATCCAGTTTATTTTGATATATTAAGTTTAGATTAAATAGTAGTTAATTAGTTAGAAGTAGCGTAGTCTTTACCTTTTACCCAGTTTTATTCATAAAGCTATCTGAACTTGACTTAATGTCCTACAACTCAAGCACCCCTAGATGGGGCAGAGGGCAAAAGATCTTGCGCTTCACGTTCTAAACTTTTTCTTCTCAAAAAGTTTCATTCTTTAACAGGCACTGCAGTTCAGAGATTTTTATGAATAAGACTAATAATGTGTTCGGTAATATTAAATTATCGATTTATTGCAGACACGGCGAATGTCTCGACGCAGGTGGACGAGCCGTGTGTCGATTGCGAGAAAAGAAATGCCGTCGTCCCACACCGAAGCCTTAGGAAATTCTTCTGGTGCGTACCGGCTTTTTATTTATTTAGACTTCATGCCCAGAAGGTACAAAGGCGGACTTAATGCCTTAGGCATTCTCTACCAGTCAACCAAGGGTTGTGAAAACAATAAAAAAAAAAGTTGTCATTAACATACTAAGATAGGTAAAATAAACGTACATATATATTGCAAATAATATATACTTATATAAATATATATATTTATGAAGTAACAGAATTGAAGAAGGTGAGATGACTCTCCTTAGTTGTGTGAAAAACAAATCCGCAATTTCTGCTTGAATGCAAACCGACTTGTAGCTGTCCTGATCTCGAGAGGAAGCGCGTTCCAGAGCAGGCTTTTTATTTCTTACTATCCTTTGTCAGCGGCTTCGTCTGAGTGAATGTTAATGTTTAATCCCTTGTCCCAAAACATGGTCTACCTGTGTTCCAAATTCTTTCAACTGTTGAGGTAACTCGGTCAGTCTGGTTTTTACCTTTTCATGTCTTATCAGCTCAATGGATTTGTGAAATGAACTTGGATCACGGGTGGACCATGGCTTGAATTAGTACGTAACTCTTACTTACAATCCTTTTTCCCAGTAGTTTTATCCCTTAGGAGAATAAGGAACTTGAACTAGTTTATAATACTGGTAGGAAGTAGAATTTAGTCGTTCTACGTCTTTCAATATATAAATGATAACCATCCTTAGAGTGGAATATTAGGTCTTGGGGTTGTGTAGACTAGACGATAATATTCTAATCAAAGCCCATGCATCGATCGAGAATCCTATTGAAAAGCGATCGTAATGTGCCCAACGATTCTTCCGTCGAAGTTTTATACTTTCAAATTAAGAATAAAGATAGATACCTTATTCTATTCCGAAACAATATACACTTTGTAGCTACAAAGTTATAACCTTTTAAGGTTACATTAGTCGATAATTCTTCCATACAAACGTAGTCTGGGGATTACTCCACTGTTTGAAGTTGTGCGTTCAAAATAAAAAATGATGTCAATCTGTCTCATCATTATCTAGCCCTTTATGGAAACAAAAAAGTAAAAAAATACAGTCTTTTAAAGTTATGAGCGTCGAAAGTGGTTCAACACTAATTTTAACGCATCTTTGGGCTGAAATAAATACCATAAGAAGATGGAAAATTGCAAAACGGCCTCCATACAGGGATAGATCAGTAATTCAACTATGCAAATAATATTATTTTTAAAATATACATTTAGTCGATTTTTCATGATATACCAAAGGTCTGTTTATAAAATTTCGTACGTGTTGTCGGATGAGATAGCATGCATTTTAACCTCGCGCACAAAATAGTTCGTGCCGTCGACTAGGGGAACCTTAAAACTTCCATCCAATTTACATCATTCTTCACCTCCTACATCCTTCCTAACCTGACAGCTGCCGTATAATTCCACAGTGTATAAATTGCAGGGAGCCGCTCAAGTGCCTGTTCCAAGTGTTCGCCGTCGTGTGCTTCCTGTGCGCGGTGTCTGTGCTGTACAGTGTGTCCGGTGTGTCGCGCCGCCAGCCCGCCTGCCGGGAGCCTCTGCCCTGGAGGTGGATGGACGCTCAGGATATCATGGATCTGCTGCTGAGGATCGAGTATGTTGCTGATGTTCCCATGTGAAGCTTTTGTGATGGTGGCTATGTCGAATTTTCTTCTCTCTTAGTTGGTGGACACTTACACTACAAAATACTAGAATTTTCTGAAAGTTTATATTTCCTTTTTTCTTCATTGGTGGATACTTAAACACTACAAAATTCTTGAATGTTCTGGAAGGTGATAGATGGTGGACACAATCACAATACAATGTAAAATAATATGAGACATAGAAGCTCCACAGATATGATAGGTATCGATGTCTTATGACGAAATAGACTACAGATTTCTACTAAGTACAGCTTGTGTGTGTGTGAGTTGTTCATTTACATGGGCAGAAGCAGTTTTAAAATATATCTCACCTTGCCGTCACACCCTGTATACACGTATGAAACGTCAGAAGTTAGTGCGCTAAGGCTTAGCACGCATAACAGTTTTAAGCCGTGCGGATAAAAACCGCAAATTCTGCGACACTTGCAATTGTATGAATCTGCACGCACTTGCGGTAAAAAATCGCGCAACAAATCTGTGTTTTGTCGTAGAATCCACCGCACCGCGGCGCGGATTAAATTCGCGCGAATATTTTGATCTCTTAGAAAGAGGCAAAAATCGCGCGGTATTTTATCCGCAGTTATGATTCAGTACGCGGATCAAAATTCGTGCGAATAAAAACTGCGCGGTTAAAAACAACAATGCGTGCTAAGCCTAAAAGTGCCGTTGGCGCAGTGGTTGGGCAGTGGTGGCTGCTGCTCTGCGTGTCGCGGTTTCGATGCCCACACTGAACAAATTTTGTATAGCCTACAGATAGTTGCTCCGATCTGTTTGTTTGCGTATGTGAGTTTGTATGTTGTAAATGCAGCCACGTTACGGGATAGATTCCTAGTGTGGGATTTAGAAAGAAAATTGACACTGGACTCGCTTTACTCGAAAGTCTATTTTAAAAGAAATTATTGCAATGTCTGTAACGTGTATTGCTGGTTAAAAGCGTTTCAGTTTGTGTAGGAGATTAAATCTTTTGATTGGAGATAAATTGTTGTCTTAAAAGACTCAATTTTAAAGTTTCGTACTTCTATGACCTGTTTGACTACAGCGGGATTAGCTAGGTAATTGCGTAACACACTTACTTGCGCCAAAATCTTAACCCAGAGTTTAGTTGCTAAGACGAGGTTAAATTGACAATACTTTATGACAAACTGTCAATTTAACCTCGTGTTAGCAACTAACTCGTGAGTTAAGTATTTCGTGCAAGTGCCTTTCATTTTGACAATTCATCAGTTTTCATTGCGTTTTATACATCGTTGAGAAGACGAATTTTTAAACACATGAAGCAATGGTTCTGGAACTTCGGTCGGTTGAGAATTTGTGATAGAAAGTGTAATTTTGTGTGTTACACAATTAGAGTGCTGTTCCGGCTATTTATCTGGCAGATATTTTTATACAATTTCATATTTTTTTTAATTTATCTATCAGATTGTGCCTTTCCGAAAAGGATGTTAACAATTTTGATTTTTGAATAGTTTTATAATTGTTCAATGTATGGATTTAGACGCCTATTAACATTATTAATGTTTTAAAATAATCGACTTAACTCGATATAAGGCTGATACGGAGTTTCATACAATTTTATTTGTAATTATAATGCTGTAGGTAGTCAACTAAAAAAAACAATGTCAAGTTAGTTGTAAAAATACTTATCTAATTAATTGTAATACATATTAATATTTTTGGTCTTTTCTTATTTTCTTACTAGCTTTTGCCCGCGACTTCGTTCGCGTGGAATAGTGACTTCCACTCTTGACCAATAGATGGCGCTGTATGTCCGGAATAAATTTTATTTTATATTTTATTTTTTGAAATAAAAACTATCCTATGTCCATTCTCAAGTTCCAAACAATGTCTGTACCAAATTTCACACAGATCGGTTCAGTAGTTTAGGCGTGAAGCAAAGACAGACAGACAGACAGACAGACAGAAAGACAGACAGACAGACAGAGTTACTTTCGCATTTATAATATTAGTTTGGATTAACAACTCGTTTGTCAAATAGTTAACTGTAATCTGCATTTATTTAGATATACAATCGTTAATTAATTTACTTAATTTCATAACTTGCATGGTATTTTTATAAAACTAACTCATATGAAACTTGTATCTATAATTTGTGCCTTATTCCATGATTGTTAAGGTTCATTTTTATTTGACAGCCCTTAACCATGCAGAGTATCGAGTGATGATATTACTCCTTTATTAACTGTAGAACAGTATTTTCTTGAAAATACTAGATTTCTATGATTATAAAATAATTACAGAGTTTTATATGATCATTATAGTATGTTAAATTAATTATATACGTATAGAAGTTTTATAATGCTTGTATGGAAAATAATCTACATGTACTTGCATAGCATATGGGCGGTTTCAGAATAGGGAAAGTTGAGTATGAGTCAAACTCCAGTTTAGCCACAAAATCTATCAAATTTTGATATTCAGGTAGCGTGGAGTCCAAATTCTCAATTATGAAACCGGTCGATAGTCTTTGCCTAGTACTCACCTACTTATCACAGCTAGTTTTAATTTTTATTTCTAAACAAGATTCCTATTCAAATTAGAATTTGTGAATCTAAGCATGAAACAAACCAATTCTGTGATAGATCAGTGCCAGTGAATTAGATATTAGAATTTTAGCATTTATAACAACCTAAGATTATTTGGTATTCTCTAATTTCGGTATAAGTTTTAAAGTAATATGACATTTTGAAATTAACAAAAATATTTACCAAAAATTATTATTATATTTTGAATTAGCGTTTGTTTTTGTAATGTATAGGGTAATGTTAATATTAGTTATTAGTTTTATGGACCTTTTATTATTAAAAAAACTTTTCGTCATAACAAGTTTAAAGTTTAATAGAACCTCTCTTAAAAGTAATCAAAATCTGCTTCAATATTGTTAAAAAAACGGTTAACTGACTTCAAAAAAAGGAGGCGGTTCTCAATTATTTGTTATTACTCTGTTTTTTTAACGTTTTCAGTAGTTTTTTTTGTCATCCTTTTGTCAATAACTCGGATCTCCAGTGTTTCTTTCAGGAAAAATTCTCCAGGGGGCGGTTAAGAGATCTGGGGGGGGGGGGGGGCGGAGTAAATAAAGGAAACAAAGTAATATTTAAAATCAATTCCATTTTTTTTATTGGTTACTCAATTCATGATTGGCTGATTGAGTGCCACGTCACGTCAATAAAGGGTTTCTAGCTCTAAAATTATACCAGGTTTAAATAATTTGCCAACTTGTAGGGATATTCGTCGCGAATATACGTAAATCTGCTGTAGAAGTGCGCGAAAGTGAGCGAGCGGCAACTTATTGCTATTGATTAAGTTCCAAACGCCCCGGGCGGGGCTCAGACCCCCCCCGGAGTAGTACCCGAAAGAAACACTGCAGGTCTCATGCAGTGAGTGTTCTACATAGAACACTCTAGGTTCTAAAACGCCCCGGGGGGGGGGGGCTCAAACCCCCCCGGAGTAGTACCCGAAAGAAACAGTGCAGGTCTCATGCAGTGAGTGTTCTACATAGAACGCTCTAGGTTCTTTTTATTAATAAAAGGTTAAAATTTTCAAAACTGTATCAATTATTATTGCGAGAATAATAACGTATTCTCACAACTAATTAATTATCATATTATTTTAACTAACTTCGCATTTACGTTGCATTTATTTTTAGTAGATCTGTATTTACTTATTCGTGTTCCGATTTTTCTGAGTCTTAGGGATATTCCTGATGGCGGAATTTAAATTGCGTCGGTAAGCGATATCGCGCACTTATTTTCTAAGTAAAGGACATGATTCAAATAGGTCCAAAAAAAAATAAAGAAAAAAAATATTGTTGTTTTTTCAGATAACCTATCCATTTCCCAACATTTTTTACAATTACACCAAACTCGTAACCCATTGGGTTAAGTTGTTATTTGCCATACATTTTATTCGACTTTTTATGCTGCTAAACTCGCATGTGACAACTACTAGGCGCACATGTCAGGGATTGTTTATTCAATCCACATAAAACATTTATTTTTAATGGCTTAGTTTTAGTTTTTTGGGCAAAAAATATATGAACCGTGAATGATCTCCTTTCTAGCGCAAATAGGTCGAGTTGCATCGCATTGTGCCCATGTGTAAGTACTTGCAATTTCGCCTAATAAAAATCGCTTATCGGCGTGATAATAATTTAACCGCATCGAGCTACAAGGTCGCTTACAGAAAAATCGGTAGTCAGTGCATTTATTTCTAGTTAAGTTTGTGGAAAGTGCGTTCATCGTACAATAGGTGTTTAGAATGTATTATTGATTTTATTAACCATTAGCTGTGATCATAGTAAACGGCACCTTAGCCCATAGACAAATGATATTCTATCGACGAAATCGTCACGATAGCGATTGGAAAAATGACAAAAATGTATGCTATCGAAATGTGATCAATCCATTGACATACTCTCTACCGATAGACAAGTACATTCATGAAAACCATTTGTTCAAATGTTGGTGACTTAGAACTAAAGTTCGCTGCAGCATTCCACATTATTTATATTGTCTAATCAAATCATTTAAACATGCAGCGCTAGATCGCTTATATAGTTTAGTTTACTTGCGATAAAAACGTCGTAAGTGCCATGAAAATGGCGCTTCGTTCAACATAGTGTAAAGTAAGGTGTACGGATTGCAGTACAGTTCAGTCGGACAGAGTAAGTATTGTTCATAGTAGTTTATATATCGATGGATCAATCCCTTACATTTTGGCATTTCGATCATCGCTATCGCTGACATCGAATGCCACTTGTCTAGAGCCTCATATCATCTCAAATTAGTTTTAGTTTCTAGTGTTGCCAGTTTTCTTGCTGTTGTGCGAGCTTGCGATATTGTCTGTGGTTGTGAATAAATAATACCTTTTTGCTGTTTCTTAGCAGTTTACCTGACCACGTGAAATGTGTTTTATTTAGTGTGATCATAACTTTTGGTTATTAATATTATTTAAATGTATTAATTTACGTCACTTATCGTTTTGTATAGCAATAAACAAGATCTTCCAATACACATGTTTTTTTTTTCTGGTAACCCTTTTTTTCCTTGGTATTTAGAACATAAACAGACTACAGAACGTAGACATAAATCTAACTAGATAACCTAATCGATTTTGATGAAACTTACAATGTTCCCAAGTTGAGAAATACTTAATCCAAAAAAAAAAGAATGATCACGATCCGATAAATTGTTTCGGTGAAATGCGTGGGCATACATACATACATACATTTATGAAATTTGGTACACGAAGCCCGTACAGAGTAACATATGTGAATATTGTGCAATTCCAACAATATTACATACGTGTCGAATTGGCAAATGCTCGATGACCTCAGTGGAACCTCCAAAAGAGTGGTCTTAAAACAAGTAATATATAATTATGTCAATGTCTTAAAATGAAAATGGACAAAGCCAAGGTGATGTTGAATGCCCATGTTGCATACACTCTTATCAAGGTTGGAGACTACACTCGAAGTTGTGGACAATTATGTCTATTTGTTCTGTTAGGTATGGCATAGGTAGGTCCAATTTCGAGAAAGAGGGTTAATGTCGGCTTGTGCACTGGCCGGATCCCCGCCCTGGGACCTGGAGGCGAAGGTACTCGCGTCACTGTATCGGTGGCGCGAGGAAGCGCGGGCGCGGGGCGAAGGGCTGATGCAGCGACATATGGAGTTGCGTCAGTCTCAGCTTCGCGAGGTCCTGGTGGCGGAATGGCGGAACAGGCTTTCACGCCATACCGCCGGCCTCATTACCATCGAGGCGTTCCGGCCAGTGCTCGAGCGCTGGCTCGGGAGAAAGCACGGATCTCTGTCGTTCCGGGTGACGCAGGTGCTCTCGGGGCATGGTTGCTTCGGGAAGTACCTGTGTCGCATAAACAGGGAGCCAGCCGCCCGTTGTCACCACTGCGTCGACTGCCGGGAGGAGCCACGCCGTGCCCTCATCAGAAGTAGGCAGTGACCTGTTGCTGCCGGCCGTAGTCGAATCTATGGTCGGCAGCGAAGAGTCCTGGGATGCGGTGGTATCCTTCTGCGAAACAGTCGTCTCGCAGAAGGAGGCTGCGGAGAGGGAGATTTCATCTGCTCACCCGATCCGCAGCAGACGCCCCGGGCGTCGGCGCCCTCTTCCAAGCCCCCTAAATGGGTCCAGGAGCGACGGACTCGGGGACGTCCGTCGCCCCCCACACATCAGGACCCGAGGTGGCGGTGCGTAGTGTTCCACGCGCCTCTCTTAGACGTCGCGGGGGGAGTCCAACACCTCACTCCTCCCAACCCGAGATCGAGGCCCGCAGAGCAGCCCGCACTAGCTGGGGGTTGCGGAAGTATAGTTGTTCCCGGGACCCCCAGCGTAGGTGTCAGATGGAACAGCGGGGTGGTTTTTAGTCAGTAGGAGTCTGACAGACCCCTCCGCCCCCCCCCCCAGGGCGGTGGACATCCATCGAGGATTTTACACCCCGAAAAAAAAAAAGGTTAAGCCGTCGAATCCGACTCGGCTGGGCAGCGTTCAGGTAGTTGCGTGGTATCTTCTGGTCCAACTTACCATAGTGTCTCAAAACGAAAATCTATCACCAGTGTGTGTTGCCAGTGACGACTTATGGAACCGAATCGTGGTCGCTAACAAAATGGGCCTCATCAGAACGCTTAAATCACCCAAAGGGCAATGGAGAGAGCTATGCTCGGAATTTACCGATATAGCCCGAAGAATTGCCTAACTTAAGTGGCAGTGGGCAGGGCACAAGTTATGGAGTGGCGACCGTGAATCGGGAGACGTTGCGTTGGAAGGCTTCCCACTAGATAAAGCGACGACGTCAAGGCTGCGGGAGTCCGGTGGATGCGAGATGCACAGGACCGATCAGTGTGGCGACGCTTGGATGAGGCCTATGTCCAGCAGTGGACGTCTTTTGGCTGAAATGATGATGATGTGTCAAATTGATAACAGCTGCTAAAGTTGTATCAAGCGCATGTTCCGTCTTGCATGGAATACTGTCCTCATTTCTGGGACGGATCTGCCAAATACCAGCTTGATGCACTAGAGTCGATAGAAAAACGGGCCAAGAAACTCATCGGCAATCTGGCACTAGTCGAGTCAAAGCTTGTCACTAGTCGAGACTCGAGAGCCTTGAGCATCGTCGCCGAGTTGCATGCCGCTTATCGGTTGCATTTCAAGGAGAGTGCGATGGAATTGCATGATCTAATTCCGCCTAGCCCGATTCATCATCGGACTACAAGACGTACGGCGATTCGCCATCGGTACATGGTGGACATATCCATACCTACGCACTAAACGTTTTGGAAATATTTCCATTAAGCGTACAGCTAAGGAGTGGAATTCCCTGCCGGAGTCTGTGTTTCCCGGTAGCTACAACCACAGTGTCTTTAAGTCAAGAGTGAATAGGTTACTTTTAAGCAAGGGTGCTACACAACACCGTCGACAAAATTATCGCTTACCATCAGGTGAGATAGTGGTCCAGCGCGAGCATATCCATACTATTTGATATTATAAATTAGAAAGTAACTCTGCCTGTCTGGCTGTATATTATCTTTTCACGCCTAAACCACTGAACGGATTTCAATGAAATTCGGCAAGGAGAACGATGGCATCCTGGGAAAGGGCCTATTTGTTTAAAAAAATCATAGTAGGTAGGTAGGATAGGGTAGGTAGCCAGTTGACGGGAGCGAAGCCGGCTAGCTATAATTACTACTATAGTTCTCGCCAAACTTATTGGCCGCCCTGACGTTGGTTACAATGGCTGCGCAGTATAGGAAATCTCATGCAAAATCAGCACCGTTTCGTGCCTCGCGCATCCGGTAAACCAACTTCAGGGCGGCCATTAAGTTTGGCGAGGGCTATACCATTATAAACATAAGGCCGCGGCCGGTTTGAGTACCTACTTGACTAGGATATTATGGCAAGACTAAGATTGTATGGAATTTGTCAAGCCTTGCCCATGTAAGCGCACGTTTACCGCGATTCGGGGGATTAGGTACTGAAGAAAATTACCTAGGTATTATTACATATATACAAATACATAACCCAGCATGCCGCAGCAGCCGGCATAATTGCGCAAGGCACAGGGTTTGACCGCCATCAATCGATCAATCAAACATGCGATGTGGATTTCCGTCTTATGTGGCCTCAGTTGAATACATACTTGAATGTTATTTTAAAATGAATCTGGTGACGAAATTATGCGCTATTTTCACAAAGTTTATGTTACTCGTTCTTTATTCACTAAATTAGGAATTCGGATACGTCGTAGAAAAACTTCGAGGTGGTCACCGTACTGCGAGTATGGTGCCGAGTTCATAGCCGGATAGACTACTTCTTGGCATTTGTCATTTTCAACAAAATATTAAACGGCAAGCGGGCATTTCGTTTCAAAGCTGCACCAGGACAACAGATGCACTTCTTAATATGCAAACCCTGATAACCCGTAGGAACTGTGGGAACAAAAACCTTCCCGATCACGCTTAGACTTCAGTTCACCCTCCAATAAGAGCAAAACAACGACTAAATACATTAAAAATGACTCCCACAATCAATCGGAGCAGTATCCGCTTACAAAGGAACCGGTAATCTTACCTTTTGTGGGGTTAACAAAGGACTGGCTGTCAAGGTGCGACTCCACAAAAGATGTATTGGTCCTCAACTGAGAAATGCGCTCGCGAAAACTTCCCACAAGAACGATTTTTTGCAAAAGGGTCAGCGATGGCGAGAATATAATTCTGTCTACGAGTTTTTGTGGTATTGTGTCCGAGATGTTTATCTAGATACATAATTAATTTTGAAACGTGGGTGTTAAAGGCACTTAAGGTTGTGTTAGATTTATGTTTTTGTTTATATTTGGACACGCGCTGTTTGAAGTGGGATTAGAACAACATGTGTGTAGAAGAAAGATGGCTACCGTCTAGCTACCTAGTTAGTTTTACAAAAAAAAAACGTATCTTATTGAAGATGCTGTAAAGTAGTGGGTGCTTTATGACAAAATTACCGACCCATAAACATCACTATCACAACATATCTATACTAATACTATAAAAAATAAAGTTTGTGAGATTGTATATTGATCTCTGGATCTACTGAACCGATTTAGATGAAATTTGGCATGGAGATAGTTTGAGACCCTGGGAAGGATATTATTTCCCATGGAATGATACTAAAAACACTTTTTACGCGGACGAAGCCGCGGGCAGAAGCTAGTTTATCGTACCCCGCCGCGTTTGCACGCCGATAAACTCAAAAACTACTGAACGGATTTTCTGCGGTTTTCACCAATTGAAATAGTGAGAAACCAGAAAGGTTTTTGTCTATATTTTGTGACGGGTGAAACCGGGGCGGGTCGCTAATAAGATAAAAAGCTATGGTTGTATGGTTGTATAACTACTATATTATTCGTAAAAATGTGGCTAAAGATATTCTAAAGCTTAGTCAGCTAGCCTACAAAAATCTTGAACTTATGTTGGGCAGATCACGGTTTGAATTAAGTATTAGAACTATTCAGGCGTCAATTTTATATGACTGTATTTTAGGCGTGAAGGTAGGTACAATAATTTTTACATAAGCATAAAGTTTTTTCTAAATAAACAAGAAGGTAGATATCTAGGCAATTATCAAGGATTTGTTCGTAAGACCTTGATATCGCGTTATTTCCTTCTTGGATAACGCTGCACATGCTGAGATAGGAGCCTTTTTGGTCTAGCACGGGGTTTTTATTTTTACCCGACTGCCGAAGGAGGGTAATGTGTTTATTATTGTTTTTAATTTTATGCTTATTTCTCGTGTCTCCTGTGCGGGCCACAAATAAATATTTTTCTTTGTTTCTTTTTCTTTCTATATCCTTTGTTATCACTACTTAGGTATCACATTCGATAACTGTAACCAACCCCTATTCTGAAAATAACACCTTTATTTAACTTTTAAACACGTAATATCGCACATTTAACTAGCTAGGGGCTAGCAAAGATAGTGGTCACTGACATACAAACGTAAACTGAACCTTGCGTACTTACAATAAAGTCCAATTTAAAGTCGGCAAGTTAGAGTAGGAGCCCCTTAGCACACCTGTCACCATCCGTGGGAATATGTTTATGAGGAAGGACTTTGTGTGACGGAATTGAAACTGCAATTTATGTATTGGCACTGGTATGTATAAAATATAGGGAGATTGACCATTAATAACAAAGAAAAAATTACAAAAATGTCTTGTTGCTTGCAGCCCGCCTTTTGAAACGGTCTGTTAGTCTGATTGATTGTGAATTTCATAAAAATTTTGAAGCTTTCCTTTTACAAAGATGTATGCTAGTTATTGGATATCGTGCAAATCATGACTTGCAGCCTAATTGCGTAATTGAATTCGGCAAGGAAAAGGCTTGCCGTTTGAGTATAATCAATCGACCATTCAAATGCGAGACGAAAGACGCGATGTGGAGTTCCGTCTGTGTGATTGGTCGATTGATAGCGGTCAAACCCTTTGCGCTTGCGTTGCCGTATTCACTTACGCAATAAGGCTGCTGGGATCACCTTGTCTCCTGCCATCTCTTTATCCTTTCAGCTCTCAATGTCTGCTCTTATTTGTAGCAGTGTAGATTGCCGCAGTTTCTAGAACCACTTAACTACATATTATGCTAAAGTTTTATTAAAAAGTCTATTCTTCTCAAGGACATATTATTAACATTTTTGTAAGTTGGTTACGATGTAGTTAGTAGACAAATTCAGATTGGAATATGCTATTTGAAACAGTAGATTTCGAAACCAAAACTTTCGTATTAGCGTACCAGTCTAACAGTTTTTTCGAAATAGCGTGCGTCGCAATAACGTCATTCGATAAAGCGGTTTTCGATTCAATGTGTTTTCAAACTAGCGTACCAGTCGTAAATATTTTCGAAATAGCGTGCGTCGCAATAATGTCTTTCGAAATTTCATATCACTCCCAGTAGATACAGGTACGGCGGTAGATACGGCCTGTTCGCAGAAGCACATCAAAAACAAGTATCCCAATTTTTCGACCAGTGAAAAAACTATCAAAGCTGATCCCACAATTCTCACGCAGTAAGGTGAACTTCAAACATTGACCCATCAATCTCGTTCATAATAAACTTTTTGTGTTCCATCTCCTGCGACCCGGAAACAGCCCCGGATACGTAGCTTTTTTCTCCGACTCCACTCAATAAAAACGAGTTGATAGTCAAAAGGAGCAGTTTTTGTAAACACCTGTTTGCATGGGAACTTCTTGGGACACAAAAACATATACAGATTATAGACAGGAAGTATTGTGGCAACTTTAATGAGTATGTTTCGGTTTATTTTTTGGTTTGGAGAGAGTAAAGAAAGTTGGCTTTGTTTTTTGGGCAATTTATTTTGATTTTGAAGGTATCACTTTTACTTACTATTGACCAAGAAAAAAGTCCTCATCGCTTCTTATGGGGCTTCCAGCCTTCCACCGCTTTAGTGCCGTAAAACGGTTTGATACTAAAGCATATCTTCTACTTAGATTGATTGATGTTGTTGATTCATATAGTTCTTTTTGTGTACCTAACTAACCCTCAGTTTCCCTCCTTAAAATTATCGGAGAATTAATGTGACAAATTGTCAAGCACGCGTTATCTGCTGTGATTGGTTGAATGAAT
Source organism: Orthosia cruda (assembly GCA_964057195.1). Lineage (NCBI taxonomy): Eukaryota > Metazoa > Arthropoda > Insecta > Lepidoptera > Noctuidae > Orthosia > Orthosia cruda. The sequence goes on from OZ059840.1 coordinate 8,975,099, forward strand.
TTTCAACAGCCAATCACAGAAGATAACGCGTGTTTGACAATTTGTCACATTAATTCTTCGATAATTTTAAGGTGGGAAACTGAGGGTAAGGTTCGTATAAAAAAAAAGACGATACATTTTCCCTTCTTTTGGATACTCCTACAAAACGAATTTAACGAATGTTTAAAAATATTTTTAAACAGAAAAATTTATGTCTAGAATGTCTTCAATTTTGAAATATTTTGCAAACAAAACTTTCCAAAAGGAGGTTCAATATTGATATTCTGTCTCGGAGCGGGCGCACGGCCAGTACTGCGTTAACATTGGGGAATATATACGCCTTAAGTAGCAAATAGTCGGCCAAGTCTTTTATAACTATGTTCCCATACTTACACAGATTACTGTCGTGATATTCGTCCCAGAGGCTTTTTTCTTCTGCATACTTTTGCGAGCTTCCAATCACCACACCCTCAAACATAATTTACGGCTCATAAAAGCTTGTCCTCTTTAAACATTTTTATACAAAAATGTTGCTTCAGGCCAAAATCATCCCCTCATTTATCTTGCAAACAGATAAATTATCGATTAAGAAGACAAGCTGACCGGCCGTGAGAAAGCGAAGTTCCTTTAGTAAAAAATCGAGGGTGCTCCATGGCAAAGATTTGTGTATAATACAGCACGCCCCTTGTTTGGATCTTATGTCCGGCGGAAGGAAGCGAGTTTGTTGTAGTATTCTGTTTGTTAAAAGGTGTATCAAACAACTGTGGAGAGGAACGTTTTATGGGTTTTGTTGAGAACTTGGAGTTGTAAACAATTTTATTGGGAACAGTCGCAGAAGTTGAAAGCTGAAACATTTTCTCATTGATTGAGAAAAACTTATTTTGTAGGAGATCCATGACATAAAAGTTACAGCTTTTGGATGTTGCAGGTTTTCTCAAGATTCGTTCACTCTGATTTAATGGTGTGCCGGGGAGAAGCCAAATGCAATTCTGTGACGTCACAGATAATATAATACTTTTATACTTGCATCCAGATGTTTCATCCCATACAAAGAAACCGTACCGACGTAACTGGCGTTTTTCGTCTGATTATACTTATTATTTTTTTGTAAATCGATCGCGTTCGGTTCCGTTCCACGGCGATAGATATATCGCCATCTATAGAACAGAATATAAATAGAATATCTCTTTATTATGTACACCTTAGAAGTGACAGAACGCAATCGATTTACAAAAAATAACCAGTATAATCAGATGAAAAACGCTAGTTACATCGGCACGGTTTCTTTGTATGGGATGAGGCATCTGTATCTAGTATTATATTAACTGTGGTGACGTCAAAATTACCGTACTTACACCGTATGTAATATTACCTACATAATTTAGAAATGACTATAAATTCGTTTCTAATTCTTTATCTTCTAACAAAACTTTATTATCACAGTACCAAAAGCTTACAGGCTTATTTCACAAGAGTTTATTGTCAAAACGTAACAAGAATTTAATCTTCATGTACCTATAGCCACACCACATCACACACGGCATCGTGAGAAAACGCAACCTTGTGAGGTAAAAAATGAAGGGTGCTTGATCCCAGACAATAAAAGATTAATCTTTACAATACGTAAGAGGGTCGAACCCTCTTCAGAGGAGATTGTCGGAAGGAAGGAAATGGGTCCGTTATAATTTGTTAATATTAATATTTATTTTAAAAGTTATCTTTGGGGTTGCAGGCTGTTTGGAGACTGATGGTCAAAATTTTACGTTTTCAAGCAGATACTTTTTCTGAAGTTGGTGTGAAATGGTACACGAGAGTTCGAAAGAGAGTGGCAGATCCTACACCTGAAAAGCAATATTGAATTGGCGCTAGTTAGTTATCGAAAGTCGCCCATTGTTAAAAAAACGAGTCAGCAAAATTTTGCACTTTCCGATTCTGCCCATTAGGTAAGTGTTTCCTAAACCTGAAAAGCAATATTGAATTGGCGCTAGTTAGTTATCGAAAGTCGCCCATTGCTGAAAAAACGAGTCAGCAAAATTTTGCACTTTTCGATTCTGCCCATTAGGTAAGTGCTTCCTACACCTGAAAAGCAATATTGAATTGGCGCTAGTTAGTTATCGAAAGTCGCCCATTGTTAAAAAAACGAGTCAGCAAAATTTTCGATTCTGCCCATTAATAGTGCTAGATAATAATAAAATAATAAAAATCTTTGTTTATACAAAAACCTTCAACAATGCTAAAGTCGCATGAATTTCAGTGAATAAAGGTCATACAGATAGAGTAAACCCTGACTCCCAAACAAGGAGATCCTGTGACTTAGGAGTCAGGGTTATGCTGTCACTATGATACCAAACAACTTTTAGAAAAAAAGTTTGTTATGTCGGTATACAAAATCATGGCAAAGAACAGGTTTGAAAGTACAATGAAATTCTTTTCAGAAAATTAAAGTATTAATATGGGAATTTATTAAACGGAGTTGTGAAGTGAGTGAGATCAGAAAGACTACTGATGAAAAGACGAAGTTTATAATCTTGAAGACACAAAATTGAATTTGGCATCTCACCAGCACATAATTAAATCAGAACGTGAGAAAACCTGCAACATCCTGAAGCAAAAAACGCAGGGTTGTCCCAAAGATGTTACTTGTACAATACAAAGTGAATGAACCCCTCGGAGGAAAGGAAGGAAGCGACCCGTTACGATTTGTGATAAACTCCTAATTTATAGGAACAGTTCACACGCACTGTTAGCGATTGTAATACAAAAAGGATATGACAGTTTTTGTTTGATTCGACGTTTAGTAGGATGTGGTACTTGAATTTGGGGTATAAGGAGAAGCTTCTCGTAAGGTAATGGATGTATGTCACATTGTGTGGCTAATATTTTTGTTTTAAGTAGTGTCCGACTTTTTGATCTCTTTTCAAGGGTATGCTAGGTTCCAATCTTTTGTCCAGCGAGCAGCTGATTCTGTCAATAACAATGTTTTCTTAAAGGTGGGGATAATCGGATGGATCTGAGTAGGTTATTAGAAGATAACAGAGATATTATAGTGTACGTCCCCGTTGTCAGAAAGCCATAAACATACTGTTCCTCAAACGTACGTTCGTGTCGCAGATGCAGGACGGACTGAGTTCACTCAAACTGGTCAGCTTGTGTTTGTATTGCCGTGCAGACGTCGGTAAAACGTATCTACCTCAGTATATATATAACATCATTGATTCGCGGACACAATCTTCACATCACATGTACAGGTGATAGGAGATGCGGGGCCAGATGAAAGGTGGGCCATGCTCTGCAGAGATGCCGCGTAGACACTGCAGATCAGACTAATGCGCAGCAGAGTATTTTGACGCCATCAATCGAACAATCACATCCGATGATGAAATGCGATGTGGATTTCCGTCTGTTTGCCCACTAAGATTTAAAAAACTATTTTGCCATCGACACGCTAAGAAGAAGAAATGTTTTCTCACGGACCAACTCAGTGTATGAGCCACCCAAATGGCGATGTTCAGCAGTGGGCGCTGTTGGCTAAATACTTACTATAATTATAGATAAATTTATGATGAGCTTCCCAGACAGAAACCCGCCGAAATGCTGCCACCATCTGGTTCATCCTCGTTCCAAAATTCCCAGCTCATCAACTTAATAAATTAATTAAAATTCGAACAAACTGTAAGTTCTCACCGCCACCCCCGCGGCCAAAGGACGTCAGCGACATGTGACATTCTAATTATTCACCATTCATTGGCCTCATCACGCGATTGCATGGAATATCGTCACACTTGACGAGTCCCATCACTGCCAACATACATTTACCGTTTATTACTAGCAATGCTATTAGAATTCAAGCTTTAACAGTCAAGCTTTAAGACCGTGAATGGAATTTTATGAACTGTATTAATAATTTTGTTTTCAAGTCCGGGCAAAGTCGTCGATGCGTCTATAAAATCATTATTACAATGCAGTAAGGTTCGTTTTCAAACGGTTTCTTCTAAGTAATTTTGTAAATATGAAAGGCTACCGTGGGAGAAATGGCTTGCAGGCTAATTAAATATTTATCAGGTACATACGTTCGGTTCTAAATAGTAAAGGTCGCTTGAACACCTGGATGATTCAAATATGTTTACGGAAATAAATATTTTAGAACTAGGGACATGATTACAACTTTTTATATGGGATGTAGGATGTTACTTTATAGATAAGGCTAGTATCTATGGTATCTATGGTTTATACTTAGACGGCTTGGAGTAGGTAGGGGGATAGAGGAGCTGTAGGTATATGGGTCAAGGATTTTCCAGGTAGTTTCTTACTACGCAATAATTTTTGTCCAAACGCTTCAAGTCAGGATTTGACCTAGTTTAGCAAAGTTACCTTAGGAATAGTACCTATTATTTTTTAACCTCTGCAAAATAAATACCGACTGACCTGAAAAAGTGGAAGTCCTTAAAAAAAACAAAAAAATGACCACTCACAAAATTACGTGTGTTGCAAAAACTGAAGTGCACGGCAAACAAACGATTGGAACATAGCGTCACAACGAACCCTTTGCACCTACCACACATTCCCACACTCCGTGGGAAAACGCACTCACCCCCTCCCATAAAGTACCACAATTACCTGCGAACACACGACGATAAAAAAACTTGAAACTTCATACTCCACCTTCCCTTTACGCTACGTTACACCCAGAAAGTATCGAGTTAATCGTGCTTTTTTATAGTGAAAATAATATGGAACTTTATGGAAAGGTGTGAGTTCATGGAGTACGGGGTTTTTTTGTGTCGGTGTGGGACGAAATGATTGCGGTTCTTGATGGACGTGCGTACGGTCGCATTCCCATAGTATACAGGATAAGGGAGCGCAGGTGTAGCTTTACTCAGTACTTTATTGTTTAGTTTTATATTGAAGTCTAATGTATGTAATTTGCGATATTAATTGATAGATTTAATGTGTGTATTGGTAATGTAAGATAGAAAAGTAATTATTTTGTTTAGGTATAGTTGTGTATTTAGATTGATTACTTGAGTATAAATTGTATTTATAGTATATGTATGCGTTGTAAATAAACGCGATTTGCTCAACTCAAAATATTTCACCTACCACTATTTTTCTCTGCCTCACCCAGAGGTAGACTGGTCGAAAATGCCTAAGTCATTAAGTCCGCCTCTATAAGTTTGGGGGCACGAAGTATAAAAAAAATATGTATTTATTAGATATTGTAATATATTCGAAATAGTGATTTTCGATGAAGATATAATTTATTTATTCATTTGCATTATTAGGTAGTTATTTCAGCAAGACTCCCTACAGAAACAAAAAATAATTGTTATCTGAAAGTCAACATTAGATTTTTACTTTGGAAAGCTTAACTACTTACCTATATCATCATTACAACGCTCTTTTTAATTAACAAAAAAACACTTCAAAATATCAACAAAAACGTAAACACCGCAAAACAATAACGACCCGGAATCGAACACAAAACAACCGCCACAATAACCACTGCGCCCAAACTCTCCATTCACAACGTACCCCATTAGAGCGAGAGGGCACGAAAACAAAACATTCCGATACAGTTCCCAGCGCTTTAACCGCTGAGGGGGAAAGAGCCAGGCATATTTTCTCCTTTCAATTCTTAAACGGGATAGCAGGAAACAGGCCAATTGAAAAATTTTGCTTGTACAGTTGCGTGCGAGTATCCTCATAAGGTGATCGGCCACCGTCCAGGGAAGACGTGTCGTGTGTGAATACTAAAATATTGTGAAGTGATAAAATGCCGTGCAGTGAAGATGATGACTCTCAGACTGGGTTCTCTGAATCCACCCAAGGATTGTCTAAGGCGGAATTGCGAAAGGTGAATACTAATGATTTTTTGGTGAAAATTCGGAGTGATTTTGCAAGGATGAGCAATAATTGTGAAAAGAAGTGAATTTTATTTCGAATGTATCAGTAGAATATCAGTGCATCTATTGAATAAAATATTTTCGCAAGTTTCCATGTCGCAGTAATTCATTTTAGGATAGTGGCAAAAAGTCTAATTCCCATTTACTCATTTTAATTTATTTTTTTTTGGTCATAAACTAAAGGTACCGCCATTATCGAGTTCATTTGAAAAGTGTGACATTTAAATGTGTATTTAATCATTTGCAGACGAACAAACCGATAATGGAGAAGAAGCGGCGCGCGCGCATCAACAACTGTCTCAACGAGCTCAAGGATCTGCTCATCGATGGCACCGATAAAGACGTAAGTTTTTGATTTTAACTAATACTCTTCCACTGCTGGCGAAAGGCCTCCCCGAAATCCTTCCAAGTATTCTATTCCTGTGCCCCCTCGGACCAAGTTACTAAATACTTCTTGGGTCAAATGTACAAATTCAGCTATTTTGAGAACATAATATTTCTTTTTTCCAAGGGTAACTTGGGCAGAAGCATTCTCCCATTTCCTGACTTTACATCTAAGTTTCATCTTCTGCTTAGTTTTACCACTACTATGTTGTGGTCCGCTTCCAATTAAGCCGGACTCGGCTGATACCAATATTTAACCTCTTAGTTTTATCTCTTCTTCTTTCTTCTGGCTATTATTACCCCCATTATATTGATATGATAAATAAAAAAAATACAGTTTGAATATGTCTCTTGAAATAACGATCTAATTAAAGTTACCAATTAACAATTGCACCAATTTCTAATAAGAATCTAGCAAGCTATAAAAATTCTAATGAAATATTTTCATTCTTTACAGCCAGCACGTCACTCCAAACTAGAGAAGGCAGATATTCTGGAGCTGACTGTCAAGCACCTTCAGAAAATGCAGCGTCAGCAGCTTGCAGCCGCCATCGCTGCCGACCCCGCCGTGCTGCACAAATTCAAGGCTGGTTTCAGCGACTGCGCCGTGGAAGTCAGGAGATATCTCTCACGACTGGCTAGCGTACCTACGGGATTAAGACATCGGCTTGGGAACCATCTGACGTCATGCGTTGGAGGTATGGAAACCCTCCAGCCCAGAGACTATGCTCCTTTAGTTCCTGATCCGCTAAGGCTAGATGATGAAAGAATCAGTGCCTTCCACTTCGTCAGGTCCACCCGACCCACAAGTCCTCCCCTCAGCCCTCTATCCTGTGACTCCGCCTGCGATTCCTCCACCGAACTCGAAACGCCACCACGACCAGTCCAGACGTTCCCCTTCCCAACACCTCCCAGCAGATCAGCATCAGATCAAGACTCCAGCCCAGAAACACAGAAACAAACAGTATCCTCAACCACAATATCGCCAGAAAACAGACAAGATGCTTTAAGGAACAAGAAATTCATGGAGCCGTTGTCAATAGTCATAGATGTGGAAAACTACAAAATAGGGATCGATGCTTCGCCTAAACGAGCTGTCGACTACTCCGTCAGACATAAATTAAAAAGACCAGTAGTAGATCTGACTGGACCTGCCCCGAAGATCATAAGGACAGAAGAGAAAAGCGTGCCCGAAATATATAGGACACCTGAGAAGTCTGCATTTACGAGGGTATCAGAAAGGATACCAACGCTGCCTGTTAGAAAGTTGACGATAACTGAAAGTATACCGTGCGTGATTGAGAGGCCCTTAGAAATGCCTCCCTTTCGGCCATTAGCACCTCGGACTGTGATCAGCCACACTGCGGCATCGCTCGCGCAGTCTTCACATAGAGAACCTGCTAAAGAAGTGAAGGTAGAAGCTGATACCAGTTCTAAATCACCAAAGCAGGGTCCCTCGACGAGTACGGATATGTGGAGACCTTGGTGAAGATAGATTATGTAAACTAAGAGGATAGTTATTCTTTTTAAATTGGAACATAATAAGAAAGGTTTGGGAACAGCACCCTAATTGCATAATACAGTAAATCACAGTTTTCATCACAATCAAAAGGAATTCCTAATCTGTTGCTTTATATGTTTAAAATCTTTCTACTCGACAGCGTAAAACATGCAATGAATATTGTTGAATTGTTAAAGTCGGTTGGCGATAGTTGCCATGAATTTATATGTTAGGAATAGCGTAACATATAAATTCATGGAAACTATGATTTATAGGCTGTAGGACTTCTAAAGTCAGGTTTACTGTCTTTGAATCAATAAAAGGAAACTATAGATTTATAGAAGCTGTCCGATATATATTGTTTATAATAATTTAAGAAAATATTAGCTTTAATAATCCATTTATAGCTCAGGAAATAAAGAAATTTGCTGCAAAAAATCCTAAATAAGTAACTTCACCGGAATTATGTTCACTAAGGCGGTAGTAATGTTGAAAATGGGCTGTCAAAGGGCCCAACAATTAGTATTTTGCTTAATTCTCGTAAAGTTTTCATTTTACAACAGATTTTTCAGACAACATTCTATAGGTACTAGTTCCATATTGAACATAATTCCGGTGAAAGTACTTAACTAGGATTTTTCTCGCAGATTGGTCTCTAAATACGCCTATTTTCCTGGGCTATTATGGAGACATGCTTTCAAAAATCCACCAACCAGCACTGGGCCCGCGTGGTGGATTACGGCCCATCTCCTCTTACAGAGATGCCTGTGTCCCAGCAGTGGGAACATTAATAGGCTGATGATGTGTGATGTGATGCTTTCAAAAAATGATCTATAGAGTAATGAAGAATATGTTTGAAGTTTTAGAATTTAGAGAAAGAGTTATTTAGATACGTTTGTTTTTATGAGTAGAGAGGAACCTAGGAGTACCTACAACCTCGCTTAAGTGCCTACATAGCTTTAAGAATGTACCTGTTGGTATAGTTTTTTACGTGATATTAAATATTTTTAATATTTGTTTGCAATTTTTAACGTTTGCAATTGACTGTTTGATTTTAAAACCTGGTACCTAGATGATATATTTTAATTATGAACAGTTTTACTTTATTAAAGTACAAGTAAAACTCGTACTCTGCTAACTGGTTTAATGTCTGTAAGGTCTGTACCGAACATAATTCTGAAATCACAGATTACTGATACGCCTTCGGCATTGAGAGTTTTCAGGAAAATTCACACCATCAGTTGGCGCCACTTTGGCGAAAGGTATTTTCCTTTGAAAACGTTGACGCCAATTTAACTAATGTCAAAATACAAAGATTTTGACATGTGTCTGGACCTGACGTCTCAGTGCTGCCACCTAGGTACTAAGGCCACCGCAGATAATAAAAAAATAAAAGTCGTTAACACCTGTCTACCAATTTTGACCAATATTTCAAAATGATACGAAAAAAATGTACAGACACTGACATTGCTAACACGATCAATCAAACGCATCGCGGTAAGGGGCGTCCGTGGCACTTTTATTTGGCATTCAGTAATGAGTGAATATCTCATAAATGCGTGGACCAATTTACATGATTTAAACGGATAAAATGGTTCTACGCCGTATACCTTTCATTTGAGACCAAGTTTATCGAAATATCTCAATAAACAAAAAAACATGTTACGGTCGGATCAATGACTTTTATTTTTGTGTTATCTGGCGGAGACTTTAGACATAATTTCAGAAAACCCTCATTGTCTAAACTTACCATATCTACAAACCAAGCGTGTTAGTTATAAATCACCATGAATAGTCCCCGGCATGTAACTTGGCAAGGGTTTGGCGTAGTGGGGATAAGTTCGCGCATAGTGAACCTGACCAACCAACATAGAACGAACGGAACGTGGACGCGACGCGGTTGGTCAGTCGATCCAACAATCGCGCGCTCGGAGCGGTGCTAAACGTTCCCCGCGTCCCGCTTGGTAACCAAAGAGACCTAAAAAACCACTTGTGCACATCTAACGACTCTTGCCAATTTAAGTTACATGACGACAAATAAATAAAATCAGTATAATCACACTCATAGAAATAGACGGCCCGTGAAAATTCTGACTGAATATATCAGCCAAACCTTGTGCTTGTACTCAGCGCAAACTGTGCGGGCACGAATATTATTAATAACTAGCTGACCCGGCAAACTTTGTTTTGCCATAAAAACACGAAACATTCATCTACCCTATCTATCATACCCTACCTAATCTACCCTACCTACATACCTAACCTACCTATGTAGGTAAGATACCAATTCTTTTTTAGGGTTCCGTACCCAAAGGGTAAAAACGGGACCCTATTTTTAAGACTCCGCGGTCCGTCTGTCTGTCTGTCTGTCACCAGGCTGTATCTCAAGAACCGTGATAGCTAGGAGTTGAAATTTTCACAGATGATGTATTTCTGTTGCCGCTATAACAACAAATACTAAAAACGTGATTTTTATGCCGTTTTTTGCTATAATGGTACGGAACCCTTCGTGCGCGAGTCCGACTCGCACTTGACCAGTTTTCTTATTTTATTTTATGAGGACCTTCTGCTAACAATAACAAACACAACAAAAAAAGAATTAGCGAAATCGGTCCAGTCGTTCACGCGTGATGCCGTGACCAAGGGAAATAGGGATTCATTTTTTTATTTTAAGGATTAATTTTATAGATGACTAGCTTTTGCCCGCGACTTCGTTCGCTTGGAATAGTGACTTCTGATGCCGACTCTTGACCAATAGATGGCGCTGTATGTCCGGAATAAATTTTATTTTATATTTTAATTTTTGTAATAAAAACTATCCTATGTCCATTCTCAAGTTCCAAACTATGTCTGTACCAAATTTCACACAAATCGGTTCAGTAGTTTAGGCGTGAAGCAAAGACAGACAGACAGACAGACAGACAGAAAGACAGACAGAGTTACTTTCGCATTTATAATATTAGTAGGGACTAGGCCAAAGAATAGTAAAAATATACCATCACGCCTGTATTCCTTCCTAACCTAACGTAGAGAGGCACATGAATTAGGTACACCCAAATTTCGCCAGTTATGTTGTAAAGGATAGTAAACAAATAATAAACGAAGTTCAAAAATATAATATTTATTGGCAAGCACATCACAATATGGCGAACTAGTCACTACAATAAATAAATGAATGCTTTTAAAACATACACAAAAGCCAATGCAACACACAATAAGTATTGAGACACATCATACTTTTGTCATACTATAAAGCGCAAAATGCACTGACAGGTGGCTAGCTTAGCGCATATAGTCTGGCGAGTAGCGAGGTGACCGCTCGCACGGAGTAATTTCCATTTTGCGTAAGGGATAGATGTATAGGCTAGGCTCGAAGACCGAAACCGCTCATTGAGCGAAAAAATAGCTCAGAACGCGTTGTGGCTTCTTTCCAAAGGCCACATCGCGAAATTCTCGTATAAATTAGTGACCCTGAAAACTATACTACATCATTTTGTATTGAAACTGGATAAGCGCCGTCTGGTGACGGTAAGGAGAAACCACTTTTTTTGTATACATTTTGACATAAGAGATCGTTTACGTTATCACGAGTGAGCGTGAGTTTTTGTGGGAGCTTTACTCGCACTAAGGCCTCAGTTTCAATTTCAATACAAATTGACGTAAACGTTAGCACGAGTAAAAACTCGCACTAGGGCCTCAGAGCACTTTTAAACTTTCGTTTTTCTTCATTTCGACCGGTTACGAATATTTTAGTACGTTCGTTCGCCCTCGCCAAATGACGCACTAGTTATAGGCGCTACTAAGCAAGCCGCTTGTCAGTGTGTTTTGCGCCTAAGCAATTGCAAAAGTTTAATTCGAATAGAGATCACATAATTTGGACGGATTCATAAATAACTTATTATAACAATACAAAATACTTAGAAGGATTCGACTACAAACCATTTTTTTTCTTGAGGCACTATAAGCATTTTGGTTTGACATTATTCGATGACTATTCGCACAAGTGCGGATATAGTCACAATAGTTTAGAAATATAAAATTAAAATAAACTACTCTACTTACGTGCATAAATCCACGAATACGTCATAATTTAATATCATAAAACGACAATAATTTATGGCCTAGTTACTGAAACGACAGTTATCGAAAAAAGTTACATTTAGTTTGTGCCGCTTCGATAGTTTCTTTCCAGAAACAGGATGTAAGGCTGGCAGTTGGAGAACCCTGTCGATTCAAAAGAATTAAGCAATACAAAAATCAATTTATCGTAAAAATAAACGTTCTAGCATACCTAAAAATACAAAAGAGAATAAATCATTTCAATATGAAAACTCTTTGGTTCATCTTGTTGTTGGCAACATTAACACCAAAGAGTTTAATCGCTAACTCTTTGGTTTTAATGTTGCGAGCAAAAAAGCGATAAATTAAACAAATATTTTTTCTATAGCTAATATGACATAGTTACGGTGGATATTCATATTATAAGAAGTTTGTCCAAAATAACGATCTAACAATAATTTTAGTTCTGCCGGTGACAAGGCCTAAAAGACGGGTATAACTTAAAGATTGGAACAGCTCACACCTAGAAGCGACGCGATGCTTATAAGATAGCGATACGATATGGAACTTCGTTTACTTCACAGTAAAGGTAGATAAACATTGCAGTGAGAGAATTAAAATACGCGATTTGAGTACTGGTGTCTCCAAGCAAGCATCGCTACGTCGTATCGCGTCGCGTTTCAGTATGAGCCGACCTTTATTTTATAAAACACACCAGAAATCGTAAAACAGTTCAATAAATCGCGAAATATCGAAACACCACTTACATTATTTGTAGTATCTTAACTTGTTTGTATTCACTTCTTGTTGAGGAAGTCTTTCCTCTGCTGCTGTAGTTTCTGCTCCAGTAGAGTGATCTTCTCTTGGTACTTCCCTGCCTCACGGGTCAGGGCCTGAATCGCTGAGTCTTTCCGAGCTACCGCCACTTTTACTCTGTGTACAAACAATTAAATTAAACATAGAACATTGCTATTATGAGTAGTCTATACACCCCGACCTTTTCAATACCCTCCCACCATTCCATAGTATAGTGTATGTAGATATCAATAGTTCGCGCTACAAGCCGATAGCAGTATTGTAACGTTGCCTCGGGCGCACACGTCGCTCGGTTATAAATACCGAGTGGTAAGGGCGATCTTGCCTGGCTGGAGGCTATAGTTTAGTCTCCACAGGATCGCCCGGTTAAGGTTAAGCAGTATCCAATCACTTGGATTGACCTGCGAGACGCCCCACCACAAAAAAAAGGTGGGGCGATCAGTCGTTATCCGCAGAGTACTTTTTTATATAGGTAGTCGTTACCGGACTGCCGGCCTGTGCGGTGGTGCGTTGGCGAGTCAACTATTATTATTGATAACTGCGCAAATTTTACATTTAGGTTATATTTTTTTTCGCTATTTTGCCACTTTAATTTATATTGCGCTTCTAACCTGAGAAAAACGTCTCGTTCGGCTCGTTTCGTGACTAACTTACACAACACACACTAGTTTGGATATTCAGAGGCCTTAGTGCGTGTTTATGCGCTCAATCGCGTTAAAGATAACGTCATAATTAAAACTGAAAAAGCGCCGTCTGGTGACGGTAAGGAGAAACCTCTTTTTTTGTATACGATATCGTTTACGTTATCACGAGTGAGTACGTTAAAAAACTCGGAATAAGCACACTGAAGTGCGATATTCTAAATAGAAATTCAAATTCAAAACCACAGTGCTCAAAACTTGGCAGAAATTAGAGTAAACTAGAGGATTTCTTAACAGATTGGAATAACAAATTGGTCTGGTTTATCATCAACTGCCTAGCCTTTTACCAATAATATTGGGGTCGGTTCCAGTCTAACCAGATTCAGCCGAGTATCAGTATTTTACATGGGGCGACTGCCTATCTGACCTCCACAACCCAGTAACTGGGTAACACGATACCTCTTGGCAAGACTGGTATCAGATCTTAGGCTTCTGACTACCCGTAACGACTGTCAAAGATCTTCAAATGACAGCCGGGACCAACGGCTTAACGTGCTTTTCGAGGCACGGAGAAAACTAGAGCTATGTAAAGATGGTCACCCATCCGACCGTCTCACGGACCGATCTACCCATGCCGCATTGCTTAACCTTGAAGATCTACCCGTGCGGCTGGTATTATTTAGCCACGAGCTGTCACATGATTTCAAATATTTGGTTCCAGGGACTGAAAGCGGTTACGGTTAAAGGTTAAGATACCTCAAAAAAATATCGGTACCGCTTTAAAATAAAGGTAAAGCTATACCGATACCTTTATAAATAAAGGTTGGGCTAAATAACGGTTTAACCTTAAAATGATTTCGGTACCGAAACATATGCGAGGGGCGCGGCGCGGGTGCGCGGGGATGTCGAACACGTTAGAACTGTGTACAATTTGTTTGCTGAATCTACTCTTTTACTCAACTCTGTTGTGTTCTTTGCCGACTATGTGCCGCGCAATACGTTTTTATTTTGTCGATCTGTTACAACCCTTATTACAAGGCAATAAAGCCGACTTTTGCATTCTCTAATTAAAGTCTCAGTTTTCATTGCAAAGCCAATGCTGAATTGCAGTTATCGCACATTAGCGGAATTTTAATATTAATTTAGTTAGTAAGCTTCTGGAAGCCGTCGCGTAAACCCAAATTCGTTAGACTTATCTCGAGAGATACAAGAGATTATAGAAAGTCGTTATTTCGGTTGGTGTATTTTCGTGTACTATTAAATAGAACTTTAATCAAAAGTGTAATTGTGGGTTTTTGTGAATAAATAAGTGGTTTGGTAGAAAACAGTTTTTTTTTAAAGTTCTACGGGGTCGGCCGTGTAACAGATCGCTGATACTCTGATAGTTCATCAACTTAAATCAGCGTTAGACTGGTCCCAAAAAACTACCGGGACTTTTTTTAAACTGCGCTCTCTGCGAGTGTGGTCCGCCACACTAGGCAAAGGCAGAAAATAGGATTAATAATTATCGGAGGCTATGTTTGAGTTAAATTAAATTATTATTTAATTATGTTTACTGACATGAAATCAATCAATCTGTCTAGCCTAGAGTATGAAACATGTGCTGAACAATAAGTTCCTGGCATACCTAGAAGACAACGACATCCTCAGTGACAACCAATACGGCTTCCGCCGAAATCGGTCAACTGGGGATCTTCTAGCGTATGGCAATTCACGGCTGGAGTGAGGTCATCGAGAGGCACGGGGATGCGCTTGCTGTCTTCCTTGACATCTCGAAGGCTTTCGACAGGGTCTGAAATGAGAGCCTTATTGGTAAACTTCCTTCCTTCGGTCTGCCTAGTGGTCTGTGTGACTGGATTGCTGACTTCCTGAGGAATCGGTCCATCCGAGTGGTTATCGATGGCTACTCGTCCGGTCATTTAGGTATTAACGCAGGAGTCCCTCAGGAGTTGCTGAGAGATACGCGTCCGGCGCACGGGCTACTGGGGAGGCCTTGGTTGAGCGCTTGAACCTGTCTTTGGAGGCAGTCTCCGAATGGGGCGATGCCAAACCAGACAGTTTCAATGCTGATTGGACTCAGGCGTGTCTTTTTGCCGCAAAAAAGAGCCTTTTCCACCCGAATCCATCTTTCCGTGGTGTAACCATGCCGATAACGGACCATCTCGACTTTCTTGGTGTTACGTTAACATCAACCCTCAATTTTAGTCCATTCATTGTTGCCTCAAGACAACAATGAAGCTGAATGAACAATTCAAGGCTCAGTTGGCTCCAAAAAAGTTGGGGATCCTTGTTTAGGTGAGACGGTACTTCACGCCTGAACAGCTGCTCAACTTTTTTAAAGCTCAAGTTCGGTCATGCGTGGAGTACTGCTCTCACCTCTGGGACGGATCTGCCAAATATCAACTTGATGCACTTGAGTTGATTGACAAAGGGGCCAAGAGGCTTATCGGCAACGATGCACTGGTCGCCTCAAAGCTCCAGAGGATTGAACATCGACGCCGAGTGGCCAGTCTGTCGGTTTTATAGCGGTTACATTTCGGGGAGTGTGCGATGGAACTGTACAATTTGATTCCGCCTGGCCCTTTACATCATCGGACAACAAGACGTACGGCAATGCGCCACCGGTACATGGTGGACATCCCACCATTCCCACCCATACGTACAAAGCGTTTTGCGAATACTTTCATTATGCGCATAGCTAAGAAGTGGAATACCCTGCCGGAGTCTTGGTTTCCTGACAGCTGCAACCTTGTGGTCTTTAAGTTAATTTTAGGCAAGCGTTTTTCACCGTCGACCACATCATAGCTTGCCATCAGGCGAGATGAAAAAAGCCTTGTTCCCAACTAAATAGAAAGAAAGAAGAGGTTGGGCTCTTCTTTGAGAGCCTATCTGGCATCCATAACCCTATGTCCGGCAGTGGACGTCTTGCGGCTGAAATGATGATGATGACGATGACTATCTTGCATACGATTTGATCCTTAGTGTGGACCGACCCGGCGGCCGGCGTTAATATCGTTATTTACGCAGACAACACCCTGGTGTTAGCCGGCGGGGACATCTTCGACGAGACCATCCAGTTTTCCGAGCTCGGGGTGGCAACAGTCGTGGCGTCGATCTGCGAGCTGGGTTTGTAGATAGCGCCTCATAAAACTGAGGCTATGTTTCCATAAACTGGAAACGACAGCACTGTTGCTGAGAGATACTTGTCCAACGCACGTGCTACCGGGCCACTGATCCGGTCTCTCCGTGAGGCCATGGTGGAGCGTTTAAACTTGTCCTTGCAGGCAGTCTCCGATTGGGGTGAAGCCAATCTGGTCAAGTTTAATGCTGCTAAAACCCAGGCGTGTCTTTTTTCCGCTAAAAAGAGCCAATTTCACCCGGCTCCAACTTTCCGTGATGTAACCGTGCCAATAACGGACCATCTTGACCTTCTTGGCGTTACGCTGACATCAACTCTCAATTTTGGGCCATACATTGAGGCAAAGGCTCAGCTGGCTGCCAAAAAGTTGGGGATCCTTGCGAAGGTGCGAAAGTACTTCACGCCGGAACAGCTGCTCAACTTGTATCAAGCGCAAGTTCGATCGAGCATGGAGTACTGTTCTCATCTCTGGGACGGATCTGCCAAATATCAGCTAGATGCACTAGAGTCGATCGAAAAGCGGGCCAAGAGACTCATCGGCGATGAAGCACTGGTCAAATCAAAGCTCCAGAGCCTTGAACATCGTCGCCGAGTTGCCAGCTTGTCGGTATTTTATCGGTTACATTTCGGGGAGTGTGCGATGGAATTGCATGATTTAATTCCGCCCAGCCCGTTCCATCATCGGACAACCAGACGCACGGTGATGCGTCATCGGTACATGGTGGACATCCCACCCATACGCACAAAACGTTTTGGGGACACTTTTATTATGCGTACAGCTAAGGAGTGGAATTCCCTGCCGGAGTCTGTGTTTCCCGATAGCTACAATCTAGGGGTCTTTAAGTCAAGAGTGAATAGGTTTTTTCTAGGCAAGCGTGCTTCACCGTCGACCACATCATCGCTTTCCATCAGGTGAGATAGTGGTCAAGCGCGAGCCTATTGATAATAAAAAAAAAAAACTTGAGAGGGGCAGATAGCTGCCCAGCTTGTCAGTGACAGTTGGAGATGCGCAAGCCCAGGTGGGTTGATACATTAACTGTCTTGGCCTAACCCTGGATGGTTGGTGGGGCTTCGAAGAGCATTTCCAGCGCCTGCAAGTCCCTCGCGTTGAAAAGGCAGTGGGTGCTTTGCGTACGCGACACTACTACTCAACTTCGCGGGACCATGAGAAGAATTTCGCCGCCTCTACGCTGTCATGCGATCGATGGCCCTTAATGGGACGCCTGTTTGATCAAGCAGATTATCAGGTGTCCGACGCTGCAGGACTAAATAGTCTGCAGCGGAAAATGGTCATTCGTATCGCATGAGGTTACGGAACGATATCCTTTGAGGCGGCAACACTCCTGGCACGCTTTCCTCTGCTAGATATTCTGGCGGATATGGAAGCGAGGGTTTACAACCGAATTTGCGGCATCCGCCAGAATGATGATAGCGCGCCAGAAATCGCTGTATTTAGGCAGAGACGGCAGGAACGGTGACACGCGCTGCTCGAGCGGTGGCGCGAGCGGCTACAGCAGCTGCAATTTTTACACAACCACGTTGTCGAAGCCGTCCTGCCGCACTTTGAAGCATTGCTGAAAAGAGAGGGACGCATCTCCTACAGGCTCAGCCAGGTACTGCCCGGGCACGGTTGCTTCGGTGAATATCTGAATAGAATTGGGCGAGACACCACGGCAAATTGCCACCACTGTGGAGGCGACCTTGACTCTGCACAGCACATGCTCGAGGAGTGCCCAGTGGGCCTCTGAGCGGCAATTCTTAGTCGCCAGGATCGGGCGAGACCTGTCTTTTCTAGCAGTGGTGTGGGTCATGCTGGCAGAGATAGAAAACAGAAGGAAAATGGCCTCCTTCGATGAGACCGTGATGGTCCAGAAGAAACCCGCCGAGCGGGGTCGTTATAGGGCCGATCCCACTCGGAAAAGAAGGAGCCGGAAAGCCAATCGCCTCGATGCCTAAAACGTCGAAACCCTCCCTGCATTATAAGCAGGCGGGATTCCGGGGTCATGGGCGCTCAGACTGGAGACTCTGTCCACCCACCAAGTGAATCCAGGAAAGACGGTGGCACAGTGATCACGTGCTGCCGTGCACAGCGAGGCTCAGGAGAGACGCTCTTTTATTCTCCCCACGGATGTGTGCCGGGGTGGTTTTAGTGAGTTAAAGACCACACTCCCTAGTCTTTTCCTCAAAAGTCCTGGCGCCTTTTGAAGGTTAACGAAAAGGGCAGAGGGCGTCCACAAATATCCACTATCGCGATTGGTCTTGAGCTTCACGCTTCTTTATTATTTATTGTATACTAAAAACAACATTACATAAATGTGATAATAAAGTACATGTAGTAAGTATGTAGGCTACCTCCCCGCGCTTCACCTCGCTCCACGTCATTCCGATGCTCGTCGCTTCTGCCAACATGGTGCGACGCCAGGTTTGATGGGGACGGCCAAGCTTTCTTTTCCCTTGGGAATTCCAGTCCAAAGTTTGTTTGGGTATGTGATCGAGACCCCTTTGGAGCTTGTGGCCAATCTATCTCCACTTGCGACGCTTGATCTAGTGGTCGATCGGGCTCTCGTGGCATTTCTCCAAAATCTCTACGTTGGAGATAGTCGCAGGCCTGTAAATACCGATAATGCGACCATGCGACGAAGACAGTGGTTGAAAAACGAAAACTTTGAATTGGCGTTAGATGTTTTGTTGTGTATCCTTTGTGACCTTCCACGTTTCGCACCCATAGAGCAGCACTCAACCGGTTTCGCACCTAGCTAGGCCTAGCTTGGCGTGTCCACCTACTGGGCCCAAAATATTTAAAGATGTAAAAATTAAGGGAAATGAAGCTGGAGTCCGGCTCCGGGGCGCTTCGCGGGCCTGTCATGCATGTTGTGACCTTTGTAAGATAAATGTACCTACCTACATTATATACCTACCCACTAAACCACATGCCACGCCAACGTTCGCAAATTGCCAGTAGGTAAGCCTGCTTATGGGTCCTCTTAGTTAGGTACCTAGTCGAAATCAACTACCTACCGACGTGGTTAATAGAGTATGGATAAAAATACACATGCCTGTATCTGGCAAAAATATGTGCAAGTAGCTTGCATATATGCCAATATGACATTAACCAATCAGAAGTTATTATGGCACAATGGCATGCAAGCTACTAGCACACTTTTATACAAGTTACAGGCATGTAACTGTCATGTATTCCAATATTGTAATGTTGCTAAATTAACCTATTAGAGGGACGTAGGTAGTGTAGGTTAAATTAACCTAACCTAACTAATATGTATTTCACAAAATAGCATAGAAACAAATATAAAGAAAGCAGAGAAACGTAAGAAAACCACTAGGCACTCGGCTTAGTCCGGCCACAGTCGTATCCTTCCGATCAGAAATAAAAACCAATACCGACTGAGTTATAATAACACGACAGATCGACAGACAGAGTGGCGAGGCGGTGCGTCAAAGAAAACCCCTATTTATTATGGTAAGGTACCGCTACCAAAATATTTATAAAAGGTTATAGTACTTCTACCGAAATATACCGGTATGCATTTCAAACCTCAAAATACAGCTACTGAAAAAAATAACGATATCAAAATATTTCGGTAACCCTTATTTAACGGTATGACGTCATACCGAAATTTTAAGGTACCTTAATTTTTGGGTAATTCAGTCCCTGTTTGGTTCTAAGACATTTTTCCTCACGATGTTTTCCTTCACCGTTTTAAGGGGAAGTGGTGATGAAATAATTTACACAAAGTAAAGCGCCTGCCTGGATTCGAACCCACGACCTACAACTTGTAAGTCGCGACCGTTACCACTACAATCTCAATTACATTTTATAATATAAACCTCATACTAACTTGGCATAGAGCTGGTGCATCTGTTCCTCGTGCGTCTTCTTCATATCTTCTACCTCCTTCTTCAGAGCGTCCACCTTGCCCTTCCACGACTCCTCGCAGCTCGCTCTTATCTCTTCTGCGCGAGTCTCCAGCTGGGTGTTCTTCTACAGAATCCAAAAAAAAAAAAAAAAATATGAATGAATAAATGTGTTGCTAAGCGCGCGTTATTTTTTTAATTCACTAATGCAACCGGGAGATAGCGCTGCTATAAGGTTCAGGCCCGGGCAGGATAACATCTGTCGAGTGCGCTAGTTCAAAGCCAAGGTCCTTGATGAAATGTCAGAAGGAGTACTGTCTGAATTGGTCGTTTCCTATCCTGTCCGGACAGACAAGAATCGCTATGTTTCAAACTCTGTCAGGAGGTAAGACATACAATCTGTAAGTAGCTTACACTTTTAGTAAAACAATTCGCCATCAGATTTACTGTTTCAGGTAAGAACAGTACAACTATTTTCTTAATGTCCCTCAGCCAAACTTCGTGTTTCGTCAGTCGTCGGATTTCTATCAGTTGCCCTTTGCACTTAGATGTATATAGTGTTCAACGTATTTTTTTTTTAATCGGACGAAAGCTGCTAAAGGAAAATAGTTTTACAGTTCTGTATACACATAATATCACAAGAAATTCAAAACAAAACAATAATAAAGTACTTAGTTCTGAATTCAAATGATTATACACGATAAATCTAATAATTGATGGACATGGAAATTAGTATTCGTTTAAATTCGGAAATGCGATGATTGCCGAGGGACATTAAGAAAATAATTGTAATGTACTTAGGCTTTTAAAATCTAGAGCTCACTCCAGATAGTACTAGCCGCGCGCAGTAAGTTTGCCGATGACTACCCCTTCCACAAACCCGCGCGGCAATCCGCGTTCGCCTCGTCTGTTCGCCGAACGTCATGACGTCATCGGCAAACTTTCTGCGCGCGGCTACAACTACTACATGTTTGCTTACCTCAGTCAACACCCTGTTCCGAGTCTCCAATTGAGAGATGGTCCCTTCTAATTCTGCGCCTAAAATAAATTAAAATTATTTTTATGTCATCACAACTTGATTTAAACTGAAGACGTTTGAGTCCCATACTTGTGTTTTACACACACATTATGTCCTGGGTCAGTCTGTAATTCTCTATAGTATGGTCCAACATTGTTTCATGGATCGACCTTTATACGGTAGGACCGTATATCTTGGAAAATTGTGTAATACGGTCCTACCCTGTTACACTCATAATCTTCCTGCCCTTGTCTCATGTTACTTGAGGTCGGCGCAACACGTTTTCTTCTTCCATACCGTCTTGTCCATCCATCTTTTCTTTGTCCCCTTCCTCTCCATCCATCCACATTTATATTCATAACTCTTTTAGCAACATGCGTTTCATCCCTCCTCATCACATGACCTACACATGACAAACGGTTTCCTGTTAACTTTTCTGTCACTGGCGCATATACTAATTTCTCACTATTTCCATTCTCGTCACTCCGCACATCCATCTCAACATTCTCATCTCTACACTGATGACCGATTTAAAACAGTTCTACACAATCAATCTGCCCAGTCTTTTCCAAACCATGTTGGAGTCGGCTTCCAGTCTTACCGGATGCAGCCGAGTACCAGTATTTTACATGGAGCGACTGCCTAACTAACCAACACAACCCAGTAACTGGGTAACACGATATCCCTTGGTAAGACTTATGTCTGCTGAATACCGTACCGACTGTCAAAGATCTTCAAATGACAGGCAGGACCAACGGCTTAACGTGCCTACCAACGCACAGACGAATCTCTGTATTTTAAGATGATCACCGATCTATAGACCGACCACTGCAAGGGTTGCTTAACCTTGAAGATCGACCCTTGCGGCTGTTATTATTTATACGCGAGCTCCTCTATACAATATCATAATTTTTATTATATAAAAAAATATCGTACATTTATCTTCAGTCTGCCTAATCCTAGCCTGCGCGTCCTGGTATCTCCTCAGCGTGGCTTGTTCCGTCTCCGCCAGCTCCTTCAACTCAGCCTCGTATTGTTCCTTGTTTCGCCTGGAAAAGAGGTCAACATTATATTCAGTGATTGGGTAGTACTTGGGTTCAGGAGAACCGTTTCATCATCGGACTAGAAGACGTATGGCGATGCGCCATCGATACATGGTGGACATCCCACATATACGCACAATTTTTTCCTACTCCTACATTATTCTTTTCTGATTAATTTCGTTGAGGGATCCAAGACAGTTAAATTCATTCTCCGGGACTTCGTCGAGCTTCATCGCCTCGGCGCTTTTCTGGTGGTCGCCACTGTTGATTCTGGCTTTCAGGAGTTGCAGTGGTTTGGGAATAGTGCTGTGTGATTAACCAAAAAAAATAAATACGTACCAAACGTTTTGGAAATACTTTCATTATGCGTATAGCTAAGGAGTGCCATTCCCTGCCGGAGTCTGTGTTTCCCGACAGCTACAACCTCAGGATCTTTAAGTCAAGAGTGAATAGGTTACATCTAGGGAAGCATGCCTCATCGCCAACCACATCATCGCTTACCATCAGGTGAGATTGTGGTCAAGCGCGAGCCCAATAATAAAACAAAAACGCGGCTAATCATCGGCCATTGCGAGTTATAATTGAATCGAATTTACATCGCATTGTTTAATGCTGCTAAAGGGTTTTGAAATTTTTGCTATAGAAACACAATGAACGTGTTTAAAAAATTGACCGAAGGGTCGCGTTATCCTACCAAGATATTTGGAGGTATAAGAAAACTTTAATTCAGAATGTCTCGTTATCACGGCATTATTTAATTTTGTAATCATCGATACAACGAAGAAGAAGAAGCATGGCATTACATGATAGGTATTTCCTTGTTGGCTTAGTGCGAGTTTTTACTCTTGCTCTATCGCGTAGACGTATAGGTCAATTTGTATTGGAACTGGATAATAACAAATACAAATTGTATACAAATTGACGTATGAGAACGTTTACGTTAACGCGATCGAGCTAGATAAGACGTATGGTAATTAGTTTTAATATATCAGGGTCTTCTGAGCAGAAGACATCTCTCTCTCGAGAGAGAGATGTTATTCTAATTCAAATCCTTCGTCAACCTGTGACCTACTACCTAAATGCATCCTGTAGTTCCCTCCCAGCAGCTGTTGTGACCTACCTGAGTGCGTCCTGTAGCTCTCTCCTACCAGTTTTTGATACCTACCTGAGTGCGTCCTGTAGCTCTCTCCTACCAGATTTTGAGACCTACCTGAGTGCATCCTGTAGCTCCCTCCTACCATTTGTTGTGACTTTTCCGAGTGTGTTCTGTAGCTCCCTCCTACCAGTTGTTGTGACCTACCCGAGTGTCACCTGTAGCTCCCTCGGACTCCAGCTTCATTTTCCCTAAATTTTTACATCTTTAAAAATTTTGGGCCAAGTAGGTGGCACCGTGTTGACAGAAGCGACTAGCATCGGAATGACGTGGAGCGAGGTGAAGCGCGGCGAGGTGGCCTTTGTACATGTACTTTATTATCACATGTATGTAATGTTGTTTTTTGGTGTACAATAAAGAATTAAAAATAATTAAGAAGCGTGAAGCTCAAGACCAGTCGCGATGGTGGATATCTGTGGACGCCCTCTTTCCCTTCTTTCTTTGTTAACCTTCAAAAGGCGCCTGGACTTTTGAAGAAAAGACTAGGGAGTGTGGGCTTTTTATCTCACTAAAACGACCCCAGCACAACCCTGGGCAGACTGAAAGAGCGTCTCACCTGAGCCTTGTTGTTCACGGCAGCAAGTGATCACTGTGCCACCGTCTTTCCTGGATTCACTTCTGGGTGGACAAAGGCCCCAGTCTCAGCGCCCGCGACCCCGGAGTCTCACCTGCTTATGATACAGGGATTGGGGGATTTTGACGTTTTAGGCATCTGGGCGATTGGATCCCCGACGCCTTCTTTTCCGAGTGGAATCGGCCCTCTCACAATCCCGCTCGGCGGCCTCCTTCTGGACCATGACAGTCTCATAGAAGGAGGCCATTTCCCTTCAGTTTTCTGTCTCTGTCAGCATGGCCCTCATAACTGCTGGAAAAGACAGGTCTCGCCCAATCCTGTCGACTAATAACTGCCGCTCAGAGGCCCACACTGGGCACTCCTCGAGCGTGTGCTGTGCAGAGTCAAGGTCGCCTCCGCAGTGGTGACAATTTGCCGTGGTGTCTCGCCCAATCCTATTCAGATACTCACCGAAGCAACCGTGCCCGGCCATTACCTGACTGAGCCTGTAGGAGATGCGCTCCTCTCTTTTCAGCCATGCTTCGAAGTGCGGCAGGACGGCTTCGACAACGCGTTTGTGTGAAAATTGCGGCTGGTGTAGCCACTCGCGCCACCGCTTGTCGCCTTTGTTGCCGCCTCTGCCTGAGTACAACGAATGCTGGCACGATATCACCATTCTGGCGGATTGCGCGATTTCGGTTGTAAACCCTCGCTTCAATATCCGCCAGAATATCTGGCAGAGGAAAGCGTGCCTGGAGTGTTGCCGCCTCGAAAGGATACCGTTCCGTAACCTCGTGCGATACGAATGGCCATTTTCCGCAGCGTCGGACACCTGATCGTCTGCTTGACCAAACAGGCGTCCCATAAAGGACCATCGATCGCACGACAACGCGTAGAGGCGGCGAACTTCTTCTCCATGGTCCCGCAAAGTTGAGTAGTAGTCTATGCAAAGCAACCACTGCCTTTTCAACGCGAAGGACCATCCAGGGTTTACCCAAGGCAGTTAATGTATCAAACCACCTGGGCTTGCGCATCTCCAACTGTTACTGACGAGCTGGGTGGCTATCTGCCCCTCTGCAACTTATGGAAATATAGCCTCAGTTTCATGAGGCGCTATCTCCAAACCCAGCTCGCACATCGACGCCACGACTCTTGCTACCCCGAGCTCGGAAAGCTGGATGGTCTCGTCGAAGGTGTCCCCGCCGGCTAACACCAGGGTGTCGTCTGCGTAAATAATGAAATTAACGCCGACGGGTAGGTCAACACTCAGAATCACATCGTATGCAAGATAGTCATCGTCATCATTTCAGCCGCAAGACTGAAACAACAGGCTTTCCCCAAGCGTCGCCACATTGACCGGTTCCGTGCGTTACGCATTCAGTGGACAGATCAGATCGGTGGTCAAATGCCAGATAATCTGACACCAGTCTTGATATAGGGGTATCGTATTACCCAGTTACTGGGTTGTGGATGTCAGATTATCAGATAGGCAGTCCTTTCATGTAAAATACTGGTACTCAGCTGTATCCAGTTAGACAGAAAGAAGAACCCAACATTAGTTGGGAACAAGGCTAGGTAGATTGATTGATTTCATGTCAGTAAGTGTGTACCTACTCATAAGCAAATAATAATTAAATTTAACTCAAACATAGCCTGCCTCCGATAATTAACACATTCACCCCTATTTTTTGCTTTTGCCTAGTGTGGCCCGCTGTTTAAAAAAAGTCCCGGTAGTTTTTTGAGTCCCAGTCCGACGCTGCTCCCTCCTACCAGTTTTTGTAACCTACACCTACCCGAGTGTGTCCTGTAGCTCCCTCCCACCAGTTGTTGTGACCAACCCGAGCGTGTACTGTAGCTCCCTCCTACCAGTTGCTGTGCCTTACCCGAGTGTGTCCTGTAGCTTCCTCTTACCAGTTGTTGTGACCAACCCGAGCGTGTACTGTAGCTCCCTCCTACCAGTTGCTGTGCCTTACCCGAGTGTGTCCTGTAGCTTCCTCCTACCAGTTGCTGTGACCTGCCTGAGTGCGTCCTGTAGCTCCCTCTTACCAGTTGACTTTTGTGCCCTCTCGCGCTTCAGCCTCCATGCTCTCGATAGCCTTGTCTCTCTCCTGTTTGTTGTGACCTACCTGAGTGCGTCCTGTAGCTCCCTCCTGCCCTCCTGCGCTACAGCTTCCATGCTCTCGATAGCCTTGTCTATCTCCTTGTCTCTCTCCTGCTTGTGCTGTTCGGATATCTCAGCAATCTTGTTGCTGTGACCTACCTGAGTACGTCCTGTATCTCACTCCTGCCCTCTTGCGCTTCAGCCTTCGTGCTCTTGATAGCCTTTTCTCTCTCCTGTTGTGTTGTGCGGATATCTCAGCAGTCTTGTTGTTGTGACCTACCTAAGTGCGTCCTGTAGCTCCCTCCTGCCCTCTTGCGCTTCAGCCTCCATGCTCTCGATAGCCTTGTCTATCTCCTTGTCCCTCTCCTGCTTGTGCTGTGCGGATATCTCAGCAGTCTTGTTGTTGTGATTTACCTGAGTGCGTCCTGTAGCTCCCGCCTGCCCTCTTGCGCTTCAGCCTCCATGCTCTCGATAGCCTTGTCTATCTCCTTATCCCTCCCTGCTTGTGCTGTGCGGATATCTCAGCAGTCTTGTTGTTGTGATTTACCTGAGTGCGTCCTGTAGCTCCCGCCTGCCCTCTTGCGCTTCAGCCTCCATGCTCTCGATAGCCTTATCTATCTCCTTATCCCTCTCCTGCTTGTGCTGTGCGGATATCTCGGCAGTCTTGCGCTTTATCGCCAGCTGCTGTTCTGCTTCTAATTTCTTCTTGTATTCTTCTAATTGCTGTGACATCTCTACTTCTTTTTGTTTTATTTGATCCTGTTAAGAAAAACGATGGAGTTACATGTGACAGTGAGATGTTCTTATTTAAGAGATTGGCAATATCGTAAGAACCCCTTTTGTAGATGGTGAGTTAAAATTGGTAATAATGTTGTTTGCTTACCTCCATTTTTTCCATTTCCTTCACCATCTCTTGTTCTATTTGCATGCGTTTCTCTTTCATCTCTTTCTCTTGTTCTTCTCTAATTTTTTCTGAATTATAACAATTTAAAGATATTAGTTACGCACATCTTGTGTATAGATTCTTACCCCTACTCAGGTAATCTGAAGGTCGATTCTCGCACTAAAAAATCGTTCAAATTTAAGTCGCAATTTCAACTCAGCTTGAATAAATTACGAAGTCAATAACTCCTTGAAAATGTAGGTAAATTAGAGGTATTTTTATCAAAGAGACTAAGATTAGAATGCAATCGCTCTTAAACTTAACCCCTTGAGTGCCCGAAACTTGGATCCACCGAACGCAATGGCTTTTTAATTGTTTCGTAATTACGGTATTCTACCGGTTAATACTGCCAACACGGTTGATGCTGAGCGACTGGCTGCTGGTCTGCGTGTCGCAGGTTCGACACCAGCACGGAACAAATATTTGTATGACCTACAGATAGTTGTTCCGGCTCTGGGTGTTGTGTATGTGAGTTTATATGTTTGTAAACGCACCCACGATACAGGAGAAATTCCTAGTGTGGGACAAATAAAACTGCGGCAATAGCCCCTCTATTCTCATTGCATTGGCATTATAGATCCTTGATCATCTTCTACAAATGTCTCCCTTACCCAACTCCTCCCTCTGCGCCCTCTCCTTAGCCGCGAGCTCACCCGCCACCCTCTCGTTCTCCGCCCTCATCTCTGACACCAAGCGTGTTCGCTGCTCTTGATACGTCAGGTCTATCTCTAGTATTTGTTTCTCTTACCCAACTCCTCCCTCTGCGCCCTCTCCTTAGCCGCGAGCTCACCCGCCACCCTCTCGTTCTCCGCCCTCATCTCTGACACCAAGCGTGTTCGCTGCTCTTGATACGTCAGCTCTATCTCTAGTATTTTTTTCTCTTACCCAACTCCTCCCTCTGCGCCCTCTCCTTAGCCGCGAGCTCACCCGCCACCCTCTCGTTCTCCGCCCTCATCTCTGACACCAAGCGTGTTCGCTGCTCTTGATACGTCAACTCTATCTCTAGGATTTGTTTCTCTAACCTGAAACATAGCATTGTTGTCAGGATAATCAACGTAGGCATTTAAACTCCGGTTTCAGAATCAAGAATTTAAAGTTGAGCTCTACTTTAGCATACAAACTTCACAAACTTTCAAATTAAAGTCCATAGGTTTTACATGTTCTTAATTCCAAATTTTCTATTTAGATACTGGGTGTAAATTCTTCCGTAATTTAAACAGGTATTTAAGCATGGCTGTAAATGGTCTGGAAACACTTTATACCAACAATCTTATTCCTATTTAGTTCTTCACCTACTCTTGTCTTCATGGCTTAGAACTAAGGTGCATTGTACAGATATTTTAAAATGTATTTCCGAACTCCGCTTTCTGAATAGTTATTACCTATCTCTAATAGCTATTGTGCTCTAGTTCGTCATTAATTCTAATCAATATTTATGAATCTCTTTAAAATGTTCATGATCATTCAGCAAAAACACGTCCAATGCTTACTTACCACAACAACCGACCCTATTCCTTCCTTATTAAAGTTCCTTCTTAAGGTTAAATTATCTGAATCCTACACAAGCCCTTCCCAGCTTAAAAATACCTATGTAAAAAACAATAAGTTAAACTTTAGGGAGAATAGCTATGCTGGACGCGTACCGTGACTACTGGTACCAGGTGGTGCGGGTAAATAATTCCTGCATGGAATTGAGAGAACCCTTTGCCCAGCAGTGGGGTCGGTGCAACACGTTTTCATCTTCCATCTCGTCCTGTCCACCGTCACACTATCAGTGGATAATATAGGCCAAATAAAAATAAGTAAACTGCTTACCTAGAACTGGCTATATGTCTCTCCTTCACCAGCGCAGCCTCCCTCTCTTCCTCCAGCATTCTCCTCAACTCCTCCAGCTCCTGCGCGTGCTTGGCCTGTATTCTTCCGCTCTGTTCTGCGTGCGACATCTTCAAGTCGGATACTTCCTTCTGTTGACGCTCCGCCATCTCTCTAAGTTCTCCTTCCAACCCTTTTACTGTTAACTCCTGGGTTTTTGAAAGAAATATAATTAGAGTCGGTTTCTTTCCTAGTATTTAAATACTGTCCGTCTAACGGGTTATTGGTTTTTTGGTAGATGGAATTGTTGTGGTATAAGATCCCAGTGCGTCCAGACGTTTACGAATTATTTAAATGAAAGAGGGGCGTTTTACAATTTAACTGCTACACCAAAACGGATAGATTGTAGACTGGTGCTCTCATTGGTCGCATTATTCAATCCGAACTATTCAGTTCCCAATTTATCGATAATTTATAGAATAGAGATAGATTATAATCTAACAAGCTTCACAATTATCCGGTGACATATATATAGATTGCATTTTTTAGTTTAGCATACCTTGATTTTTTCAGCTTTCTGCCTCACCCAACGCTGTCTTGCCACCTGTATTTAAACGAATGCGATGAATAAGTGCAAGCAACCAATGTATGAGTGAAATAATAACGAAAATCATAATATAATGCTGACTTATTAAGATTATAAAAGCTTTTATTTACAGTATATATATGGTTAAATTACTTTTTGTAAATGAAAAGATGCAAGCATGGTTCTGACTACTGAAAAAAGGAAAATGAACTGCAGCCTAAGCCTCGCATTTTCTAAATCGACGTATTAGAAATAGGTTAAGAACGCCTTCTCTTTTATAGGACTATAATGATGCTTTTTTAGGGTTCCGTACCCAAAGGGTAAAAACGATTACGAACCTATTACTAAGACTTCTCGGTCCGTCTATCTGTCTGTCTGTCTGTCACCAGGCTGTATCTTATGAACTAGATAGTTGAAATTTTCACATATAGTGTGTTTCTGTTGCCGCTATAACAACAAATACTAAAAACAGAATGAAATAAATATTTAAGTAGGGCTCCCATACAACAAACGTGATTTTTTTGCCGTTTATTGCGATAATGGTACGGAACCCTTCGTGCGCGAGTCCGATTCGCACTTGGGCGTGTTTTTTCTTTTTTTTTCTCTCAAAATGGTGAAGGAAAACATCGTAAAGAAACCTGCATGTCCTAGAACCAAAAATTTTAAGACATGTGACATCCCGCACTGGGCCCGCGTTGTGGATTACGGCTCATTCCCTCTCACAGGCCTGTGTCCCAGCAGTGGGAACATTATAAAGGCTGAGGATAATGAATGATGATTTTAAATTGAACCTATATATAACCAAAAGCGCCTCAAATATAAGCAGCTAAAGTTGATTTTTTTGAACACTGAAAGAATCATCTAGTAAAGCTGTAAAGCGAAAATTCTTCCGAGTTTAACTCCTGTTAACATACACGCACGCCTTTTTCCCAATGGGGTAGGCAGAAACTACGGAACGCCACTTGCTACAATCTCTACATATTACTTTTGCTTCATTTTCGTTCGTATCATTCATCTGGTTACACACGCACGCCGGCTTTCTTAAGAACATCACCAATAAGATTCGTGAATTTCCTTCTAGTCCTATTTAAAAGAATTTAAGAAAAAGAACAAGGTTGGCAGTTTAAGCGCTAACCTGTTGTGCAGCTTGCATTTTGTCGTGCTGGTTGCGCAGCTCCAGCTTGTAGCGCTCTTCCAGCGCCTGCGCGGATCGCTTCCATCGCTCTTCAAGCGCTCTCCGCTCGTCTACCAGCTGCTCGATGCGGTGGTTCAGTGTCTTTTTGTCGTTTATCAACTACAAATGGGATAGAGATAAATTTGTTAAAACATTTTAATAAAATCACGCGTCTTTTCCCTGAAGGGGTGGGCAGAGATGCACCATACATTTTAAGAGCCTAACGCTTTTTAATACCATAACTTGTCCGACGAATGCAAATCCCACTTCTGAGTATATCAGAAGTGGGATTTGCATTCGTCGCACATTTAAGCATTCTTTGTTTAAAACAATGTCAACATTTATTACAGTTTTACATGATTCGCATCAAGTCTAGCTAATTGGAAATAATGGAAGAGATTCATATCCCACTTTAAGGATCCACTTACCTGGTCAATAAAGTTCTGGTGTCTCTTGATAGTCTCCTCACACTCCTGCTTTACTTTGTTTATGTTGCGGATGGACTGCTTCTCCAAGTTGCTTACTTTGTTTATCATCTGAAAGCGAGTTAGAGAAAACATAAATAGAATAACATCAAAGTTTTTTGCACTAGTATTTGACATTGCAAAATGCCTAACAAAAACCGGTGAAAATAATATTAATTAGTGTTTTCGCCCTCCTGAAAAGTACTTTATCCAGGAACGTACTAATTACTATCGAGATAAAAATATCCTATGTCCAAATCATTACGGTCTAGTGCCAACTTACATCTAAATCTGTTCAGCCGTTGGGATCTGAGTGATTAACAAACCTACAGACTTTCAGTATTAGTAGTATTCGTATGAAAGCAAAACCGGTTCTGTGAATTCCTTTGTACATGTTAATACTGAAGTATCTGGGCGACCGAGCTCTGCTCGGGTGAAATAAGAGAAAACGACGTTTTCTAAAAATTAAACCTAGCTAGATCGATTTATCGCCCCCGAAAACTCCGGCATACTAAATTTCATGAAAATCGTTGGAGCTTTTTCCGAGATTCTGATTATATATACAAGAATTGCTTGTTTAAAGATATTAGATAGATACCGGGAGTTTCTCTTCTACTCTTCTAATCCAGAATCTCCGAGTCCAAAAAATGCATCCTTTTTTAATGTTGCCCCGCGCTAGGAACTCTTCCTGTATTGTTGGTGCATTTACAAACATACTAACCTACTAAGTCTATGTGAACATTATTAATCAGACAACAACTTTCTGTAGACCAAACAGATAATTGTTCCGTGCGGGAATCGAACCAGCGACACGCAGCGCAGTAGCCGATCGCTCAACCACTGCGCCAACAGTGTCGTCCGGTCTACGCACCTGCTCCTTATGGTTAGTGAGACTCTCCTGCAACAGCGCAATGCAGCAGGACCGTTCCTCCAGCTGTAGGGAAGCTGTCACCAGCCTTTGTGCCAACTCTGTCTGTGGCAGTTTCAGCAGCAACTCCAGCCTTACAAATATTAAAATAAACGGTCACTATATTATATTCTTATAGCAAGGTCTATGTTAGAGAAAACTTGAGGTGTCAAGCGATTTTGAACCGTGTGTAGTTCAACTAATAACTGTCAAAAAGACTTGCAAATGATTATAAGGTCAAAGTTTCCTGTTTTAAAAGGATTTGGGCCTCCTAAGTCAATAAAAAAATAATAGTATTTGTTCTGTTATACTCACTTGGGCATAGTTTGAGGTGTAGTGTTTGTAACCACTGATAGAGCATCGTTCGCGCTTTGTTCTACTTTCTCCAAGAACTCAAATATTTCCCTGAAAATATTAGATACGAGATTATTTTCGGCTTAAAGATTAGACTTTTCGGCTTATTTTAGGCTTATTAATGCAAACAGATCCATTACTAAATGTTGCACTCACATAAAATTATCCTTGGGTGAGAAGTTTTCTTCTTCTGTCTTACTTTCTTCTGGTTCTGAGAGAATCTTATTAGTAACGGCTGTCACAGGATTCTCCCCGTAACTCTCAATTTCTTTCAGCATCGAGTAAATATCAAACACTGACGACTGAGAACTTAGTTCCTTGGGCGTTTTTGGCTCTTTCTCTTGAGTACGGACAGGCGATGCAGTTCTTTCCGGTTCGACCTTATCTTCAGGTCTCGAAGCTTCAGATTTTCGCGGCTTCTCTTCTGTTCCTTCAATTTCGAGAATCCTAGGAGAAGGCGCAGATAGAGACATCCACGAATCAATATCTTTATCATTCTGAACGCTGTCGATCCTAGCACTCATAGGAGTTTTTATCGTATACATATTCTTTTGAGTTTGGTTCCGTATGTTTACCGGAATCGGACTTTTGCCGCCGGTTTTAGAGCTTTTATTGTTCCATTCCTGCTTAAACCCTAAAGAACTTTCTCCTGAACCACCATTGCTGACTTTCCTATCAGTTTTCTTTCCGGGTTTGGGATTGCTATAATCTCCTTCTTTGACTTTTAAATAATTTTGTATTAACTCTTTAGTAGAAATTTGTGAAACGTCTGGTTTAGTTAATATAGAATGTTTGTTTTTTACTGAAGATTGGTCTGTTATGTTACTCTCTTGGGAGCTTTCGCTTGTGTATTTCTTATCATCAAAGTTAGAAGCATCTTCGAACATTTTGTCTATGTTCAGAGGAGTAGGAGATACTGCATCAGTCTTTATATCTTTGATGGTAAGATCATGCAGATTGTTTATAGCTTCTAATTCTTTTTTGTAATCTTCAATAACTTTAGACGTATATGCTTTAGTGGTACTGTTAATAAGATATGGAGGGTAATCTAAATTGCTATCAGTATTGTCAGATTTGATCTCATCTGTTCCTTCACTACTCCCAGGTATAGGTATTTCGTTCTTTTTGGGAGAGTTCTGTGGAGGGAGAGCAACGTGTCCTTCCTTCTTCAAAAAGAAATCTTTGTAGAGCAAGCGGCTGTGGTTCAATGGTTCAGCCCATTGACCCTTCTTATCTGATGGAAACGTTTTGTGATATCCTTTGTCGTTCGTGCTGTTCGTCGAGACACTATCCAAACTTTTAGGCTGCTCTTCGACTTTATCATGTGAGCTAGATTGCTTTAGTACCGACGTATTTGGGAGTGAATAATTCTGGCCGTAAAACCTATCATCATTAGCTCCACTATCGGGATAACCAGAGTCTTTTGACGATGAATCTGTATGCACTATGGTGCTAGATAATTTGTTCTTGTATGAATCAATGGGTTGCTTCCGGAAATCATCGTAAAAGCTGGTGTATGTCCGTGGTTCGCACATGTAGGTCTGTGTGATTTTTTTATAATCATCTTGTTTGAAGTCAGGCACATAAGTGTTCCTTCCAGTATGATTTTCATCATGGTCACCTTTATTGATTTTGTCTTCTAGCGACATTTCTGGAGAGAGGCTGGACATGTGCTGAGAAGGGACACTTTCACAGTCCTGTGTGGATTCCTCTTCTACTAAGGACAGCTGCTGTTTGGACACAGTTAGTCGGCGGGAATACGTATCTATAGCCTTCTCCACCTCTGACTGTATGCTAGTATCACTGTATGACATTCGTCCGAACTCTAAATCGTTCTTCTCAGATTCAAGAGGTATGAAGTATGATTCATATGCTCGTGTTTTAAAGGAAGGCGATAAACACCTCCCGTGAAAGATATTTTTGTTTCTGGTCGGAGACTGACCCCTCTCAATAATTTTTACTTCTAATCCATATTCTTGACTAGCTATATTATCTTCGCTTATTGTGTTCTCCATAGGCTTACGTGATTTTTTAGCTATGTTCCTGTACTTGGCAAAATTCTTTGAGTTGTTGTTTTTCTTTGAGCCCAGCTGAGCTTTCGCCTTGATTTTAGTTCCTAAACTAATGAAGGTGTCTTCAGAACCATAGTCTGAAGCGTTGCTGGATATTTCTTTGTTCTTATTAGAACGGGCTTCAATGGCATGTGTATCTCTGAGTAAATTAGTTGTTGGTGCAACTACTTTAACAGTAGTTGGTGAATCTGAAAATAAAATTTATCCATATTCATTCTTACTTAACAGACGTTTTTCTATGTTTTATAAATCTAAAAAATTGTTTACTATTATAAGATTGCAATAATTCAGCACTGAAAGCTCTTAAAAAATTTCTTGTTGATGGTGCTCGGTCTTTGGTATCAGCTGAAAATGGTCTCTTGTATCTCTCCGGCTGGTCCTGAAATGAAATATTTGTAGAATAGAAAAAAGGAAATTTATTTAAAGTATCTACAGGACCATGAAAGGATGATAACATATTAGTTGGACTAACAAGTAAATGGACATCAGCAGTTTTATAAACCCTATATATTTTTACCACATGTATGATAAAAAACAAAAATTATTAAGCCTTTGCATTTGAGGTTCAATTATGCAACTGTATTTTATGTCAAGGCAGAGAAAATTTCTTATTTCAACAAAATACATTAAATATTAGTGATTATATCACAATGACACATCAAATATCTTTAATGTCTAAAAGCATGAAATAAGACAATTAAACCTAATAATGAGAACATTAAGGTTATTCAATAAATCCTCTAAAACCTGTTCACTCTCTACACACCTAATAAGGTTTGTCTATCACGCACAACAGAAAATATGTTCCAATAAGTTTAAATGATTGAAATTTAATTTCAACTTTAATAATATTATTCATAACATTATTCTTTTCTAATTTATTGGTAATTTTGTATGCGTGACATTAGGGTGCACGCGAGAAAGTGAAAGACAGGGGATATAGGAGGGTCACCATGGCTACAACATCTGTTTAATCATAACGATGAATAATATGCATATTTAATTGGCGCTAATTTTATTAATAGTTCAAGACACAAGTAACACATCAGAACAAAGAACAGAACATATAAAGTACCAATTCAGTAAGTTAAATAGAAATATGTAAAATGATAAAGTATTTAATACCGGTGCAATGCAAACAGTGCTTTGTAGCGCAGATCGCGGCCGATTCCGAATGTTCCTTTTATCGTCTTTTTTCTTGCCTCTGTAAGATAAGTTTACAGGCGAGCCAGACAGCCGCAAGTTATTGTTTTCTTTCGACATTTCACACACATAACAACGACAAACCAACGAATTCAACTTATTCAACGCTCCACAAGGCAAGAACGATTTTAATTTAATGACAGTCGGTCTGTTGTGTTGTTTATTTATTAGTTGTTAAGACGTTCGTTGCTAGGCAACCGTCCCGTTCCGTTTCACATTCATCGACGAAAATGTTAGTTGTTGAGCATAAGTCAATTGATTTCCATTGTTTACATTATTGGTCTAAATTACGGTAAATAAATTTGATGAATTCTTATTTATTCATTAGTTTTGTTAAAATGATGTTGTACATTATAAAACGTTTCTGAAAAGCTTGTCAAACATCTTTTTAGTTACCTCGGCCGGAAGTTGGCTTTTGTGTGCAGTGTTACAAGACAAACGATAAAATCTACCATGTGGTAGTAATTGGTAGAAAAATAAATGCGAGTTATTTAGAATATTTTATTATTTGAATTTATTAATAATAAAGCGTAATTTTATTGCAAATCCATGTGTTACGCATAGCGTCAAATAACAAAAAGAAACTACGTTAAAGAATTTTGTTCAGTGAAGGATTGAAATAACGAAACGCGCAAAGCATTGACGTCATCGATAAAAATACAGTCGGTTCATATAACATCCGCATGGAAAAAGTATCTTTGAGTTCGGGTGGTCAAGTCGATTTTTGTTGAGTAGAACCTTGAAAGGCATTGCTATAGCACCGCACTTCGTAAACACGTCCGGTGAAAATATATGGTGCAAATTGTTCAAAAATATTGATCGTGCATTGAATCTTCAGTGTTTTTATTGTGAAAAATATATAAAAATCAAATAAAATGTTCAGCGGAATCGCAGGTGTGTATAAGTTTTGCCTTTTTTGTTTAATATGAAATAAGATATTTTTACTCTAATTAAAATAATTATTTCAAACAATTTACAAATTTTGATTTAAAAAAAAACAATTAAAATTTACGAGTCTTGCATCTAGTACATAATAAGTATTATTTTTACTTATTGTAAATTTTATACAAAAATGCAATTGTAGAAATTGATTGGCCTCTATTTTTAAACCCAAATTAGCACTTTTACGTAGTCTAGTCTGTAGAATTATTTTTAACACTGCATGCTACAAAAATCCAAGTAGTCATTTACTTACAATAGTATCTAGATTTAGTACTAGTACTTTTACAATTATTTCATAACATATAAGCTATAGGTACCTACTTACTTAAGTAAATTTATCTGGCGTTGACTAAGCCGTGAAATAGGTAAAATATCATCATAGTTTCCTACTATCATACCTACCTACTTATAGGCCAATGGGCCAAATTGATGAAACATACACGACTTTATAATTATATGCTAAACAATAGGTAGAGTAGTTCCCTACATACTCGTACACACATACGTCGCGTTTTTTATTCAAACAAACATTAGTCATTCATCCTCAAAGTCATTATTTTAATAGTTATCTATATTTACTAAGCTGTATCTACCGGTTTGGATAATAATATAACTGGATTCATCTACGTTTTATAATAATACGCACCCACGCTAAAGACCACAGGTGCAGACACCGGTTTAGACGTTGACTGATGAGCACATGGGTGAGAGTTCATATTCCAGCCAATGCGTGTTATAAGCCCACGGGCAAAATCACGAATAACCTGGTTAACGCACTCCTTGCACCAAGCACGTTATTCACAGCTACAGAGTTTAGTACCCCAGAAATACTGGGCTGCTTAGGATTTAACATGATCTCTACAAGATGCCAGCTTATTACCGGTTCCAAGCTGTCACTTTTTCTAGAATAGACAGCCAAGGCCAACACTGGAAAGAAACCCAAAGAAACTCCTGCTTACTTAACTCCTGGAATGGGCTTTTAAAAAGTCCGCAGTAGCTCGCAATCCGCATAGGGAAGGAGGATCGCGTCATTTTATAATAGTGCGGTTAGAGATAGAAAAACTCAGATCAAATAAAAAGTCAAGATGGAACTTTGCAAACAACAAAGTGAAGCCGGTTCAAACTAAGCCTTGCCGTACAAAAACACAATTACACTCACGTACAACGAAATTAGGCCTTAGCTTGTCCTTCGAGCTTACAGATCAAATAATAAAGCTCAACTGACAAGCTAAAGGGTAGTTTCGTTATACGTGTGAGCGTATAATTGTGTATTTATACGGCAAGGCTTAGTTTGAACCGGCTTCACTTTGTTGTTTGCAACGTTCCATCTTGACTTTTTATTTGATCTGAGTAGAAAATAAAGAAAGATAGAGATAAACTGCGTGATGCAACATCAGTTGCCAAATATTCTTCTGCCTAATACTGTGGGTTTGTCAGTTTGGATGCACTTGTCATATTAGTAAGAAAATTAGAATCACTAAGATCCAGAGCGTAAAATACGAACGCAAAAGGTGTTTAATAATGCCGCATCTTGGAAGAAAGGTTGACTGCATTGCAGTGCTATAAATTTAAATACAACCCAGAACAGTTTCAATCTTGGCTTTGCACGGTCGAAAACTCAAAAGATAACTCTATATAATTATTTTGAACGATCTGTCCGCCTGGCCCAGAATAAACTGGTAAATTCCTTTTACCAGGAGGACAGATTGTTCAAAATGATGATTCTACCACCTTAAAATAATGAGGAGCATTACGCTGCGTACTCTTGGTCTCCTCTATATATTTCAGAATTGATAAACTTTCGTGCGCAAAACACCAATCAGGCTCCTAATTTAGACATCTTCTTGTTGATCAAGTTTTTGCTTTTTACCAAAAAGAAAACAAAAGAATTTATCAGCTTCATCGTTATAACTTCCAGACTGCTGGTCCATAAATATCCTAATTCATCCCTCACTCAGAGCACACATGAATCATATACATAAACGTGAAAAATGAGGATTAATACTTCCTTAATGACTTCTTGTTGAGTCATTGTGGCTCTCGTAACCGATGGACTGATGTCATTGTTAACCATTTAACAACATTCAGATGCCTTGCAGTGATTCTAATTCTAATGCATTGAGGAAACCAATATCATTCTTAATAGCCTTAAAAAGAGTGATTGAAATAAGTTATTTGGCTTTTGAATTTGTTAGGAAAGGAAATTTATTGAAGAAAATACAGTAACTCTTTAGCAGTACGGTAATAGTGCGTCAGTCTTGTTTTCAAGACTTCTACTGGCAAAGTTTTTGGGTCAATAAAGTCCCCCGCATCGCAAGGTTAGTGCACCTAAAATATGTCACGTATACAGTCTAGTATCTAGACTTTGATCACATTCATTATCATATTAACTTTGTTTACTATGTCACCTATACATAGACTGGTGTGTAACCATCATACGAGGTGACATTTATGAACTTAATAAGAACGAAAAATAAGACGCTGAGTATTTAAAGAACTAACGAACACAACACAACCCTATAACCTACCTATTAAGTTTGCTAAACCTATCGACTGGCCAGGCCAAGCCAACTACAAATGCGATAGAACCAGTTTTTGCGCATGCTCAGATAAATCTGCATTGACAGTGCATATGCAAGTCTAAACACTTACAACCGCTATCCAAACAACAACAAACCTAAAAAATCATTCGTTCTATTTTTAGTCTGTAACTGTCATCGCACAGACAGTGCTGCCAACTTAGCGCTTTCACCGCCAGATCCAGCGCTTTTTTTGTTCAATAGCGCGTTTTGGCGCCTAGCGCTAAATCTAGCGCTTTTTGAAACTTTGGACTTTCTTTTAAAAACAAGTAATTTCGCAAACTATCATCATTTAAACCACGTGTTGAGGCAAATTTCATCCACAGATAAATATAAATTCAAGTCTAAAACTGATCAAGACCAACCATATAATTCGATGGCAGAAGCAATTGTAGTAGAATCAGACGATGGTGAATTTATTTATTTCCTTTATATTATGAAATAATTATAATAACACTTTATTATTTTATTATCACTAAACAAGTACTTTAATGTATATTAACTCTTGTTTATGGCATATTTTGAATCAATAAAAAAATACGTTTATACGTCCTTGTCTCAAATTATTGCTTGTATTTGGCGCCAAATAAAGCGTTTTTTTTTTACAGCTACCATTTAGCGCTTTCTAGCGCGTTTTTAAAGAGCTGACAGCGCGTTTTTGCTTAGACGAGTTGGCAGCACTGCGCACAGATAATAAAAGGCAATGAAAGAAATGTCAACAGCTGAATCTTTTACATTGCTACGGTACGTGACACGGCCGTGCTCATGATAACACGATACTACGAGTATTGAGGAGCGTGACTGCATGACCCGAGGACCCTTGACTGTCACGCTCCAGAGGCACGGGTGACGGGATGAATCAGTCGTCATTCTTGCGTGAATCACTGCGATATGCGACGATCATTTGTTTATTTACGTGAATTACGTTATTTTTGTTTGATCTCGTTTCGCCGTCCTTGGTGAGGTCGATGCAGACTATTGGCAAAGTGACGTGGCGTGCGACCTCAACTTATCAATTAAGAAATTGATATCTAAACCTACTAACTATCCGATTGTTAGGTCAGAAATTAATGTTTTGATTGTATCAACTTGTAGATGTATCAATCACCCTTATTACAATAGGAAAAAATCAAATAAATATTTCAGGAAACCAGTACCGTACGTCCTTGGTACATAATGTAATGTAATCTATATTTAAAAGCCTTTTGTATAATTGTCTATTACGTGTCTATGCCAGGAGATGTTTCTTAAAATTAATAAATTCCGATCTTTGTACTACGAATAATAGTTTACACAATAAAATACCAAATATGTAATAGGTAAGTAGATTTATTATTAGAATAACAACCTGTTTTGTGACGCAAAATCAAACACAATCTTCGTAAGACGCAAAATCCGAAGTTATGAAGCAATAATGGAACTACGCAGCTTGCACGCATCGCCCATTCCTTGCATAAAGTTCTGTGTTTTAAATAATTTAACGTCCCAAGTCACGTTCTCATTCGCCAATCGCGCCAAAACTATAAAAATAGTAATGGATTGGATTGCAGTGCTAACTAGTGCTGCACATTAATAAACTAGTCCTTAGCTGTAAAAATACTAGTTCATGCTCATAAGTGAGTACAGTACGTGACCTATCCGACTCTATGTCTAATCTTTTTTTTTTGTTCATCATTAAACATTCGTTCCGGTTGGTATTTTTGGTGTGAAAATCATATTTTATGTTTTTTAACGGTCATGTTCATTAAAATGATGTAAACGTGTTTGCCAAAGGTATGATACATTAATGTGAACATCATAAAATGTAACTTATTTTATCGATGATCCCACATTGTGCAAAGTGTGACTAGTGTAATACAAAGTACAAACGCCGTGTTCCCGATAATTACGAAGATTTTATTCTTCGCCTGCATTGCGCCATTTCAGCCTGTTGCGAAATCATAGAAAAGCAGTCTTTTGTTTCTGAGATTACGTAATCAAACTTCGGATGAAAGATTTAATAAAAGGATTATTAATTTATTATGTTACTAATATTTGAAAAACGATTGAATAAAAAGTGTTGACTATTAGAATGTTCGTTACGGGTTCAATCGAAACAATAAAGGGTGAAGCCTGCTAACAAGATTGGAACGCAATATAACGTCTAGTCAACAAGGAGCGGATTGACCTAGGGCATGTGCACTGAAGAGACTACGTGATATTGATAGAGTATCGACAGACTAATTAAATTACAATTCTGCTGAATAAGAGAGCTATGTATGTAAACAAAGTACCAATGGAATTAGTTAAATACGGAACCAATTATTAAAAATCCTGGTTTTCCTCAATCTTCAGCCAAATACAGCAACACAAACAAAGTATTTCGCTTTACGAAATACTTTTGAATAATATTTGAAGCAGTTGCAACTTTTTAGAGGCGTAGTTTATAAACCCAACATCATAATATTATAGTAAGTATGCACTAAACATGCCCTAAAATCTTCATTAAAAAGGGTACGCACTGATTTTTTTTTTAGTATCGGTACGACGAATTAAAGCAGTTATTAAGGCGTTTTATTTTTTTAAAGCAAAACTATTAGTTACAGGAAAAAACCTCGTGTTCAAAATTATGTACATGAATCAATAATAAACTTTTTTTTTTTTCAAACCTTTTAACCTAGCCGGTACTAAGGAGTATGCTTTAGAAAGTTACCTTACCGTTTTACGGCACTAAAGGGTATGTAGGCCCTTAAATAAAAATTATGATTCACTTGCGCGAACTGCGGAATAGTTTGCCCGGAATGTGCTTTGTTTACGTGCCAGATATTACGTTACTTGGTATCGGATCGGAGTACCTATATTTAACCTCTGCTTGTACGTTTGGTGCAATGTTTTGGTTCGTTCGACAGTGACTTGCAAGTACAGATTAGCAACTAGAAAGTGATTTTGAGCAATTCGCAAATTGGATAGAAGTCAGAGTGAAATTAGGTACCCATCAACTCCAAAGAAAATATTGAGCTAACGCTAAACCACGGTTGACCTAACCAGGAATAGTATTGAAAGGTAAATGGGGTGCAATGTACCGGACAAGATTCCAATCTAGGGCTAACCGTTACCCTAAGGAATTTCTTACAATTGCGCCATTTTCAATCTGACCCAAGATCTCATCTTGTGTTCAAGAGTCGCACTAGCAACCAGTCTGGACTAACGAGGGGCTAGTTAAGACAAAGATCGGTGTTTTCCTCGCAAAACAGTCTCCTATAGCTATCTCAGATGCTTCGTTATTCGCCTTGTTCGCATTTAGATGCTTCCGGAAAATAATTTAAATTTGAAATATTTCGTAGTAGATGCGTCAGAATTTTCTGAAGTGATAATGGCATTGGTGTTTAAATTTGACGTAGAAAAGAAACTGTGGTATAATAGAATACTACTGAAGAGAGCTTAGTTTTATTGCTATATATATATACCTTTACCGTCTTATCTCGTGCTGAAGTCCAGATTTTGAGAAACTACGATGGATAAGCGTTTATAGTTTATTGAACTCTAAAAGAGATAGGCATGGTTGATTCTGAAACCGTTAATACTCAATACACACTGGCATCCCTACGGACAACGAGTGCATAAAGCAGTCAAAGTTCATAGAACGCAGACTACGTAGGTAGCAAGTAGCAACATAAATTATGATTATTCAAGGAATGAATTATTTTCTGCGAGTAGGTGTCGCACAACATGCTGCCACTCTGTCGTGCTGCTCAATTGTATTAATCAGTTGGTTTTGGCTCCTCCCGAGCTATCCGGGACGCTATTGGTCGATTTATGAGAGCACAATCTGAATCAGAACGGATAAACTTACGCGCCAACCCAGTGTGCGAGTAATATGCCCAATTTAGTGTGGACGGGATTAAAGTACCTAACGTAATGTGTAAAGTATGTTAAACGTTGCTTTTGGTCGACGGTTAATGGGTTTGAAGTCATGAGACTATCTGCGTTAGCTATTCTCTCCTAAATTAACTATTGTGCAAGACTATTTAATTACCTAAGTGTGGAGGAGATGACTTCTCGGCTGTTAAAGCGCGGAGGTCCTTCTCTTTACTTCAGTAGTCTTCAACAAGGAGTTCGGCATACTCTGCATCGAAACTAACCATGTTTAATAAGTTACTGCGATTAGACGAAGCTCGACACTTGTGCTACAAGGATCGTCTGAATATTTTAATAGAGATATGGAGAAAATATGTCCTTGAAATCCCAAAAGCCATTGACAGATATGATTATACAAAGCTAATCTTTTTAACTCGTATTAGGTAACCGATACGGTTGGAAATTATTACGAAAAGTGCTTGATCGACCATTCATTTGATGTTCATTGTTGACATATCAGGCAGGCGGTATCTCCCCAATTTCGTATTGCCCACGCTATTGCTATGCGATTTTTGGCTTATCTTTAGTGAGGCTGATTATAATTTATTTAGTGAGACCAATGTGCGTAAAAATAACAGAATTGGCGTCGAAACTAGAATGTGGTGAAACAAAAGAAACGTCCACATATGCATGATGATGTATTTAAAAGCTGTCTAAGATCTAGGATATTTAAGACCAAAATATGATCCAACAATGTCAATTTTCTTCGAAGAACATGATTTAGCTTCCCTGTAAATTCAGATTGCCTGTATTTTCTGTAGTGCAATATTTTAATGTACTTCGTGACTCTGCATAAGGCAAAACGCGGTCCTTAATCTATCTTGAGAGTCACTCCTCCTTTCTTTGATTTAAATATATTTATTCGTTTATCCTCCCGTTTAGATCTTTCCAATGCGCAACAGTAGGATTACATACATAATCAGTTAGTTAACACCATATAGGTGAGTATCAAATT
Organism: Orthosia cruda; assembly: GCA_964057195.1. Classification (NCBI taxonomy): domain Eukaryota; kingdom Metazoa; phylum Arthropoda; class Insecta; order Lepidoptera; family Noctuidae; genus Orthosia; species Orthosia cruda. Next base: position 9,019,150 of record OZ059840.1, read on the forward strand.
CTAAAACCGTGCAAAATTAGAGTAACGTCAGGCAATTCTCAATGGTGTGTTTATTGATCTAATAGGAAGAAACAACTAGGAAGCGGATTCGAGAAAAATAGAATCGCTCTATTTGTTTGCTGTTTCAGAATCGGACAGGACCATTTTTATTTTTTTTGTACTTGTATGAAAATGAGATTTCAATGTTGGCGATATTGGTGGCAAAACATTATGATAGAGCGATATTTTTCCCGTTACGTCTATTATTATAAATTTCCACTACCTATATTAACGATCAAGGTGCATAGGGCATATCGGGTTAGTTCAAGACCGCTCAAAGTCACGTAACCAGTCATATTTAGTTGTAGTAATATGTTCCGTGTACATCACATTCCTGCATAATATCGATAACCTGTAGTCGTTCCGTGGAGCTCATCGCGTCCGACCAATATAACACATTTCCACTTCATCAAAACATTATCAATAGGTCACATAGTTCAAATAGCGTTGAATATGCATCAGATCTTAGAGTAAACAATGTCAACAAATAAAATTCATCGTAACAGAGCACGAAAACAAATCTCGCCGGTTGCACGATGACATCATCAAGGTCAGCCAGTGATGCCGGGGCCCGCCATTATATTATTATCCGAGGCTCCTCATAGCTCTCCTTCTCACATACCACAATATAAACAAGCGTGAAGAGGACGGACATATAACTAGATGGTTCTTACGCAAGCTGCGCAGGAATTCTTTCTTGGCGTTTGCAGTAATTAAGCCTTTGGGCATCAACACGAATGTCGGTACGAACTTACTTAGATATGAACGATATAAAGTTTTGTAAGCTAAAGAAAAACTAAATTATAAAGGGTAAATAAAAATGAAGAATACGAAGTACATCCAGCCAAATTAGTTCAGCTTGGCATAATTTGATTTGGTTCCTCTTATTTTCATCTCTTCTCAGATAATAATCTAATTTCGTATTCAGCAGGTTTGAAATAAAAAATCTTGATTAACAAGCAAACCGGTTGAAAGAAAAATAAAGAAGTAATAAATTGATACCACTAGCAAAGTTGAGTACCTAAACGTTGCTTGTATATTTTACCACAATGGAACTAAAAGAAAGAAAGTCATCAAAGTGCTGTATAGAAGTCTCGATTACCATTTGAAGTTTATATTGCTGTTAGGTTTTAAGAGGAGCTAATTTGAATATTAATAGGCACGTTTTTCAACTTTAATGAACTCATTAAAGTAGAAAAAAACAGACAACAGTAGACAATGAGCACTATTAGTCATGAGTTCATGACTCAAATATATTGATAGTAAATAGAAAAAAATGCTCTTCTAACTTATTTCTATCCAGTCACGCAATAAATCCAAATTATGCCTATGTTTTATAGAGATGAGACACGTTGAACGAATGATTAAGAATATCGTTCATTCTTTTATATGACATTTATCCAATATAATAATGTGACACTATTAATCGCGTGTTTCTCAGGTGTAAAGTAATCCTTTGTTTCATGTGACCTTGCGGTCCGTCTGTGGCTGACTGTGCTATACAATATGAGTACAACAGAACGACCAAGTAATAATTATTTTAGTACAATGACCGACCGTTAATTAATTAAAACATGTACATATGTACTGCGTGTTTAGTACATTTCAAGCTAATCTCGTGTTTGATCTATTAAATAGTCGATAATCTAAATTGAAAATTAAATTACTTTTTTGTTCTAAACGTTTAATTGAAATTTAAATCATGTTTCCAAAACGGAAGTAAATTGCCTTAAAAGATATACTTATACAAATTGCGTATATTTTCTGAGAGTTCTAAATCTTGTAATGACATCACAGGCAGTATGTGGATGTGAATATGATGTCACGTTGCTGCAGACCGGATATTTATCTCAATTGGTTACAAGCTTGTATCGGCAAAGGAATCTGTAATTTATACCTACACACTTCTGTGATAATGACAGCTAAATTAGATAGGACGCGCTCCAGAGATTACTTCTAATACATTCAGATGTATTGTATGAAAAAAATGCAATTTCCATGGAGTGCTTTATGACGTTTCGTGTTTGTCATTCTATGATATTTATAAAACGCGTTAGCAATATTCGTTTCGACTGATAACATCTGGTTCTGGCCATAAATTTATAAAATATGTGAGAGCAAGCATTTTAAACGTCCTCCGAATGCTTCACGTGGGTGGTTCGTGTCCTAGGTCACAAATGTTGCCGCAGTGCTCATAAAACCAGTCTGGCGCAGACCGATCGATACCTGGATCTAGACTTTCAGGGCTTGCGAGGCCGAAACCTAGACTAGCGGGTGATTCATGATATTTATTGCTTTATACTAGGAAATTGAGTAAGTTAGCGCGTAGGGTGAATTTTTTATAAGCGAACATACACGTGCGCTAATTTTTATTCAGTCCATATGATATTTTTCAGACTGTCTGTATCATCAATAACGATGGGCATTCAGACTGTTCAGAGCAATATTATAGATGCCGATAGCAGCGTCGTTCTCGTAATCTGTTATTGTTCGTTGAATTGCTTCAAGATGAAATACACATACCTACATTTCCAGCTTTGATCATATTATTAAAACTATTTATACATTATACCTCTTTTCGTTGTTCTTTTACATAAAGTCCGTAAATACGCCAGTTATTTGGATCAAGTGCACTATGAGTGTATTCTGTATTCGTACTATTCCAGTGTCTGCGTGTTAAGAATTTCGCGGCATGTTATCTCATAGGATATTTTTAAACTCGGCAAATATAGGTAACGTACGGACGGAGCGGACGATCGGTACGCGTCATAGTTAAAAACATTATATCTTCGATTTTTTTTATGATGTAAACCATATAAAAATGTTTTTATAAAGATAATTCAATTGAAATAAGAATGCACATAGAAAACAGTAAGTACCGTCAATTCTGTCTGACACATTGCTATATTATTACCACTTGAAAGCTATTTGGCCCATCAATCTGCGCGAGTTACGAAACAGTCGGGAAGGCGCGCGAGCGATGATCCCGACTTGACCGAATCGCCAAGTCGCCACGCACTACTCTATTTTCGATCGGTCAATCGGTCGAGGCATCGGCCGACAGTATCGTCGATTGAATTCGATTTATCAGTCCGTTGAGAGACAAGATTGTGACTGAAATATATAGCTTCAACGATTCAGCGGAATTTATTGCAATAATAAGAATTAAATTTTAATGATGATAGCTACGATCCGGTCTAGACAAGATTTTTTTGTAATTAAATCTCTTATTTTATTTCATCTCATTTATTATTAATGCAAAGGTTCAGATGTTTGATTTGATAACGGCTAAATGGATTTGATATGGAACTATTGAGTTTTTATAAAACTCTGTTAATTTTTGTTCGGTAAACCATTGGCTTGCAAATAAGGTCATAACTTGAAAATTATCAATAAGATGTCAAGCTCGAAAGAACGTCACACAATTCGTTATCCACATTAGTTTTATCTTAGGAATTAGAATTCGTAAACATTATCAATCTTGTATTCACCTTGAGATAATTTTGTATCATACCGCATTCACGCAGTAGAAATTAGAAAATCATAAAATTTCTTTATGAAACTACATGTTATTTGAACCTAGATATTTTTGTAAAACTAGTATTGTAGATGCACGTATTCAAGTAATGTCTGGTCACCCGTGTCACAACACTATGTATCACCATGTTCGTAATATTTGAACTAAGTAATATGTATTACAATGACTATGAAAAATCACAGTTCACGTCACCATTTTAGCTAGAGGTAGTACTAAAAGTAAAGCATGGATTTAGCAAATTTTATTAATCATTGAATAATTTGTATAAATATGAATAATTTTTAAATGTATTTCCACGCTTTCCGATAGACAAGAACCTTGGTGAGTTCTTTTATTGTATTATATGGACTTTTTCTATTTTTCACACGTATACTAAATTGTTAAAAATGTTCTTTTGTACCTCTTTACTATTTGTAACAACGTTACAACTTGTAACGTTGTAAGCTAAACACAAACAGATGATGACATGTTATTTTTAGTTAAGGTTAATATTTATCATGATGGATTTACCTTCCTATGTTAACAAAAGAAACAAAACATCAGCAGGAAATACGTTCGTACTAAGCCCACGTACCCCATGAATATGTCAGATGCAGTGGGTGAACTGCGGTTTGTGTCTCTGCCTACTTTATAGGTACGATTAGGCCGCCTTGGGCCTCCTGCGGACTGCGAATTATTTCTGATTAAACTGGTTTATAGTAACTGCGATAAAACATGCTCTGCGATATACTCCACGTAAAGGCTGACTCAGCCACCTTGACCGGCTAGTTTTGCTATGAAAATCAATAAAAAGGCGGCTCTGTGTCGCGCGAGCAATATGGAACATAATGGAATAAATAAAAGTGAGCTTTCATTCGTTTGACACGAGAAGTTTAGTTGATTGACTTTGTATTGTATAAGTTATATTTTAGAATAGTGTCTGAAGAACATCATTAACCCCCGACGGAAAAAGAAGAGTGTTATAAGTTTGAGGTGTGTTGCTGTGTATCTGTGTGTCTGTCTGTGGCATCATAGCGCCTCAACAGATGAACCGATTTTGATTTAGTTTTTTTTGTTTGAAAGGTGATTGTATCGAGAGTGTTCTTTAGCTATGTTTGAATATAATCGGTTCAGCCGTTCAAAAGTTATGCGCGTTTTACTGTTTAGATCGTGATGTTTTCGCAAGATAAATGTGTCGGGGGTTTTTTAAATTTTGATATTTTACTTGTTTTAGATTAATTATTAGAATTAGTTACAATTCTTTCTTCTGCTGGACTTGAATAACAGTTATTTTATAAAATATCTATAATTTGTAGAACATTAGGTACTTAAGAATTTACTTAGAATTACCAACCATATTAATCAAATTGTTGTACAGTGTCAGTATTTGACAGAATCAATTTAATCTAAAGCACTTAGATAATAAAATATTTACTCAAATATTATTCTAAGAATAGCGTTTGTTTACGACTAAGGTACCTTTCCATCGTTAAAGTTTACGGCCCATCCGATTTCCATTAGAATATAATTATCTACCAAACGATAGAGGAGTTTGATAAACAAATATTTTACGACGAAGCAGTTACTCTAGTTTCCGAAATACCTCCGTGAACTTGAAGGGATTAAAGATCAAAGACAAGTAGTTGTGAACGAATGAATGAACGAAAAAATTGAGGTAGAGAATTTGGCAATATTGGGCAATGATGTCAGAAATAGTAATTATGTACTATGCCACAGATAATATAATACTAACATAAATATGCTAAGATAAAGGAGAATAATCTAGACGAATGTATGTGATGAGAATAAGTTCTATAAATCTAAAACCTTAAAAAATTGCATCGAAAATAAATTAAATTTTGAAGCTAACACTAGTGCTCTGCTATTACTAATCGACTAAAATTCCAGGAGCGTTCCGAAGCATCGGCGAGAAGACTGCTTCCCTCTTCGACCGCAAGAAGAAGGATGCCGAGCAAGTCGCGTCAGAGAAGGCGCAAGAAGCTGCCCACGTGGTAGAAGACCAAGTCAAGAAGGCAGGTGAACTCATCGGAGGGGCCCAGAAGACCGCCACTGATGCTGCTGGCACAGGTTTATAATTTTAATTTATAGTTGATACAGTTAATTAAACGAATGCAGATTGGTTGCACTGGTTGAATGCCTTTAAGTTCAGGTACTGTGTATGAAACCGAGATTATGAGAGCAACGCGGTGTAGGTTTAAAATCGTAGTTTGTATAAATAAATCGAACAGGGTTAGCCTTCTTGCGTAATAAGAATAATATTTCCGTCCGTTGACCCTTTATATCTTGTTCGTATTAATGGCCCCTTTCCGTACTCTGTGCTGGTATAAGTAGATTAGATATCCTGCAATCAATACTCGTATAGGTGCAATTCCTAGGTACTTTACAAGAACTTGTTACAAATTGTGTGGTTATAACAGTGTTCCATGCTGCTTATAATATGGAAGAAAACAATAGAATGAGTTAGAATTTATCGTATTCCACTTTGTTACAATGATTGAAGACAAATTGTGTCATAATATTAACTGCAAATGGCACATATACGAGTATGTATAAGTTCACCATGTGCAACGATTATTATCTAGAACTCTCTAAGATAAGTGAGTTAATTAAAACTATATGTGTTATTATTTATTTATTTCACTATATTTTTCACTTTGATTAATTACGTAGTACCTACCTGCGGCTATTAAATATAAAACGCAGTCATTAGGTGGAAAATTAGTACCTGCGATTGATGAAATAAAACAAATGGTTTCATAATGCGATAGATATAGTGATTAACCTCTTTCGAACAACACTGTTGTTGCATCAAAGTTGTTCTAATCAAACGGGTACAAAGACCCAACAATTATGTATTTGTGTTATGATTACGTACCAATTAGTCAAATTGGACCAAATAATTTATACACAGGGCATCATTAACTATCTTTATATCTGCTTGCACGTTTACTCTAACATGCGCAACAAATCTGTGGTCATTATATCTATTTGCGGCACTGTTATTTATTTATGGAATTATTTACGATAAGAGGGAAGAGGAAATAAGATAAGGCGACTTAAACAACGCAGAAGAAAAGCTTCGAGGTTTTGCCGAGTGTATATCATGCAAGCACTGAAATAAATTAAGGTGTCACATTAGACGAGAGTATGAACTCATTTCTCTAGAGTAGATTCCAAACGTTTGTGGTACCCTATATATGTCCAGTCCAATTCCAGTTCATTTGACCGAATGACAAGTATGTGATTTACTAGCTCCTAGCAATCAGTTAACCAATTTTATTATGTGTTTACCAGCCAACGACGCGAAGCACTCAGCCATCGATGCTCTAGACAAGGAGTTGTCGAAGGTGTCTCTGGCTGCAGGCGAGGCGCAGGACGCCGCCGGCAGGGCCCTCGCAGATGGCAAGAAAGTTGTAGACGTCACTAAAGGTAGGGATGATAACTTAGCCGATTATTTTGTGGTTTTTGTGGTTAGTCGATTTTTGCAATGTTTTTATAGTTTTTAACTTGACTGTTTTAAGATATTTTTCGTTTAGTTGAATTGATGTAAGTAGACTGTGGTGAATATGTAGTTCCCGTTGTTTGTAATATTCCTTAGATTTTGAAATTTTAGAAAACTTTGTACTTTTTTATTTTTGAATCTGTAGGTAGACTCAGTAGTGTTGTTTTATAATTTCTGCTATTGTAGTAGTTTGCTAAACCCCATTTTTTGCAACCCTCAATCCATAGACACATTGGCAACAACAGCTGACAACACGAAAAAGGCGGCAGAATCTGCATACAACACAACAAAAGGTAAGCTTTCACAGTTTTCGTCTTTAATAATTTATTTAATTTTCAACCCTTCTTCTTCACTTCTCCTTCTATCTGCATGTACTAACGTTACACTATTATAGATACTGTGAACAGTACGTATGAGAGTACAAAGAACGCGGCTAGTTCAGCCGTTGACACCGGAAAAGCGTACGCGGAATCAGCGAAAGGTAAACAAACCTTCTTGTCATCATGTCTTTCTTGAAAATGGTGGGCGGGACGGTAATACGGTATTAGTTTTTGGCAACTGTTGCCGAAATCTGTTTCAGTTATTTTAAGGACTTTGTTCTTTGTTTTGTTTTTGTATTAATGTTTTTGGTTACACATAAACAAATTAAGTTAGGAAACAAAAGCAATACAATTTATTACAGATCTACGTATTTTGAATTTAGAATTAGAATGTGAATTTACAAGTTTATTTTACACTTGGCTTGGCTTCTTAGTTACCTATTTGTTATTTTTTGTCGCAATTTTTATGTTTTTTTTTTACAATTGTTTTGTAGATACAGTTTCAAGCACTATTCAGAGTACTGTAGATACCACATCAAGAGTTGCCCAATCGGCTATCGATACCGGCAAAACGTATGCCACAGCCGCTAGAGGTAGGTTTCACGCACTTGCGGTCATATTAATTTACCATTTATTTTTATTTTTGTTTTACTTCATTTGTGTATTTTTAGATTCAGTCGCTAATACAGTGAATAGTACCGTAGACAATACAACACACGCCGCTCGATCTGCCGTAGACACAACCAAAACTTATGTAGATAGTGCCAAAGGTATTTTGTTATTATATTTATTTTTGGTGTGCTTTCTTTTTGTCGTTTTATTTGTATCCTGTGACTAAACACCGTGTGTTTTTGCAAATAACGCTTTAGATACAGCCCAAAGTACGTTCCAAATGGCCTATGATGCATCTATGGGTGCCGCAAGCTCCGCTTATGGCATGGGCTTGTCCTATTTAGAGAGCGCTAAAGGTATTTATTTGCAAGCAATTTTATTCTATTTAAGTAACATAATGTTTGTTTTCAAAATTTTGTGTTCATTACTTTTTCCATATTCTGAAATTTTATTTTACGTTATTTTTGCACCGTAGATACAGTAGCAAGCACTGTAGATAGCACAAAGAAAACTGCACAGAGTACATTAGAAACTGGGAAAACCTACGTCGATTCAGCCAAAGGTAAATAGAACATTGCAATCAAAGTAAAAAAAAAATAGCTTGTAATAATAATGTTTGGCTTTAAATATTTCATTAAATATTGTAATTTTAGATACAGTTCAGAGCACAATTCAAAGCACAGTAGATACGACGAAAAATGTTGCTCAGTCTGCAGTTGAAACAGGAAAAACTTATGTCAACAGTGCCAAAGGTAAATTAAAACTGATTCATCGATATCACCAACACTTCGACAGTAGCGAATTAAAAAAAAACATAACTTAAAAAAACATACTATGTCTTTGTCTATGTAGGGATAACTGCCAATGTCGGAGCAATAAACGACAATTTTATTTTAATAACAAGAACTGCCGTATAAGGCGATGAAAGTCAAACTAATAATAACATTGTGTTGACAAGTTTAGAAAATACCGCAAGTAAAAACCGGGGCAGAGAAAACTCGATGATGTTGCGGTTTATACGCGCAAGCACAAGCGTACGTAACATTTGCAAGAGTATCCATTGCTAGAGATTTTTCCACTACTCTGTTTGTTCCATTAGATACCCTAAAACCAAAATGTAGATACTTACCACAAATCATACAGTAACATTATATTATTGCCTATAAAAATAAAAACATCTCTCATTTGAACCACTGAAAGTATCACGTTCAGCTAGATTTATTTTATTTCTCATTTTATTATTACATAAATGCTCGGCTAATAGTTCAATTTTTATTCTACGCTTCATAAACAGTGTCCACGTGTATATTCTGCTTTTAGCGTTTAATAAAATGTTATCGTAAATGCATTTTTTATAGATACTGTAGCGAGCACTGTAGATAGCACGAAAAATGTAGCTGCAGCAGCTGTAGAGAAGGGCACTACTATGATTGGCACTGCTAAAGGTATAATAACACATAGAAATCACAATAGGTATAATGACGGGGTACGAAACAAAATCTATTTAGTCCGTAAGTTAGATTATTGAACATGTATTTGTTAATAAAAATTACTAAGAGCGCATCAAAGTTAAGAAGTAGAGGCTTCTGACGTCACTTCTAAATATAAAGTGAACCATGGCGTTGAATGTGTGCTTCACGCGTCGTCATTTTCAACGCACTGTATCGTTGTCATGTTTTATTTAAATGACAAAAGAAGAAATTATTTGTGTCCAATATTTTTTATTAATCTACCTGACGGACAAATAAAAAAAAATGTCATTATACCTATTAAATCGTAAATTTATTGAATGCTTCGTGGTCACATTTCTGTTATTATTTTAGAAACCGTAGCAAACACTATCAATACAACAGTAGACACAACTAAAAATGTAGCCGCGGCTGCAGTTGACAAGGGCACTACACTTATCGGCACAGCTAAAGGTAGTTTTGCTTTGATTTTGTTCGTTATATAACCCCTCAGTATCGAGTCGATTCATGATTTTAATCTTCAATATTGATTTTAAATCTTCATTTAAAAATATATATGTATCTATTTATAAATTGTCAATTTATTTGTCGTCATTATTTTCCTTAATGCTCGTATTTTCAAATTCAGTTGTAAACGTTCAGTGGCAAACGTTTTGATTAATTTTCCTTATTTTCATTAGATACAGTTGCCAGCACAGTAGACACTACTAAAAATGTTGCGGCTGCCGCAGTCGATAAGGGCACTACATTCATTGGCACAGCTAAAGGTAGTTTTCACAACATTGACAACTTTATGTTAGTCGCCAGTAGACCATTTTGATTATGTTTATTTTTCATCACTAGATACAGTAGCAAGCACTGCACAGACAACAGTAGATTCGACTAAGAACGCTGCAGCATCTGCTGTAAATCAGGGAACTACATTCGTTGGCGCAGCCAAAGGTAGTTGACACAAATATTACGTATTTATGCTTTTGTAAATAACTCATACATGTCCATATTCTTGATTGTTGTTATTTCTAATAGATAATGTATCGAGCACTGTCCAATCAACCGTAGACTCTACTAAAAATGCGGCATCTGCTGCAGTTGACAAAGGCACATCACTTTTTGGTTCAGCCAAAGGTAGTATACATCCACAATATTACATAATGCAATTCCAAATGTTGTGAATAACTTTTTGTTAAATTTATGGTCACCTCTGTTTATTATGTAGACACGGTAGCAAACACAGTTCATACCGCAGTAGATACAACCAAAAATGTAGCTGCCGCTGCAGTAGAGAAAGGCACTACCGCGATTGGCACAGCTAAAGGTAGTTTACAAAATTTATTGTAAATCATTATAAAATATTTGTTTGCTTTGTGTTGTCGCTAACTTTCACTGTTTATCCTTTATGTAGACACGGTTACAAGCACAGTTCATACCGCAGTAGATACAACTAGAAATGTAGCTGCCGCTGCTGTAGAGAAAGGCACTACCGCGATTGGCACAGCTAAATGTAGTTTACAAAATTTATTGTAAATCATTATACAATATTTGTTTGCTTTGTGTTGTCGCTAACTTTCACTGTTTATCCTTCATGTAGACACGGTTACAAGCACAGTTCATACCGCAGTAGATACAACTAAAAATGTAGCTGCCGCTGCTGTAGAGAAAGGAACTACACTGGCTGGTGCAGCTAAAGGTAGTTAAGTTACACTCCTTTTTGCAATACATTTATTTTATGTTTGCTTTGTGTTGTCGCTAACGTCAATTGTTTGTCCACCATGTAGACACGGTAACAAGCACAGTTCATACCGCAGTAGATACAACCAAAAATGTAGCTGCCGCTGCAGTAGAGAAGGGTACTACCGCGATTGGCAACGCTAAAGGTAGTTTACAAAATTTATTGTAAATTATTATACAATATTTGTTTGCTTTGTGTTGTCGCTAACTTTCACTGTTTATCCTCCATGTAGACACGGTTACAAGCACAGTTCATACCGCAGTAGATACAACAAAAAATGTAGCTGCCGCAGCTGTAGAGAAAGGCACTACACTGGCTGGTGCAGCTAAAGGTAGTTAATTTACACTCCTTTTTGCAAAACATTTATTTTATGTTTGCTTTGTGTTGTCGCTAACGTCAATTGTTTGTCCATCATGTAGACACGGTAACAAGCACAGTTCACACCGCAGTAGATATAACCAAAAATGTAGCTGCCGCTGCTGTAGAGAAGGGTAGTACCGCGATTGGCACAGCTAAAGGTAGTCTTGCAATTGTTTACAATAAGTTATTTTTCTCAAAATATCGCTTATAATTTTCCAATTGTGCTAATGTTCGCTATTCATATGTAGATACTACCAAGCATGTTTGCTTCGCTGCCGGAGAAAGAAGCTACGAAATATTCGGTATTGCTACAGGTAGCTGACATTTCTTTTGCTAGGTTAAGTAATCATTTTCGTTGCCATATTTGCTAATTTTGATCTGATTTTTTTTATTATTTTTTTATTTAGAAACGGTAGCAAATACTGTAGATGCAACAAAAAATGTTGCCGCCGCCGCTGTTGAGAAAGGCACTACAGCGATTGGCACAGCTAAAGGTAGTCTTTTTTCTCACTAAATATATCGCTCATGCATTTTCATTTGTGCTAATCCTCGCTATTTTAAATAGATACCGTAGCGAACACTGTCAATACAACAGTCGAGACTACGAAGCATGTTTGCTTTGCTGCTGCACAGAGGAGCTCCGAAGTGTTCGGCTTGGCTACAGGTAGCTGACATTTCTGTTGCTTGGTTTAATAAGCATTTCCGTTGCCATATGTGCTGATTTTTATCTGTTTTTTTTGTTGTATTTATTTTCAATCTGTAGCAAATACTGTACACTCAACTGTAGATACAACAAAAAATGTAGCCACTGCTGCTGTTGTAAACGTTGTGTTACATACTCTTTGGCTGTTGAAAAGGACTCTTCAATAATTGGGAGTGCGAAAGGCAGTTTTATTAGTTTCATCCTATTTACGTTCATATGTTTCTTTGTATCTTTTTTATTTGTTTTATAATTTTCTATATTTTGTTATTTTCATGATTTGTAGATACAGTTGCAAACACAGTTCACAGCACATTAGATACGACTAAAAGTGTAGCTTCTTCTGCTGTTGACAAGGGTTCGTCGTTAATAGGAAGTGCCAAAGGTATCATAAAATAATGTAGCATCATTGATGTATCAATATTTTCTACATCAAATATAATTTATAAAACTATTTTCGTAGATACTGTAGCCCATACTTTTGATGCAACGAAAAACGTGGCAGCTTCAGCTGTAGGTACCGGCGCATCTTATGCTACTAGTGCCAAAGGTAGATTGCTTAATTTTATGTTTGTGTATTATTTTTTTATTACATTTATTCGGGTGTTCAATTTTTTTTATATTTTTTTTGTAGACACCCTTTCCAATACGGTCCATAGCACTGTAGACGCCACAAAGAATGTAGCATCATCAGCAGTAGATAAAGGAGTATCTTTCGTAGGAAGCGCTAAAGGTAGATATTTGGGTATTTTCTGTTTCAAATGTTTCAATCATAGATTTATATTATTATTTTTAACTATTATTTTATTGCTCATTTGTAGATACTGTAGCCAATACTTTTGATGCGACGAAAAATGTAGCAGCTTCAGCTGTAGGTACCGGTGTATCGTATGCTGCTAGTGCCAAAGGTACCTTGCCACAATGTTATTATTTTTATTTATTTTTTTACTTTTATGTGTTGCTATAAGGTACCTTGCCACAATGTTATTATTTTTATTTATTTTTTTACTTTTATGTGTTGCTATATTTTTCTTTTTCTTCGTAGACACGCTTGCGAATACTGTCCATAGCACTGTAGACGCCACAAAGAATGTAGCATCGTCAGCAGTAGACAAAGGCGTATCTTTCGTAGGAAGCGCTAAACGTAGATATTTTTAATATGCAGTGTAGCTGTAATATTCGTTTATTAATTTTTTTCATTTACACAATGTTTTCACTTCATTTTTGTAGATACTGTAGCCCACACTTTTGACGCAACGAAAGACGCAGCAGCTTCAGCTGTAGGTACAGGTGTATCTTATGCTGCTAGTGTTAAAGGTAGTTATTTGCCAACGCCATGCAATTTATTTATTTGTTATCTTTCTATTGTTATTATATTTTCAATTTGTTTTCTGTCTTTCGAAGACACGCTTGCAAATACTGTCCATAGCACTGTAGATGCAACAAAGAATGTAGCGTCATCAGCAGTAGACAAAGGAGTATCCTTCGTAGGAAGCGCTAAAGGTAGATCTGTTTTCGGATATTTCTCATCTAGTGCTTCTCACCTTGTAGAATTTTTACATATTTTTAATTATTTTTCATCGTAGATACATTGGCAAGCACAGTAGATACAGCAAAGAACGCAGCAGCCGGGGCCGTAGATACAAGTGTATCATTTTTAGGAAGTGCCAAAGGTATTATTTTAAGCTTGCCTGTGCGTTTTATTTTTACTCATGATTTTATTACATTGTGTGTTTTGCCTGTATTGTAGATACGGTAGCAAGCACAGTTCACAGCACTGTAGATACGACAAAGAATGCCGCAGCTTCAGTTGTTGACAAAGGAGTGTCTATTGTTGGCGGTGCTAAAGGTATAACCGATGTTATAATTATGAATAAAGATGATTTTCTCGCCCTCATTGTGTTTCAACTCATTTTAGTATCCTATAAATACTCCATACAATTATTTTTACAGTGTTCTCAATTGCATGGTTTGGGATGCATGTTGCATTGCGCTTTATACTTTTCTTAATATTTTCTGTGTTAACCTTCTGTTGCTAACTTTCTCTAGATACAGTATCACACACACTCTTTAACGTAGCGGATGCTGAAGCGGAAGCGACAGTCGATGCTGTAGAATCTGCTGAAGGTAACAAAACATTATTAACTTTCTTTTATCTTTTGCTTTTACTACCCACTTATCTTGTGCTAATGGTGATTTGGTAAGAATCTTCGTGTAAGCTAGCGAAAACTAATTCAAGTGTTTTCAGGATTGTTTTTCTTTCAGAATTCTCTCATACTTACTATATATAATAATACTGTAATACTCGTGCTTTATAGGAAAATAATATATAACGCATAATAAATAATAAGTGCAGTGTGTGCAAAATTTTGCCTGTTTTTACATATAAGTACAGAAATAACTTACTCTACTTTTAAATTAAATCTATTCTTATAGGTATAAGTTATCAAACCAACTGGCCCAAAGATTCATCAGAGAAAGCATTCGGCGAGTGCCAAAAGATTGTTCAAGATACGACCGGTACAGCTACTTAGTGTGACGCTTTAGTTACGGCTTTTTGACACATATAACTATTAATCAAAGCTATTTTGTTTGAGTTTTAGAGTGAATATTAACGTTTTATTAATCAAAAAGCAGTCCATATCGATAGAGATCTTGGACTAGGAGCTGTGACCGTAGGGATATTACTTGAGGCTGCTAAAATGGTTATGTTACTTCAAAGATCACACTGAGGATCTCTTTGACATTAGTTAGCTAGGCCCTAAAAAAAAAACTTTTCTCCATTTATTCTGGTGTTCTTGATTTACCTTTAATATCCAGGGTCGAGTGGAGTAGCACCCATCCAACGTATCCCAGCGTCAGCTAATGTTATACGAATCCATAAAAAGTTATAGCCACTTTTATACGTCTTATTGTGATTATTCAATAAAATACCACTTCTCTTTATGTAACGTGCGCTACATAGAAGGCGCTTGCTCACCTATCCCTTCTTTTTATGGACAACGGGTACAACTTATGAGATCTATAAATAAATAAATTGTATTTTTATCGATTTGGACTGGGCGTGTCTTTCGCTCTAATACAAAAATCTTTTGATTGAGGAAAATTTATTGAGAATATAATTAAAACAATACAAGTCATTCTGGTCAGTACACATGCGGCGGATGTCTATCATTAACTATTAGCCACTTGTCTATAAAATGACATCATACCTGTCTTGGTAAGACTGTGAACTTTGATACATTTCTGGGAACATGATCATTGTTCTGGCAGTTGGTAGTAAGTTGGTATACAGTTCATTTTAAAATACCTAGGCTTTAAAAACGTTATTTTACTAAACAAAAGGTTCTTTCAAAGCTTAGGTGTGAAACACGCGATATCGTATCCTTTACTGAACAAGGCTCTTTGTTTGGCAGATACGATCAACACAACTGTGGACGCGACCAAGAAGGCTGCAGAGGATGCCAAGGCGCAGGCTACTAAGGCTGCCGAGGATGCCAAGGAAAAGGCCAGGCTCGCTGCCAAGGCTGCTGAAGACGAGGCCAAGAGGGTTGCTAGTAAGTGGAATAAAAGATATATTTTTTTATGAATCCCTTTCCAATCACTGATATTGTTCGGTATTTCTATCTGTGCCACTACCTAAAAGGGTTGCAAAGAAAAGAAGATGCTTTCTTGATTGGCCTTTTAATGTATTAAATTAATACTAAACATTGAATTAATTCTAGCATCTGGTTTTATTTTATGTAATTTTGTATCTCATACGATTGTGCGCATGGCAGTGCACCAGCCAAGTCCGTACTCAAAACCCAATTCCCACAGACGCAGCCGTAGAAGAGTCAAAGAAGGCAGCTGAGAAGGCGGCATCAGATGCCAGCAACGCCATCAACAGCACTGTGGACAACACTCTGAAGAGGGTTGAGACTGCTGCAGATGAGGGCATCAAGAACGCCAGCACCGTCGTCGACTCCAAGATCAAGGATGCTGACAAATACCTTAATGAGAAGAGGGATCATGTATGTACCTTTTAGTAGTCAAAAAATAATAGTGATATACAATTAAAAAACGAGTAATTTTAGCAGATCTTGTGTTCCCAAGGTAAAATAGTTAAATACAATACAATAATAGTATATAATTATTATTCTTCATAAATAGCTTTATTATTATTGTGTTGGTAATATAAACTTTCAGTTTTAATACGGATGAGCGACCTACTAAAATGTTTTTCAAATAACCAACTTGTGGAAAAAGTTATAAAATATGTTTTTATAATAATTTTCAGCTGCTGACTGGCCTGTCCTCAGCCGTCAACGATGCATCAACGGGCGCTTCTGGTCTGCTCAGCAAGGGTCTGAGTGCCTTCCCCAAGTAGACGTCCAGCACAAGCCCCTCATCATCGCTACCTTCACGTGTTAAGCGGAAATATAACAGGCTTCAATTAGAGGGTTTTTACTAATATTTAACGTTGAGTGTTAGGCCTAAATGTTGAGCTTACCGTGTAATAGTTCTTTGTTATAATGAATCTTTATAGTTTTGTATTGACAATGCTATACAAGGTCTAAACAATCTGATATAATCAATAAATCGATATCATTTTCGAAACATAAAAATTTGGCTTACTTTTACATAACGTGTACATTGAATGCCTAATTGCGTATATCGTCGTTGCGCGTGCAAAACCGCGGAAGAGTAATTTGTAAATACCGCGTATCTGTGTTTCCACGATTTTACAGGAGGAAGAAAAAACTTAATAACTTAGCCATTTATTTATATTTTACTGACTGAACTTTGTGGACATGTCTTAACTACTTACTTTATTGGAAAATGAAGTAATTTTACCTAAAACTTGATCGGATTCCGAGTAAAATCACTTACGCGGTTTTGTTGCAATAAGTTGCAAAAATTTTAATTGTACTTTTAGTAGGTACGCGGATTTGAAATGAAATATGCTTATTATTTATGAATGAATTTATTATTAAAATGAAATAACAAAAAACGCTTCTTAAACGTAAACATAAAAAAACTATTCTTAATAATCTCAGCAATATTTCTTGCTATTAACTAATTATAAATAATAAAAATAATCAGTCCAATAAGTTGTACTTTAGTACCAAGTAGTAGTTGCACTTTGAATATTGGCCACAAATGTGTAGGTACCTACCTAATAAAAGTAAAGGTAATTTTACTATAACAGCAAAGTATTTAGCTGGTATAGTAAAAGTACCTTTTATCAATGATGCTAATAATTATTCATTGAATTCAAATATAATCAGCTTTTCTGCTCCTCAATTAGCACTTCTTTTTCTTTTTAAATCTTAATTAGTAAAATATTCTTATTAAATTAACATTCCAAACAATAATCTGTGTGGTACAAACTTCTAAAAAATAATTATACTTAATCAGGTAATCACAGTCTTTAAAATCTCAGTAAAATTAACATTAAACATTACTATTTTATGTATAAGGTAAATTATCATAAAAACTATGACAGTCTCTAGGTATGACACTCTTCAGCTCCTGTAGGTGGTCATACTTTGTTTTAGTTATTGGTTGTCTAGATTCATAAAGTGACGGCACACTGTCAATCAGACATGTTATTTTCTTTGGTCTTCTAGGCAAAGGATTAAAGTCATCAGCAAAATGGAGCTTATAGTCGATTGTTCCACTTGGATTATACCTCAGAGCCCTTATATCTACGACACAGTGATCACCCGCCCCACGACCAGGTCTTATTGATTCATAAATCAGGTAATTCTTAAGACTGAAGTCATTAAAAAACGTATAATCAGGTGTTATAACTTCGTAAGGACTTGGTACTTTTCTGGCTTCCTTTGTAATAGTTGCATAATTACTCTTCTCCCATCATTCTCTGCCGCTTATTTTTTATTCTTTTCCAATTATTTGGATCCCCTTTGTGCTTTTTTTTATTTCTATTCGATGTTTCTTCTATTTCCCTTTCGGGAAACCACTCCATATTATCTGGCGATAATGGTTTTAAATTTGTAATGTCTGAAAGTGCGACAAAAGAAGGATCAGCGACTGAATCGTCGGATGAAAAATCATTATCGTTCAACACAGTAGAAGTAGCAATATAATCATCTTCATTTTGTAAAACTGGATCAAAAACTGTTGTAAGTGTAGTAAACTCAGATGTTACATTTTCATTCCGGCATTCTTGCTCTTGCTCTATTTCCTCCGACACAGGGATAGTAACTATTTGCAATGCTGGTTGATTTTTATAATTAAGTTTATTTAATATTTCCTTCTTTTTTTCTAGCAATGCGTTTCGCCTTTCACATAGGTCTTTGAGAGTTACCACTTCATCGTCAATACAAGCATTTTCTAAAAAACAGTCAACATTTTCTTGGTCCTCCATCATTATTTTGGTTAGGTACTGGATTTTAAGCTTCAACGTATTTACCTAAAATAACAAAATAATTTTAGTTTAATGCAATACCGCGTAAATAACCAACACAATGAAATGATGTAAATATCAATACCGCGTAATTACGTATTATAGGATTAACTCGTCAGAATTATTAAATTATTAAATAAATAGACGTATCTACACCATGCATGCATAAACATATTGGTAAAGACACATTTTAAACAATTAAAACGTACTTACATAGTTGTTTTTAGCGGCAAAGTAATATATTTCAGAAGCACGCATAGATTGTGTGACACTTGTTCGCCGATTTGGTAAATACGCGGACTTGCAGCCAACTTCAAGCTTAATACTGTTCCGCTGTATTGTTTTAATGCTAAAAATGACGTTTCCTATTGGCTAATTCGAAACGCGTGAGGTCTAATATAAGCGAATCCGCGTTGAGAATCTGTTGGCGCGATATTTCAATTTTGCACCTTTTGTTGTTACGCGGTATTAACAAACTGCTGTTACGCGGCTTCGCACGCGCACCGACGATATAATTATTATGATATTCCATGTCTATGAAACCTGTTATTTTTCCTTGCTACATATTTTAAATAGTCCATCACATTTTGTTTATAAACACACACACATTGTTCGTAAGTTTTGTTTTAATTAATAGTACAATATTGTATAGTTTCTAGTTAGTAAGTTTTACTAACATAAATGTTATTCTTATAAATTGACATTGTGAAGATCAAAATCAAATATTGTATTACTTAACGATACTTTTACACGATTCTATTGACATATGCATATTATGCTTTGCAAATTTATAAATATATTAATTTGCATTAAATATTTAAGTCACAAAATTGCAATCTCATGTGTAGGCGTTTATATTATTTCTTAAGATAAGTTTAAGTTATTTTAAGCTCATTTTATATTTTGCATTTGAAATGCATTTCGCATACACATGTCATGTCTCGAATTTCTATGCTTGGCTTATACCGTCCATGAATAGCCTTTTACGAATAAAAATATGAAACGGATTCACTCTGTTCCTACAATAGTTAGTACCTTTTCACAGCATTACAGGATTTAAAGTCTCGCATATTATGTGATAATGTGATGCTTTCAAAGCCTAAAATATGATATAGTATTTGTTACATTACTGCTTAGCAGTCTATTTTATGATACGAATATACGGATGTTAAAAAATATCGTAGGTATATAATATAGAATCAGTCATAAATAATTTACAAATGGCGCTTAAAAATTGTTGCTTTAATGAAAATGTGTTTTATCCGTTTTAATTACATGTTTAATCAAATTTTTATTCATTAAATGTCTTGTTTATTTTCTATACCTGTTAAATCTATCATATTACATATGTACTATGTGTTGTTCAATAAATTACATGCGACCCATACATTCCGGCTTTTTATTTTCGTACCTACCCAAATCCCTATAAAGATAATTTGTTTGCCATAACATGTGTTTACATACAATAGGCGTGCAAGATGTTTACTTAATTTATAGCAGATACATGTTTGCCTATCGATGCGAACAAATATAATTTTTACAAAATTGTTTATATTAATTAAATCGATATAAAGAACATTCATTATACATAAATTTTAAACAAAAATAATGAGATAAATAAATCTCGCATTTTTTTTTTAAATAAGGTTGATATTTAATGCGGTATTTTATTGTACGTTTTAGGCGCCATACAAAAAAACACTGACATTATGGCAGTTTTTAATGTGTGCAAGCAAAGTTGGCTATTGTCACGTCTATTACTTAGTTTCTTTGGCTATATCGTGTAGTCGACTGATAAAAACGAACTTTATTAAAGAAAATAAATGTAATCATACGCGCTAAGCCTCTAGATCATTTTGTTCTTATATTATTTTCTATGACCGAAACACAGAATAAGAGATTTTAAAAATTACGCGCTCGCTATCCGGAAGTGTATTTATGGTGCGGCCAGCCTGCCATACCAAAATTATTATTTCTACCATCCAACCAGCAGAAACAAAACGTTATTAAACAAGATGACAGTGACACTTGCTTGCTTGAGAGTGAGTGACACTGATACCAGTGAGTGACAGAACTGACAGATTATTTAATAAATAAACATGGCGGGGTTGGTTCGAGCTGGCTTTTCTTTTGCAAAAACTGCAATAATTTCTACATCCATACGTTCAATAGCTACAACAAAACCATTGAATTTAAAAGAGAGTAAGTGCTTATAAATTTCTGCGCCTGATTTTGGATTTTAAAACATAACCTTAAAATATATTGCTCTTGATTTTTCTGTGCGATTGTAAATAAAAGAAATTAGTCCCAATACTCTTAATTAATTATTCCTACTAATTTCAGTACGCGAACGCGTCGAGGGCCAAACAAAGATTATAGATGCGGTTTACGTGCCCTCACCTCGCACTGAACTCTTGATTCGGGCAGAGAACCTACCGACCCAAGATCCTGCTGTCAGCACATCAGAAAAAGCTCCTTGCTACATGTGTGCACTTGGGATTGATGTCAAACATACTGATGTACTGATCATTAGCCAGTTTTTGAGGTCAGATGGCTGTATGTTACCTCGAAGAATCACTGGGTTATGTCGAAGGCAGCAAAAGAAAATGGGCAAGTTGGTGGCGATGGCACAGAAAGCTGGTTTGTATAGAATTCTTGCAATTTGCTCATAGTGAATGAACATACCCAACTTATTTAATAGGCATAAACTATGTATTATACTACCCATTAAGGTTTTGTGGTAGTCAGCAGAGTCCATGCCCAAATTCAAATAAATGTTACATTGCTTACTTACTGTAGATTGTATAAAATTGTCTGTTTACACTTCTCGATTCTAATTTTTATTTTCTCTATTACACTACCTACCACCTTTTTGAAATGATTATTTCATAATTATTCTGGTCTTCATTTTCCAGGTCTCATGATCAACTTGACGCCCGATCATTGTAAAAAGGATCCCAAGAAAAGGTTTGGTTATAAAAAGTTCAACACATATTATGATGAGCGCACAATATTCATGAAGAAGATACCTAAGCCAGTTGACAAATTCAAGCGCTAATTAAAATAAGAAAATAATATAAAGATGTAATAAATTAAATTAGTTGTATTCAATATTGTTTAATTTTCACCTCATGTGTAAGGAAGGTCCACCACAGTGACTTTGCAGCGATGCTATCAAGATAAGATCGCGTTAGTCGCGGGCCATGATGTGAAAGGGATCGTCACCGTATCGACTCGAGCCACCTTTTGTATGAAACTCCCTACTGCAACGCATTCTAATCGGCATCGTAACGTAATCGCCTCGCCTCGGAACCCTCAGGCCAGGAGCACGCGGTGCGGTGCGGAGCGCCGCAACGCATCGTGTACTCCTGGCCTCACGAAGCGCGGTGCGGTACGTGGTCAATTCATCGGATGGGGCCTCCGATGGATCAAACTGATTTAACCGACTTTCCAAAAAGAAGGAGGTTCTATGTTCGGCTGTTTATTTGTTTCGTTTTTTTTGGATTTTCCCTGATTACCCCGTCAATTATGGACCGTTATTGAAAATTCTTTATTGTTTGAAAAACCTACCTCTCGAGGTGGTCCCATTTTCAATAAGGCCGGGAGCACACGATGCGTTGCGGCGTCGCACCGCAAAGATTTCACCGTATGTTATTATCACCATACGGACCGTGTGCTCTTGGCCTTAGGGCCTGATGAGGTAATTCCATGGGATATTTTTAAGCATAGTTACCTACATAATTATAGCGATTTTGGTATTTTCATTAACATGGCAAGCATTTACATTCAGAAAGTATAATTTGGTGAAGTGGAACTGATGAAGAAGACCACACATGGTTACTGGAACTCCTCAATGTTATGAATGTTTTGGGTATAAGATACCTCATATAGTTAATGACCGTGATGAAGAAAATTTAAATAAATGTTTCTAATGAAAATGGTACCATCGAACGCAAATGGTGATGAAGCCGGAACGTAGGCACCGGAACTACGTAATAAAACAAGGTTTCCCAGTCGTGTTTAGGCTTGTTGGAATTGTTATGAGATAGATAGCCAGACTCCAGAGGGCTATAAACGATTTTCGTTGTAATATACGGTACCAAAATTAAAAAGATAAAATAAAAAAAAAAACTATTTAACATAATTACTAAACAGACTTCTAAAACAAAACAATAGTTAATAAGTAACTTTCTCTTTGGAAGACGGTGTCAAAAACGAAAATAAATAGGTACCAAAGACGTATTTTTCGCTTTTTATTGTTTTATCGTCGTTCCCGCTACCAATAGGTGTTATCACTTGCAGTTACTGCGCTTACGGCTCGTCGTCTGATCTAGTGCCAGCCAGCAGCCTAATTGCGTAAGTCAATTCAGCAAAGCAAAGCAAACAAACACCTCAGCTTTATTATTTAGTACAGATGAAACAGTTTTGATAAAGTAAGTAATGATTAATAATTTTGCTTTTACGATAATATTACAAAAAAATGTTTGTTGTTGTAGATGTTTAATCAGCATGTTACCTAACAAATAAATAATATAGTTAAAGGTACCAGTATAATCAGTAAGTTTTTTTTTGCGTACAATATACAGTGAGAAATGTATTTTCATAAACTTTTTGTTATTTTTGTATATTGGTCATTTTAATACTCCCACACCGAACCTCGTTTACAGTGAGCTTTTAGATATAATGGCCAAAGTGTATGTAAAACTACGTTTATAATGGCCCATTCCCTGTAAAAAAATTAAATGATCATAATTTGAAAGACGTGAGGGTAGCAATCAGGTAGTAATTACTCAAGTAAAAATAATAACACAAATTTGAATAGTTTACACAAACGGAGAGTTGACCAGCTATCCTGATGTCAGAATGGCTGGTCATTTTGAAGTCCCTTTATTTTGTTTCAAAGTTAGGTAGCAATTAATTGACTATAGGTAGTAAAAAGTAGCAAATAGGTAGCAATTTTTGGTCACCAGCCTGACGCGAACCGTTACAGACAACCAGCCATTCTGACGCACACAAAAAATGTTGGACGCTTTCATTGGTGAAGATACTACTTCTCTATCTTCTCGTTTTACTCTCCGAGATCGAGTCACAACTTTGAGCTCAATATCTGTGACGGTTGGGTTTAATCCGTGACGGCTCGTTTCTTGCGAGGCTGCGGAACTAAGACCGCCCACAAACCACGCACTCCCCCTCACACGCACTAGCTCTGTGCGCGAGCGGT
The DNA here is from genome assembly GCA_964057195.1 of Orthosia cruda. Classification (NCBI taxonomy): domain Eukaryota; kingdom Metazoa; phylum Arthropoda; class Insecta; order Lepidoptera; family Noctuidae; genus Orthosia; species Orthosia cruda. Next base: position 9,043,052 of record OZ059840.1, read on the forward strand.
GACAACTGACCTGGCGGAGTGGTGCCGGGACTACGCGAAGGTGTAGGCATTACGCAATAATCGCTGTAGGTACGGTCGAGTGAAGGAGGCCTGCATCCTTATTGCATAATGAATTCGGGAAGAACAAAGAGCATTAAAAATCGACTAATCACACGAGACGGCAATCCACATCGCGTCATTCATCTCGCATGTGATTGGTCGATTTGATAGCGGTCAAACCCGGCCGGTGTGATTCATCACAGCATCTTAACAAAAGGGATGAGAATGACTGCAGATGTGTACTGTGAAGAACTGAACACAATGATGGAGAAGCTTGCACGTCTCCAACTAGCTTTGGTCAATCGCTCGTCTCCGCTGCTCCTGCAAGACAACGCGCAACCTCATACTGCACAGCAGACGGTCTGCAAGTTACAATTTACAAGAGCTGCTGCCCCCGTACCCTGACGTGTCAAAACTATCAAACTGAATTCCAAAACTTTTCGCCTTGTAGTGTTTTGTTTTGGAAGTCGGTTTGATTTTTTTGTTAAAAGTTTTTATATCCTACCAAAAGATAAAGTTTTAAGAACCTACTAAAACTAATAGTTTTGCTAGGTTCCTCTAAATACCATGAAAATCATTTATAGCCAAAGAAAATCTCATGACGATTCCAATAAGCCCAAACACGACTTGGATCCATTGTTTTATTTCGGACGTTTTGACTATACGTCATCGGCACGTAACTTGGCAAGGTTTTGGCGTAGTGGGGGTAAGTTCGCGCATCGTACACTTATTGCCACAAAAAAGTGGTCACTTTTAATTCTTGTCATTTTTCAATGGTTATGGCCATCATTTATTTTTAAACATGTATGTTTAGAAGAACGTCAAATAAAGGAAAGGAATTTGTGAAGTTTATTAGGTGTTATAAATAAAATATATACAGTTACAAGTTAAAAAAAATATTTGAAAAAGATAGTAAAAATTATGGCATTGTTATCAAAATAAAACAGTAACACTCGTAATAAAAACTAAATTCAAAACAATACCAACTACTCCTAACAAAAACTAACTTAACAAAATCTTAACGAAAACTCAACAAAAACAAAGTGTACCACTTTCGTGCACGCAATTGTAATCGGGAGCTAGGACGGGGTGCGGGAGGCGCGGGTCGACTGAGCCACCAATCGCGCGCTCGGATCGGCGCGACCTTGTACCCCGCGTCCCGCTTCACTACCAAGGAGACCTAAAAAACGACTTCTGCGCATCTAACGACTCTTGCCAAGTTACGTGCCGATGACTATACCAGAGCCTACCTTCAGAATTTGTTGCCTCCCGTCCAGCCGATTTCTTCTAGAAACTGCCACTGCTTTGGCAAAGATGCATCGATTGCGTGGTTGATTGATTAGTTACTTTGATTACATATTAGAAATAAAACATAAATATCGAAAACGTTAACAACTTATTTCATAAAAATCGGCAATTTCAACCTAATATAAATAATTAGATAAGAAAACTGGATCGCGAGTCTAGATGAGCGAGCAAAGTCCAGAATCACACTCCCCAAACAAGTCAGCGGCATTTTCGCTCACTCGTAGCTTAGTAGTACCGTGTCTTGGTAGCTTACTTCAGTCACTCATATCTAATAGATTTGCCTCGGTTTTCTTGTGCCCTCACATTCTTATTTGACCCCAAATAAATTGATTATGTAATCAAAAAAATATTTCAACTAGACCTTATATAAAGGTACTTTTGAATTGTCGATCAAAAAATGAATCTAGTTGCACATTCGCAAGCGTCAGTAGGTTTCTATGGAGAAGAATTTGCAAGAAACTCCACGGGCACTCTTTTCCATCAGTTTTAATTACAATTATTTGGTTACATCATTCTTGTTGGAAAATTACATACATGTGAGAACGATGTAAAAAAACTTTTATCCAAAAATTACAACAGACTTCCAAATAAAAACACTACAAAGTGAATAAAAACTTCAATTTCGGAAGTCGGTGTCAAAAAACGAAGAAACGAAAACAGGAACACCGACTGCTTCACTTTGTAGTGATTGTGTTTGGAAGTCGGTTGTAATTTTTGTTTAAAAGTTTTTTATTTTTCACTTTTTAATTTTGGTACATAATGGACCAGTTCTAAAGGCTAGCTGCAAATGCCCAAAGTGAAGCCAGAATAGATTAACCCAATAACATGAAACTTAAACAAAACTGTGGAATGAGAGTATACCAGGGTGAACTGTTCACACTTGCGTACCCCTTTAGAGCGTACTAGTGTGATGTAATGTTATGAAATGGTGTAAACAATAAACAGACATGCGATTGCAGCTATCCCGAGTGATTTGCCGTCATTTATTAAAGAGTGCTGATGTATATCTCCGAAGTTCTTCATCAGATCTTGATGAAAATTAAATGGGACCACATGACACGCACTAGACCAGCGTTCAAATAAAAAAAGAATCATCAAAATCGGTTCACCCAATAAAAAGTTCTGAGGTAACACACATAAAAAAAATACTGTCAAATTGATAACCTCCTCCTTTTTGCGAAGTCGGTTAAAAAGACATGCACGTAAATAAACAATTCAAAAATACAATAAGTACGCAATCAAGACCAGGCCGTGGCAGCTAAGTTATGACCAGTCCCAACAGATGGCGCCCGTTCACGAACATGACGCATGGATTGGCACCACTCAGCTCAACCATCATGAAGGGAACCGAATGATCCAACACATGTGTCACCATCAGAGAGAACACGATACACTTTCAACTGCCAGGGCATACACAAGTCAACGAACGACAAATATGTACAGTAAATTCTAGACTGGTTGGAATGGAGAATGGTTTAGTTATTACAAAGTACTCACATAGCTGAAGGATAATGATGTAAGGGTTAAAGAAAAAAACAAATAAGAGAGCATTTTCAGTAATAATTTACTTTCAGTTTTCGTTGTTTTAGTGATGTTCAATGATATTATACAATCAAATTACCCAACACTAAGCTGCTTCCCCAATAAATGCATTTGATATATGGTACGGCAATTATTTAATTATAAAAATGTGATTCTAGTACCTATAATAGCCGGCAAACATCTTGAGCATGAGCGAAAAACGATAACATGTTGTCGTTTGAGGAACGAACTGAACCTGCGCAAGCGGCGCTATATTTGCCGGTTACTTAAAAATAGTGATCGGTATAATCAGAAAAATAATATACAGCTTAGTTAACATAAATGTTTACAAAAGTAAAATGTTTAAGAACATGAGACTCATGTGCAATAATCACACGCGAATGCTGTCACGTTTTGACCTAAGCAGATACAAGGGTTATTTCTAATTCAATAACTACACATCTTAACTGTCCAACTACAAAACAGATAAAAGTCTTACGTAAAAATTGCAACACAAAAGCATTTTCTATGCAAAATAATTAGATAATAAATTTTATTAACCTAATTAAATTTCTTAACAATTTGTTTCTTTCTATAAAATAAATATCGCCTAAAAATTGTTTTTTTTTTTTATTAAAATCTCTTATTGTAGATAATACAAACGCAGTCTAAAACAGAGGTTCGTATCCCATACAACCTTGCCAGCGATTTTTGGTACAAACAATTCATATTTAACATGATCATCACAGCCTTTCGTACAGATATAAGTAGCCGAGATCTTTGGGCGGATTTTCTGATAGGGCCACCTGAAAACAAAACAGGACATCAGTTATTTGATTAGGTAAACAGTTGTAGTGAGAAGAAAACTAATTTGTTCAGATGAGTGAAAGTAAGCAAGTAGGTAATTCAAGTTTTAGTCGTAATTTGATCCTTCTTCTTGCCTTCAAAAAAGCAAGAAAGTTTATTCTTACTTTTTTTAAGGCTGACGGGTATTTCCTGGTTCGCTCGCTCCATAGAGAAAGATGCCTAATAAACGTCATGAGCGGTATAATCAGGAAAAAAGTTCTTCGAATCTTTGGACACTTTGTAGCTTTCAGGAGGGCCCCTACCATGAGCCCTTAGCACAAGTTTATTTCCAATGTGCTTAAGAGATAGATGTATATGACTTGTATACATGACCTGTGATAATAGTAACATTGTTATTCATAGCCAAGTCTACGTACCTTGTTATCGTTGAAGATGACCCAGCGTCCCTCGTGCAGCACGTGGCACACGTAGTGGCCTACCATGGACGACGTGCCCATGTGCGAGATGAACGCACACAGCCTGTATTCTGTAGACAATGTTATGGTGTTAACAATGTTTTATCGTTATATCAGTGGAAGTCTGAAGATAATATACAACGCAAGTATTTATTATTTATTGATGATCGGATTGATGAAGGAAAAGTATCACATGCAACATTATAGCTTTAATAATAAAGTTTGAGAAGGACTGAAGATTTAAAGGATATTACTTAATTAAAGTTTGGACGTAAAATATGCGCTTAGACGTGGAGTTGCAGACACCAGCCCGTCTTAATCTAATCTAAAGTTTGGACTACAAAGCAGCCTGAAAATTAATTGTTCAAAGAAAATGTCTCATTATATTCATTTATATTTGTTTGGACCAAAGATTTGCCACTTTCACGGCATCGTCGTTGCAGCGCATATATCACTTTGGCAACTCAATTTTTGCACGAATTTGCTCTTGGACGTCACTGGTGTGTGTATCTTTAACTGTGACTTCAGATTGATTGATGACAGAACTGTGATTTTTGTATCCTACTCATATTTTATTTTACTTATATCACGGGGTCTCATAGCTAAGAATGAAAATTTGGTTCAAATAAATCTCACTAGATGGCGCGACATGTACACACAATTCAACAAAATTGTGTGTAAAATTAACATTTTCTGGAATTGAACATAAAAATTTTAAGTTCTTGTTTAATTAACTTTCCTATTAAGTACAAAATTAAAGAATGTTGGGATCTTAATTCACATTTCAAAGATTATTTGAACGGATCATTTAAAATTGATGCCAATAGATGGCGCATTTTTAAATGTTCGAGACATTCCACTCGATTGTTAAAATTTGCATTGTAAAAAATTTTGGTGCAAAAAAACTGTAAAATCGTGCAAAAAATACTATAAATTTTATAGTATTTTTTGCACGATTTTACAGTTTTTTTATAGTATAAAACGAACCTTCACCGTATTTAAAGAAAAAAAAATTCACGAACCTTGTAAACCCTTTTACTTGTAAGTAGCTGCTAACACCATCTATTGCCGTGAAATGGAATCGAACGCGATTGATATACTTAAGATTAATCAAATGAAAAACGCTAGTTACGTAGGCACGGTTGCTTTGTATGGGATGAGGCATCTGTATGCTAGTATTATATTATCCGTGCTAATATATATAAATGCGAAAGATTGGATGGATGTTTGTTATCAATCACGCACGAACGGCTAAAGTGGTTTGTATAAAATTTGGCACACAGATAGATCTATAGTCTGGAAAAGCACAAAGGCTACAATTGCTTTTCACTCGCCATTGCTAGCGATACAAGTAAAATTTCAAAATTTAAAAAACCCCCTGACACATTTATCTTGCGAAAACATCCCGATTCAAACAATAAAACGCCCATAACTTTTGAACGGCTGAACCGATTTTATTCAAACATAGCTAAGAACACTCTCGACACAATCTTTCAAACAAAAAAAGACACTAAATCAAAATCGGTTCATCCGCTGAGGCGCTATGATGCCACAGACAGACACACAGATCAAGCTTATAACACCCATCATTTTCCGTCGGAGGTTAAAAATAAAATAACAGAAGCTCATCAGCATCACAAACTTACTCTCAGGTCCGTCCCGGCAGCCCAGCGTCCGGTCCTGTTCCAGCGGCGGTGCGGCCACATCAGCGGCGTCCAGCTCGTCGGCGCGGCTGAATATCCAGTCCAGCGCTCGCGCCACGTCCCCCTGCGTGCTGCCCAGCGCCCGCGCCGCCTGCGCGCGCGTGAAGCCCATGCCCATAATCTGTTCTACGCTGGCCTCGTCTACGCTTGCAGCGCCGCTGTCGGAAGCTGGAATGGAAGGTTCAGTTACAGCATAAAATCGATAGAAATAACAGCAGCAGGGTCGCAGGGCAAGTCGCCAACCATGCTATCCGTCCTATCCTCTCGTCCTCTATGCGCGTAGAAGTGGCTAAGTTTTGGGCAAGCAGAACGACTGTCGTGCCAGCGACACGAAGAAGAAGCATAAAATTAAGTTTTTCTTTACAAAACATAACACAACGCCTGTATGCCTCAAAGTGTTAGGCAGAGGTTCATCCACATTTCGCCAATTATGCTCAAATCGCATGTAATAGGGGCTGAAGGGGGGAGAATCTTTTTCCATTGTACAGGTACAAATCCTCCGGAATGATGTTATCGACAGTACCTGCGCTGCCGGGCGGCGTGAACTTGTTAGCGAAGTCCCAGTCTGTCATGTGCTCCATGAGCCAGTTGGAAGCCGCCTCCATGCCGCAGTTGTTCGTGTAGTACAGTGCCCTCTTGCACGCTTCGAGCGGGAAGCCCATGTCTAGCTGTAATATAAAGTTTATCGTGTTTAGTACTAGAAAGTGTCTAAGGGCACGTGGCTATATAGTAACAGTCGCACGAGCCGATGGACCTGCTGAGTATGTTTCAAAGCTGTTATTCCTGAGTGCCATAGGCTATAATATATTTTCAAAAAAAATTGTCATCCTTATGAAAATTGCAATTATGTAACCCAAGGTAGCAAAATGTTGCTTGTACATTATTTGGCGTGCGCTGAGAAAACTATTGATGATAGATAAAAATTTGTAGGTAGGTAGGGTAGGCAGGGTAGCCATGGTAGCCATGGTAGCCAGGGTAGGTAGGTAGGTAGCCAGTTGAGTTACGTAGCGAAGCCGCGTGGGTGAGCTAGTCTATACCAATATTATAAAGAGGAAAGATTTTTTGTTTGTTTGTACCGAATAGGCTCCAAAACTACTGGACCGATTTAAAAAAAATCTTTCGCCGTTGGGAAGCTTCTCTATCCCCGGGTGACATAGGCTACTTTTTATCCCTGTATTCCCACGGGAACGGGCACTACGCGGGTGAAACCGCAAGGCGTCCTCTAGTATTAAATATAAGTAAAGTCAACTTACGAGTTGTGCTAGCAGCGACTCGTCGTACACGGGCGCGGGAGTCTCGGGCGCCGCGTCGGGCAGCTGCGTCTCATCGGGCTGCAGGCCGCGGCCACGCAGGCAGCTGAGGTCCACCTGTGAACAGAAAATATTATATTTAGCGCAAAGCTTAGTATATAAGATGCAGGATGCAAGTACAATTAGGTTTTGCAGCTGATAAATAAATTATCCGTTATTTTAATTTTTTTTAAACAATATTTTTTCGTATTCTTCTCAGCAAACCCTTTCATTTGATACAAATATTAAGGCAGCGAACAAAAAATAACTAGTCCGCCATCTTGGGCCGTCCGCCATATTGAATTTAGAATGACGTCACTTAGCTAACCGTGCATTGTCATTCAAACAAAACGTGTAAGCAAAATTTCATCTTAATCGGTTGAGGATAATTGCTTTAAAATTCAGTTGGAAGATTTGACCCGAACACGCTATAAATCATATTACATTATATCTATTTTTTATATTACTTTATATTATCTATTTTACATATTTTTCAATTTATAAGTTAAGCACACATTTGCACTTTATGACATTATTTTAAGTATCTATTTTATTTACCCACGTCCGTGTGTCACTAGCGGGGTGCCAACTGAAAATCAGCGCTTGGTGTCTGACGCCCAGCAAATGCTGAGTTGGTAGCCCTTTCGGTATGGGCACGCCCGGCGCAATTCTTTACTGTTCTTCTCTGTTACTTTGTGATTTTTGCTGTCGTGTTGTGTCTATGTCGAATAAATGTTTTCTATTCTATTCTTTTATTCTATTCTTACATACATACATACACACATTGCAAGTTAAAAGCTTGAAAAATACAAGCAGCCTTTGGAGGTATACGAATGTAGTGTGTAGTGGGCAACTGTGCAGTGGTTTTTGTCGGGCTGCGGAATATATTCAAATCGCGTGGACAACGATTGCGCGATGTATCGTCACCGTCAGCACAGATAATATAATACTAGCATACAGATGCCTCATCCCATACAAAGAAACCGTGCCGACGTAACTAGTGTTTGTCGTTTTATTATGATCATTATTTTTATAAATATTTCGATCGCGTTCGGTTCCGCTCCACGGCAATAGATGATGTTAGCAGCGACTTGCAAATAAAAGGGTTTTCACGGTTCGTGAATATTTTTTCTTTAAATAGTAGTTTTTTGCACGTTTTTACAGTTTGATTGCACCAAAATGTGTTATAATACAAATTTAAACATTCGAGTGCAATGCCTCAGAAATTTAAAACCACGCCATCTATTGGCATCAAGTTTGAATGATCCATTGAAATGTGAGTTTAGATCCCAATATTCCATAATTTTGTGCTTAGGTGAGTTGATTCAATAAGACCCTAATTTCTATGTTCTATTCCAGAAAATGTTAATTTTATACACAATTCAATAACAAATCGGTGCATATCGCGCCATCTAGTGAGATTTATTGGAACCAAATTTTCTTTCCTAGCGCTGGGACCCCGAGGTAGCGTATAGCTTAGTATTTAAAATGCAGGATGCAAATACGTTTGGTTTGCAGCTGATAAAAAAGACAAGCAGCCTTTGGAGGTATACGAATGTTGTGTTTGGTGGGAAACTGTGCAAGGGTTTTTGTCGGGCTGCGGAATATATTAAAAACACGCGAACAACGATGTATCGCCATCGTCGGTTAACACCAAAACCTTTATTTTATAGTTTGTGTGTGCTCAAGCTGAAGCTATTCCCAGCCATACTACTTTTCAGTTGTTCGGTGCTACTCTATGCGCAATCACACTAATCTATGCCAATATTATAAAGAGGAAAGATTTTTTTGTTTGTTTGTACCGAATAGGCTCCAAAACTACTGGACCGATTTCAAAAATTCTTTCACTGTTGGGAAGCTACTCTATCCCCGGGTGACATAGGCTACTTTTTATCCCTGTATTCCCACGGGAACGGGAACTACGCGGGTGAAACCGCGAGGCGTCCTCTAGTAATTCTTATAATGGCGAAAGTTTTTGAGTGTGTGTGTTTGTATGTTTGTTACTTCATCAAGCTCAAACGGCTGGAAGGTTCTAGATGAAATTTGGCACTGAGATAGATTATAGTCAGGAATAACACATAGGATACATTTATCCAGGGAATATGTTCCCTAGGGATAATTTTCGACGCTCACGCGGGCGAAGCCGCTGGCAGAAGCTAGTCATACATACTCGTATTATTGTGATCGTACTTTTTGTTATGACGTTTGTGCACTCAGTCGTATTCGTGTTTTTTGGAAACATTTTATAATTTTCCGAGCTGTCACTCGTGAGGAACATGATAAATTGTGTTCCTCACGAGTGAGTGTACAAACGTCCTTACAGTCCGACTTCGACGTCCGTATTAAAGTCAGTGACGTGTAACTCAATTGCCAGCCTAAGTCCGTGGTACACACATACCTCCCAAGGCATGTCGACAGCTACATCCAGCTTGGCAGGCGTCCAGTCCTCCTTGATGGTGAACTTCTTCAGCTGGATCAGCAGGAAGTCGGGGAACGTGCCGAGGCGCGTGATTCTGAAACATTACGTAAACAAACATGCGTTATTTTATATGTTTGTCACACAAGTGATAATGCTTTTGGTGGTGGTGGTGCACCTGCCTAGCACCGCGCTGCTGCCACCAGTTCAAACGTGTCTAACTTGCAGTTTCTGTCTAGATTTGGACCGCGAACGACGTATCAATTAATAAACAAGTCAACATCGATATTTTCAGCCATTTTTAGGTTTCCGTACCCAAAGGGTAAAAACATGACCCTATTACTATGACTCCACTGTCCGTCTGTCTGTCACCAGGCTGTATCTCATGAAACGTGATAGCGAGACAGTTGAAATTTTCACAGATGATGTATTTCTGTTGTTGCTATAACAACAAATACTAAAAACAGAATAAAATAAATATTTAAGTGGGGCTCCCATACAACATATTTCAAAATATCGATGTGCCATTTTTTTTTTACAGAATATAAATTAAAACAAATAATAATATTTGGCGTTTAGTTAAGGACATATCACAGTAAAAAAAAGGTTTATTACTGATACTGACTTGTGAGCGGTGACCTTCTTGTTGACGGCGCTGCTGAAGAACTGCTCCACAGTCTCCTCCTTCATGAAGCTGTCCAGGCACGCCTGGAACGGGATGTGTGGCCGCACTATCTGCGACGGATCTCTGGAAATTAATACATTATGTTACGGAAACAATCGTGTTATGAGATGGCTATTGAGTTTTTGTTTTTCTATTATGTGTAGTTTGATTGTATTATGTCCCATAATGATGATGATAGATTTAATTTCAAGTCTTAAATTGCCAATAAGCCTAAGTAATGGTGTAGATAATAAAATGCTTTCTGTTTTTGAGAAGAGGCCTTTGCCCTGCAGTGGAACCATAACAGCCAGATATTTTAATTGAGCCAAACGATTTTACGTGGAGGTTGTAAGAGAGTAACACACTAATATTATAAAGGCGAAAGTTTGTGAGTGTGTGTATGTTTGTAACTTCTTCACGCTCAAACGGATGGACGGATCTGGATGAAATTTAACACAGAGATAGATTATAGTCAGGAGGTATGTTCCCTCGAGAAAATTTTCGAAATTCACGCGGGTGAAGCCGCTGGCAAAAGCTAGTTAATAATTATGTAACCTTCTATATCTATATAGCCCAAACATTGTTTTGCAGTGACAGATGGCAGCTCACTCTAAAAGCTTGTAGCTGCTATGCTAAAAGCTTTTTATTGATGGATATTTTTTCGTCGTGCAAATTTGTGCATTGAACAAGTTTTTGTACATAAAATAAGACTTCTTTGGATCGAAAAATTGAAACGTAACCTACGAATTGTACCTACCTATCGTTAATACCTAAGTACGCGATCCGTGCGTGGCAAGCGCGTCGTTGACCACCTCAGTACCGAACGCGGGCGATCGTACGGTGTGTACATTCAATTATTTACGCGTAATGTAAATAATTCCATATCTTTGGAACGGGTGCTGCGTGATTATTTTTAGGGTTCTGTACCTCGAAAGGAAAAAACGGAACCCTTATAGGATCACTTTGTTGTCCGTCTGTCTGTCTGTCAAGACCCTTTTTCTCAGGAACGCGTGGAGGTATCAAGCTGAAATTAATATCAAATACTCAGGTCTACTGTCCCTTAAAGCTGTGAAAAAATCAACAACAGCCGTTTATGCCGCAAATTTTCGACACTCGCAAGGGAATCAAAACTTACAGGGTACTTCCCGTGAAATCAGAATCTTGATATTTGTTACGAAGCAACTTCTTATAGCACAGATAAAGGAAAAATTGCGAAAACCGTAAATTTTCCGTTACATCATATAATAAAAATATTTTTAATAATTTTAAATTTATTACCGCTTTCCTCATGAACGCGAGTTAATTTTTTAACAACATATATATTAGAATGCTTACAGTCTCTGTCCGGAGGCCTCGGCCTGCGCCCTTCGCGTCTCGTACTCGTGCAGCTGCTGCGTGTTGGTGGCCGCGTGCAGCGCCACCGGCAGCGGCAGGTGATGCTCCGCGCGCCGCGTGTAGCGCACGCCGCCTGAAGCGCCGCAGCGCACGCGCTCCTCCACGCAGAAGCGCAGGCAGTCGGCTGGGTTCGCCTTGTGGCGGCTGTGGCGCTGGATACACGAAAAGTTACAGCTCAATTATACATTTTTCTCAAACATGCTTGGAAATATGAGCATTATTCTGACAACCTGCTTCGAGATAAATAGAAATTGCAGTATTGCGGCCATACATGCGAGCAGCGGCCGGCACAAGTTGTATGAAAATCCATATCCGTCGTGTCAAGCGGCCTAATAAATTACATAGTACTCATATCTGTCATGTAATTTAAAAATGGAACGATCTTTTACTCCGAAACATGGCAACCAAGGAGATAACTAATCAAAGGTTTTATTTAAATTTCGAAATGGCTTGCAAATAGAAAGCTATTTAAAGAAAAAAAAAACAAATGAACACTTTAAGGCTTAGCATGCACTGCGATTTTTATTTGCGCGACTTTTTGTAGTATTATTCCCGCGTGATTTTTTTACCTCAATGCGTTCAGCTTCATACAATTCCATAAGCCTCAGAATGGGCGCGGAGTTCTAGCTACTACTTAGTTTTTATTTCCGCGCATTATTTGAGAAAAGTACTATACACGCCTTGGCCACAACTCGACATTGATGGACTTACATATGTGTACCTCCACGTTCGTCCATCAATCTTCTCTTTTGCTGGCCGCTGCAGTAATGTACTATATCTGCGGACCTAGGAGCTAAAACAGCCGGGAAACGAGATATAGCGAAACGCATCGTGGTTCATGGCATGTCATTAAGGGGCTGAATACTCAAAATAGGCTTTCTTTTAAACATTTTTTAGCCAAATCCATTGAAGATGTGGCAGCGGAAAAAAGATATGTTAATCTTGATCATATTTCCGAAAACTTTGTTGTGGCCGAAACACGTTTACGCACAAAAACCTCGATACAATTGAATGGCAAAGTAACCTCTTACCGTGATCTTCAAAAGATTTTTCCGGTAATACTGACCAGCGTACGTTTGTACAATTAACAACAATAACGTATCATAACAGGACGCAAAACTTCATTGTCGTAGATTTTGAAGTTTCATTCATTATTTTTAAGTAATTCATATTATTATGTTTTATAAAAAAATCTATGCAAATTCCATCGTGCTTCTCTTTCCATCCAGTGCAATTCGACAGTGACCGCTTTGCGGCGTTGCTAGGTGGACGTATGTCGCTTTTTTCCGCAAAAAGCAAAAATAATATTTAATTTATTTCTCGTCAATTCAATCTGTCAAAAAAATATCAAGTATAATGCAGCCAGATCATGTAGCCTGGTGGCTTTAATTGGAACTAACGAAATCACAAGTAATATTGTCAAAGTTTGTATTATTTTTATTTTCTGGCACTACCGCTGTCACTGGCATCTATATTTTTGTTGTATTATAAACAACTCACGTCGGTTAGTTTACTTACTAAGTCCATAACTAAAAAGTATTTAAACCTCTTTGAAAATACAACTTATGTTATCTCAATTTGAATTAAAAATATTTAAAATAGGGTGGGAGGTCGAATACGATTTCAACCTTCTTCGTTGATGTAAAAACAATAGAAGGAAAAAACACAGAACATGGAATGTTCGTCCCGTTGACGTTGAGGCGTGATTAATTCGAGAAAATATAGTTTTAGATAATATCAGATTCCCATATTTCGTTTACTTATTTATTTTCGTTTTTTTTTTAAGTTAGTAAGTCGTGTTTATATTTTATTTTGTTAGTAGGTATAAGTTGTAAAGTACAAAACTAAGCCGTGTAAATGATATTATAATTCCGTGCCAAATGGGAACAAACAAAAATGTCTCAAATCAGCAAAAAAGCTTTTGTATTCTAACAGACAAAAACATATGGAAGAGGTAATTTAAGTACCTACACATTTTTTAAATAATTGTTATATTGGTAGCTAGCTTTTTTAGCCCAACGCTTTCGTTTTTAGGGTTCCGTAGCCAAAGGGACCCTTTTACTAAGACTCCACTGTCCGTCTGTCTGTCTGTCACCAGGCTGTATATATTTCTGTAGCCGCTTTAACATCAAATACTCAAAACAGAATAAATAAATATTTAAGTGGGGCTCCCATACAACGTGATATTTTTGCCGTTTTTTGTCGATAATGGTATGGAACCCTTCGTGCGCGAGTCCGACTCGCACTTGGCCGGTTTTTTAATAGTCCAAGAATGTTTGTAATCTGGTCAGTACATCTAATGCATCCAATCCAGTCCATCCTATCATATAAAATATATATGAGTATAGATTTAGATAGATTACCCATAATACGAGTACCGTCCGGGTCCATGGAACAGACATATGAATGAATGATTTTTCTTAACAGTATAAGAAGACGTTTGGCCAATTCAGAAGCAGGTGAAGCATCGGAGATTGGTTTTAACGAGTAAGTTATTATTATATAAGTATCGCTTGAACCTGACATTATTATTGTTTCGTTTATATAACTTTCATATACATTGTTACATATTTCTTAAGAAATAATCATGGCTAAGTCCTAATAGCCCTTACTGAAATACTTTCTACTCCGAGTACGGTTGCCTTTGCGAATCTCCACTCAAGCCAGTTAATAAATGCAAACCAGAGATGAGGAATAAGACTTTTCCAAATTATCAGATCCGTGGGTTCGCCAAAGAAGTTTATTCCGATATGGTCCCATTTAAACTTGGTAAAGATCTGATGAAGAACTTCGGAGCTATATAAAACATAACTCTTCAATAAATGACGGCAAATCTCTCAGGATTGCTGCAACCGCATTTATGTTTATTGTGCATCACTATAGAACATGCCCACTAGGTAGGTACCACAACTAAAAGTTAAAAATAAAAACATTTTACAAAAAATACAACCCGACATCCACATCAAAAAAAAATATTACAAATAACTTCAATTTCGGAAGTCAGTGTTCCGGTTTTCGTTTCTTCGTTTTTTTACACCGCCTTTCGAAAGTGAAGTAATTTTTTACTTTGAAGTTATTTTTCACTTTAAAGTGTTTTTATTTGGAAGTCGATTGTATTTTTTAGTAAAAAAAGTCGTTTTACACCTACCACGTAAGTAGTATTCTGGCACGTTCGTGTTTTTATGTCTTGATGTTTTTGGGTCCGGCCATGTTCCAAACAATCTGAGTCGTGGTTCTCGACAGCCCGAATGATAAATAACCCCCTGGGACCACGCCTGCAAGTAGGTACTTATTGAGCTGCTCCAATTAATTTTGTTTTTTTATTATAATTTGCACCGTGAATTTTGTTATTATATTTTTTTTTGGTTTTCTTGCAATGACAAGAATATTTACTTTTTAAAGTATTATATTATTTTATTTTAATTATTGTGAATGTGAAGACTATCTGGATCATTCTTTTTTGTTTTTTTTTTTGTTTTAATTTAAATTTATCTTAGTTTTTAATCATGGTCTGGCAGTTTGAGTAGTTTATGCGGCCTACCCGGATGTCCTTTTTTTGGTATTGTTCGTTGAATCGTTGAGCTCCTTAAATTCTGAGTTTAGCTGCTCGGTTATTGACAAATGCGTGCACTGACTGGACGGGTCCACTCAATCTGGCTGGTTCTTTCCTCAAAAGACCATTTCAGACATCAGTCTACATGGTCTTCACATGATCTAACCAATATTTTGTCTGGACTTTAAAAGAGACTGTGACCTCTGAGTTTGTTTCGGCCTTTCTTCTCAGAGTAGTCAGATAGGAAACGCCGACCTCATCTAGTTTTAAAAAATATGTTCGACATGTAAAAGTGTTTGTACAAACCAACTTACAGAAATAAAATCATTTATCATTATCAATTGTTTGTAAATAAAATGTAATGTTAATAAAATTGCTCGTATTTTTTTCGCCCTGTCTATTACTTTTTAACTCTATGTAAAAATGCAACATGTGAACAGACAGTATCACGGCTGTTGCACGCTATACACAAAAACCCAGTATATAACTTTTTCGAACAATATTTTCCAGGAGAAAGCAAAAAATATGTAAAATTATATAAATTGAAAAGACTTTTGGAAAATAATCTTGTATTCGGTAACTACATAAAATTATAACACTTATAGTGATAGAGTTATAATATTAAAATAACCCATACAAAAATACGCACACACATATTATCTAATAATCATAGTAAACATTTTCTCCATGTTCTTACGTAGTTTTATAAACCTTTACTAGGTTGAAAAGCTTGCCTAAATAGAGCAACTAACCATTTCAAAGCCTAGTAAGTTAGTTTTTTTTTTACGTAACTGCGGTGGAGCCCAAAAGTACCTTTATTCAAAATTTGATGGGTCTACTCTGCTATAAATTTGAGTATCTGGGTATAAAACCATCATAAAGAAGTTGGTTCAAAATGTCACCTACTGTGTTCTTATTTGTGGCAGTCGCATAGAATCAGACAAAATTTTAATATTTATTCAATTTGCACGGCAAGAACTTGTATGACACTAGCCAGATTGCCTATTTTAGTGATCTTTATTTTCGTAGCAATAAGGTTCCATTCATAGGCAAAATAACAGTGAACGATATGATGTCAGATGCCAGCCGCCAGTTTGAAATAAGAACTTGCGCAGTAATGTTTATGTAAAAACTATCGGAAGAGTCCGTTTATGATGCGGGCCTCTGTGGTCGGCCTTGTGAATTTAATTTTCAAATACTTTTCGCTCCAATTTAAAGTTTTCCCCTAAGCTGCCAATGACAGTGGGCGTGGCTTAGAACCTCAGATGTCGATTGTCAACTGTTCGAACACAGCCCCTTAAGTCGCCTGTGCATTATAACACTGTCAAAATAAGTGTGCACCTCGCTGGAATGCGACCCCACTCCCGCCTACCAGAAATGTCCCGCGCGACCGGGACACGAAATTTAGCGGAGCGTATAGTAGTCACAGCGGATTTTTGTGTCTCTGAATTAGGCTCTGCCAACCATAGCACAATAAACAGTTTGCGATCGAGTATATGTTGGGTTCTAGATGTAACTTATAATAAGAGAGACTCAATGATCTCACAGTTAAACTGCGTAAGCAGTTTTGTGGGGCAATGTATTAGTTTTAAGGAATTTTTAATTTTTAATAAAAAAATAAATAAAAAAAAAAAAAAAAAAAAATACTGCATACAATAAGCGAGATAGGACGAGAACGCGACAAACGTTAGCGAGTGAAAGAGACAGTTATACAATGCTATCTTCACCTTCAACATTGACACAAAAATAGCAGGGTCTTGCAGCCAATTCCGAGAAACGAAGATCCGTTGTAAGCATTATAACGCGGCGTGGTTCATGACACGTCAAGTAATCGCACGTGCATTATTATGCGTATTCACGTGGCACCGGCCTCTCTGAGCGGATTCACAAGCTTTATGGTTTTGCTGGTAACGTGGTCGTGGCTAGGCGGTAAGGGATAGCAAGCAGAGCAAAGTCCCTTACTGTCTCAATGATAAAGAACGGCTGTACAAAAGGAATTCAGAACAAAGAATATTTAGTTATCCACATGACCTTCAGAGCGAGGCCCATCCCCAAATTCAAGATGGCCACCAAAAAGTTAGTGTATCAGGCGCTATTTAGAACTACATGTTACTTCGCGTACTGGACAATTCCACATGGTTTTCGGGTGCTAATGGAAAAATAAGGTTAACATTTTAAAGGAAAGGATGAATGCTCAAAAACTCCTTCATTTTGCTACAATCATAGCTGTTCATCTACAGGGACGTTCTTGAAAAATTGTGAGCTTTATGTGGTGTGACGTAGAGTATAGTTTAGCTTACCTGTAGCAGCGACAGCAGATGCAGATAGAACTCGTGCGCGTCCTGCTGCCTCTTGCTCATGAACTCGGGGTGGTCCTTACCGACCAGGTTGCGGTACATGTGCGGAGACACGCCGGCTTGGAAACCACCCTCCGCGCTCGGGAATGAGTAGCGACCCGATATTAAGCCGACGCCTAGTTTGGCACTGCAAAAGAAAATGTTCCAGTGTTATAACTCCAATAAACTCAATTTATGCAGTGTTTGTCTAAATTAACGCAAAACCTGACAATGGGTCATGCAGGCGCGAATACAGGAGGGGCGCAACGGAGGCTATTGCCCTGGACCAAACTGGTAGTATGAATGGTCAACAGAAAATCTATCTAGATCCGAGGCGCGCTGCTAAAATTTTGAGCTCGCTTCGCTTGGTCTAGCAACAGAAATTCTCTTCATCTTGATGCTTTTGAAGAATGGTAAAAATCTGAGCAGTATCGTCTATCAATGAGGTCCTCAAATTTTCAGGAACTAGTGTTTTAAACCCACAGTGGTTTTCGTGCTTCAATTTTATAAAAAAAAAAACTGGAATATTAAACCAAGGAGGTTATTAATACGACCCGAAATGCAGAAACCACATTTTTTTCAATGATACCCCACTTAATGAGCCGAAATTCTGGATCCGCGCCTGGGTCATTGTATCATCGTTATGTAAATATTTTACTGTGGGATCAACCCTATATACAAAAATATTGCTGCCCCATAAATTTGTGTTTGCATAACTCAACAAAATGTACAGAACAACACTCAGGTTTTGGGTTTATTCTGTTACAACCCGTCCGACTTAGCTGTGCACCTGGCGCTGTGACGTAACTCGCGGTCTCGTCAACAAAGATGCTATCGCTACTGTACGCATGAGAAGAACGCAGGGTGCCGCACCGGGAGAGGAGTCGCATAGTTAAGTCGGATGTCTTCAACATCTTGTATTCGTGTGTCATGGTTTGTTTTCCGATCACTGGATTAACGATAGTAATAATAATTATCTATAACAAGCTTTCTATCCCCTTAAAGGTCGAATTTCCAAAAACCAATATATTAATTAATTATTTTTATCAACCAAGAGTGTAAATCTAAAATTTCAAGTGTCCATCTTACAAACTGTAGAAATTACATACATATAACTTTCAACCCCCTTTTTACCCCCTTAGGTTTGGAATTTAGAAAAACCAATAAACACATTAATTATTTTTATCAACCAAGAGCGTAATGTAAAGTTTCATGTGTCCAATTTGCAAACTGTAAAAACTTCATAACAAACTTTCAACCCCCTTTTTACCCCCTTAGGGGTCGAATATCCAAAAACTAATAAATACATTAATTCTTTTTATCAACCAAGAGCGTAAATCTAAAATTTCACGTGCCCAACTTACAAACTGTAGAAATTAAATACAGACTTTCAACCCCCTTTTTACCTCCTTTGGGGTGAAATTTCCAAAAATCCTTACTTAGTGCTCACTTACGCTACATGAGGAACCTTTCTGCCAAATTTCATTCTTCTAGGCATAGCGGTTTAGGCTGTGCGTTGATCGATCAGTCAGTCAGTCAGTTTCTTCTTTTATATATATATATATAATTAAATACAGTTCACTAGTAAGCGCATCACTCGCGAACGGCTGCTACATTTTGATATGTTCGTTTACTATAATGTTCCCATTGCTGAGACACAGGTCTCTTCTCTGGGAGTGGGCCATAATCAATGGTAGCAATCGTGGTACGATAGTTACGTCCCAGGACATGACTGTTTCCTCAAGATGTTTTTACCCGACTGCAAGGAAAGGGTTATGTTTTTCGCGCGTATCTTGATTATACATATCTTTCAAAACGCAAGACGGATTTATATAATTAAGACATCGTTAGATACGTCTTGACCGCCCATGTGTTATTTATTAGACAGGAGAAGTTTTACAAAAATATATACCACTTCTATGATTATAGAAGTGGTATATAGATAGTTGTAAATAAAAAAAGTTAATTTAAAAATCAAAAACCCGAAAGAATGATTTAGTAATATAAACATGCTGTGCAGTCGGAGGATCACGGGGTCAGCCAGCTCGGGAACATTTATCCTCCGACTACATTGATAAATAGTGAGTACTCACGTCTGCACATTGAAGTCATTGACGGGGTCCTCCGGGAAGGTGGAGAATATCTCGGGCGCCCCGTCCACGAAGCGTCGCACGAAGTCAGGCATACGGAACATTACCTTAGGAAATATACTGGTTATTATCTATACTAATATTATAAAGAGTAAATTGCATTTTTGTATGCAACAAATAAACATAAAAGCTACTGAACCGATTTCAAAAATTCTTTCACCTTCACCATTGGGAAGCTACTGTGAGGACTCTGCTTAACTAGAAGGCAACCTACTTGCCTATAAAAATACTGGCAATTGGTATTACTTGAAAGGTAAATGAATTTAGAATAGAAAATAAGTGAATATGTTTTGATGGTCAATTCTAGTGTGGCCGCCCAGAAGGCAGGCATATTGTGAAAGTATTACTAAATATATAAACTATAAAAGTTACAAGTATTTAATTTATACACCTCTGACTACGCCTTTCTACATTTGGTGGACGCTCCGGGTACAGAATCCCAGAAGATAAAAATAATTACGCGTGTATACGGCGTACAGTATACGTAGTAAGTGAGTGAAAACGTTGAAAGTGTTAAAAGACGGATGTTCGCGTGTGCATGGCGATAAACAGTGCACGAAGCCCTATCGGCGTACATAAAGCGAGATAAGTTTTTACAGAGAGGGTTGTTACCTCTCATTCCCTCCCTTAAGCGGATGGAAATATAAGGAAGAGTCGGAGTAAAGCTAAGTGGTTTTATTATTTAGTGTAATTGAGCATAAAGGCTAGCATGATGAATGATTACTACACGGGAACGAACGGCTATTGTCTAGAGGAATTTTTAACCGAATTCAAGTCGGTGGCCGAAATAAATGAATGGAGAGAGAGCGACTACAGCCTCATCTTGGGAGGATTCCTGCAGGGGGCTGCATATTATTTTTACCGTATGATTTTTAAATATGACATGGACTTTGAAGTGTTATGCGATCGCTTGAGGAGTGAATTCTCTATATTTCACCGCAGATGCCGTTATTGCGAACAGCGCATAATAATTGCTAAAATAAAAGCAGATAAAAAACAACCTGATGTATTGTGTGAGGATGTTAATGCACATTTATTTTCTAGTATCGTGATTAAGGACGAACAAACACAAAACAATAATCAGTGCAGTGAGAAAAGCGTTGACCACATTGACGGAGAAGGCGACGCAGTTGATGGCGATGGCGATCACACCGACGGAGGGCGCTGCATGTTGGAGCACGAAGGTGACCAGACCGGCGGAGATGACGGCCCCGTCGATGTCCAGTTGGAGGTGGAGTCTTCGTCGTCGTTCCAGGGCGAGTGCGCGGACGGCCCGGCTGACGAGGAGTTGGACTCCCTATCCAACAGCGAGTGCCTGGACGAGGGTATTGTGATGTATCGGTCCAGTCCAATTGACTCCACTAATTCCATTTGTCTTGCAGAGAACAGTGATGAGATTTTGTCGGAACAACTAGTTGTGGTTCCATCGGGACACCAATATGTATCGGATGTTAACATGCACATTAATCCAATTGATTTCAACCATAAAATTGAAAATAATATTGAAAATTTTCAATCTGACATAAAACAGAATTTTATAAAAGTCATATTGAAAAGAAAGAAGATGACAGCCAGTAAGAAAGGTTTTTCTCGAATTAAACCGAAAGAGATCCATAGGCAATTCAAAAGAGTCTTTAGTAAGATTTCTTATTGCGCCAACATAAATTCAAAGAAGGCGATCAATAAAAAAGTTATGTTCCGAATTAAATACAAAAGATTTTTTAATGAAACTTCTTGGGGAGCAAGGTTTGGTTCAAGTAAGATTACTATGATTGTTGCAAGGAAAAATTCACTTCATATTTTCCTTAGATGTAATATCGTACAAAGATTTTTGCATTGCGAATACATAAAGCAATTTGAACTCGTAAAATGCAAATTATGGAAATTTTATAGAAAGAAGATTAGGTATAAAATGTTGTAAATATTGTATTATGCAAACTGATTTATTTAATGTTGTGTCTTATATTTTGTGCTTTATTAACCAATGTTTTCTTTTCATGTCGTGCAAATGAATACGGTAAGGAATTTGCGATGCGCGCTGGGCATCGAATGAAATTAAATGCGAATGATTGTTTGAATTATTTATCTGTATATGTTTTTATGAAATTAAATATTCCTCTGCCTTGTCTTTATTTACTAAATAGGATTAGCTTTTGAAATTACTGACGAAGTCCAAATACAAATCCATAAGGACTAAGTCAGAAACAGACAAAAATTTATAGAAAAGTCTTTTAAGCCCCTAAGGCAAATAAATGCTTTGAAAGCATAGATGTCATGGTAAGAAATGGTTTGACACGTAGTCCCACAGATAATACAAAAAAGGACAGTGTCAAAACCTTGTCAAAAGTAAAGCATAGTTTTCATTATAAGAATTGGTTTGACACATAATGCCATAAATAATATAATAAAGCACAGTGTTCACACCATAATTAAATTTAATTTTATTCAATGCGCCGTATTAGCCACAGATTAGTTAGACCGAACCATAGTTAGGACTAGTTATGTAGAGATATAAGGTCCATTCCACATAGATAGAATTTGGCGAAAAGGAGAGTTAAGCCTAGGATAGATGCATGTAAATAGATAGAAAAACTTTTTAATGTTAGAGTAGGATAATAGATAGGTTTAAATAGATAAGAATGGGTTAAGGTTAGTAAGGTTTCCATATAGGAAGAGGCCTGTTGTCAATTAAAAGAAAAAATATATATGAATGAGAACTATCAAATTTGACATATTGATGTTAATAGGGATGGGAAAGTAGGAAAAAATGTATCGATAGTTTTCTTATCGATATTCTCAAATAGTATCGATATATATAATTAATTAGTTGTTTCCGTTGCATGTGCTGATGAGTTGTGAGCCGCAGGGGGAAGAAGAGGCTGGCAACGTTGGCCACGCATCGAAGAAATGTTTGGTTATGCGATTAAGGCATAGGCACAAGCCAGGGTAATAGTATAACCCAGGGGGTTTCTTAAAGTAATAGTCATAACTGAAACCGACTTTGCTAACGGGGCATAGCCTTTGCAAAGGATGTCGAGTTGACATCATTGGTCCAGTTTATGTCTGATGTTTAAAATAATAAATGCATTTTTAATAATAAACCCTGGTGCAAGCTCTATGAATAGAATTAGAAATTCGATGCGATCCAGCCTTTCCTTCTCTGGCCTGATAAACGCACGAGATCGAAACATTGTATCATATTTGAATTTTTGAGATTAAACCCCATCCGGGTCGATGTGAGTTGACGCATCATTTCTTGTGTTGGGAGGACGCCTTGTTCCTTTTTTAGGGTTTTGGTCAAGGAGGTTCAAGCATGACGGCGTTGACTTGTTAGTGCGTATGTGCACGTCGACTGAAATTAAAAGCACATATCGGAGCATCCGATAACTCGTTTGTCATGATTAAGCCTTCCCCTTTTAAGGGTCGTACCTCAATTGTAAATGTGATTTCCCTATTAGGTAAATGCTCGGGTTAGGGTAAGTTAGGATTTATGTAACCTTTCAAGACATAGAATAGAAGCACTTCATATGATTCTGCGCGTCTATTCGCAGGGGCGTAGCTCATGTGAGGACTCTGCTTAACTAGAAGGCAACCTACTTGCCTATAAAAATACTGGCAATTGGTATTACTTGAAAGGTAAATGAATTTAGAATAGAAAATAAGTGAATATGTTTTGATGGTCAATTCTAGTGTGGCCGCCCAGAAGGCAGGCATATTGTGAAAGTATTACTAAATATATAAACTATAAAAGTTACAAGTATTTAATTTATACACCTCTGACTACGCCTTTCTACACTACACTGTCCCCAGGTGACATAGGCTACGTTTTATACCTGTATTGCCGCGGGAACGGGAACTACACGGGTGAAACCGCGAGGCATCCGCTAGTCATATACAAAAATAGAAACCTGTCTAGGATGCAAGTCTTTAATGATTTAAGATAGCAAGATTCGAATAACTAACAAGCATCACTTTAGAACGGCGGGACCGGTTTTTTTATTTTTTATGTTTGTCATACTCGGAGTTTGGTTAGGGAAAGTGAAATTGGACAATTGGCAATATTGCATTTTTCTATGGGAATTTTGTTTCCATTAACTCATGTCTATCCAGGACATCAACTATCGGGTCAACTAGTTGATAGTAAGTGAGTACAGACCTGCACAACGCTGTTGATGTAGCAGGTGTTGCCGAGGTTACTGAGTCCGGTGAGCGCGGGCCCGCACAGAGGTCGCAGCTCACTGCCCGACTCCTGCAGAGTGTTCCACTCTCAGTTCTACCATAGATAACAAGTGAGTACAGACCTGCACAACGCTGTTGATGTAGCAGGTGTTGCCGAGGTTATTGAGTCCGGTGAGCGCGGGCCCGCACAGAGGTCGCAGCTCACTGCCCGACTCCTGCAGAGTGTTCCACTCTCAGTTCTACCATAGATAACAAGTGAGTACAGACCTGCACAACGCTGTTGATGTAGCAGGTGTTGCCGAGGTTATTGAGTCCGGTGAGCGCGGGCCCGCACAGAGGTCGCAGCTCACTGCCCGACTCCTGCAGAGTGTTCCACTCTCAGTTCTACCATAGATAACAAGTGAGTACAGACCTGCACAACGCTGTTGATGTAGCAGGTGTTGCCGAGGTTGTTGAGTCCGGTGAGCGCGGGCCCGCACAGAGGTCGCAGCTCACTGCCCGACTCCTGCAGAGTGTTCCACTCTCCGCTGCGCTGGTTCAACTCGAGCTCGAGTTCTACCATTGATTTGTCTGTCTGAAATGAGAAAATGCATTTGATGTAGGACTTGACTTTGAGAAGAAAAAAAAAAGAAGATTTCTTTTTTGTGCCTAATCAAATAATTCCGCACAGTTGCCTGGATCTTACCATTACTAGTTTATAAAAAACAACCCTAGTAAAATCCGGGCGTAAGTCTACTTCAAACCCTCACGCAAAAGCAAAGTTAACAGAAATGCGGCGGTGGTGTATTTGGCTTCGCTTTATTTAAAATTTAGGTAGGACCGTCCACAGTGTGACCCACGGCACGGGGTCCCAACACGAAGATGATAATTTGGTTCAAATAAATTTTACCAGATGGCGTGATATGTATCGATTTGGCACGTGACTGGCGATCATTGACTACATAGCCACTAGTTGCCTAATTCTTGATCTATTACATCAAAACAATTCTGTCAACTAGCTGAGGTATGAGGAACGGGACGACTGCGCTCTGATTGGTCCCTTACCAAGGTCATATACATCATTAAGGGTGGGGTTTACATAAAACCAGGAAGGTATCGATATTTTTATAAATACTATTTGTACTTATTATTTAAAATAAATATTACCTTTTTCATCATAATTTTTATGGCGTTTTAACATTTTAGTAATAACATAAAATGGTAAAATATAAAAAAAATTAAGAACATTCTAAAGGTCTTCTTATACTTTTTCCGGTTGTTGGTTCTTAAATATAGTAATATTAAATATTAGTAAAAAACATAATCAAAAATCGTTTCACAATTAATTAACTATTCAATTTAATGTCTTTATTTGTAAGGTTTCTAGTTCTATCGATGACAGATATGGTCATGACTATGTTTGTTTACGAAATTATAGAGGAGAAGAGATAGCGAAAAAAATACTTTAAAAAGAAAGAGACGCAAATATGCGGTAGGCGTTTTCATCTACAAACTTGACCAGTATAATATGAACTCCGATAAATAATATCAGAAAATAAATCTAATTATGTTTATGTAACTATTAACTTATCAATGAAATGTTATGTCATTTTTCCGGAAACCCGAAGTCTAGCTGTTGTTACCATACCAACGTATTATACAAGAGGCCATTATAATATTTTCTCAAACATGCTTGGAAATTTGAGCATTATTTTGACAACCTTCTTCGAGATAAATCGCAATTGCTGTACTGGCCAAATACATGCGCGCAGCGGCCGGCAAAAGTTGTATGAAAATCCATATCTGTCGTGTCTAGCGGCCAAATAAATTCCATAGTAAACTCATATCTGTCGTGTAATTTAAAAATGGAACGATCTTTTTCGCCGAAGCATGGCCACCAAGGAGGTAACTTATCAAAGATTTCATTTAAATTTCGAACTGGCTTGCAAATAGAACGCTGTTTATTGAAAAAAAAACATATGAACACTAACGCGGGAACAATTATTGGTTTTCGTCATTGATTTTGACAAAATGAGTTCTAGGTACTACCACAAGTACTACTTAGTTTAAATTTCCGCGCATATTTGAGAAAAGTACTATACAAGCCTTGGCCACAACTAGGCATTGATGGACTTACGTATGTGTGCCTCGGCTTCGCCTCGGCCCACATTTACACGTTCGTCCATCAATGCCTCTTTTGCTGGCCGCTGCAGTAATGTACTATTATTCCATCAATTTTTTATTGACTGACGCGGAAGTGTTTACGGCTCACAGAAGTGGTCGCTATTTAATCGAAGTGGCGACCCGTATTACCTGTATATGATCTTTTTAGTCATATGTGTTGACAGACATCGCTCGCCTGTTATTAGGCGTGTAGGGGCTGTGTGGTCACTGCTGGCGATCAAATGAACCGCGCAGATAACGTGGCAAACCTCTTGGAGTAGCAGTGAGTGGATGGTTGACTGACCTTCTGTAGTTGTTGCACATTGATGCCGAAGTGCTTGAGATGGTCAGCGAGGAAGGGGTCTTCCACCATATCGTCTTCAGCATAGGAGAACACGTCTCCCTTGCCGTCAGCTGTGATTGTTCCCAGCTTCACAGCTAAAGGAAAACCAGACTGACGATAGTGCTCCACCTGTGGGGTAGAAAAGTCAAAGCGAAGTTAGAAAATTCTTCAGAATAAAATTTTGTAAATAATGCTGATTTGGTGGCTTCTGATTCCTTTGTTTTCTAATATTTTTTTAAAACAAAAAACCCAGTATTTATCTACTAAACAAGCTCTAAACAACGATATCCCACTTGATGGGGCAGGAGGGAGAATTATATTTTCATCACACTTGCACGTAAAAAGTATCTAAACATACAGGTTAACTTGGCCGTAATGCCCCATATGAAACCCTCGGGCTTTCTTTTTGTCATGAAACCCTAGGGCGGTAAGTAATATTTTTTTAATTTATGGCACAGCACACAGGTCATGCAAGTTCTAGCAAGGAGTTTACACGCAACTGAAAAATTGTCTTAAAATGTTATCTAAACAGGAATTTCTTTGCAATCTCGCTACATGCTACTTAAATACTCAACTAATGTTCTTAATAATCGATTTTAATAGTTATAGTATGAAAACGTCGAAATTATTTAATTCTTTTTACACTCCGTCATGGCTGTATACCTACGTAACCATTTGCCCTTAAATTTTTTGAACGAAACACTGTATAATCTGTGGTGTGGGCAAAAATTCGCCAAACGCTTATTAAAAAGTTCACGTATTTCGTAATAAAAACTGTGTGAAAATGTGTATTAAAGCTATTATTCATAATTATTACTCGCAAATGTGATGAAAAATATTGTATGTATCACGGGCTTCTACTAGAGTCTCGATCGTAATTCCTTACTTACCGCCCTTAATACACAATGTACTATTTCGCGGCCGCCCTTTTTTTTAATTTTTTTTTATGGTTTTGGGTCAACAAGATACTTATACTGTGAAAATTTGAAGACTGTAGTTGCAACCACTTGTCTGTTAAACCCGTGTGACAAGACAACGGACAGACGGACACATACGGAACCCTAAAAAAGAACCAAATTTCCCAAAAAAGAAGTTATACTAACAGCATGATCATTTCCCCCAGATCCATCGAAGAACCGACGTCCGCACAGCACGGAGCCGTCGGTCAGATTGAGCCACAGGTTGGTGGTGAGGTCGCACTTGTCGCACTTCCAGCCAGCAGGCGGGATCTTCACGCCGTTGTCCAGCTGCTTCAGGTCCACGGCGTGACTGGAATGGAAGGCTGGTTTATGAAAATTGCGTGGAAGCCCTCACCCAGTCCTCTTTGACGGGTTAGGCCACGTTACACGGCAGGAATAATAAAATTAGAATCACCGAAAATGCGTTGTCTTAGACAATTGACGTCACGGTTGGCGCTGTGGTTGAGCTATCGGCTGCTGCGCTGCGTGTCGTGGGTTCGATTCCCTCACGGAATAAATATTTGTATTGCCTACGGATAGTTGTTCCGGTCTGGGTGTTCTTGTACGTACACAAATATTTGTTACTGCACCCACAATACAGGAGTAATTACTTTTTGGGACTATCTTTTGTATCATTCAGTCTTATAAAAAATGGTGATGAATATTTTTTAGACTAAATCAAATAAGGGTCTACAGCTCACCCAGATAAGAACACAAACCCTTGGGTCACCCAGATCTTACACGGATGTGTTCTGAGAAAACAGGAGCTCTAATTAATTTCTGGAGGGAGGTGGGCTGGTTGGAATAACCACCAAACGACCGCCATGGCCCACGCGGAAACCAAACCCCCTAACATAGAACATAGAAGGGCCTACAACAAGTTATTAATTTTACTTGATCACATTAACGTTAACTTTCGTCAATTAGTATGGAATAATCTCTGTCGCCCAGTATTATAACCAAACTAACTAACAACGGCATAAAGGATTTATTCTTGTTTAGTAAAGAATGGAGACTCACACAGAGACTTCACGTTTCTCTCCGTCCCAAGTGCCCTGTAGGGCTGCAAGCTCGGCAATCTTGAACGGGGATTCCGCATCGATTACTACTGAGACTGCCTTGTTAACCTGCATAGGATATAAAAATATTCTACGTTAGTTTCTAAACCTAGAAGAGATTTGCTGAGAATATGCGATCAATATGTATATAATACTGGCGTCTGCCTAATCTATCTAATATTCTCTGTGCCAAATTTTGTCCGGATGCTTTCAGCCGTTTGAGCATGAAGAAGTAACAAACATAATATGTACAATATAATATTATGCGATAGAAAACCTATCCTTAATAATTCATACTTGGACTGAGTTGGACTACTTGATAATCATGTAATCTTTTATACTGCAATCTTAGAAATAACAATTCGTGAAGATATTTCTAAAAATATTCCTGAATGGGAACTAGGTATGAAAATCGTTAACAGATTCATTAAGATCTCTGAACTGTTTAGCACCTTTTATGTAACTGGTAAATCAAACTCTCTTTCAAGAAAGAAAACTCCGAATTCATTGCTTTTTCTGAAGACTGTTACTTCTTAAAAAAAATGTAACAGACGACGGACACGTGAGTGACAACAATAGGGCTTCGGGTACGGAACCCTAAAAAATAAAGGGAACTTACAACTTCAGGCAGCGCCGGGTTAGGCCACGGGTATGTGTGGAAGCCAGGCAGCACCACGATGCTGTAGTTGTCTGTGTACGTGAACTTGGGCTTGCCACACGCGGGGTCGAACCCCCCCTCCACGCCGATCGCTAGCCGCGTGATCTTCTTCTCTGGACCATCGCCGGTATGTTCTGGCTCTGGGATCTGGTTAACAAACAAAAGCAGTTGTAAATTATATTGTTTATGGAAACTGAAAATTTCTAAAATCGGTCTTATCGTTATCGAACAAAGCCATGGCCATGGGCGTATCCAGCATTTGCTGAGGGGTGGGCAAAAGTAAGAAGACTTAGAAACTTTGGAGGAGAACTTAACCTGTCGGGGTCCCAGGGTTGTAAAATCAACTAGACCCCTAGAACCTGTATGCAGAAAAGCAAAAGAATTTCAAATTAATGGGTGATGAGGATGAATGGGTGAAATGAATAAGCTCGAAAAGTTAAGCACCCGTTCGTAAATTTTTATAATTATATAGTTCCGATTATTATTATAGTTCCGAGTCAGGATAACGGGTGGGGCAGACTTGGGGCAGTCTTTAGCCTGCGTTCAGACATGCGGGAATCGTGCGTTTACGAATCGCGCGGTTTCAAACCGCAAAATTGTGATGCTATTCAGACACGCGCGGTTAGTATGCGATTTCGTGCGGGTTAGCGTCAGTTTCAAAATGGAGGTCGACGAAGAAGTGTGTTTACTGTGGTTGCTCCTTAAAAAAAAGAAAAGAAAAAGGCGGTATTGGGTGCATCCAATATTACGTGACCGACTAGTACATGGTCAGTTCGTAACATTATATCCCAAATTAAGAATGTATGATAACAAATTTTTTGACTATTTGAGAATGTCAATAAAATCTTTTGATGAACTAATTGAACTGATCAGGCAAGATATTTCATGCTCTGAAACGCATTTGAGGCCAAGCGTGTCACCGGAAGAGAAACTCGTAATATCTTTAAGGTAAGATTTATTTATTGTTCTTCAAAATCAGCATAAATATTTTCTATAACTGTAGAGGACTGAGAGCCAGAACTAAATTGCGATGGTGACGGTGACGGTGCCGGAACAGGGGGAGATGATCCAGATGTAGTAAAATATCCTTGCGGGCTTGTATACTGTTGTCCTTGCCAATACGTAGGTGTGATCTGCTGAGTATTGTAGCGAACAGGGGGTGGTAAGCTTTGTCCTTTTTGTATCACTTGAAGTAATTCAATTTTGGTTGCTAAACGCCTATTTTCTGGTACTTTTCTGAGTTCTTTATATAACGACAAACAAAAGAGTTTGTCGTCATCTTGCTTGGTAATACTATTTTCTTGAAGTTCATTCTGAAAATGTTTTCGTGACTCGATACTTTTTTCTATTAAAACAGCAATTTTTTCTTCTGGCACTTGTGTTTTCTTACGTTTAGGGGGACGTATTTCAGTGGCTTCGGTTGCATTGGCGTTTAGTTCACTTGTCTCCTCACTTTGCCTTTCATTCTGTTCTTCAATATTAGTTGTAGTGTCTTTATTACTTACACTATTCTGCAGGAAAGATAATCTTGAAAAATACATATATCGGGCTCCTTTACGAGCACCTGAACCAGAAGGAGTTGTTTTTTCTTTTTTGTATTCTTTATTGTAGCAATCTCGTATGTTTTTCCATTTTTTTTGGAGTTGTGTACCTAAAAATAATAACATTATTAATAATATTCTTGTTTCAGATATCTTGGTACGGGTTGTTCATTTGGAGAACTAAGCTACAAATTATCGCCTAGGAAAATCGAGGATTACTGGAATTGTCCGCGAAGTATGTAAATCATTGTGGAATAAGTTGGTAAACATAGTCATGCCCGAAGCGACTGAAGATATCTGGAAGACAATAGCACGAGACTTTGAGAGATATGCAAATTTTCCAAATTGCATTGGTGCTATAGACGGCAAGCATATCAGAGTTATAAAGCCTGTTGATTCGGGTTCTTTGTATCATAACTATAAACATTACTTTTCCATAGTGCTCTTAGCACTTTGCGACGCCAACTATTGCTTTACTTATGTTGATATTGGGGCTTATGGCAAAAGCAGTGATTCTGCTATATTTAAAAATTCGGTTTTTTATAAACGCCTGACAGAAAAATCATTAAACATACCAACACCTAAACCAATATCTAATGTAGACCTAACACCAATGTCTTATGTTATAGTTGGAGATGAAGCCTTCGGCTTAGCAGAAAATTTAATGCGCCCATATTCAGGCAAATGTTTACCATATGAAAAAAGGATTTTTAACTATAGGTTATCGAGAGCCCGACGTAATATTGAGTGCACTTTTGGTATTTTGGCGAACAAATGGCGCATCTTTCATAGGCCTATAAATGTAAACATAGATTTTGCCGAAGATATAATAAAAGCTTCTTGTGTTCTACATAACTATGTGCGGACTAGAGATGGTCTAAAATTTAAAGATACTTTATATAATGCACCCATGACTAATCTCAATACCTTGCATGCGGGAAGAGGGACACCGTCATCTTTGAATATCAGAGATAAATTCGCTCATTACTTTGTGAACGATGGGCGTGTTCCATGGCAAGACACAAAGATATAGCTGCAACTAACATACCGTACTTGTAATGTTTAGGCACATAACTAAATGTAAACAAACGAAATATGGTAATACCGTTGTGACCTTCATTTGAAAAATGCTCGAAATGTCTGCATAAAGCAGCCGAAGTTTGTTTATATTTATTTAAGTACCTAAAGTATACGGAGAGTATAATATACGCTTCATAACAATAATCCAAACTAATATTATAAATGCGAAAGTAACTCTGTCTGTCTGTATTTCTGTCTGTCTGTCTGTCTGTCTTTGCTTCACGCCTAAACTACTGAACCGATTTGTGTGAAATTTGGTACAGGCATAGTTTGGAACTTGAGAATGGACATAGGATAGTTTTTATTACAAAAAATAAAATAAAATTTATTCCGGAAATACAGCGCCATCTATTGGTCAAGAGTCGGCATCAGAAGTCACTATACCACGCGAACGAAGTCGCGGGCAAAAGCTAGTTATAACATAATTCTGTCAATTATTTTTTGGTGAATAAACCTACTTACTTAAAATATTCTTTTTTCCACCGTGTCTTCGCAATTTCCAAATATCTCCACCAACTCTTGCCAAGCTCGGTTCTTGATAATTTTATTTGAGTAATCATCACACTGAATGTCCCATATTGCAGGTCTCTTCTCCACCTCATCAATAAATAGTTCAGTGTCGAAACGATCCATGGCGAACTCACGAACAGTGACGTGCTCACCGCGCGGTATCCGCAACGCAACTGAACGCGAAGTAAAGACTCCATAGTAATAGAAGAGTTCTATTTTCTGGCGGTTGGGTTGCGGTAACCGCGCGGTTATGTCTGAACGATTACTAACTAACTCATATAAATAAGAACCGCGCGATTTCCATGCGATTCTATAATCGCGCGGTTCCCGCCGTGTCTGAACGAGCGCTTACTCTTCCCTGAGTACGTTTAAGGCGATGATAAACGTAAGCATTCACTTACGCATTCCATCACACGTTTAATGATAGGTAAAAGCTCACATGAAATAAACAGGAGCGTTCTACAGAGCTTTCCGAGGAATCTGGTATTTGCTTCGAACTTTTAGAAGAGTCGAGTGATTTTCATTGTTTCGTTGTTGCGTCCGGCCTTCTCTCCATGGTCAGCGAACGCGCAAACAAATGCGTGCATCCACTACCCGCTCGCGTTAATATTAGTACCCGCTGGCTGCACCCAGTTAAACTAAAAGCCGCCAAAGTAGTTTGGCAAACCGCTGGTCGGGCATCACTACAATGATGAACGAAATATTCATACTGACGATTAGGTGGGTTATTTGTTTTTCAGTTCAATAAAAGACGGTAAATCCTGAATATTTTGTTGCAAGTGAAAGCTCAGGTTTATCACGTCTTTAGTCGAGCGTGCAATAAGCACATGAATGTGTCTTAAGAAAGTAAATATAAAATTAAAATTAATTTCATTTATACTTGTTCTTACACTTCACTATTTATTTATATTTTTCTTTTAAGGAAATGGATTTTCTCGGTCTCTTGATTTACAAAGTGGCATTGACGGCACAGATTTTCTGGCGAGGCTGCTCGAACTAGGACCCCAGCGCCCACCAACCACGCACTGCCTTTGCACGCACACGCTCTGCGCGCGAGTGGTGACAATCGATTGGCGGAGCGGTGACAACCGACTAGCGGAGCGGTGCCGGGACCGCGCGAAAGTGCAGTCATTAATCGCTGAAAGTGCGAGTGAAGTACGCCTGTTTACAGTATTTTTCATATCCAACTAATATTTTATTGTGACCTCTCTACATGTTTTCTTACCAGAAGTGCATCTATTTTCCTATGGTAGTGTCATACCACCATGTCATAGTCAGTATACAAACAATTTGTTTTATTTGTGTTGCCTATGAGATTTTACCTTGGTTGACAAGCGTTATTAGGTTTTACCATCTAGAATTACTCGGTAGCAGCCTCAGCCAAGTTGATGGCAATAGGCTTGTCCCTCTGAGGAAGCCTGTGTCCCAGTGGTGGGAACATTAAAAAGGCTGAAGATGATGATGATAAGATACACTGCTGCTGAACCGAGGAATACCAATGTGATGTTATGTTGACTTACAGGTTTCTTGTCCCTCTTGATGTGCAGGAAGACATTGTTGCCTGTCTTCTGGAAGTACTGCTCTACGTAGTTACGCCCGAAGCCGAGGTAGCTCACCAGGGAAATGTACAGGCCTGTGTCTGACTCCTGAAACAAAACCAAAAGTGTTATACATATGATTGTGAGAAACTCTAATAGCTCTTTGGTTGGTAGCAATGTCAATATTTTTAACAGGTTGAACTTTTTGGTAATTCAATTAAAAAACAATTGTGTCTCGCTTGGATCCATGTGTCTGGCACTCAAGGGATTAAGTGCGAAAATACACATACCTGTAACTTGCTTAAAAGTGCGGAAGTAGCTTGCGTGCAATTGTGACATTACAGAAGGATTTAAAATAAAGTATTTTTTTTTAAATTCAGTTTTTCTCATCTCTCTTTTAGAATATGAGCAAAAAAAGTTAATATCCAAAACCTGTATTGTATTATTTTAAATTAGCATTCAGTACTTATGGCACATGAATGTATAGGTATCTAAGTATATTTTACAAAAAGTTTTCTTTTATGCTAACACCACAACATTTAAAAAGTGCCCCCATAATTTACATACAATTGATAACAGTTATCACTATCCTGCAAAAACATGGGGGCAGCCAATGCCCCATTCTGCTCACAACACTGGCAAAATTAGTACTGCATTCAGTTGCCATTACATTGGTAAAATTAAACCAAAAAATGTTCAACTCTGTAGATCTATACTTGGGAAGCTTCCTAATACTTTGTGGTTTTACATTAAGTTTGTTCAATTTAAGAAGAATAGTGAAAGAAAGTAATGCAGCCTTCCCCTCTGTGCTCCTATCAGAGAATATCCTCCTAACGTGCATCGGAATCGCCTTTATAAGCCGAGCTGTATACAAACTAAGTCCTATTAATGTCGAAATGGGTGACATGGAAGAAAGATCAGCAGTTGTAATGAAAAATGAAGACATCAGCTGCAACTTTACATCAATCCTTATGAGCTATGGTCCGCTTGTTGTGTCCCTGGTTAACAGCTTCCTAAGCTTGATAATTGACAACTACATGCATTACAAAATGATAGCAGATGTGAAGAAAGATGAAGAAGAAAGTACAGTGCGAGAAATCGGAGATAATTTTAGACAAGAAGCCAGAAGCACAATTGAAAGCCTGTTTTCATTCTGGAAAAAGCATTTTAGCTTCATAACTGTGGCTGTTCAGTGGATTTTACCTGTTCTAATAACACTTTCCATGTATTCAATGGATGTAAAGGAATGGAATATATCTGTGAGTGACGTTAGAAGCTTAAGTGGTTCCTGTATGTCTATCCTGGATGTTAGTAAGAACAATTGCTCTTCAATCATCAATACGAACAACACACTTCAATTACGTAACCATATACCAAGTTATTTTGAAATGTATGAGAATAATCCAAATAATACTGGAGAGAAGTTTGACAATATAGTAAACAATGTTTACAAAATAATTGCTAATTTAAGAAACGAAACTCATTATGCAGACATTAATGTGACAACGGCTCCATTTTTCCGGACACCGAAAGCAGAGCAAGATAATTGCATGAAAATATGCTTTTTAGATAACAAAAATCTCCTTTTGTTTATGTTTGTTGTTACTGTTGTGAGTTATTTTGTGCCAATCACTATTTCAACTGTGATATTGACAAAGATACACGTAATGGAACTAAAAAAGCAGAATGTCAAGACTTATGTGAGTAGAGAACTATTGTACAACATTTTGTTTTGGAGTCCCGTGATGCTAGATACGTTTCTATCTCTCACATTGTGTTCCTACAGTATGAACGGAATGAGGACTTCTATTTTTAACATTATAGCAAATGTTTATCAAGCTGTGAAGAACTTTTTGAATACTAAATATTTTAAGGATAATACTGTCAGCCCTATATAAATATAATTGGAATTATGTACAATAAGTTGTGTGCAATGTGTGGCAAGTTGGTTATTATTATTATTCAATAAAGACTCCTAAAATTCCAGCTCCTGATCCAAGTTTCACTTTTTTTATGTAGACACCACTGTTCTGTCTCAAGACATCACCATCACCAAATCTCAGGAAAACTGGTTTCTGATTGGAATCGGAGGGTACAAAAAAAATGCAGTCTTATATTAGTTTTATTTCTTGAACCTGTACCTAAATAATATATCGAAAAGAGACCCGCCCCATTATAGCTTTAACACAATGAGTATTCCTGAAAAGCCAGAATATGTAGTATATTTTAGGCAAGTAGCAAGAGCTCCAACCTAATTTTGTCATAGTGTGAAATTTTAGATATCATTTCTTTTAAGTCGTCTGGGTCTACCGCCTACACAAACAAAAAACGAATCCCAACAGTACACACCAGATGTTTTATCAATGGAGAAACCCATAAGAAACGACAAGGAATGGTATAACTTGCTGCTTTTTATGTTTCAAAGCAAAACCGGGTGCATTAAATTCCAAATAACAATGATATTCTAATTAGAAAAAAAAAAATATAGGTTATAATAAAAAGTGCAACTCACCGGATTGTCAAAAGAATATACACACTCATCCTTGTAGATCAGTTGCTGAGAGTTGGGTACTTTGATTTTAGATATATGAGGTGTTAAAAGATCTAACGACGCCATGTCGTAGTTTTAAACAGGTAAAAGAGATTTAGAAAATGTATTTTTTCGCGATTATGATCAGCGTCACACCAAAAATACTCTATCTATAGTGATGTGGTGCAATGCAAGGTGCCGCACGACAACTTTATCGAAAGTCAGCAATCGTCTAAAACTAAAATATGAAAATGTATTCGAATCTTATGTGAAAGTATATATTCGAATTCGAATTACAAAGTTGTTGAACAGATTCTCGGGCGAACTAACGCTAATAAAGTGGGAATGGGGATGTGAACGCAAAGCTGAGTGCAGATGTCGCTGGCGGCGCAATGGCTGCTGTCAAATCATTTTTGCTTTGTTTACATACATACATAAACTCACGCCTTTTTCCCATGGGGGTAGGCAGAAACTACAGAACGCCACCTGCTACGATCCTTACATACTTCTTTTGCTTTACTCACATTCATACATCTAGATACTGCGCACCTGGCCTTTTTGAAGAACATCACCTATAAGGCTTTGTTTACGTCACGTTTATTTGTTATTTTTTGAGTTTAAACCGGTCTACCATCGTTATTGATAATATGAATTATCCCTGGAAGCTTAAGGAATTGAAAGACGAACTAAAGAAACGAGGAGCAAGGACAACTGGAAAGAAACAGATTTTATTGAGAAGCAGACTTTTATTTAATAAAATATTTTTCATCGCCGATATGTTCTAGATTTGTCTATTTTTTTAGTTGTAAGGAGTTATTTC
Organism: Orthosia cruda; assembly: GCA_964057195.1. NCBI lineage: Eukaryota > Metazoa > Arthropoda > Insecta > Lepidoptera > Noctuidae > Orthosia > Orthosia cruda. The sequence continues at coordinate 9,080,046 of OZ059840.1, forward strand.
TTACTTGATTCATGGTTGGAAAGTTTATAAAAAATGAGCGAATAGTACTTTAATGTGTTGGTATTCTTTACGCTTTAGATTTGAAGTCTTATTTTATATTCGACAATCAAAGCCCTCAAGCTTCTGAAGGCCAAGCAAATGACATTCCTGCTTTAGTACTTTATCAATACGCGAATAGCTCCACTATATTGCCGAAGATTACCAAGCAACAGAATCAGAGTTACTTTGACAGGCACATAACATAACCTATAAATATGTATAGCCTTTTCCCAGTTTATTTAGCGTTGTATATTTGGGCAACAAATGAACACTGGGTTTGGTAAATCCTGGTACAGCACACTGAGACATATTTCGAGAAAATTAAAATTTACTGAATGATAGGTTACAAAATCTATGGATTTGACAGCTTTCAATAGCCATAGCGATGATGCGCCACCTTTCGTGATAAAATGGCAGTTCACATACCCATTGGGAATCACTGCACTGCACTCTCTCACAAGATCAATGTGATTTTGACTTAAGAGCAAAATCAGAGGTAAACTCAATGATATTCAAATAAACAGATACGTTATACACTCACAAAACAATTCAAAAAAGTGTTCCGCATAGCAGCGGCAGCACACATACACAGTTTTTATTCATCTAACATTAAAACATATTTATTTTAATCAATAAATAAATAAGTTACAAATACACACGATGGCATTTTTTTATTTTGTTTATTGTTTCAACAAAGCCTATCGTTCATCGCCATGCGTGACATAAACTAAAGACTAAAGGTCACAATTGTGACCTATTCGAGTCTTCAAAATGCGCGCACTCATAACATATCTGTTTATTTGAATATCATTGGGTAAACTACAAAGATTACTATTGGTAAACTAACTGTGAATGGAGTAGAAGTATAACCGTAGAACCACAGACTTCTTAGAGATACTACGAATCGTAGAACTAGAAGGCGAAATAGCGACGAGCGTCCGTATACTCCGTATCGTTGTCCAGCGGCGATTCGTCAGCGTTTGTTAGTTTGGTCAGTACTCCGCGTTTTGCGGTTATTATTTCGGGTCGTTTCATTTCTGTATATTGGAAAACAAATGGATCTTAGTAGGCTCTCAGGCAAAGTCTATGGTCCATCTTATTGTAGCATATGTCGAACACCGAAGTGACGAAAACTGTAATCAAAGAGAATACATTTTGCAAAATTCCATTTTCATGTTTCAGAACGAAAACATTAAAGTTAAACATGATCAGAAAAGGCGGGAAACGGTTGAAGTGGAAAGGCGCGTTTTTTAATTTATTACTTTGAAATTCAACTTCTCGTGTTTATTGTAATTTAATTCTGTAAATATTCGTACTATTAGGTCTTATTTGGTGTATATATATATTTATGTGACATAAAAATGGGGAAAAAGAGGCGGAGGAAGGATGAGCTGGAAATTCCTCCGGATCTGAAGCAGCATTCGCAGGAATCTTCGGACTCTGACACGGCGGAGTCCACGGTGTCGACAGCATACTCGATTATTAAATTTAAAGATGCCACTGATAAGGAACCTAAGGACAATAAATATGCCATATATAAGGTAAAGGGGTATACGCGTCAGTACAGTGAAGATACGAAGCAGGCAGAGTTAATAGTTTTTCTTAGTCATATGGACGAGAATAAGTTTTTCAACGACAAAGATCGTATGGCCCTTTCCAAGGGCATACGAGAACATGGAGTGTCTGGTGTGATGCACTTGCGCACAATAAACAAATATAAGGTCGGTGTCACATTTGATTTACCAAATAACGCCAATATGTTTCTAAAAAACAAAAAATTATTTGATCAACTTTCTCTAAAAGCATCTATCCCTGCTGGTGACACAGAGGTTACTGGAGTCCTTACTTCAGTCCCAGTAGATATGTCTAATAAAGAGATATTTTCATTAATCGGCAGTTCAAAGAATGTAATACAGGTGAGGCGTTTCATGCGCAGGGTCAGAGGTGATGAAGGTAGAATATCTTTTGCCCCTACCCAGACTGTTGCTGTGACATTTGCATCCACTATTTTGCCAACTTATATTTATTTGGACTCATGGCGTCATGAGGTGAACAAATATATCCCACCAGTGAAACAATGCCTTAAATGTCTGCGTTATGGGCATATAGCTAAATTTTGTCGAAATACTGAAGTTTGTTCAATATGTACTGAACATCACAATTTCAAAATGTGTGTTGTTGCCCCGAAGGATGCTAAGTGTGCAAATTGTAACGGCAATCATATTGCAATCTCTTCAGCATGTCCAATAAAAAAGCAAAAGGTAGAAGAAAATAAAATTAAAACTAAAAATGCTACATATTCAGATCTTTTTAATGTAAACTCTTTTCCAGCTTTAACATCACGCAATCTGGACACTCAGATTAGTAATCTCATGAAATCAGATAAATTTATAAATACTTTAGTCGAAACACTCACAAAAATAATAAGCAATAAAGATGAACCTATTAATTCACTTTCTATTAAAGAAGCCTTGAAAACAACGTTCAGTAATAAATTTTCTTCAACCAGTTGATGGATTTTTCAGAATTAAATATTGTACAGTGGAATGCTCAAAGTTTAAATAGTAATAAACATTTATTTATCGATTTTCTTTATAATCACAATATACATATAGCAATTATCAGTGAAACATGGCTTAAACCTCACCAAAATTTTAAAATAAAAAATTATAATATTGAGAGAAATGATACTGGTAACAAACATAACGGAGTTGCAATAATTATTCACAATACCATTACCTACTCTAAAATTGATACCTTCTTTGATAACTCATTGCAAAACATCTGTATTCAAATAAAAGTAAATAACAAGGAGATAAGCATAGTCAGTTTTTATAGTCCTTTGAATTGTAATCCAGCATTCAGAAAAGAAAACCTTGATTTATTAATAAAATCTATTCCTGGGCCATTTATATTTGCTGGTGATTTTAACGCTCACCACTCGTCTTGGGGTTGTGGCTCGGATTCTGTACGAGGTCGAAACATTTTGGAAGTAATAGATGATAATGATTTGGTTCTGCTCAATAATGGTCATGCAACAACAGTTGGCTCTTTAACTTGGCGTCCTAATGCGCTGGATTTGACGCTGGTCTCTTCGTCTTTAGCTCTCAATTGTGAATGGAACGTACATGATTGTCCTCTTGGTAGTAGTTATCACATTCCTATAATCATTAAAGTAGTGATTAGTAATATTAACAAAAGTAATACATACAGCAATTGTTCTAATGCTGAACATTTGCCCGTTTATCCAAATTATAAATTGGTGGATTGGCAAAGATATAGTAGTCTTGTTGATGAATTGTTGGTTGATTTTAAAGTCGATAATATAAGTCTTTCTGGTACATATCTTAAATTTTGTAGCATTTTACATACAGCAGCTGTAAATTCTATTGAAAATAATAAGCATTTGACTGGTAGGACAAATTTTGTGAATCATTCATGTCTTGTAAATAATTTTAAAAGACCTTATCTTCCTTGGTGGAATCAAAAATGCACAGAAGCCGTATTAAATTTTAAAAATGCATACATATATTTTAAAAATAATCCATCAGAAGAAAGCTATCTACAATTCAAAAGGCTTCGAGCGGTTAAAAAACTTGTTCTAAAATTGGAAAGACAAAAAAGTTGGTTTGCTCTTTGTGAAACATTCAATAGGACTACGCCATTATCTGTCATATGGAAATTTATGCGGAAGTATAATAAAACATTCAATTTTAATGCTCTCGAAGATGATGGATGGGTTTTAGATTTTCTTAAAAAATACACACCAGATTTCGCATCACAAGACTCAAAATCTTCATTCACAACCAGTACTAATCCCAGCAATAATTTTCTTCTTAGTCCTTTTTCATTGCAGGAATTAATATCAGCCATATCTTCCAGAAGAGATACTACTTATGGTCTTGATGGAATGCCATACATACTTTTTAAAAAACTTAGCATTAGTAGTTTAAAAATATTTTTACAACTTTTGAACTTATTATGGCAAAATGATATTATACCTCTTAACTGGAAGGTGGATTGCCTTGTACCTGTTTTAAAACCAGATAAGCCTAAAATGTGTCCTGATTCTTACCGCCCTATAGCTCTTACTTCTTGTGTTGGAAAATTATTTGAACAACTTTTAAAACAGCGTTTAGAGTTTTATATTGAAAAAAATAATATCTTACCATCAAACCAATTTGGTTTTCGTAGGAATCGTTCTGCTAGGGAAAGTGTTTGTCAATTACAGCTTGATATTCACAAGTCGTTATCGTCAAATGAAAATTTGGTTGGAGTGTTTTTTGATATTGCAGGTGCATTTAATAGTGTGAATATAGATATTTTATGTAGTGAGTTATCACAGATAGGAATCCCTGGAAAAATAATAAATTGGTTTAAACAATTTCTTAGCAATAGGAAAGTCTTTGTAAAATTTAACAGACACCTTTATGGTCCTAGGCTATCGTCTAAAGGAGTTTGTCAAGGGGGCATTTTATCACCTTTAATATTTATATTGTATATACGAAGATTAAATTTAATTTTAGGGTCTCAGGTTAAAAACTTACAGTTTGCAGATGATTTAGTGGTTTATGCATCTGGAAAAAATGTATCACAAGTAGTTGAAATAGTGAATGTTGCATTAATGTATCTATGTAAATATTTCTCTTACCTTGATCTTAGTGTCAACCTATTGAAGTCCAAAGTTGTTTTATTTGGTAAACATAATCATAATATGCCTGCTGTGCTGTACAATAATTGTGCATTACCCAGTTCTTTAGATGTCAAATTTTTGGGTGTTATTTTTTCACATAATTTGTCCTGGAATAATTATATGAAACATATTATTAGCAAAGCAAATAAAGCTTATAATATTTTGAGATCCTTGAGTGGTACATATTGGGGTGCAGACCCTAAAATTTTTTTATTATTGTACAAATCTTTAGTTCGTAGTCACTTTGAATATGGTTTCTATTGCTTTGCTGCAGACTCTAAACATGTAAATAGTTTAAATATTTTGCAAAACAAGTGTTTGCGCGTTATAACTGGGGCGTTCAGAAGCACTCCTGTAAATGCAATGCAGATTGAATGTAATGTTCCACCATTGGCCATTCGTTTTGATTACTTGTTAGAAAGGTTCTTTTTGAAGCTTTATAGTGTTTTGGGTAATAGTCTTTTAGTCAATATGTTGCATTTAGCTGTGCAAACTGCTACAAAATCTTTTTATATACTACAGCAACTTAGAAAATTCAAAAACTTTATTGAAAATATTAACATTTACCGATCTAAGCTTAACTTGCCTTGCTATGAGGGAACTTTCAGCAGTAAATTTCCAGCTATTAGTGTTATTATAAATAAGAAAAAGGATCTGCCTTCAAAAGAGGAAGTATATGTAATGTTGTCAGAGTGGTCAGATCATAAATTTGTGTATACTGATGGTTCCAAGAATGATAGAGCTGTTTCTTTTGCCATCTATGAGCCGTCTTCAAACATAGGTATTGGTAGGAGAATTGACAGAAATGCTAGTATTTTTACAGCTGAAGCTGTTGCAATTCTGAGTGCTTTAAAACATATTAAAAATAGCAATTCTGAACATAGCAAATGGGTTGTAGTAAGTGACAGTATGAGTGTTCTAAAAAATTTGGCAAATAATAAACTACATGCCAACACTAATTACATTATTCATTTGATAAAACAACTCTGGGTTGAATTAGCCCAGTCAAATATTGAAATTTGTTTTGTTTGGGTACCTTCACATATTGGTGTTAGAGGAAATGAAAAAGCAGATTTTCTTGCCAAAAAAATTGTTGAGTTGGAAGAATTAATACCTAGCACTGATATGAGTGTTCCCATACCATACACAGATGCAGTTAGTCTCTTAAGACGGCGCATGTGTGAGGCATGGGGGAAATATTCATACCACTGCACACATATTGAAAATAAAGGTTCTTGGTTTAACAGTCTTGATGTTCAAATCAACTCTGTTCCTTGGTTTTGCAAAAATAATTTATTTGTAAGTAGAAAGTTTTATTCAATTATTTGTCGTATGCGCTTTGGTCATTGTAGATTAAATTATCATCTTCATCGTCTTAAAATGGTCAGCATATCGTATTGCAATTACTGTCAATCAGATAAAGTTCAATCACTACATCATATCTTCTTTGAGTGTTCATCTTTCAACATTCAGCGCCTTGTGTTGTCGGATGAGCTTCTAAAAATTTATAAAACACCTGATAGGGTCCCGCTGTGCATACAGGAGTTGCTTAAGAACGCTTCAACTTATTTATATTTGTATAGATACATATTGGAGACTGTAAATGAGATTTAAATGGTTCTATTTCTTGTTCCTATGCACCTATGTATATATAAATATTACCGTTTTATTATTATTTATAAAGTTTGTATATTTAAAACTAGTATAAGATGTGTGATAAAAAAAAAAACCAGAAGAAAATAAACATAAATAAGATGACATGAAATGGAAATGACACTTACCCTGGAATTGATTGACATTGACATATAATGGAAATGACGTTTACCCTGGAGTTGGAATTGGAAAAAAAAAACGGAATTGTGTAAAAACAAGATTTTAACTAATAATCAAAGACAAACTTATAATGACTACAACATGGATTAGAAAAACGAAAGACATGATTTCTAAACATATTACGAAAGAAAAAATACCTACGAAAGACTAGGCAGTATGGTTGAAAGACTATAGCCTGCCCGAAGGGCGAAAAAAAAAAAAAAAAAAAAAAAATTAAACATGATCAACATCAACAATGACTTTTGACAGTTGACAAGACAAAATATTCCTTTTTTTATCTTACAAATAGTTTTTAACTTTAACCCCTTGACATAAAGGTCATATTACTGTGCGTGCGTCGTAGTTCCATTTTTATCAAAGTGACAACAACAACATTTATCTAATTAAACTGTAAAAAACACTTGCTTGTCGAATGTCGTAGTAAGTTCAAAGTTCATTCCTAAAATCTACTTTTTATTTCAATTTCATACAAAATGTCTCTAAAACTGTATTGTGATCTTATGTCACAGCCCTCAAGGGCTCTTTACATATTATTAAAATCAATCAAATGTAATTTTCAAGCGAAATTCGTCGATTTACGTGCAGGTAAGTTTGGATGAATGTCTCTTTTTTATTTATCCTATCATGTTTTTGGCTTTCTACTATAGTAGATCTTTTCTTTAAATATGGTTGACAAAATTTATCCATTCAGTCTGTGACACTGCTCGTGACCTCATACCATAAATAAATAAAAAATAAAAAATCCCTCATTCAACTAAGTTTTAACATTTCAGCTGAACATTATTCTGAGGAGTATACTGCAATAAATAGACTGCAGAAGGTTCCTGTGATAGATCATAATGGATTCATTTTAACTGAAAGGTATGTTCATGTCTACTAGATGTACTATTCTTAAGTTGACCACAAAGTACTTACTGTGCACCACATGTTCAATGTGATCACTACTGGCTTGCAGTTGTCCATTCTTGCTCCATATAGAAACCTGGAATTCAAGCTAGGCCGAAGATAATGTGTGATGCTGTATTTTACTTTTTTAACATCTCTTACATATTGACAATTTGTTGTGTGTACTGTACTCATGTTTGAGCAAATAAAGAATGATTTGATTTGATTTGATGCCCTGAGAGTAATATCTATTCTTCTTCTTAGCATGTTGATGACAAACACAGGCTCTACTTAGTTAAGTCCCCTGCCTGACCCAGTATTTGGCCATGGTAACTGTCTATTTCAATGTCTATCTTCTTCTTTAAATAAAATTTGCTTCTGCCTGCGGCTTCACCTGCATAAAAAGTGTTTTATGTCTCAAACTATCTCCATGCCAAATTTCATCGAAATCGGTTCAGTAGATCCAGAGATTATCTCCTACAACCTCACAAATTTACAATCTTTACCTCTTTATAATTACCCGACTGCCGAAGGAGGGTAATGTGTTTATCAGTCTATGTATGTATGTTCCTATGTGGCGTCCTAGAGACCAAACGCGTTGGCCGATTTTGATGATTCTTACGTCAATCGATTCGTCTTAACCCTGCGAGTGTCACTGGCTACATTAAAATAGGAAAATAAAAAAATGGCGGCTTTAGGGCGCCAAAATAAAGGATTTTAAGAGGTGATTTCAAAAATATATAACACTTATATGTTTAAATGTACCTAATTCAAAAAAAAAAAAATAGTAAAAAGTTATAAATAAAAAAAGTTGTTAAAAAAATCAAAAAACCCGACTGCAAAAAAAGCGAACTAAAAAGACGTAATCAAGAAGAAACTCATGGTGTGCAGTCGGAGGATACATCTGGTTTTAGTTAGCCAGCTCGCGAAACGCGTGAATGTCGAAAATTATACCAAGGGAACATATTCCCGGGATAAAAAGTATCCTATGTGCTATTCCAGACTTTAATCTATCTCTGTGCCAAATTTCATCCAGATCCGTTCAGTAGTTTTTACGTAAAGGGTAACAAACATACAAACACACTCACAGACTTTCGCCTTTATAATATTAATACTAGCTTCTGCCAGCGGTTTCGCCCGCGTGAATGTCGCAAATTATCCCTGCAAAGTATTCCCGGGATAAAAAGGAGCTAGTTAATAAATATACCATGATTTTTCTAGTGTTGCCATTCTCAAGTATCTATCCAGAGAAAACATAATACCAGAGAGTTTGTACCCAAGAGAGTCAAAAGCACAAGCGCGAGTTGAAGAGTTTCTGGAGTGGCAGCATGCTGGATTGAGGCTGCACTGTGCTATGTACTTCAGGGTAAAAGTAAGTAAACATAGTTTCTCAGGATGATCAATTAAGGCGCCGATTCCCTTGAGTAGCTGATTTTAAAATGAGAATTACGTCCAAACGGCTAGTCGTAATTTATTGAAAAAAATATACGTTACATTAGACCATTTTCTTAATAATTTGATCTAAGAAAATTTTGAGTTTTATTCGTATAACATAGTGTAATTAATTTGTAGTTCAACTTTTATTTTATCCTGAATAAGCAAGTACATAATTGAAATAAATAAATAAGTGTCCACTTAGATAAAAATGTATGCTTCAAAAAGCTCTTCCCATTGTCATATTGCATATTCAGGGGCGGTCTCAATCGCTGCGAGGCTCCAGGCAGACGGCATATATTTGCGAGGCCCTTGTCCTTTTTGACAGATGACTATGTTGCCGTTGCGGGTAGAACCTGGATGAGGCAGGCACAGGAACGTGCGGATCGTTACAAGCTGCGAGTGGCCTATGCTCAGCAGTGGGCTAAGTCGGGATGGATGATGATGTCCTTTTTGCAATGTATATTATATAGTGATAATAAACGAGAATTGAAAAACTTGGCACTAATTATTACTATGAAATACTTAACCAACTTTATTTTATCAATAAAATGATTGCAAATGTGAATGATGAATAAATGTTTGCAAAGGATAAATTAAGAAGTCTAAATTGTTAGCTTTTTGAGTGGCTTTGCAAGGGCGAGGCCCCGGGCGATTGCCCTGCTCACCACCCTCTAAGGCCGCCACTGTGCATATTACCTTGAGCTGTATGAGTATGAGAATATGCCACATGCCCAGTTATTACAAAAACGCGGTGTAATTTTCTCCATTACAGTATTTAAATCCTGTGATGTTCGGCAAGCCAGCGGATCCTAACAGTGTAGCAGGGTATGAGAGTCGCATGGAGGCTGCACTCACAGAGTTCAACACCAAATGGCTGGGTAGAGGCACAGACTTTATTACTGGCAACACTCCAACAGTTGCTGACTTGCTGGCAGCCTGTGAACTGGAGCAGCCTCGTAAGTACTATGAGTTTTAAATTTTGTTTTTATGAACAGAAAACAGGCGTCGTCGTCGAGGGAGGGAGTCCTTGAAACCGCTGGCCTGAAGACCTGGAGGTTTTTGTCGGGGACGGGCCACAGAAGACAAAACACAAGGAAGAGTGAAAAGACATGAGACCTAAGTCCTGCAGTGGGACAAAAAAGATAGAGAAATAAAATTTACACGCCGCAGTCATCGCATTTTCTCAAGGCCCCGCGCAATCCGCGCCGCACGCATCTTATCCATTTCTGTACATCTTGAACAATATTTTCTATACGGATACGGATAACGTCACCGCGCTGCCTGCATCGCACTCGCCGCAAGCATCGAATGCGCCGAATCTGATGACGTCATCCGTACGCGCTGGTGGAAGCCGTATACCTACAGCATTTTGCTGAAATGCTGCTCGTGCGGCGCGGATAGGTGCGCGGGGCTGCATACGATTTCTATAGATCTTATGAAGATTTATAAAATGCGATGACTGCGGCGCGTGCGGCTCGTGCGGTGCGTGTAGGTGCGCGTTCACCTTTACTTACCCAAGAATTTTGTTGCTTTAAAAAAACATCCATTCTTTCATTCGCAACACCATCAGGATTCTGCTGTGAAAAAGGAACTGTAGTTACTATTCGTCCTGTATAACTCCGTATTTCTCTCACAGTGGAGTAGACCCGTGATCATAATTATGAAAAATATTGTATGTACTTAACTAAAATTTTCTAAACTAGATATAGTAGTCACAGCGGATCTTTGTGTCTCTGAAGTTCTAGTACTGATATATGTCTATAGACAAGTAAAATTTCAAAATTTAAAAATCCCCTGACACATTTATCTTGCGAAAACATCCCGATTCAAACACTAAAACGCCCATAACTTTTGAACGGCTGAACCGATTTTATTCAAACATAGCTAAGAACACTCTCGGCACAATCACCTTTCAAACAAAAAAACTAAATCAAAATCGGTTCATCCGTTGAGGCGCTATGATGCCACAGACAGACACACAGATACACAGCAACACACGTCAAACTTATAACACCCCTCTTTAAATATCTATAGACATATATCAGTACTAGATCTGTGCCACTGATATATCGATATTATCGAGTTTAGGAGCGATCTACAAATTTGGTCAAATATCTGTAAGAATTGACTGCGGCTAATTTATTCTACGTTTTTTTAGGGATTCTTTATAATTATTTAACAAGTGAATGTGTACTCGTACAAAGATTGAACTTATACATTGTAAGAGTACAATTCCACTCTTTCGTATTTTTTTGCGCAAAAACGATGTACATCATGAGATCAAAGTGACAGTTTTTGGTACACTCGTACGACTGTACAAACAGCTACTGATCAATATACTGATATATAGTATGCTAGTTCTTGTGCAAGACTGACTTAGGAAACCTGTGCACAATCAATATTAGATTAATATTAACAAATGGCAAAAAAACTTTAAGATATTAATTAAAGTAAGTAAAATAAAAATACAGTATCGATAAATCTTTCTTGTGACTTTTGTCACATCTCTAACATTAGAACGTAAGTACGTAAACTGTCAAAGCTCTATCAGCGAACGCATAAAAGTTAATTATTTCACTAAATAGAATGGTTTAAATGGTACTGTACGTCCTCGACGTATTTACAACTAAGATTCCTTTATTCCGGACAGCCTATGAAATGTATTCCCTGCACAATAATTTCAGTATGCTAGTCGATAACTCACCTGTGGAATTATATACTTTGATTATGTTCTGATAATGTGGAGCTCGTGGCTAAATAATAACAGCCGCACGGGTCGATCTTCAAGGTTAAGCAGCGCTTGACGAGGTCGGTCCGTGGATGGGTGACCATTTCAACATACTGAGTTTCCTCCGTACCTCGGAAAGCACGTTAAGCCGTTGGTCCCGGCTTTCATTTGAAGATCTTTGACAGTCGTTACGAGTAGTCAGAAGCTTGAGATCTGACAACAGTCTAGCCAAGGGGTACCGTGTTACCCAGTTACTGGGTTGTGGAGGTCAGATAGGCAGTCGCTCCATGTAAAACACTGGTACTCAGCTGAATCCGGTTAGACTGGAAGTCGACCCCAACATAGTTGGGAAAAGGCTAGGCAGATTGATTATGTTCTGATAATACACCCATTCTACTCTTGCAAATTAAACAACAAAATTCTTCCTGATATAAACGAAACAAAGGCGTGAAAACAGCGAAAAACTTTAATTAGAGCTGCTAACCAATGGTTTACAACAGTGACTAAAAAGTTATCTCTTTGACGTTCAGGATGGTAGCGTTTGTCTATGTTTGTCTCTTTTTATTTCATAGAGTTTTTCCATAAGCAAGAACGAAAGAATTGATACTTTCTTTTTCGTCGTAAATATGTTATCTCTAGTAATTACAAACTACTGCGCAAGTCAAACCACGTGGTGTGTCAAGTCTCATCTTACTTGGCAAGCACGTGGATTTTACATAATATTTTCAATGGTATAATACTCATAACGGATCTTTGTGTTTCTGAATTGGCTGCAAGAGCCTGCGCAGTAGCTATATTTTTGTCAATATTGAAAGTGAAGTTATCATTGTATAACTGTCTCTTTCACTCGCTTACGTTTGTCGCATCATCCTATCTCACTTACTCTATGCAGTTAAACTGTTTCTTGCGCATTAATTGACAGAACCAACTTCAGAGACACAAAGATCCGTTGTGAGTATTATACAGCAAGTTGTCCTTTCTAAGTACATATATTAAAATATTTCGCCTCTTTAGATAACGTAGCGTATTTTTCTTTCTAGGAATGAGTGGTTATGATCCGAGCGAGAATTTCAAAAACATTGATGTATGGTGGAAGAAAGTTCGTGAACACTTCAACCCGTACTATGACGAAGGACACATCATTGTAAATAAAATAATAAAGAAAAACTCGAAGGTAGCTTCTAAGGTGTAAAATGTGCTGTAAAAGCAGTTTGTTATACCTAATTGTACAACAACGTGCTTCAACATAATTCTACGCCATGTTGCAGTTTTAAAACAAAAGAGCCTACTTAATTAATAAAAATAAGGTTAGGGATGATTGCTGGGTAGAAAAAAAAGTTAATTCTATTTAATCCATGGGTGAGATTATAAAATAATATTAGACAAGTATTTTTTGCTTTATCAAATCAATAAAATTGGCAAATACAAAGCGCATCAAACTTCAGGGGTGGCTTGGGGCTTGTAACATCACTTCAGAAGTTAGGAATAAAAAGTGTACCTACTAAATCGCGACGTTACACGAAATTTCAAAGCATTGTATAACAAAAATACGTGTGCAATATTTTTTATTAATTTACCTGATGGACAAAACAATCATTTTTAGTCATCATTCCTATTTCTTGGCAGATGTTGCATTCCAATTTTCTATATTAAATTTAAAATAAGAATCTTTTTAGAAACCGTTGATTTTTTATAAATCTGGTGCGTGTTTTTAAGCCTAGGTTAAATAGCTTTTATAATATACAAGGTATTTATTTTAAAGGTTTTACATAATATTTTCAATGGTACAGCATGGTGTTCTTTCTAATTACTCATATTAAAATATATTTTTAATAGTTATATGGCACAAAGTGCATTTAAAATAAGTTAAGGTGACAGTTGTTATTACGTTAAGGTATTTTAAGATTATTATTGTGCAATAAAATTCCCTAAATCACTTGTATAAAATATTGTTTACTTTGCATTCCAATTTTCTATATTAAATTTAAAATAAGAGTTTTTTTATCTTTTAATCAATTACTAAACACCGTTGATTTTTTTTATAAATCTGGTGCGTGTTTTTAAGCCTAGGTTAAATAGCTATTATAATATACAAGGCATTTATTTTAAAGAGATAAACTTGAATGGTTGTTTGTAATAGGTAATCTGTTGGAGTAGTACTGCCAGAGATTTCGTAAAATGTTTTTAATACGAAAATTCTTTCATTTGATATAAAGTTAGATCAGGATTGTCATAGTGTGGGTATTTAGGACAGGTAATTAACGAATAGAATAGATTATGGTCATTATTCAGGTCTTAGGTTCCTGGTATTATGTAGGCCGATCCTGGCTTCACTGCATCTATCTATATGGTTCTAGGAATCAGCCCATTAGATATCGGTACAACGGCGGTTAAGTGTGGAACTAACAGTTTACGGATCTTTTTGGAAGGAGTGTTATAGATGTCGCTACAAAATTCATTTGCAATAATTCGATGTTATTTTCCGAAATAACCAACGTTTGTGAAAAAACTATGGGCTTTATTTTGAAACTACGAGCTTCAATCCGTTCGTTCGAAATAAACCAAGGTTACGGTTTTTTTAAAGTCGTAGTATAGATGTGGCTACAAATTTTATTCGCAACTAATCTCGTGTCGTTTTCCAAAATACCCTGCGTTTCACGAAACTACGGGCTTTATTTGGAAACTACGAGCTTCAATCCGTTTTTTCTTAATTAAAGCAAGACGTTATGGCTTTTTTTTTAAAGTCGTAGTATAGATGTCGCTACAAGTTTCATTCGTAACTAATCTGGTGTTGTTTTCTAAAGTTTCACAAAACCTTTGTATCATAGTTCAGTGTTTTGTTTTTTTGTTTTCCGGTCAGCGCACGTTATCATAATGTTGCATTGTTTCAGAATCTGTGTGTTTGTGCAAAGTTAGGTAACTTTGCACAGAGTATACACAACTCAAATTATTTTCATTGTATCTTTGGATCACGCTAATTAGGGGAGTGCAGTTGAAACAATGCTTAAAATTCGTAAATGTATTAGAGGCGGTAAGTGTTACAAGATATTAATTACTAGCTATTTAAGGGCAGGTAGTCTCACTTTAACATCTCTTTGATTCATTATTAAACATACAAATAGTGGTAGTTTAAATGCAAAAAAAAAATATTGTAGTTCACTACATATACTTTTCAGTTCTAAGATTCAAAACATGTTATCGAAAACTTCGCTCAATCAAAAAAAAAAACTGGAAAGGCTTCTAAACCGATGTTTTTTTGATCATTTTCTTATTTTTCTGGAAGATTATGAAAGATTCACTATCTAATAGTACATTATGGTACAAGTGTGTAATGTTGGTGATTATCGCTGAGGCGCCATTGAGAGAGCCGAGGATGATAATCATCAATACACACGTGTATCATACGACGTTTTTCAACACTTGTGAAGAAAATAATACAAAAATATAATTTTATTTAGTAGATAAAAAGTTTATTTAGAGAAACAATTAGTAAATGTGCAGTTAGTAAAATTATAATTAACTATTTTTGGTAGCATAGCGGTCTCATCAGATACATTATTTACTGAAATACTTTCATGTTCTATTGTTATTTGAGATGGTTCATTATTCGTATAGGTAGGTGAAATCCAATCATTGGATATACTTGGTGTTTCGCCAGTAGGACGCGCCTCAGAATCGAGTCTAATTCTTTTTGTGATTTTTGCACAAATTTCCTTCTTGTTTAGTATAGAATCTTCTACGTATGATTCTGCTACACTGCTAGATCGCCACCCACCATAACGCTTTAAAGTCATTATGTCAGCTCCTGAATTAGCCAGCAATGTAGCTGAAGTTCTTCTGAAACTATGTCCAGTGTAACTCTCAGGATCTGCTAAACCTAAAAACTTAGCGATTTCTTTATACCTATAGGCTGACAGGTACATTTACCATTCTGGTAGTTAAGGGCGCGGCGAACAAAGCTCGCAAATGCAATTCGAGGCGAGCGAAAAATTCGTTTGGAGTATTGCTATCTCTGTTTGCACGCACACGCGGTGCGCCGTACGTAGCCATGTGTGTGTGAGCAGATAGATATCGCTACCTAATCATCCTATCGACTCGAAAGCCGGCCGACGCGAACGGCGCCCGCGTTCTTTTGTCTTTTTACCCGGCTGCAAGGAAAGGGTTATGTTTTTCGCGCGTATCTTGTATGTATGTAATATTCTTTATTACCTCATATCTTCCAAACCGCTAGATGGATTTTTATAATTAATACATCGTTAGATAGGGCTTGGCCGCCCAAGTGTTCTTAGATAAGTAACGTTAAAAATAAACAAAAATGGCGCCTTTTGTGCGCCATATTGGGGGCGACTCAATATTTTTTTTCTTCGAAACCCGTCGAGTGGGGTATCAAAATGAAGGATTTTTAAAGGTGATTACAAAAATATATACCACTTATATGTTTTAATGCGATTCGAAAAAAAAATAGGTAACTAAAAAGTTGTAAATAAAAAAAGTTAATTTAAAAATCAAAAACCCGACTGCGAACTAAAAACATGTAAACAAGTAGAAAATCATGCTCTGCAGTTGGAGGATACATATTCGCGAGCTGGCTGACCACCTGATCCTCCGACTGCACAGCATGATTTTCTACTTGTTTACATCTTTTTAGTTCGCAGTCGGGTTTTTGATTTTTAAATTAACTTTTTTTATTTATGTAGGTATTCCTTCTACTTATTTATCAAATATGTTTTATTATAATAAATAATGAATGCAAGTAATATATTACAAGTAAAAGACAAATATTCCAATGATGTATTCCTATTTACGCATATAAGTAGGTACAGATAAATAACAGCGCTCTGAGCTAAGAATATTAAAAATAAAAACAAGGATTTTGAATAAAAAAATATTATTTTGTTATGTTCTTACTTTATAGATCATCATTCATCTGTTTAAAAAATTTAAATCTAAACTTGATAAAGTCGTGTAGGGTGACCATAATTATATTATCGACTGAACCAAAAACAAAATACAATAATGGTAATCAGAAAACATAGTGTCAAAGATCCACACTAAACACGCTTATTTTTTCTTTCTAGTGTTACTTTCTGAAAACTGATGGCCAAAGGCGTTTTTTCCTTGATCGTCGTGGCTCTGAAAATATTTTTGCAGTTTATTATGAAGTCGATTAGCCAGCCAGTTACCAAAGTTTATTAGATCCTCTCCAGGGTAAGGGTCACCAAAGTCCAGATAAAAAAGAATAATTAAATAAACTAGAACGAATTTGGATTTTTAGTTTTTTGTAACAGGAATTTTACAAAAAAGTCCAGCAAAAACTGGAAGGAGGGCATAAAACCGCGCTTGTGCATGCAAGTCCAATCGCATGGTCACCCTACCCTGGGTGAGCCGTAACGTCACAGTAAGTATAGAGGAGCAATGTAGGTAAGTCTTAGCGGTGTCCTTGAGATAATTACCTACGCCCGCTTTGTCTCATGACATGAATAAACAAACAAAAAAAAACAAAGCTTCGTAAGTTGATGGATAGGTAGGTAAGTAAATACTAATTTATACAAAACTAGCTGTCCCCCGCGGCTTCGCTCCCGTCAACTGGCTACCTAACCTAATCTACATATCTACCTACCTACCCTACCCTATCTACATACCTAATCTATACTACATACATGATCGTACGCAACGCACGCAACAAAAGCTCTCAAAAAGGAATATTTTGCCCGTTTTTGCAACATTTTTCATTTATGCTCCGCTCCTACTGGTTGTAACGTGAAGTGATAACCTATAGCCTTACTCAATAAATGGACTATCCAACGCAAAAATATTTTTTCAATTCCAACCAGTAGTTCCTGAGATTAGTGCGTTCAAACATACAAACAAACTCTTCAGCTTGATAATATTAGTATAGATATACTAAGGTACCTATTAATTTAACTTATTGTATTATGTCATTGGGAAATAGGTACTTCCTGTGAGAAACATCCCAACGTTCGGAGACCATGTCGGCAACCGAACCATATAGTAAATAATAACAAAGTCCGTAAACAACGCAAAGTTCGTAAAAAAGTAGATTACTCAATACCAAAGTTCAAATCACAAGGCAAATCTAAATCCAAGTTCAAAGCATTATTCAATAGTGTCAGAAATATTAAAATAAGTACAATTTATAAAATAAATAAACGCGCACATAAAGCATAGTAAAGTAATCATCTAATAATGACAACAAACAATCCACAGAACAGTAGAACAAAAAACAGTGAAACACACCCGAAGCACACCCGAAGTGCCCCGAACAAACCCCACGCCGTACGAACGATACACAACCGTGAGCAGTGCGACCACGCACACATTGACATTTGCTTGACGCGACAGCAATACTAGCTATTGGAAATGTGTGAATAATTTGATGTGTTCCGTAATACCAAAAATTATGAATGAAAACTTAATGTTTTTAAAATTTTTTGTTCGATGATTTGTAATTTGATAATATGAGCTATGTTCCTGCTACGAGATTAATAAAGATATTGTATTTTATAATACAGAAATATCAAAAAGAAAACATGTCATTTACGCTGTAAAAATATACAAAATGGAATTCGCTAGAACTTCATTTTAGGTAAGTATTTAGAAAAAAAGAAGACGTAGGGACCTAGATAAATACTGTCTTAATCCGAATATCATCATAATATGGTGGAAATATGCTAAAATCACAAATGATTTTGGTATTATGTTTGTATGGACAATTGATGCTTCGCCGCGCTCTTAAGAAAGAAACGGTCATTTTTTGCTTTTGGTGAACGCTAACTTTCATACTTCTTAACAATTTCATAGAATGGACCGTGTATGGTGAAAGACCTCGGTATTTTATTTTTCGTGATAGGTATCTTCACTAAAAGCATCTGGCCATGGTTCTCTACGTCTTTTACAGTTATATTTGTTAATTCTTGTATCCTACAAGCACCATCAGTTACACCAAATATTAAACCAACCTGGAAAAAAGAAACAATAATTAAGTACAACACACAACACAGGCTGAAGTCGCGTAGATATTTAAAAATATTTTAACTAACCTTAGTAGCCAGATATTGGTTATCTGGAGCATCTTTTATAAATTTTTCAATATCGTCAGACGATAAAACCTTTGATTTCTTGCTTCTATATCCATCGGATAGTCTCTTTAGATAGGCTGACAAATTAGAGTATGTTTTTAAGTCCACTCCATTCTTTGTTCGGACTGTACTTTTTAACATTGAGTATATACACCACAAAGAGCTAGATTTGTACTTAGAAGATAATTCATTGAAGTACGCCATGAACACATTTTCTGAAAAAGACTGCGTATTCTTGTTGTTTTGCCATTGTATGGAATTTTGGTACGCTATTAGATATTTTTCCTTGGAGTTTTCAGGTAGTAAACTTTCCATAACGTTAAGGGCTTCACATTTTATATCGGGCGGTGTACAAGTTAAATCATTTTCTTCATAATTAGTACTTGTAGACATTTTAATTAATAAATAACTGTAATTTTAACAGTGAAAACGTGTTGTGAATTTTTTTTCGCAATGGCGGGCAAAATTAATCAGTTTTCCTATGCGCGCGCATCTAACAATGGCGATCGGCCATAGACCAAATAGGATGAATTTTTTTTTTGGCTTTTCCCGGATAGTGTTTTAGCCACGTACAAAATGGGGAATTTCAAGTTTTCTTTATTACAGACAAAACAAAAATTATATTTGAGAGACAGTTTTATTTATTAAACACGTACAAGTTGAAATTATCTATTTAAATACGAAGTTGCATGAAATGTGTTGCATTTGTTCTATTGAGCACGATCTTTTTTGTATCGAAACTTTTTTTAAGAACAAAGCAACTCAACCAATAAATTAAAAAAAAACTCTTTAACTCACTTGTGAATAATAGTAATGAAAAAGTCACAGTTTGATAACAGGTGTCATTATGTGCCTAATTGCGGTGAAATTAGAGCCACTTTATGAGCAAGTGTGTTGAAAAACATATTATATATCTAAAAAAGTTAACAACCTGTAGAACTTTATTCTCAGAGTAGAATTTATAAAATAGTTTAATTTATATATAACACAGCGGCCGACGTACGGCTCTTCAGTATTTCAGTAGTTCAGTCGCCCGCGAGGCCTTGACGAGGCAGGATTTATGCCAGTTTTATTCGTGCTGGACTTTCTCGCTAATCTATCGACCGATTTATTACCATAGTGTAACAGAATCAGTAGATTAGGAAAGTTTTTTAACAGACTTCAAAGATGACCGAAATATTCGTCATGGGTGTATTTTATTTGTTTTTTTGGGTTATTAGTCAAAATAAAAATTCAATATGGCGCCAACCGATTTTTTTATATGATTATCATGGGTGTCATTTTCATGGTTTTTGGGGTCGATAAATGCTAATATGGGGTTAAAATTTAAATACAAGATGGCGCCGACCAAAATGTCTGAAACTTTGGTCATTGGTGTCATTTTCATGGTTTTTGTGATCGATAAATGCTAATATGGGGTCAAAATTAAAATACAAGATGGCGCTGACCGAAATTTCTGAAACTTTCGTCATTGGTGTCATTTTCATGGTTTTTGGGGTGGATAAATGCTAATATAGGGACAAAATGAAAATACAAGATGGCGTCGACCAAAATTTTTTATATGATTGTCATGGGTGTCATATTTCATGGTTTTTGGCTAATATGGGGTAAAAATTAAAATTAAAGATGGCGCCGACCAAAATTTCTGAAACTTTCGTCATGGAAAGTCAAAAATTATAACTAATAAACTAACTAACTAATTATAACTTGTAATTTTTGTCTTTCCGTGAAAAATGCCTATGAATGGCCTATTTGAAATTATGAAATATAAAATTAGATCACATGAAATTAGGTTATTTTGAAAGAAATAAAAAAAACGTTTAATTGCGCCAGGTACGATGCATACCTACCATAAAAAAAACAAATGAAAAACTATTTGTTTTATAGCATAATAATATACATTTTACAACGTTATTTCAAGTGATATTATTAACTGATATTTTATGGCGTATGCAGCTGTAGGTCATGCAGGTGTCTTGTGAGTACCTTTTTTCTGTTCCGTGTGAGTAGGTACCTATGACACTTCTTAAATGACTGCTTTTAGTAAAATTGTTGGAACTTTAACCTTCAGTAAGCAGAAGGTTCCCAATTATGAATCAGAACAAAAACAAAATCACGGGCATAACAACAACAAAACAACATGTAACGTTTAGCTTCATTAATTAAAGAATTACCTTATGACAAAATTAGTGTCGACGAAAACGCCCAAAATGCTAGCTTGGCCTCCTAGAATATTGTTCCTCCCGTCCGTATAAGTTGTATTGACTGAGGATTCTACAGGGATCATTATCGTAGTACTTAAACCAGTCTCCACTGCCACCAATCTCGTCTTTGTTCTACGACTGCTGTTCAACAATAATTGAAAATTACATCAAAATCACGAAAAAATCAACGAGAGAGGGTTAGCTAGAGGGAGAGCTGCAGTTCTTGAGGAGTTCTGTGGGCTTCAGTTTATGTACAAATTGAAGTTTAAACTTTTATTAACGCGATCGAGTAAGTATAACACTCATTCTAAGGCCACAAAGCTGC
Source organism: Orthosia cruda (assembly GCA_964057195.1). Classification (NCBI taxonomy): domain Eukaryota; kingdom Metazoa; phylum Arthropoda; class Insecta; order Lepidoptera; family Noctuidae; genus Orthosia; species Orthosia cruda. The sequence goes on from OZ059840.1 coordinate 9,101,290, forward strand.
TCTGGAACTGCACCTTTCGCTTGATCACTGATTTTAGAGTTAGAGACTAATAGTCGCTTTTTTTTTGCTTGGTTAAATGCTCGTGCATTCTGCACTACCATGGGGAGATAGTGCAGTTATGTGGGACTCTAACTCACTAAAACTCCACGGTGTCCTCCTGTGCCGCTTATGGTGGGAACACAGGCACGCGTTAGCACTCACCGCGAACACGCCGCGGCTGTCCGTCACCGGATCCTCCTCGGGGGAGTACCCCCCTTCACCGGCGCACCAGAACACAATCTTATCTTTCTCTCCACAATGTACGCCGTGACCACCCCAGGGACCAAATCAGGACATGGGTGCCAGACGACCCCGTGTATGGCACCCTTGGTCCCCCTGTGATGGATCAAGGTCACTGGCCCTGCCACCTGCCATTATGCGGCCGCAGGGGATAGGGAGAGCGGCTAACGCTTTACCGACACTCCTCCTCCCCTGCGGCCCTACCGCGTCCGCCATCAGACGGTGGCGATCCCGTCTAGGTCGCGGAAGGTAGGGAGAGCGGCGCACCGCAATACCGGCACTCCTCTCCCGCCGCGGCCTCCAACTCTTAGCCGCGATATCGTATGGAACCTGGGACCCTCTATAAGACATCGCGGCCCGCCTCAGTTGCGATGGCGCCTGTTGCCAAGCGGCACCGCAACCTACTAGTTGGCCGCTACGTCGTCGGCTTAATCGGCAAAAGTACTGATGAGCGGCCCCTCCTTGGGTTCCTCTTCGCTTCACCGTGGGTGACCAAGCCACGGTTACTGAGCCCACCCGCCTCGACAATGCGGGAACCCACCGGGGGGGGGGAGGAGGGGAGGGACTTAAGAGTCTGCGAGCACGAAACGAGCGGAGGCTGACCAGGAGGATGGCGACGGAACAATTTTGTACCGTTGGCGTGTCGCATCGCTCGCTCATTTCGTGCCCGCAGTCTAAGTTATGGATAGAACTTACAGTGAACATTTCTCCGCGAGCTGGTTCTTTCCACACCTGCAGGACAGCTTCGTTTGGTGAAGGTACAGCCCTTATCAAATCATAGACATCCTGAAATTAAGTATGATATTGTCAAAAGATATATTAATAGGGAATCCGGTGAATGCGAGACTCACAGGACCGATCAGTGTGGCGACGCGCGAAGCTTAGGGGAGGCCTATGTCCAGCAGTGGATGCCTTTCGGCTGAAATGACGATGATGATATTAAAAGAAACAAATAAAGTCGTAAGCACGAGTTATGTTTCTTCAGTATCATCTATTTAGCTTTATCCTTTATTATATATGTTAGGAGCTTCAGTAGTCTCACCGCAACAAGATCGACACCCCTGTCAGACTTTCGGTCAATGATATAATATGACGAATGACATCCGGAACCGTCTATTAATTTCTATTGTTTTATGAGAATAAGAAAGCCAGGCTCCGAATAAGGTCGAAAGAAATCAATAAAGTAACAAAGAAGAATCAACTGAGATTATTCAGTTCATAATAGTTTGTGAGGAATGGTTTGTGGTTAGCGATGAATGATCAAACAACACATACTTGCCACATGATAAGCTTCGACCGGTCCCGCAGCAGTGTCATTACCCGCTTCATAAAGATACAGAGAAGATCTTCAGCAGTGCTGTTTATATGATGTTCCTGCATGTATTGACGTACCTCAGTAGATATTTAGCGGGTTCCCTACTTGAAATTGAATGACGTTTGATCGAATAACACTAAAAACGGTTACTCGATAGATAGTACTTGAAATAGATAAATTATGAGCGCGGCAGTTCACTACCTCGATGCATCAAAATCTCGAATACCTAGAAGATCGAATAATCGCATTATCTTGAAACATCGTTCCTCGACCGACCATCTAATCGATTTACAGAATAGTTTTTAACCGAGTTACCAAAAAGGAGGAGGTTCTATGTTCGACTATATGTATTTTTTTAATGTAGGATCACAAATTTCCCCGTCAATTTTGGACCGATTTTCAAAATTCTTTTTGTGTTTGAAAGGGTGGTTTCATTGTTACCAAGTCAGAATCTTATGATGGGATCCCATAGAAATCGAGGGAACTCCCCAAATATTATATAGCGTTTTTAGTATTTTCAATGCTATCATTTGCACTCAGAAAGTATAATTTGGTGAAGTGGAACTGAAGAAGAACACCACAAATGACCACTGGAACTCCATAAGATAAGTAATGTGACATTACTTATCATTAAGGAGTTCTAGTGATGGTAGGAGGTATAAGATATCTTGAATAGTTAACCGACTACGATGAAGCAAATACTTCTAATTATAAATAAATGGTACTGACGAAAATGGTACCATCGATATGATCTGAGATTGAAGCCGGCAGCGCACTGAAACGCCGTAATAAAACATTTTATCCTCGTCGTGTTTGGGTCATCATAATTAGTTAAGACACATTTAGTAAAAAGCAAGTAGTTAATGAGATTCCTATTGGCGGTATAATTTGAACATTTTGTTCAGTACGAACTTTAGGATGAGATATCCCATAAGAAAACGAGTTCTTTCAGTGGCCAAGCGATGAAGCGAGTTAGTAATGTCGATGGGCAAACACAATTTTATCGAGTTAGTAACGTTACTGGTCATTTACGTAAATTCAGAACAGATCTTATGTTGCGTAACGATTTACAACCACCGTCTTCAGATCTGAATTCACTTGATAATTTTGAAAGTAATATTATAAGATGCAAATAGACGCTACTTCTATAATTCTCTTGACAACCGGAACTCCTCTGAAGTCTGGAAGTTTCTGAAATCTGTCGGCATTGGTAAGTCCCCTGTTGTTGCTGGTAATGTCACTGACGTGGGTGCTCTAAACAAACATTTCTCACTTCCACCCGTTACTTTGGATCCTCACGTCAAATCAGCTACTTTAAGTAAGCTCTCCGCTTTGCCAGTACCGCGGTGTTCGTCTTTGAGCGTCAGTCCTGTGCAAGGGCGGATCCAGGATTATTTTCTGGGAGGGGCACAAGTGGCTGACGGGCAAAAAAATCAACAATAACAGACAGAAATAAACTTGAAGTATCATACTTCATGTTTATTTTTCTTTATTAATAATAGGTTCGCGCTTGCCCCTATCTCACCTGATGGTAAGCGATGATGTGGTCGACGGTGAAGCACGCTTGCCTAGAGGTAACCTATTCATTATTGACTTAAAGACCCCTAGATTGTAGCTATCGGGAAACACAGACTCCGGCAGGGAATTCCACTCCTTAGCTGTACGTATAATAAAATTATTCACAAAACGTTTAGTGCGTATGGGTGGGATGTCCACCATGTACCGATGGAACATCGCCGTACGTCTGGTAGTCCGATGATGAAACGGGCTGGGCGGAATTAGATCATGCAATTCCATCGCACACTCCTCGAAATGTAACCGAACAAAAAATCGACAAGCTGGCAACTCGGTGACGATGTTCTAGGCTCTGGAGCTTGGACTTAACCAGTGCCTCATCGCCGATGAGCCTCTTGGCCCGCTTTTCGATCGACTCTATTGCATAAAGCTGGTATTTGGCAGATCCGTCCCAGAGATGAGAACAGTACTCCATGCATGATCGAACTTGCACTTGATACAAGCTGAGTAGCTGTTCTGGCGTGAAGTACCTTCTCACCTTTGCAAGGATCCCCAGCTTTTTGGCAGCCAGCTGAGCCTTTGCCTCAATGTATGGGCCAAAATTGAGAGTCAATGTCAATGTAACGCCAAGAAGCTCAAGATGGTCAGTTATTGGCACAGTCACATCTCGGCAAGTTGGAGTCGGGTGAAATTGGCTCCTTTTAGCGGAAATAAGACACGCCTGGGTTTTAGCAGCATTAAACCTGACCAGATGGGAGCACGAGCATTGGACAAGTATCTCTCAGCAACAGTGCTGTCGTCTGCATACCCAAAGGTAGGTTTTAGGAGATCGTTGATGTGAAGCAAGAATAAAGTTGCTGAGAGTGCCGACCCCTGAGGGACCCCGGCATTAATATCTAATTGGTCCGACGAGCAGCCTACGATAACCACTCGAATGGACCGATCTCTCAGGAAGTCTGCTATCCAATCACACAGGCCACCGGGCAGACCGAATGAAGGAAGCTTACCAATAAAGCTTTCGTGCCAGACCCAATCAAAAGTCTTCGAGATGTCGAGGGAGACGGCAAGCGCTTCCCCGTGCCTCTCGATGGCCTCACTCCAGATGTGAATGGCATACGCTAGAAGATCCCCAGTAGACCAATTTCGGCGGGAGCCGTATTGGCGGTCACTAAGGATTTCGTTTGCTTCTAGGTATGCCAGGAGCTTAATATTGAAATTCTACAAGTTCAAGTATGTATAAGAAGGTTTATGAAAGACAAGAGTTCCACTCATGTTCTTTCTGTTCATCATCATCATCTTATCAGCCGAAAGACGTCCACTGCTGAACATACGCCTCCCCCAAGCGTCGCCACAATGATCAGTCCCGTGCGTCCCGCATCAAGCGGATCCCCGCAACCTTCACCAGGTCATTGGGCCACCTGGTGGGAAGCCTTCCAACGCAACGACTTCCGGTTCGCGGTTGCCAGTCCAAAACTTTGTAAAATGTGCCCTGCCCACTGGCCACTGCCACTTAAGTTTGGCAATTCTTCGGGCTATGTCGGTAACCCTGGTTCTCTTACGGATCTCTACATTTCTGATTCAATCACGCAAGGGCACTCCGAGCCTGGCCCTCTCCATTGCCATTTGGGTGACTGTAAGCTTTCTGATGAGGCCCATTGTGAGCGACCAGGTCTCGGAGCCATAGGTTCGACTTGAGACACAGTGGTAAATTGGACGAGAAGATACCGCACAGCTTCTCGAATGCTGCCCGGACGAGTAAGATTCGACGGTTGACTTCTTTCTCGAGGGTGGACCTGCCTAGTTGGACCGTTTGTCCCAGGTAGGCAAGGTCGTCCACAGCTTTGGCTGTGGATCAACCAACCTTGATAGGAGTGGGTGCGACATGGGCGTCAACATCACCTTGGTTTGTCCATGTTAATATTTTACTCTTTTTTTCGGAAGCTCTACTAGGGTCATCGAGCGTTGTACTGGGGTCCTCCATGATCTCCATGACAGCTTTATTATCGGCAAACCGAAGGTGAGTGATGTGCTCGCCGTTGACGTTGGATGCCTAGCCCTCTCCAGTCCAAAACTTTAAATACATCCTCCAGTGCAGTGGTGAATAGTTTATTTCCGTTATTTTATTCATATATTTTAACAACTCTGATAATTTGATTTGCTTCTAAGTGTGTACTGTGATGCAATCTCCACAGTACACAAAATACCGTCTGGGGGGGTAGCTGATTTAAACACAGCTTTGACAGCTCATTTAAAAGTGACTGATGACATCCGCTGGGCTATGGATCACAAATCTCTCACGTTACTTGTGCTTCTTGATTTCAGCAGTGCCTTCAACTCTGTTGACTTCGATATCCTTCTTGGGATTCTTAATTTTTTCAATTTCTCCTCTTCCACTATTGAATGGTTCGACTCCTATCTCAGAGGCCGGTCGCAGCGGGTACGCCTTGACGAGTGTTCTTCGGATTGGTGCTCTCTTGCCCCAGGGTGGCGTTCTCTCTCCTCTTCTCTTTTCTATTTTTATTAACTCTGTTAATAGAATCATTTCCTGTAACTTCCATCTCTACGTTGACGACCTGCAGTTTTATCATCATTTTCTTAGTTCTGATGCCGAAGCTACGGTATCTGCCGTAAACAGTGACCTGGAATTGATTGGGGAGTGGTCGCGGTCTTTTGGGCTGCAAATCAACCCTAAGAAGTCTCAGGCCATGGTAATCGGCGGTAGGCAATTGCGGAACAGACTTGATGTTGCGTCGCTGTCTCCACTCTGGTTGAATAGAGTTCAGATTGGATACACCAAGACAGTAAAAAACCTGGGGGTAATCACGGACTCCTATTTGTCGTGGACTGCCCATGTCGGTGAGGTCAGTCGCAAAGTGCACTATTCGTTCTATTCGCTGAAATGCCTCCAGAGCTTTTTGCCCTTGAAAACCAAAATTTCCCTAGCTCAAACTCTCATTCAACCCATCATCGACTACGCCGACGCCTGTTATTTGGATGCCACCGAGGACCTTTTAGATAAACTTGAGCGTTTGCAAAATTTATGTATTCGTTTTGTTTTCAATCTTAAAAAGTATGATCATGTTTCAGAATTTCGCAAGTTACTCAAGTGGCTCCCTATTCGACTTCGCAGGAACTCTCGGATATTGTGTCTATTATTTATTATCTTTCACAACCCTAAGACGCCTTTCTACCACCGAGCACGCTTCTCCTACTCCCGTCCTTCCGATGCACTTTGCAGGAAGCATCTTAAAAATCTCCTTAATGTCCCTTCCCACACTACTGACTTCTACTCTTACTCCTTCACTGTGAACGCCGTGCGTTTGTGGAACTCCATTCCGCCTGACATAAGGGACTGCCAAACTCTTACAGTTTAGTGAAAAGACACTACCTTTCCATTCCATCATAGTTGCATATATTTCTGTATTATTTATTTATTATATACTTTATTGTAAACCACTTAATACTTAAATAATTACAGGACAAAACTTTACTTTATATATATTAGTAGGTAGGTAGTTATTGTTATAATATTTATTTTATATGTATGTTATACCGGTTTGAGAAACCTCTTCATCCTTGTGTCTATCATGAAAAGTGGACTGTATTTGAAGGGTTCTGGCAATAGTGCGTTGAAAATAAGCGGGAAAATATTCACGGATCAATTCGGGCGATCTAGTATGGAAATGAGGGAAGTAGTACGCCTTACCTTGTAGTGGTCGATGCCAGCCCACGTGTGGCAGCGAGCTGGTGTTCTTCTACTCCAAAATGGCTCCTTCAGGATCCACACACTTCACACAATTGTTTTATATCCGCGAGGCGGGTTAATAGACACGGTTCACAAGGTTCTCTGCAATCTAACTAATTAGATGCATCAGTCTCCAGCCAGGTGGCTTGGAAAGCTGGCGGTTGAGATACGAGGCCCGTTCACGTTGAAGTTTCGGTTCGTTCTGGCGACCTGTCATTAAGGCGTACATAAAGAGAAAAGGAATGAGGAAGGAACGAGATAATTAGGATATCGATCGCCCGCGAAATCTCAAATGCGTTTGTCTATGTGTTTTTGGTCATTGATTTATGACATTTACAAGAGATGGCGCTACCATTTTCCCGGCCTTAAAGGGTCACCTTTAATGAAAATTAAACTTAGCCCTATGAGGTGTACTACCGTATACCTATTCAGCAATACGGACTAAGATGCGGATTTTTACATTTCAATTATTAAGATTTAAGATAAATACTGCGAGTTGCATAATACATTAAGTTGCATACCTATAGTTAAATTTTAATAGAAAATTATGTTGCGTCGCTAACTAACTAAAACTAAGAGACCTAACTATCAAGCCAGGCCTTATTGAGTCGGTAATGGACACAGACGCACAACAGGGCGCACATAGCTACCCTTTGCGGTTTTCACAGTAACAACACGGGTTGTACCGTCCTTGGAGGTATGCAATTTATCAATAATGCCTAACGGCCATGAAAGGGGTGGAGAGTTATCAGTAATGATAACTACAATAGTACCCTCTTGTATAGAAGGTGCAGGACTATTCCATTTGGATCTAGCCTGAAGTTGATGTAAGTATTCTGAACGCCAGCGCTGCCAGAACGACTGCACCAGTTTGTCAAGTAGAGTATGTCGCTGAAGCAAGCTGAGCGAGTCTGCTTCAAGAGCGGGAAGGGACAACAATGGCGCGGTGTGCAAGAAATGCGCAGGGGTCAGTGCTGATGGTTCAGTAGGGTCACTACTCAAAGCAGTAAGTGGCCGCGAATTAACTAGAGCCTCAACTTGGCTAAGAACAGTTATAAGTTCCTCGTAGGAGAGGATTTGTTGACCTATAACTTTAAAAAGGTGAGTTTTAACTACCTTAACCATACTTTCCCAACATCCTCCAAAATGTGGGGAAGCAGGCGGAATAAACTTCCAATCTATATGATTGAAGGAAAGTTCTTCCTCAAGATGAGGACGAAAATCTTTAAGAAATTTGTGAAGGTCGCGTAAATAAGAACTTGCACCTACGAAACAAGTACCGTTATCGGTATATAAGCATTTAATAGGACCGCGTCGCGAAAGAAAGCGTTTTAAGGCTGCAAGGAAAGTCACTGTACTTAAATCTGTTGCCACTTCAATGTGCGTGGCACGCGTCATCAAACACGTAAAAATGCAGAGCCAAGCCTTACGGCTCTTAACACCTCGACCACGAAATGGTGTGTACTGCAGCGGGCCTGCATAGTCACAGCCGGTGTGAGTGAACGCCTTGTCGACTTGGTTAAGACGCTGGCTAGGTAGATCTGCCATAAGTGGAAGAATAGGACGCGGGCGGAACTTAAAGCAAGTGTTACAGTTGTGGATTCTGTGACGAATTATTCGACGTGCAGCTAAAATCCAATAATTATGCCTGAGTAAGGACATAAGCAACTCCGGACCGGCATGAAGATGTTTCTTGTGACAAAAGTCAACAAGAAGATCAACAATATGGTCATGACGTGGTAGAATACAGGGATGTTTATATTCGTAGGGTTCGTCCGAATTTGTGAGACTACCACCAACTCGTATGATGCCGTGCTCATCGAGAAACGGCTTAAGCTTATGGATGGCGGGAGTACATGGTTTATTGTTTTTTAAATTTAAAATATCGTTACGGAAATGAACATCCTGTACAGCTCGCAGCAATTTAATTTCTGCATATTTCAGATCAGAGCTTGATACAGTACGTGCACTAGGCAGTTGTCTTAAAAACTTATAGACGTAAACAATAGCGCGTAGCAACTTAGACCACGACGAAACACGTAGTGCTAGCGCGTAAATTGGTGATTCCGTAACCTCAGAAACCACGGCATGAGCGACTGATTTCTGTTCGGGTACGCCCTCATGCAGTGCATTGTGTTCGAAAGTATGTATGGGCCCACTCAGCTGGGTCATGAGAAACCCACGATGGTCCACGATACCACAATGGATGCTGCAAGAGCTTAGCTGGCGTGACACCACGAGACAGACAATCAGCGGGGTTCTCAGTACCTGCGACATGGTTGAAACAATTAGCGGGTATAAGCTCTATCAGCTTAGTAACCCGATTGGCAACAAAAGTTTGCCAGCGGTGCGGTGAGGAATTTATCCAGGCGAGCACTACTTTAGAGTCAGTAAACGCGTATACCTTATGGATGCGGTAGTGGGGCGATATTGTGTCTTGTACCTTGCGAAGCAACTTAGACAACAGTAGGGCCGCGCACAACTCTAGTCTAGCCACCGAAATGGTTTTCACAGGTGAGACTTTAGACTTCGCACTAACTAACTGCACGGAGTAGTTAGAACCATTGTATATTTGCATGTATACGACTCCACCGTAAGCACGCTCGCTGGCGTCAGCGAAACCTACTAAATTCATGGTGCATCCGTCGACCAACCCCAGATGACGCGGGATAATAATTTCATTAAGCGTAGAAAGCTCAGTACAAAACTGCTTCCAAGCGGTGACTATATGTTCAGGTGGTATGTCGTCCCAGTCACACTTTGCTAGCCAAAGTTCCTTAATTAAGAGCTTAGCGTACAGAATAGTGGGGGCGACAAAACCCATTAAGTCCCATAGCCGAGCCACTGTGGAAAGCATGGTTCGCTTGGTACATTTATCATCTGGTGTGGTGACGTCAAAGCGGAAACTGTCACAAGACTTGTCCCAGCGTAAACCCAGGACCTTATGCGGTATAGACTTCTCATACTCGATATCGGGCGAAGCCTTATGAGTATCAGGTATGTGTGCGAGAACCTCTTTCGAGTTACTTGTCCATTTGACAAGGTCGAACTGGCCTCGCTTGAAGAGCTGAATAAGCTCATCACAAAGCGAAATTGCTTGCGGTATGGACATGACACTACAGGCAATGTCATCCATATATAGGGCGGAAGAAGCAGCAGCAGACGCTGCAGGGAAATTATCGCCTTCATCAGCGACTAACTGGCGGACTACACGTAACGCGTGATATGGACTAGACTTAAATCCGAAGCAAACACGATTAAATTGGTAGACCATTATAGGTTCATGTTTACTGAATCTGTAAAAGATGCGTTGAAATCTACGGTCCGATTCACGAACGCCGACATTGAGAAACATTTGGCGGCAATCAGCAGACAGGGCTATTTGAAAGAGACGAAAACGAATTATAATATTAAATAAATCACCCTGTAGATTAGGCCCTGCATGTAGAATGTCATTGATCGACTGTCCCGATGTAGTTTGACTACTAGCGTCTAAAACTACGCGAAGTTTAGTGGAAGTCTTATCTTCGCGAACGACACCGTGATGCGGAATGTAATATGACAGATTAGAAACGTTGTCATCTTTTAAAACCGGACTCAAATATCCCTTGTTAATGTAGTCCCGCATGACGTCATTGTAAGCGCTGCGTAACCCTAAGGACGCATCAAGTTTGCGCTCCAAACAATGAAAACGCCTAAGTGCGGCAGCGTATGAGTCGCCTAGCGAATAAGGGTCGTCGCAAAATGGCAGCGACACAATATATCTACCACTGTCATCGCGAACAGTGGTAGCGCGAAAATGTTCTTCGCACTCGAGATCCTTACGGCTCTGCGAGGGCGAGGCGGAAATTTCTTCAAGCTCCCAGAATCGCTTGAGAAGCGAATCTAAACTGGGATCTTGAAGAACAGAACAACATGAAGTTGTACTCGTACAGTGTGAAGTATGTGCCGTAGGTACGGAACCCATAACCACATACCCCAACACAGTTTCAATAGCGGGAGGTATATTATATTGCTCGCTATGCACTATGTTAGGCAAAAGCAAGCGCGGGAATATAGCAGCACCAATCAAAACATCGATACCGCTCGGCTCCGCAAACTTCGAATCTGCGAGCGGTAATGTTTTGAGATGTGTAAGTTTAGAGACATCGACGAGAGCGGTCGGCAATGTCTCCGTTATACGTTCAACAATAAGCGAAGAAACGTTAAAATTAATATCATTACTAAAACGAGAATATAATTTAATATCTACGGAACCTTTAACTGGTTTTTCCGACCCACCGATTCCTTTAACTATTAAATTAGAAGTATGAAAGTTCTTCCAAAGTCCTAGACGCTTAAAACATTCAGAAGTAATAAAATTACTTTGAGATGCGCTATCTAGTAAACAACGTATTATGTGCGGCTTATCATTTACATCGTAAATTACGACTTGAGCAGTAGCGAGCAGAACGGTTGTATACGCCGTACATTGCGGGCTATCTCTCGCCGACGGCGACGCCGCAACGCACCGAGCGTCAATCGAACGCGATCGAGCGGCGCCAGCGACAGAGGTCGTACACAACGATACCTCAGACTGTGAGGTAATAGAAGGAACAGTCGGCATAGGCGTTGGGACCGGATTCGGCTGTGACGTCACTACAGTTGATAATTGCGGGTTTTTATTAAAATGTAACAATGTATGATGACGTTGATTACATGCGCGACACTTTAATTTAGAAGAACAGTTAACCGTTTTATGTTTAATACTCAAACAATTGACACAAGCATTGTTGTCTTTCACACATTTGAAACGAGCTGTCGGAGTCAAATTATCAAAAGCGGGACATTTATATAAGTGTTCATGGATATATGCTTCGCACAGACACTTGTTTGAATTATTTAACTCAGAGCAAGCTACATAGGATTGTGGATTAGGAGCGGTCATTTTATTATTAAAACTACGCGATTTATTAGACTTATGTGAATTGTCTGAACTATTAGGCTTATTATTGTTAGCTAAGGGTGGTTGGGTATTACGGAATATCCGACACTGATCATTGATGAAGATGACAAAACTATCTAGAGTGGGAATCTTACGATTACGTTCTGTCATCTCGAAAGCGCGAATAGTTTCAGTGTCAAACTTTTTTATTGCGGGGTGCAATAAAATGAAATCCAGAAGGTCAACTAATTTTAGATTCTTTAGGGAATTAATTGCGGTGATGAACTTGTCCACGAATAGCTGGTAATTCGAAACAGACGCGGGACCGGACAATTTAAGATTTAAAGCTTGATCCAAGTAGGTAGACGCGAGGAAACGAATATCCTGGTACCTATCGAGGAGTGCCTGGAACATGACTTGGTAATTCTCAGCACAAGGTGTGACTCCCGCGAACACAGACTGTGCCTTCGGCGACAGCTTACCTATTAAATAGTACAACCTGTCTGCATCCGTCAGCGACTTATTGTCATGAACTGTAGATTTAAAACTTGCATAAAATAATGGCCAGTTTCGTATATCACCGTCGAACGACATGAGTTCGATTGGCGGCAACCTTGGTCTACATGTTGCGCAATCACTCATACTGTGCCTCCCGGACGGCTTATCTTCCAATTGAGACATCACACGTTTCACGGAACAATACATATCCTCGAATGAGGCGTAGGCTTGATAGCTAGGCTTCGCATCGGGATATATAGCCAGTAACCTAGCATTATAATCATCCAATAATTTATGAAAGTCCGTTCGAATATCATCTATTGTTACACAAGAACTGAGAAAGCCTTCTCTCACCGATTCGGAAGTATTAGCGACTTTAGAGCGATCATAAATTGACTGAATACGCTCGAAAAGTATATTACGCTTAGCTTCTAAAATCACTAACTGTTGATCTTCCGAAGAAGCGATTGCTTTCGCATCACGCGGCATTGTTATGTTATGTAGTTACAAATAACCACACAAACAAAACAATGTACGGTAATTATTTAAACGAACAACTATATGTAGAAAAGTAATGCTACTGATTGTGACTGTACTGTGACAACGGGTTTCGCAATATTTGCGTAATAACGAAATAAGTTTTTTCGTAGTACCCACTAACCAAAGTAATTATATAGTACAAAATGTTAATAGCATTACTATCCTAACCAGTTTTATTTTTAAGTTTGAATATTGTTTAAGATAAATGAATAGGTATAAATATGCAACTTATAGCCCGCAATCGTCTAAACGTATTCGGTAAAGTTATGATATTTATACTGCGTAGGTACCTACAAGTAGTACACCTATTTTATTTTTCTCTTATAGAATGAATGTCTACCCCGCGGTATTCGGAAAGTAACTTATTCCTAACACTTTATAATTGAAGGTAGGTGATTCCTATAAGGGCGGTTAAACTAAAAGACGCTTGAAATATGGAAATTTACAATACGACAAGTTAGTTTTAAATAAGAATTATTTTTAATAATAGCAGATACGTAATTATGAACCTGCTATAGCGGCGTTGATGGAACCACGTATTGGGTTTACAACTTGATTATGTGGGTAGGCGGCTAGGTGCCACGACCCTAGTAGGAATTTATGATTGATTCCTACGTAAGAAATAAAGGAAAATGGATATATTATAGTAATATATCCGGCTCGAAGGACCAAAAATGTTATAGCGGTTTGAGAAACCTCTTCATCCTTGTGTCTATCATGAAAAGTGGACTGTATTTGAAGGGTTCTGGCAATAGTGCGTTGAAAATAAGCGGGAAAATATTCACGGATCAATTCGGGCGATCTAGTATGGAAATGAGGGAAGTAGTACGCCTTACCTTGTAGTGGCCGATGCCAGCCCACGTGTGGCAGCGAGCTGGTGTTCTTCTACTCCAAAATGGCTCCTTCAGGATCCACACACTTCACACAATTGTTTTATATCCGCGAGGCGGGTTAATAGACACGGTTCACAAGGTTCTCTGCAATCTAACTAATTAGATGCATCAGTCTCCAGCCAGGTGGCTTGGAAAGCTGGCGGTTGAGATACGAGGCCCGTTCACGTTGAAGTTTCGGTTCGTTCTGGCGACCTGTCATTAAGGCGTACATAAAGGGAAAAGGAATGAGGAAGGAACGAGATAATTAGGATATCGATCGCCCGCGAAATCTCAAATGCGTTTGTCTATGTGTTTTTGGTCATTGATTTATGACATTTACAAGAGATGGCGCTACCAATGTATGTATGTATATGACAGTATGTTCTATTTGTATCTAATCATTATTGTATCTTATTTAGCTCCGTATTGTTTTATGTGTTTATTTTTGCCTTCTACACACGATATCTAAATCTCTTTTTTAAATCTTTCCTTTCGCAGATATGCTGGAAGAGATTTCATTAGAAATAAGCATCACCTATGTACTTATTTTTGTGTTCCTCCTTCTTGTCTGTATAAATGGTTAAAATGGATATGATAGCAGTAGATGTCGCGATCGTTGCCCTTACATAAAAACTGAGTTAGTGAGCGATAGTAGTAGGGTTACTGTTGATAACCTGTTTTTTAACGATATTGATCCGAGTTAATTTATGAAGCTCCTTCACACGAGCTATGAAGACGTAAATATTATCAGGCTTAACTGTTCATCTCAATTAGCAGTTGATATGTTCCAAAATCTTTGAGTGAAAACATTGAGTTAAATGTACTACGTACTAGAGAAGCTATTTCATACAAAAGATTGCGCATAATTCGGTGACAGCGGGTCAAGCGGGGGGCAGTTATGTTCTCATAGATAAACAATCAATGCACGTAGATGAACTTTACCTTACTCTTTGACATTAACACAACCATGGCCGCCCTCCCGCCTCCGCGGTGACGCGTCAAATTGATAAAATATAATTAAATTAAGCGTGTTTTCATCTTACTGTTGAAAACTCACTCCTTGACTTTTACTTATATTTCTCGAGTTGTTTGAACAGTATCTCAATACACACGAAGGCATTTTATAAGAAACAAAACTTAGTACTCAAACGTGTCACGATGCAGCGAGCGCTTGTCACAGACTAAATGAGTTGGAGTGCGCGCGCTCTAACGCGTGTTACAATCAATTGAGTTGAAGAGTCCCCTTTAGTACGTAGTACATTTAACTCAATGAGTGAAAAGCGCGAATCTTGTGAGAAGGATCCCCGATCACCAAGTTCCTCCAGAATTAGATGACTGATGACAGTGGTAGTGAAACCAAATATGATTGACATGTCTACTCATACTCGAAGCTCTGGACCGCACCTCATGAGTAACATGTGGCGATAGGTTTACGAAGAGGTTGGAGTTGAGTATGTATTGCAAGAATTATGGTAAAGAGTAACAGAATTGTTACAATTACTTTGTTTAGTTGTTGAACTTTTTGATCGTCATACCTTTTTTTCCTAATGAATAGTGTTGTGTGGGAAACTCTACTACGAAAACTAAATAGTGTCGTTTTCTAATTTTGATTACTATGCGTAGATCGTATTAGTAAGACACTCAAAGCTCAAGTACCAATTGAGATAGTAGATGAAGTAGATAATGAATTGACGTAACGTAGGACAGACTAAATCTCTGTGTGAACAGGTTCTGAGTTCAGAGAGTTGAGTTGACTCGACATCGTGGGATGTGCGAGTAGAGCAATTGTGATTGCTAATAGAGCTATGAAATAGCTAAGAGAGCTAAGAGAGCTATGTGGTGGCTAAAGACCGTGAATAAGATACCTGGTGTCTTGTTTCTTTAGTTTCATTTATTGTGACATTAATGACTAAGTATCAGTGGTACTTGGACTTTGTGATCAAGAAGATTAGTAGCAACTTTATCATCAAAGTTGCTATTGCCTTTAAATTGGAATTAGAATTACTCGTTCCTTGCAATAGTGAACAGAGAGATTTAAATGACCATGATTGTTTGTTTCAAAAAGTATCCTCTCACTCACCTAGAGTCTGAGTCAGGATTGGACGAGCGAATACTGTTTGGATATTTTGTATTTTTCAGAAAAATATCCCTTATATGTTGGGACATTAGCAGGACGGAGTAGACTAAGAGGACGTGTGGCGCAACACGACATGAGCTGGCATGGATCAAGCCGAGCTCGCCTCTCAAGAGGAATTACGGCCTATAGAACACCATGTGGTTTAAGTAAGTAGGAGTCTGTCAGACCCCTCAGCTTTCCCCAAGGGCTGACGACATCCACTGAGGATTTCCACATGATTCGATACACTGTTAAAACCTGACAATGAGCAACAGACGAGGACGCCTGTCCCACAGGATGGCCGTGTCGAGTTTAGTCAATAGTACGGACGTCAAAACAAATCGCTAGCACGCCATCTGGCGCCAAAGCAAGAATAACTACGCACTGGCGCGCTTTTAGTATCTTAGTATAAAATTACAAAAAAAAACAAAATCAGTCGTTATTTGATGGCGATTTCGGTGAACATACATTACAATAAAAAAAACCGGCCAATTGCGAGTCAAACTCGTGCGCCGAGGGTTCCGTACCTACCCATTATACAGACAAAGATACAGATAAAGATGGACATAATTGCCTCTAAGCATTCAAAGCGTAATTTTCGCGGTTTCTGGAAGAGCGCTAATAAATTGAGCATTCGGCCAGGCCTGCCTGTTAGTGTGAATGGTGTGAGTGATGTGAAGGATATTGCAAACCTTTTTAGAAATCGGTTTGTTTTAAAGTCATCACCAGGGAGCTCTTTTGAGATGCTGGATGCTGAGCCCCGTTATGGCAAGGTGGGCACACGTTTCAGTGTCATCAGGTCTACGTCTAGAGGTAAATCGCCTGGACATGATGGCCTCAGTAGCTCGATCGTTTGCAATACTTCGTTCGTTCGTTTGCGTCTTCACTTTCCGAGGGTTTTGGCACTGCTGTACAATTGATGTATTGGTCATTCATACTTGCCTAATGAGGACGATCGTGGTTCCCATTGTTTTTTAACAATGGGAACCACGGTAAAACAGGTGATCTTTCGGATAGGGGATACTATAGACCTATTTCTCTAGCAACCATAGTCGTTAAGGTGCATGATGGTCTGCTTGATACACAGCTAAACGAACATCTTGTGCTGCTCGACAATCAGTTCGGGTTTCGGCCAGGACTTGCCACAAAGAGTGCAGTCCTGTGTCTTAAGCAGGCCGTCAGTTACTACACAAAAAGAGGAATACCTGTTTTCGCTTGCTTCCTCGATCGGTTTAGGGTTTTTGATCTGGTTTCCTAAGATATATTATAGAGGAAACTTGAACTTATAAGCTTGCCTATCGAGCTTATAAGTATCTTCAGGCATTGGTATGGAAGCCAGATCAACAGAGTTCGGTGGGCGGGTGTGCTGTCGGAGCCTTATCAATTGGAGTGTGGAGTGAGACAGGGGGGATTGACCTCCCCTGCCCTCTTCAATTTGTATATGAATGCCCTGATTGCGGCACTTAGCAGTCAACATTTCGGTTGTCATATTGACGGTTCCTGTGTCAATAATAAGCTATAAAGGACAATGCTGACATTGAAAGGGAACGGAGGGCTCTTACCGAGCGTGCGAATATGATAGCTCGCAGGTTTGCACATTGTACTGCAGTAATAAAGGTGAAGCTCTTTAGAGCATTCTGTACCACCTTCTACACTTGCAGCCTGTGGGATAAGTATTCACGGGCGTCGCCCTTCGTGATCAGTATAATAACGCGTTCAGAAAACTGATGCGGTTGCCTTGGCGTTGTAGTGCGTTAGGGATTTTTGCGGCGGCGCGTTTGTTTTTACGCGATAATGCACAAGCGCGCAACATCAATGGTAGCCCGAGTTCTGGACAGACCTAACAGGGTTCTGAAAATGATTGCTGACAGAGTGGACTGTTCGTATATATACATAGTTCACTGCTTTCAGTTACATATGCCACCGTATCGTGTTGTTTACTAATACTTAGTTTTAATGCACACTTTGTTACTAACCCTATAAGAGTCTTTGCTCGAAATAAAGATTTAGAATTTGAATTTTACCGCCATAATAAAATTGGTTATTGGTGGCTAAGTTGGCAAATCTAGATTTTCGCGAAATCTTGAAAGTACTATAATTTACCTTAATTCCCGTTGACGTTCACGAAATTTGGCAAAAAGTAAGGTCTTACAGCACAAGTAAAGGCAAAATGCCGAAAAATAAAAAAAGTTGAAAATTAAGGTATTTTTTGGTACTTACAAGTTTTCGCGTAAAACTAAATTTGCTTATCTATCTAAATATCCATATCTTTATATCTTATCTAAATCTTTTTATCGTGGTGACTCAGGACCTTGGATTTTATACACCTAATAGGGACTATAGACCTCAGTATCTGGTATAAATACAACTTGCTAGGTTCACCTGTTCCTGAGAAAATCGGTGGTGACACACGGACAGACTGACAGACGGACAAGAAAGTGATCTTATAAGGGTTCCTTTTTTACCTTTTGAGGTACGGAACCCTAAAAAGATACAGTCGAACAAGGACCCTCCTACTTTTTAGGTAGTCAGTTAAAACTCGCACTAAGGCCACAGGTAGTGGCTACTACGATTGCAACTAAGTAGTTAGAATTGAAGATAACATGTAGTAAGCTAGACATATCTTGAACACGGTACCAACCCAAATATTTTAGATAATCATCAATCAATCAATACATTTAATAAATCTGTAGAAAAGTCGTTTTGGTAAATCGAAAATATTTCCATAAAAATAGCCAGGGTGTTAAAGAAGAACCAACAGAACATTTCCAGCATTTTTGGAATTTTTGTCTGTTTGTCTGTATCGCATCACGTAAAATGTACGAAACCAATGTAGATAACTTTTGAACATAAACATTGTGCGTAACTTGAAGTATTACTTAGTTATTGTTTCATTGCAATCGGTTCACTCTATCAAAAGTTATGTGAATTTAAAGTGTTCAAAAAGTAAAATATCGCAACATACGCAATTCAGATACTCGGACTGTTGTATTCCATATTCGATAGATGGCGTTGTGCATTTCGCCTCTTCGTTTTCTGAATAGCGGTGTTAAGATTTTCCGCGGAAGAAAGACCATTGAAAAAAATTGGTAGGTTGTTAGGATCCCTAAAACGCGCCCGCCGCGCTCCCATGCGGGGATGCAGCGAACTAGGGGAGTCAACTCTCTATGTCGAATCAACGATATACCTTCATGGGTTATTTCAAGACCAAGTGTATCTAGAGTAAAATAATAATTCGGGACCTAACCTAATGCACAAGACTAAAAAAATACGTTTTATGAGATTCAAGGTCTCTAATCATATTATTGACATTAGTAGTATAGTATCATACTACTACTAATGTCATTAATGACGTTGACGTGCATGCAATGTGGTTCGTAATTTCGCTGTCGCTATTGCCCGTCTGGATAGCCTAATCATACTATTGACATTAGTAGCAGTATCATACTACTACTAATGTCATTAATGACGTTGACGTGCATGCAATGTGGTTCGTAATTTCGCTGCCGCTATTGCCCGTCTGGTAAAGCTGCCTGCACTCGCTTGGCGAACAATAGCAAACAGCAAACAACAAACACGAACGTGTGGATTGTTGTTGGTTTGTGTTTGCCTGTTTTTGTTTGTGTTCGCCCGTGTTCGGCATCGGTGTCGGTTTTTGTGCACAAATCTAAGGGTGTTTGACAAACATATTTGCGATGTATCCAGACGCTTGATCAGTTTAGTAGTACGCGCGAGCTTGCGGGCGGCGGACGGAGTTAATAGTGGTGGTCAAATTTACAAATCGTGAAATTTTTTGTATCCTAAGCTAAATTGTAAGGAAAAATGTCTGATTGGTCTGAGGAGGTTAACACGAAAGTTATCGCTGCCACAACAAGCTCGTCATCTGCCATGTTTGCCAATCCGGAATATACTAGCACATTTGCCAAGCCTGTGGATACCGTGTTTGTATGGGTGATTGTGGTCAGTGTTTGGCATGTGTTTGGCGTTCACCACTGTTTGTGGCAAACAACAAGCGTGTGGAGGCGGCATAATGATAAACGTGGTGTCCTACTATACTTAAAGTCGCCTCCACACGCTTGGCGAACAATGGCAAACAGCAAACACAAAACAACAAACACGAGCGTGGGGAGGGGTGTTTTATATAACTCTTCAATAAATGACGGCAAATCTCTCGGGATTGCTAGAATCGCATGTCTGTTTATTGTTTATACCATTTCATAACATAACATCACGCCAGTACGCTCTAAAGGGATACGCAGATGTGTACAGTTCATCTTGGTACACCCTCATTTCACAAGTTATGTTCAAGTTTCAAGATATTCGGGTAATCTATTTTGTCTTTATAGGTACCTTAATGATAAATGATAAATGATTTTATTTCTGTAAGTTGGTTTGTACAAACACTTTTACATGTCGAACATAGTTTTAAAACTAGATGAGGTCGGCGTTTCCTATCTGACTACTCTGAGAAGAAAGGCCGACACAAACTCAGAGGTCACAGTCTCTTTTAAAGTCCTGACAAAATCTTGATTAGATCATGTGAAGACCATGTAGACTGATGTCTGAAATGGTCTTTTGAGGAAAGAACCAGCCAGATTGAGTGGACCTGTCCAGTCATTGCACGCATTTGTCAATAACCGAGCAGCTCAACTCAGAATTTAAGAAGCTCAACGATTCGACGAACAATACCAAAGAAAGGACATTCGGGTAGGCCGCATAAACTACTCAAACTGCCAGACCATGATTAAAAACTAAGATAAATTTAAATAAAAAAAAATAAAAAAAATATCCACATAGTCTTCACATTCACAATAGTTAAAATAAAATAATATAATACTTTAAAAAGTAAATATTCTTGTCATTGCAAGAAAACCAAAATAATAATAATATTTATAATAACAAAATGCATAGTGCAAAATATAATAAAAAAACAAAATTAATTGGAGCAGCTTACTAAAGAACTTGCATATTAGGTACAACTAAAAAGTGAAAAAAGAAATAGTACTGATTTTTCACTTTGTAGTGTTTTTATTTGGAAGTCAGTAGTAATATTTCGGAAAAAAAAAAAAAATCGTTTTGGTGTGGTGTTCTGGAGTGCTACTAGATGGTGCGCAGCAAATCTGTACTTACTTTTTTTGTATGAAGTCGATATTCTTCTCCCTAGAGTTAATAGTATTCTGTGCAGCGAACGCTCGATCTAGGTAGTTAGAAAGGTAAGTAAGGTAGGTAGGTCTAGGTGCCGGGGCTGCCCTCAAGCGGCTCCTGCCCAATCTAGGGGTCCAAACGCCTCCTGCCGGAGGCTCTACGCGGGGGCCGTGCGGTCCATGGCCCTTTACGGGGCACCAGTTTGGGCGCGTTCCCTGAGGCGGCGACCTTGGCTGGTCCGAGGATACCGCACGGTCTCCGGTGAGGTAGCTAGGCTCCTTGCCTGATTGCCGCCATGGGATCTGGAGGCAAAAGTCCTCGCGCACATATGGGCGTGGTGCGAAGAGGCGAAACGCCGGGGCGAAACACCATTGCCGCAACAAATCACGGCTCGGCGGACAGAGCTCCGGCAGGATCTTATGGCGCCATGGAGAGGGCGACTGTCGCAACCCAACGCTGGGCACGCCACAATTGAGGCGGTAAGGCCCCTCTTTGAGGAGTGGCTTGAGAGGCGCCATGACGTCCTCACCTTCCGCCTGACGCAGGTCCTCACCGGACACGGCTGTTTCGGGAGGTCCTGTTCAGGAAAAGGCGGGAGGAAACGCCCGGGTGTCACCATTGTGTGGATCGCCCGGAGGACACGGTGGAGCATAAGGTGGAGATCTGCCCGGCCACCGTAGGGGCGGGCTTGCGGACGGTGGAGCAGCGGGTAGCTCGCCGTCCGATAAGGACCAAGCCTGAGTCGACGGCGCGTTGTGTTCCACGCGCGCCTCAAAGAGATGTCAGCAAAACTGGCGGGGTCTGCTAGGGCCGATGCCTGTCTGGGTCGCGGATAAATTTTAAAAAGGTTACCGCGGCCCTGGCTCAAGCAACTGAAGGAACACGGGTCTTAGTCAGTAAAAGTCTGACACGCTCTCCCGCTTCACCCAGAGCTGGAGAAGTCACTGGATGATTTCCCACCCAAAAAAAGTAGGGTAGGTACAGGTAGGTAGGTAAGTAGGGTAGGATAGGCAGTTTACGGGATCGCATCCGCGGGCACAGCTATTATATAATAAGTTTTAATAAGTATCTTATACTCAGATAATAAAAACTTGATCTAAGTCAGTAAACAGGTAGAAATCTGTCATTCTGCCGTGCGTACTTAGGCAAAATCATCGACCACATAGCCCCTAGACGCCTAATGCTTGATCTAATACAATTCTGTCAACTAGCTGAGGTATGAGGCACGGGGTACTGCGCTCTGATTGGTCCCTTACCAAGGTCATACGCGTCATTAAGGGTGGGACAGGTTTAAATAAAACCAGGAAGGTATCGATTTTTATAAATAGTATTTGTATTTTTTAAAAATTAATATTACTTTTTTTATTATTAATTATACGGCGTTTTAACATTTTAGTAATAACATAAAATGCTAAAATAAAAAAAATAAAAAAACATAATTCTAAAGGTAAACATACTTTTTTTTCGGTTGTTGGTTCTTAAATATAGTAATATCAAATATTAGTAAAAAACGTAATCAAAATATAGTTTCACAATTAATAAACTATTCAATTTAATGTCTGTATTTGTAAGGTTTCTAGTTCTATCGATAACAGATTTGGTCATAGGATATGGTGCTTCACTAGTTTTGTTTACGAAATTAAGAAAAAAAGAGAAGAAGAAGAGATAGCGAAAAAAATACTTTAAAAAGAAAGAGACGCAAACATGCGGTGGGCGTGTTCACCTACAAACTTGACCAGTATAATATGAACTCCGATAAATAATATTAGAAAATAAATCTAATTATGTTTATGTAACTATTAACTTATCAATTTAATGTTATGTTATTTTTTCGGAAACTCGATGTCTGGCTGTTGTTACCATAGCAACGTATTGTACAAGAGGCCATTATAAAATTTATTTCATATTTTTTTTATTGACTAACACGGAAGTGTTTATGGCTCACAGAAGTGGGCGCTACTGGTTCGAAATTGTCGAGTGGCGATCAGTATTACCTGTATATGATCTTTTTAGTCATATGTGTTGACAGACACCGCTCGCCTGTTATTAGGCGTCTAGTGGCTATGTGGTCGATGGGCAAAATGGTTTTAAAACATTTTGCAATAGTGGTTAACCTAGCTCAAATATCTGCTGATGCTCAAAGTTCGTTGTCCGTGTGTGTAAATAATTATGTGCAATCAATTTAACGTTATCTAAGCTAAGTAAGGAATCATATGTTTATTTTTATTAATAGAATTTAATTTTAATCTGTTTTAGTAATTAAGATTATATAAATATATCTGTCACTATTCTAATGTTAAGAAAATATTGTAAAAATTCCTTGTCCTTCCAATTACTTTGATTGAGCTCCCGCCGCCTGTGATACAGGATTACCTAGTACAGGCACCTAACATTGTTGTACCCACTTTATGTGTAAGACCAATTAGTATATTTTACCAATTTCAAGTTTGAATAAAGATTATTATAAAGATTATAAAGATTCCTCCTACTTTTTAACCGACTTTCTAAAAAGTAGGAGGTTCTTTGTTCGACTTTACGTTTTTTTTTTGTATCTTTTCACCGATATCTCCGTCAATTGAGAACCGATTTTGAAAAATCTTTTTTTTTTTTGAAAGAGTATGCTCCGAAATTGGTCATATTTTAATTTGGTGAAGATCTGATGAAGAACTTCGAAGATACACAACTTGACTTAATGTCCTATAACCCCTAGATGGGGCAGAGGGCGTCCACAGATGTCCTCCATCGCGATCGATCTTGAGCTTCACGCTTCACCTCGCTCCATGTTATTCCGATGCTCGTCGCTTCTGCCAACACGGTGCGATGCCAGGTTTGACGGGGACGGCCACGTTTTCTTTGCCCTTGGGGATTCCAGTCCAAAGCTTGCTTGGGTATGTTCACTTCAATCCATCTCCACTTGCGACGCTTGATCTGGCGGTCGATCGGGCTCTCGTGGCATTTCTCTCTCGTGGTCTCGGGCCAGTAAGTTCTGAGAATGCGACGGAGGCAGCGGTTGATGAAGACTTGTATTTGAAGATGACCTTTGTGACCTTCCACGTTTCGCACCCGTAGAGCAGCACGGATTTGACATTGGACCCGAAGATTTTAAGTTTAATCCTTCGGGTGAGTTTCCGCGATTGCCAAACAGGTCTCAGCTGCGAGAAGGTAGCTCGAGCTTTGGCGATCCGTGAAGCGATGTCCTCTTCACTACCTCCAGTCTCTGACACGAAACTCTCGAGGTATGTAAATTTGTGAACGCGTTCCACTGCCTCTGTGCCAATCAGCAACGGTGAGTGGTTCTTCACACCAGTTCTCATTTCCTGGGTCTTCTGTATGGTTATTTTTGAGCCCCGTTTTTGCCGCCTCCTGACGTAGATCGTGCAGCTTTGCTTGCTTATCTGCGTGGGTATGACTCAACAGGCATAGGTCGTTGGCGTAATCCAAGTCTTCCAAGACGTTGGATAATCCCCACTCCATGCCGCGGCGCCTGTTATCATAGATGCGAAGCATAATTCCGTCAAGAACGACTAGGAAGAGGAGCGGTGACAGGAGGTAGCCTTGGAGGACACCCGCGTGTACTGCAACGTCATCCGATATGAGGCCGTCATTAGTAACCTTACAGCAGTAATTCTTGTAAACACTCTGCAACAGACGGACTATTTTCGGCGGCATTCCAATGTCCAGGCGGTGGGACCAGATACTAGACCACTTCAGCGTATCAAAGGCCTTTTCAAAGTCTACAAAGGTTAGATAAATCTCCCTCTGCCATTCTGATGCCTGTTCCAGTATGACACGGAGAGTGTTGATCTGGTCCGTACAGGAGCGGTTCAAGCGGCAACCAGGCTGATCCTTGCGTAGAAGAGGGTCCAGGGCCTTCGACAGTCTATTCAGGATGATCTTACAAAAAACCTTAGAGGGAATCGAGAGCAACGTTATACCTCTCCAGTTATCGCACTGGCTAAGATCACCTTTCTTAGGAACAGTTATTAAAAGACCTTTGTTCCATTCGTCTGGGAGTTCTTCGGCAATCCAGATCTTTTGATCGAATGAGGACGTCGACGGCGGTGGGTAAGTCGGCTTGTAGCATTTCCGCAGTTCGCTCGCGGTCGAGACCTGGTGCTTTGCCTGTCTTCAAAGAACAGACTGCCTCCGCAACTTCAGAGATTGCCGGTGGTACTGTGTTAATGTCAAGAAGCCGGGATGGTGGGGAACCGGCTTGCAGCGTGTCAGGCGTCGATGTAGCTGACAAACTGAAGACCTCTTCAAAGTGCTGACGCCAGTGAAGTAGCTGCCCTTCTGACGTCACAATGAGCTGACCATCTTTGGACTTCAGCAGCTTTTTCTTCGACTTGCTGTTACCTGCTAAAGTTTTGGTAGCTTTGTACAACTCTTTCAAGTTACCGGAGTTTGCAGCTTGTTGAGCACGTCTCCTATCTCTGCGGGTATTGCGATAGATTTCCTTGCGTTTCTGACGGTATTGCGTGTTAAGGTCTGCTCGTATGGCGTCGTTATGGGTCTAAAGCAGTCTCAGATGAAGATTCCTTCTATCTTCGATTAGGCTCCACGTGCTTAGTGACATCCAGTCCTCCCGAGAATGAGTCGATTTGTACCTTAGAACGACGGAGCTGGTCTCTGTATAGGCCACTTTAATGCGGTTCCACTCCTCGTCTAATGAGTCCGTAGCGGCATCAAGTACAGAAAAGCTATTGCGCAATTCCAGCTGGAAAGTTTTACGCGTGTCTGTGTCATGCAGTTTGCTCACCTCGAACCGTCTTCCAATCTTGCCAGGTCCTCGAGCCGCACGGGCTACTGCAATCTTGAGCCGGACTTCAGCAACTACCAGATGGTGGTTGCTATCAATATCGGCGTCCCTGCGGTTGCGGACATCGAGCAGTGAAGACCGCCATTTGAAACTAATGGCGAGGTGGTCAATTTGGTTCTTGATGACCCCATCGGGTGAGTTCCACGTGTACTTATGGTGGTCGCCGTGAATGAATAATGTTCCTCCGATGGTAAGGTCGTGGATCTGGCAAAACTCGATAAATCGCTCCCCATTCTCGTTGCACACTCCAAGTCCCTGTGTACCCATATGCCGCTCGCGGTTAGTGTTAACACTCCCAACCTTTGCATTCAGGTCCCCCATGACGATGACGATGTCTTGCTTTTTTATGCTCCTAAAGGTGGCGTTGAGGGCATTGTAGAAGTCGTCCTTCATATCCCCTGTTGATGCATTGGTTGGGGCATAGCACTGGATAATGGAGATCTTCTGGACTCTTGAGTTGAAACGGGCACACATGATCCGGTCTGAGATCAGTTTCCAGTCCAAGAGGCTCTTCTTAGTTGCATTTGAAAGGAGGAGCCCCACGCCATACTCGCGCATATCTTCCCCACTTTCTTTACCTGAATACAGCAAAGTCAAGCCCCCAGACGTTCTCAGCTCACCAAAACCTTTTCTCATCACTTCGCTTTGACCTAGTATATGTAGGTTGTAGCTAAGCTTGGGCTAGTCGGCTGTCATCGCTAAGCGTGCGTACGTTCCAATAAGCTATTCGTGTCCGTTTTTTCATTCCAAAAGTCGTCGGTAAAAGATCGGTCCGGTTTCTCTTTGTTTCGGCTTCAGGAATCAATTATATATTGTCGGGCAAGCGGGTGATTAGCCCACTGTGCCTTAATCCGATAGTTGGGCTGCCGCCTTAGAGCCTTCGGATGTGCTCGGTTTTATTTTGGTTGACCTCCCTAGTAACCTTTCGCCCTGCATCCGTTAGCTCAGCTGCAACTCGGGGTGGTAGACGCGCGCCAGCGCGGTTGCAGCAGGTCCCAGGGAGAACGACGGGGACGTGGATGACTCGGACTGGCTAGGGCTCTACTTTATACGATACTCCGCCACGAGTACAGCAGAAGGTACTTTTGGCATTTTGTAGGTAATGCTGTTCTCACCAACAGCGATTCCCACCAAAACATAACCTAGCTTCTCCCCTCTCCTCCTCCCATTAAGTTCGAGTTGCATGATATTCGGGTAATCTATTCTGGCATTATAGGTACCTTACTAAACCACTTACCTATTAGGTAGGTACAGCTAAAAAGTGAAAAAAAAAAAAAAACTTGTTTATAAAACAATACTACCGATTTCCAAATAAAATACTGCAAAGTGAAAAATAACTTTCTTTTTGGAAGTCGGTGGCCATAACGAACATAAATGGTAACTATCAAAGACACCGACTTCCAAAAAATTACCAAAAAAAAATGTGTGATTTATGTCGCATATTATTTTGAGGAATCGCAAGGGAATCTTGGTATGGTATGGTACTTCCTGATGACCTAGAATCATGAAATTTGGCAAAAAGCAATGTCTTACAGCACAAGTAAAGGAAATAATAAAAAAGCAGAAAATTTGTAGCTACAACAAACAAAAAATGTTATTAACTTATTTGCAGTTGGTAAACTGACCGCAACCTATATAGATGTATGGGGACAATAGTTTTCCAACGGCATAGTTTATTTTGTTCCTTCGTTAGTGCAATGATCGGTGCTATCCAATGATATTCAAATAAACAGATATGTTATTAGCGCGCGAATTGTGAAGACTCGAATAGGTCACAATTGTGACCTTTAGTCTTTAGTTTATGTCACGCATGGCGAAGAGCGATAGTCTTTGTTGAAACAAAAACAAAATAAAAGATTGCCATCGTGTGTATTTAGAAATTGTACGAATTATGATACCAAAGTACATAAAACAGAAGGGATCTCATACCATATTATGTAAGTACGCAATACGCCTCAATTTACTAGTTTGTTTAATTTTTTTTCCTAATATTCTAATATTTGGAGGTTAGAAAAAGATAACAACATTGGTGGTCAGAATAATCTTTGTTTACATTCACACGCAAGTGACAAACACTAGCTGTCTCTTTTTTTCTTGTTGGTTTTATCAAGCCATCCCTTTCGACTTGGAGTGAAATGTCAGATTAATGAAAAATGTGTGCGCGGAACACTTTTTTCAATTGCTTTGTGAGTGTATAACTTATCTGTTTATTTGAATATCATTGGTGCTATCATTGTTTATGAACGTCAGCAAAGTTAGTCTTTTGAGAGGTCACGGGTCACCTTCTACGTGCTCATTGTGATCACCGGGATGGTTTTAGTGAGATAAAAATCCCACACTCCAATCCAGGCGCCTTTTGAAGTTTTCCCCGGTTAATAAAAAAACAGGGCGGGAGAGGGTCGTTTGAGATTTCGGATGCTCAGTTATCTTGATAGAGCTATATTATGTAGTTAATTTATATTTGAAATCGCTAATTCGCATCGAGCAAGCCTCGTGGTTTCTCTATAAGAGGAAAAGGCCTTTGGCCTCCAGTGGGACAGTAACAGGGTGGTATTATTATTTTCACACCACCTGCTCGACAATATCCAATTACATACCATGCAATTTCAACGTAAAGCATTGATTGTCCGGACTTAGTTAGGAGTCTAAGTTACCTGGTTCCTCGAACACTTCGTATACGTGAGGTACGCACTCGCCATCTATTAGCTACTAGCCTCTGTAAATCCAACGCTGGCTCGCGTTCACCACTTCATCGTTTGGTTGAGACATATAACAATGAATTTAATTCAATCGACATTCTTTTTCTTAGTAAAAATGCATTTAAGAAGAAAGTCCGAGCAACCTTAAAGGATCAGCAAATTAATATATAATAACATAATGTTTATTAATATAAGCACACAAATTTACTTTTTTGTTTTTCTTTTATATAATATTATTTAAAAACCAGATATGAGTTCTGGGACAGTAACCGTTGTGTACTCGTATTGTATCTGTGTTACTAGCTAGTTTTAAATACTTTAATAGTAATCTATGGAGAACGTTTGGGTAGCATAATTGTATAAATGTAATATTTAAGATAGTATGACTGTTTCTTATTGTGCTACTGTTTGTTTTTCCTTAAATAAATAAAATAAAAATAAAATTACCTCTTAAGTGAGGTAAAGTTGTATGAAACTCTCAAGGGAGTGAAGTGATTTGAATTTGGAACGTCAAATTCGTGTGGAAACTGTAAGTAAAAAATAAACCCGCATGGCATTGTCACAGATAATATAATAGTACAGATTTTACTATGCATTGTGCGAGGAAATATAAAATATATCTGAACCAAATAAGAAATTAATAAAATGGCGGGCTTATTCAAGCGCACTCATGATATCCACAGATTAACTAATAGTTCCTCGGACATATCTACTGCGTATGTGCAAATAGCTGTCACGTCATAACGCAAAAAGGCACGAGCAAAATATACGTTCGTACGTTATTCGTTATTTAATGAATATTTAAAATTAATTTATTGATCAAATCTAAATCTAGACTAATTAAAATCGCCTTTAATGAAGTATTAGTTTTATTTTACCTTTTATATAAATGATAATCTGTACTTAACTAATTTGTTAAAGTTTTCTCAAATAATAAAAACTATGCGGCTAACTGACGACGGAGTTATAGTACATTACTGCAGCGGCCAGCAAAAGAGGCATTGATAACATTATCATAACAGTCCATCAATGCCTAGTTGTGGCCAAGGCTTCTATAGTGCTTTTCTCAAACAATGCGCGGCAATTAAAACTAGTAGTATCTAGAACTCATTTTGTCAAATACAGTTACTTTTCAACACCAATGACGAACAACAATAATTATTCCCGCGTAAGGCTTAGCACGCACTGCGATTTTTATTCGAGCGATTTTTTCCGCCCATGCTGCGGCATATAGAATTGTATAAAGCTGCACGCATTGTGGTAAAAAAATCACGCGGGAATAATACTACAAAAATCCACCAAATAAAAATCGCAGTGTGAAGTGTTCATTTGTTTTTTTTTCAATAAACAGCTTTCTATTTGCAAGCCAGTTCGAAATTTAAATAAAACCTTTGATAAGTTACCTTCTTGGTTGCCATGTTTCGGAGTAAAAGATCGTTCCATTTTTATATTACACGACAGATATGAGTTTACTATGTAATTTATTTGGCCGCTACACACGACAGATATGGATTTTCATACAACTTTTGCCGGCCGCTGCTCGCATGTATTTGGCCAGTACTGCAATTTCGATTTATCTCGAAGCGGGTTGTCAGAATAATGCTCAAACTTCCAAGCGTGTTTGAGAAAAAAAATAAAAAAATTAAAAGCACTAGTGAAAAAAGTTTCCGCGCAGTTTGGCTGCTTGGAAAACGCTTTTTTTGACATGTATTGTAAATTATATTTTTATTAATAATAGGCTCGCGTTTGACCACTATATTTATTTATTTAATCTTCATGTACAATAGTGGTACATAGGCGGACTTAATGCCACAAGGCATTCTCTACCAGTCAACCTTTCACTATATCACCTTATGGTAAGCGATAATGTGGTCGACGGTGACGCACGCTTGCCTAGAAATTATCTTAAAGTATTACAAAACTTGCTATCTTATAACGCTTGCATGCTTAAAACGGCAATACCAAGCTACAAGCATCAGAATCAAATTCAGCCATTTATTTTCACATTCTTTCAACATAAAATCAGTCACGACAAACTCTTCAAAGGGACATAATATTCATAATATTTGAGCTTGGTGCAAAAAGTTTACAAAAGGTGTGCTTGGCAGGGGAGACAGGGAGAGGGGGGGTTGACACCCTCTCGCTAGTGGAATCGGGATCACGGATGCACAGCGGGACGGTGTTACACTGCCTGTTGCGTCCCGGACAGAGCTGTACGGATAGACTAAGTTTTAACTTAATTTCAGCTTTGTAGTTTCAACGGTTTATTATGTTTGGTAAAGAGAATAATAGAATGCAGCTGAATTTGGCGTGCTTTGAGAATCCAGGTGATAAATATCACTGTTACTAGTATGTCGTGGTGGCCCAATGGCTAGACAAGTACCAATGTGCCTTTTTCAGTTCATCTGGACTTTCTAAGTTTATCTTAGACATCGCTGAGAACGGTGAAGGAAAACAGGACTTATTAGTAGATTATTAACCAAGGGGATAAAGCAGTGTCTTCTGTCACGGGTGACGATTTAAATCGCGAGCGTAACGAAGGACTCGAGGTTTAAAAACTTAAATCACGAGCGAAACGAGGGATTTAAGACGAGTCCTGAGTGTATATAGCGAGGGATTTAAGTTCACCCAAGACTAAGACAGCTTTATCACCGAGGAAAATACTCTACTTTTCGTACCATTTGCGAAAAAAATAACACAATAATAATATGAGATAAGCATTAACGTTTATGTATTTGAAGAAAACAAAAACGCGGCAAATTCCTAGACTAATATTTTTTTGTCGGAAAAGCAAAGGCATCAAGCTCATACGGCCTCGTCGGTTTTCGTAATTTTATTTAATAATCATAACTGCATAATAAATGCGTATTCCTTTTTCAAAAAGAAGTATAATGCTTTATATACAAACTCAATAGTGTAAACACAGATGTAGTTCAGTATAAATTTCGGTAAGTAATCCAAATTTAAATCACATTCTCCCCCTAGAGGATGAATGAAATTCAGTACAATTTTCTTTCCCTGTTTTTAACAGATTAAAAATTACTATTGTTATGTTCGCTTTTTGTGGCATAGAATGTCACTTTTTTGAGCAAGTGGTACGAAAAATTACTCTATTATTAGTTTGTGCTCCATTGGTGTAATTGCTGCAAGGTGTTCCAGTGCTAGGGTAAACGAATAAATTAATTAATACACCTAAGTTGGAAATAAATCTGCATTTCAACAATATAGGACCAAATGGATAGTGCTCAAAATAACGGTGAACAATTTTTTAACCGATCACCCAAAAATGAGGAGGTTCTCAATTCGGATGTTAATACTTAAAAAAAAAAGTTAAATGACTTTAATTTCGGCAGTCGGTGTCAAAAAACGTAGAAACGAAAACAGGATCACCGACTTCCGAAATTGAAGTTATTTTTCACTTTGTAGTGTTTTTATTTGGAAGTCAATTGTATTTTTCTAAAAAAGTGTTTTTTAATGTCAGACTAATAATATAGTGCCAGAGATGTAATTTTTTTTAAAATACGTATTTATTTCACGTCTTCAACTTAGTATTATTCTATATTATTCTGTCTTCAAACTTTATCATCATGGCATCGATATTCTTTAGAAAAGCATTTTCTTTTACCCATGATAATTATGTTTAAAATTTCCTATTTAACGTGTAATTACGAACTCCTGGCTGATACAACACGCCATTGTTACCATCCTGTCTATTTGGCCCGACCACAACGCCCGACCACAACGCAGTCATGTAACTAAATTGACAGCGCCTTTAAGTCGTTGCAGTAAGGGTGATTTTGGGATTGACATACGGTAGGCTGTAGTGTAGCTGAAGTCAGGCTGTGGAACAAAAGGGCAACACCGCATCAACGCGGTAATGTTCGGTCACAAAGCGCCGTCCGCAAATCAATCCGAGTTGAGGAAAAGTGTACCTAGTATTTTGTACAAGTATTTTTGACGCGAATTTGGTGAGTTATTTTAAAGGGAAATATTAGTGTCGAGCGTGGTCGTATTTTGATGAGTTATATGTATCATACTTTTCAAGTCAAGTCCTTGTCTTTTCTCGCTAATCTGTCTGTGTATCTTAGCTGCCAATCGTAATTACAACAATACTCATCAATTATTGAAATTAATTATTTTCCCAAATATTGTTCTGTGACTTGCGTCATAGAGAAGTTGCCTTTCTCTTTCATACCAAAAAAGTAATCATCAGCCTTATATTGTTTCCACTGCTGCGACGCAGACCTTAATCCACCACGCGGGCCCAGTGCGGGTTGGTGGATGTCACATGTTTCCGAAGTTTTGGTTCTAGGGCTGCCGTTTTCCTCACGATGTTTTCCTTCACCGTTATATGAGCAGTGGTGATTAAATAATTAACACAAAGTAAAGCGCCTGCCTGGGTACGAACTTACGACCTAAAACACGTCAGTCAGGGTCATTACCACTGGGCCACCACAGCTCGCCAACTTGCATGTGGGAATCAATTTAGCACAATTCTAATTAAAACATCAAATCAAACGTCAAAATGAACTGGCTAACCGTACGCAAATACTTCACTACAACAATATAATCACTACCAAGTACCGGCTCAACACTGTATGTGCACTGTGCATTCAGTAGGAAAACACATCGCTCGGCTTTCGTCACCCGCGATGCGCCCTCCACCCACCCGTAGCTATGGCAACCAGCTCGCAGCATCCCGGATGCCTGGGACCTAGACCACTAAATAGATAGGCACAGAGAGGCAGCTCCATACATCATCATTATTTTGCTTTTATCAATTTATTTGGGGTCGGAGCAAGATTATTTCTTCATCCATGTTCTATGCGTCGATAGACGATATCGCACACGTATTTTCTAAGAAAATTTCAAGTGAAAATCGGCCGAATTGCATCTCTTTGCGAACGTATTTGCCAGCAGGAAAAGCGTTTAGACTTTACCTCAGTTGTCACCCCCTGCATAAACATATTGTTGTAGAAAGAGCAGTTATAAAAAAAAAATTGGAACAATTTTAGCAACTGATTAAATAAATCAATTTGATTAGCCTTTATTGCTGTAACTATAACATGGATTGTATAACAACTTCTTAATTATATTTTATAAAATTTGGCTAATTGTATTGGTAACTTGTCCTTCGACAAAGGTCTCGTCTAAAACCATCCACATATTTTTTGCTGGTTGGAATTCGTCCTATAACTTCTCCCGCTCTGGGTGAACCGGGGAGGGCGTCTCAGACTCTTACTGACTAAAACCCACCCGTGTTCCTTCAGTTGCTTGTAACAGAGCCAAGGTCTCTTACTCTTTCAAGAAATAATATTAGGTTAGGTTAGAACGGGCTGGTTTCCGCAACTCCACGACCAAGCGCATATTTTGTATAAAGATCCGTGATACAAAGCTATCCACTTGGTCCTCTCTTTTGCAATGCTTGTCAATTCTGGACCCACTACCTTTTTCTTGTCGTCTTCTCAAAGTTTTGTTTGTCTACCTTTGTTTCGGGTTGCGGATAACTAACTGTTTTAAAATTCAATTGCAAGGTTTGACCATAAATCATCATCATACGCTGCCTAACTTCGCCCACTGCTGAACATGGCCTCTCTTTTCTTGTACCAATCGCGATGCTCCTGCGCCAGCCTCATCCAGGCATCATGGCAAAAATGTCGTCTGCCCAGCTCGCTGCTGGACGACCAACATTTCGTCTGCTAGTCCTTGACTTGGATCAAATGAGTGGACTGTATATTTTGGCGGATGTTTTAATGCCGTTTCTTTACAAATACAAACTGTCCCGGACAAACAAATTATATTTTAGGCAGAGAGAGGTGTCGACTGTCGCGGTGGATTCCGTGGTAGCGAGACCTCGACCCGCGCCGTGCTGCGTTTTTGTCGCGCCGCTCACCCACACATCGATGTGCTGCATAGGCCGCACGCGAGTGTGCCAAGTGCGGACGGCGCGCGCTGGCCGCTAGTGTTGGATTCAAATTCCAACACTAACAAACAGAGCAAGTTTAATAAAAGCTTGTAAAAAAAGTTTCTGCTCGTTGTAATATCTGTAATGCAACAAACCTTCTGCGTTGCACTCCATACCAAGCTGCGCCCTTCGCCCGGGCGTATCCATGACAACAGCTCAGCTGAGCTGACGCATATTTGCCAAGGTTTCAACTGCGTTCTTATAATACTAAATTAATTTCAACCTACCTGTCGGACGACGGATCGTATATTCGTATCGATTGAAAGAGACTGCGGAATATGTAACGCGTTATGTTTATGCGGTTCATCTGACTATTTATTTGCCTCTATGTCAGTATTCTACATCTGACTACGAATATGTACAATCTGACGTCATATCTAATGGGAGTGTATTCTTTGGCAGAATGAACGGAATATTATGTTGAATAATGTACAGGCTGCATCAGGAGTTGTTTACTATACGGACCTTGTGGAAACTAGAACATAAATCCGTGCGTGCAAGCGTTGTTACTAATTTTTATCCGTGGTGCTTGGCATCTGGGCTTATCCCAGTTGTAAACGACCCTTTGTGCCTATTGGCCTTGTTTGTTCTCTTTCCTGCTTGATATGGAGGGAAGTGATTTGTTTTTTTCCTACTCCTCCATTATTCTTTTCTGATTAATTACGTTGTGGGATCCAAGACAGTTAAATTCATTCTCCGGGACAACGTCGAGCTTAATTGCCTCGGCGCTTTTCTGGTGGTCGCCACTGTTGATTCTGGCTTTCAGGAGTTGCAATGTTTTGGGGATAGTGCGGTGGGATTCACTATTTTTGTGGCGTACCATTTTATTCCGGTATTTAATAAATTGGGGGATGTTAAATTGCAAAGGTTTGTTGTCAATTTGGTATTTTGCAGATCATGTGATGTTTACGATAAGCTCGTTATAGATAGGGTTTTAACGGAACTTCATCTCAGTCTGCACAAATCCAGTACTTCGTGAAGAAATCGCAAGTTTACTAGCGAAGACCTCATCTGTCGTTCTTGAGGTCACGGGTGCTAATCCGGGCAAGTACCAATGTGACTTTTTCTATTCATATGTACTTTCTGATTAAAACTTGAACATCGCAGACATCGTTGATGGATAACAACGTGAGGAAACCTGGACTTCTTTTTTATTGTTCAAAATCTCTAAGCCACCTTGAGCTTGTCTTCTCTGTATGTGAGGCCTTTTCCATGCAGTGGGACAGTTGCAGTCTGGTATTATTATATCTATCAAAGGTCTATTAAGCGAATACCCTTTGAGCTAATAAAGTTCAAGGATACTTATCGATTTCTAGCTCTGTGACCTGCGCTAGCTAAATTGACTCCACCACATCACCAGTGAGATATACTTGTCAATATTACTGTGTATTTGCTAATCCCTACATTATACGTTCTATTTCAGAGATGTGCTAAGCTGTGAGACAAATACGTCTATATAAGACAGTAAAGGATCGTTTGATTTCAAAGCTTGGCTTAACTCGGATAGAACAGGGTTCCACCAAGGTACGCACAAACTGCATTTATATAGCCTTTTCCAAAGGATTCACCCGCGTTACTGTCACAAGTTTTTCTATAGGAAACTAATACCAATAAAAAAAACATAAAAAGTATATTATCAGCATCATTTCAGCCTAGAGACGTCTACTGCTGGAGATAGGGCTCCCCCAAGTGTCGCCACATGGATCGGTCTTATGCGTCTCGCTTCTATCGGATTTCTGCAGACTTGACCAGCTCATCGCTACACCTAGAGGGTGGCATTCCAACGCTGCGTCTTCCATGCGCGGTCACTCCAGAACTAAGTAGCGAAAAAGTATATTCTATGTCTTAATCCAATAAGGCATGGTCTACACTCTACCGTATGCAAAGTTTAAAACAATGTATTCAACCGTTGAGGCGTGATTGATTGAGAGCAAACAACCAAACACCCAGACGTCCATATTTAAAGATAAGTTGGGTCTTACGTACGCTCCGCTGCACCACTTAGTGCAAGGTTCACAGATTTCACTTTGACTTTGCGAAGTCAACTTAGCGTTTCATGGAAATACGAGCCTTGTTCTTTAGGAAATAATGTTCATCTTCGTATAAAGTGTAATCAAGCTTATCAATTTGATAGGAATCTGCAGGTCTATTCTATTAAATCTCGCCGTGATAACTTAGATGGAGCACGCATTGTAAAGAGGTTTCCTCAAACATGCATGGAAATATTGTCATTAGAAAAGAACCCGCGATGTATCGAATTTACGGACAAAGAAAATCAAATTCATTGCAGGAGCGTTTTTTGAATTTGGAACATTACAACGCCCCAGCAATGTTTTATGCCACGGCGTGCTGGGGTTATTAAATACTCTTTGATTGGATCTCTTTTATCATTCTTGGCATACCAAAGTAATCTCTTTGCTTAGTACTTAGTACAAATTGCGTTCACGTGGCTGTATAGCCATAAATGCGTTTGCCTTTCGGCACAGATGATAAATAGAAAATTGGCGGCATAGCTGAAAATTTGTCTTGATTTGTTATTTACTTAATTAATAAATATAAATTTAATAATTAAAATGAGTTCCAACGGTTCAGAGAGTGAAATGGAGATTGTACTCCACGAGATTTAAGATCAGAAGCCAAATTGGTAATGGAAAACCTGCTTCTAGCGAAGTCAAAAGAAAAATATATGAAAGTATATGAACATTTTATGATTTGCAAAAACGTTAAGAAAGTGAACATTTTCTACGAAACAGTATTTTTGGCGTATTTTAAAGAGACTGCTAAAAATAAAAAGTCATCTACATTATGGGCATTATATTCCATGCTGAAATGTACAAGCTCATGTTCAAAACGGCATTAACTTGAAAAATATTTATTTGAGACACAGTTAAGCCAAAATGGCTGGATGGATTTGGATGAATTTTGATACACAGGATTTATGAGTCTTATTAAATGTACTATCCAGTGTTTCTTTCAGGTACTCTCACTACTCCTTAGGAGTAGCCTTACTGCCCCCCCCGGGGCGTTTCGAACTTAATCAATAGCAATAGGTTGCTGCTCGCTCACTTTCGCGCGTCTACAGCAGATTTACTTATATTCACGACGAATATCCCTACAATTAGGCAAATTATTTAACCCTGGGATCATTTTAGAGCTGGAATCCCTTTATTGACGTGAAGTGGCACTCAATCAGCCAATCAGGAATTGAGTAGTGCAAAGAACGACACAATTTCGATAATATCGCAATCCCTTATGGCTCTCCCACTCTAAACAGCTGTTTATAGATAGTAATTTCGCGAAATTTGTGCAATTAAATTTATAGCTGTGTCCTTATCGTTATTTGTACGCAAGAAAAAAGCCACGAAGAATAAGATTTTTGTGAAGAATATTATTCTTCGTGGCTTTTTACAATGTTACTTTGACAATTTTGGTTCAGCATAAAGCATCTTTTATTCATTAAAATATTAATAATATTTGGAATTGATTTTAAATATTACTTTGTTTCCTTTATTTACTCCGCCCCCCCAGATCTCTTAACCGCCCCCCCGGAGAATTTAGTCTGAAAGAAACACTGGTACTGTCCGTGGCTGTAGCTTGATATTTAGTTTTGTTTGTTACAGGTTGCTATGATAATAGGCATTAACGGAGGATGTCGGAGTACCGAACTCTATAATATTACCACAAAAGACAGAATTACTTGATGACAAAGCAATAATAACATTGCGCGACACTAAAACGAAGATTCAACGGATATTTGTAATCCAAGGAGAATTCCTACATAAGTATGTTTTATTTTCCTGCAATGCTTTTGAGAAAAGCACTATATATGCCTTGGCGGAAATGGCAATTGCCTGTCTCGTATTAGTGAAGTTAATTGCCTATTTCACGATCTTTGCAATAATGTACTATTGTTAGAAAGGCCGCCATAAGTACAACACTAACAAATATAAATTTCAAAATTTAAAAAACACCCGACATATTTTTGTTTCATGCTACATAATTTATCTGGTACATAGTAGATACGCTTCGATCGGCAATCTATTGAACACGTAATTATGACACGATATCTTGCGAAAACACCCTGATTCAAACAGTAAAACGCCCATAACTTTTGAACTGCTGAACCGATTTTATTCAAACATAGCTAAGAACACTCTCGTCAAAATCACCTTTTAAACAAAAAAAAAACTAAATCAAAATCGGTTCATCTGTTTAGGCGGTTTGATGCCACAGACAGACACACAGATATACAGATACACAGCAACACACGTCAAACTTATAACACCCCTCTTTACTCACCCGTTAGTGCTTCTACTCCAGATTTTATCGAAACAGACGCTTTAGAGATTATTAATAATCTACTACCGGAAAAATCAAAACACAGATACGAAAAAGCCTATGACGATTTTGTTCAATGGAGAGCAACAATAGTAGGAGTCAAAACCGTGTCGGATCCGTCCTTTTAGTTTATTTCCAACATTTAGCAGAAACTCGAAAGTCAAGCAGACTATGGTGCATTTATTCAATGCTCAGATCTACAATAAGCATCAAACAATATTAACTTTAGATTTATTTTAATTACAAAACAAATACATAATTTATGGAGCCCTGGTGTTTTATTGTAACGCAGAAGGTTTGGAAAGTAGAGCATGCTCCGGGATATAGCCTGTCTTCGTCTTGGGCTGCTTGAACCCTTGAACCCCTCACTTCACTCAGAAAGTCAGAACTCTACATAACTTCCTCGCTTCTCGCTCGAGAGTTAACTCTAGAGTCCCATCGTTACGCTCAGGGTGCAATATGCCGCCCGTGACGTAAGACACTACTTTATGCCCTTGGTGCATAATCTACTATTATCGTCAAACTTACATTTCTCATCCATTTCCAAGTGCGGGTAAGTCTCGCAGGGTGCTGTTTGATTAATTTGCAGTTCCCGTAACGTTCCCTTGTAGACTTGTAGTACGCAGTATCCGAATCATTGAAGAGGTTCTCCAGTCGAATATCTCTCCGCGATGTGATAAGTACTCCCGTACTCCGTAATATATTTATATACCGGTCTATTGCAGCCTTCAGTATGTCGTCACATGTTTGACCTTGTTCCTGTAGAAATAAAATTACAAATTATTTTTGCATAAATATCGACTTAGAATTAAACAAAATTGAAGCTACCTAGTTCTTTTGCATACAACGAAATACAATATTCAAGTCAAAGGCAAATGAATATAATAAATGCAACATGATTATGGTTTTAAATAATTTATTTATTATTTATTATATACTTTATTGTACACCACAAAAAAAAACATACAGGACAACCGTTCAAATATACAAGTGTACAATGGGCGGTCTTATCGCACTAGGCAATCTCTTACAGACAACCTTTGGATGGGACTGAATGATAGGAGAAGAATTTAGGGTTGTCAGTGTACAAAATATTAAAAATAATATTACTTAGACTTAATAACATACAATACATACATACAATATTACTTAATATACTAAGTAAATAATAAATAATCTTCTAACTAGGCTGAAAAAACTGTTAAATACGAGTAGAAGTCAAAATTGGTTGGACGGGCTGTAAAAATGGACTGTTTAAATTTGTAATGGTATTTTAAAAGTTTTAAAATAATTGATAATTTTGCTCGTGTATATAATTTTGAACAAATTTCACGTAACCAAACTACTATTACATTGATTTCCAATAAGGAAGTACCAATCAACTAACAACCTTATTTATACAAATCTCTGAACTGTTTAGCAAATTCTAAATTTGATTTAAGAATCTGCTAAACTGTTGCAGATTACAGCGTCGAGATTTTATAAATAAATCCCTAAAATGTTTTAAGACTTACCTTAATA
Source organism: Orthosia cruda (assembly GCA_964057195.1). Classification (NCBI taxonomy): domain Eukaryota; kingdom Metazoa; phylum Arthropoda; class Insecta; order Lepidoptera; family Noctuidae; genus Orthosia; species Orthosia cruda. The sequence goes on from OZ059840.1 coordinate 9,141,581, forward strand.
GTAAAATCATCCGAAGTTAAAATATTCCTTCGATATATATGTATACTGTTGATTCGGTCTGGGCCATACCCCGGGATCTGCCGGCGGAAGCGGGTCAAAGGGGCCCGGGTAAGACATAGGCTGATAATACTCTTCTTTGGCCTCCAGAAGAAACACACAAATGTCGTTTAGAAGAAATATGTGTATCAGCATTTTGGTGGCGAAATAAAAACGACTGTGCCTTTGTTAAGTGTGCCACTCAACTGTTTTCTTAAAGTTTTTACAATGATTTATATCTAGAGTAGTAAATATTGATAAGCGAGTTAAAATAAAAACTTGTTATAATGGCCCACTAGCTCCCGTCCGCCTGGCATTCGTATACTTCTCCCAATATATATTTATATTTCCCCCTATAGCCTATGTGTTTGTGCGTAACCCTTAAGGGAGTACCTATATGCGTGAATAATGCGTGATGTAAATGTTAAGTGTTATTCCCCCGTGCTCCGTCGCGCTTGTTGCTTCTTATATAGTAGCGACCCGCCCCTGCTTCCTCCGTGACAAATGCGTTTATCGCGTACAGACGCGGACTTTATTATTCAAGCTTTTATTTAACTTGCAATTTAAGTGAGTGTGTTCGGGTCAAATCTTGCAACTGAATTTTAAAGCAGTTATCCATCAACCGATTAAGATGAAATTTTGCATACACGTTTAGTTTGGATGACATATAATGCATAGTTAGCTAAGTGACGTCATTCTAAATCTAATATGGCGGACGGTCCAAGTGGGCGGAATAGTTATTTTTGGTGCACTGCCATGATATGGGTATCAAATGAAAGGATTTGCTGAGAAGAATACGAAAAAAGCTTGTTTAAAAAGTATTTTTTTAATTAATAATTATTTTAAAATATGTTAGTGATAGTGATGTATAGGGCTGCGTCGACGAATGGTGTTGCCGTAGCTGAATAATGGGCCAAATATAACATCAATTTTTTTTATCTGCCATCGACATGCTAAGATAAAGATTTTTTTAAATTTAAGATTTATTTCATGCTTTTTCAACTATAAGCCTACTAGTAGACATGGTACGATGGACTCGATATCTTGCGCAAAAACCTCTATTCAAAATGTAAAATGCGCATAACCAGTGAATGGCTAAACCGATTTTCATCAAACATGCTAATAACATAAAGATGTCTCGATGCAGTCACAAAATAATCAAAAAGAACTAAAACAAAATCGGTTGATCCGTTTGCGAGCTACGATGCCACAGACAGTCACAGATTCACACGTCAAACATTTTTTTCCGTCGGGTGTTAATAATAATAAAACTTTTTTGCAAAAAAATACTACCGACTTCCAAATACAAAACTACAAAGAGTAAAATAACTTTATTTTTTGAAGTTGGTGTCTTTCGTAGGTACCATTTTTTTGCGTTATGGACACCGACTTCAAAAATAAAGTTATTTTACTCTTTGTAGTTTTGTATTTGGAAGTCGGTAGTATTTTTTTGCAAAAAACTTTTTTTTTTCACTTTTTAGTTGTATCTACGTAGGTACTACGTACGTACGCAAGTTAGTAAGGTAACCATAACGCCAGAATAGATTTCATGAAACTTGAACATAACCGGTGAAATGAGAGATCTGCGATCCCTTAAGAGCTTACTGGCGTGATGTTATGTTATGAAAAGGTATAAACAATAAACAGACATGCGATTGCAGCAATCCCGAGAGATTAGCCGTTATTTATTGAAGAGTTCTGTTGTATATCTCCGAAGCTCTTCATCAGATCTTCGCCAAATTAAAATGGGACCAATTTCGAAACATACATATTCAAACAAAAAAAGAATTTTTAAAATCGGTCCATTATTGACGGAGATATCGGTGAAAAAACAAAAAAAAGACTAACATAATGTCGAACATAGAACCTCCTCCTTTTTGGGAAGTCGGTTAAAAAGGAAAATCACCACATAAATCCGTCCTGTCATCTATCGTGGTCCTCAAGGCTTATTACTAAGTACTAATGAAAACGATACATTTAATTACAAAGAGTTTTAAGGAAGGGGTTGACTAATGGTCATGCTAGAAGAAAACCACTGTAAAGGAAGTTATCCGAACAAACAAGTTTGTTCTTATTGAATCCTATCCAAGTTTATCTTCACCTACGTGAACGTGTGAAATGAACAGTTTCAATGCTGAAGTATAGTATCCTCAACATTAAATTCTTGATTCAGAAGCCGGGGCATAGTTAAAATGTAGGTAAGAGTAAAGACTATGGAAAGTGCTTGCCGTCGGGATGCGACCGCTCCTAGCCGTCGCCGTCGCCACGTCTCTACGCCACTTTGTGTCGGAAAAACACAGGAAATTCTTAGATATATCTACATGTATTGCATAGCGTTTCTTTTTACACACATTAAGGCACTCTATACAGCCACATGCTAACACCACTATTAGAACTTCTACAGTCAACTGGCCAAAAAAACAATAAACGCCTGGACTAGTCTGACTGATAAAAATTACAATAAGTTGCTTAAAATAAGGCAATCAGATCGAAATTGCATAGGTCCAACACTGCCTTTCGAACAAAGTTAAAACGAGTGCACGAAAAAATTAAATTACAAAAATTCCATATTCAAAAATTCCAAACATTGTAGCGCCTTAGTTTCCATAGATAAAAGTAGAATAGGTATTATTATTCATACTTAGAGGAACTATTTTTGGGTGTAAAGTTATACACAGTTGAGAAATATAATTTCTATATTCTCAATAGATGTTTTAAAATAAAATAATCTTTATTTCGGACAAGTAACATCCATATTGGTTAGTAAACGAGAAAACTTATACCTATGTTAGTACACTCTTAATTTCTAAAAAAACTTATTTAGTAACGAGGTTGTTGTTCCAAATGCATTTCAAAACAACACCCCCTAATAACGGAGTGTCGTACTTCCCGGCTATGGTTTTTAGGATGGAGTTGGAGCTAGCCCGCACTCTGCAGAGCAAAGAGGCAGATCTCTGCCTGACGATGGCTTGGAAATCATCGATGCGAGAATCCGCGAACATATCTGATGCACTGCAGAAACGGGACAGCTCCATCAACATCCTAAACCCGTTATTATATTGGATCCGTAAGGCGCTGATAGCCCGCTGAGTGCAGTTGCACCACAGGCTACACGTGTAAAATATTTGCCAATAAGTTTTAAAAAGTGTTATTTTTACTGCCTTGCTACACCGTGCAAACCTGCGAGCAAACATGTTACAATTTAAATGTCAAATGAATACTGTTAAAATGTTTTATACAGAGCTTTAATTATTCTTTGTTTTATTAAAGTGCATTACCTTTTAATTAGTAGATAACAGTGGTGGTACGCGTTTGTAGTATGCGAAGAAGAAGGGATATATTGAATGCTAAACTTTTGTGCTTTTCGAATAATATTGTGTCGCAATTAACTTGATATCTATACTAATAATAGATTTGAGAGGAAAGATTTGTATTTTTGTATGTAACGAATAAACTTAAAAACTACTGAATCGTTTTCAAAAATACCGTTGGGAAGCTACAATATCTAAGGGTGACACAGGCTAATTTTTATTCCTGTATTCCCACGGGAATGGGAACTACGTGGGTAAAACCGCGAGGCGTCCGCTAGTTATGCAATATGTTTGTAAAGGTAAGTCAGCCTAAGATCCAGTACGTTTAGGGTTGGACACAATTAGAATATAGATTTGTAATATTAACATAATATCTATATTAAACTACAACAAACATTTGCACTATAAAAGTATTCAAATTATATAGTAACAACAGTTAAGCACACCGTTTAATAGTGATCCTCAATGAAATCCTCAGTGAATCAGGTGCTTCGTTAAAGAACTTTTTAATTTCAGATGCTGTGAATGCCTTCGTTTTTTTTGGTTGATGACCAGAATAGGCTCTTTTTAAAAATGCCACTAATTAAGGATAGGTGTCTATATGTATGTCTTTTTTCATCTTTATTGTTGCTTTAAGCATTGAATACGTATTCCATAGAGTGCTTGATTTCTTGGTCTCGGATTAACTCGGATAATTAAATAAAATAAGTCAGCAAAACGTTTTCTGAGAAAGTTTTGGCTGCTTTAGTTAGTCGACACATATAGTACTGTTCCAAATACTTCTCGCGTGATTGTTGAGGGAGAAAGCTCATTTGCGCATTATTAACAGTTTCAGTTGGCGTCAAATAAACTTCCTCTTCGCTAGAATCAGTCATTTTAGGTTTTCCTCTTGTTTTTAACCGAAGGTTTTAACAATATGACGTGAAAAGAAAATGGCGCGCGCAAAGCAAATTAAAAAAAAAGTACACCATGAAGGTTCCAAGTCTGAGGTTTTATAAAATTAAAAAGGTTGTATGATAAATTTTGCACGATGGAGGTAGAAGTAAATAGGTTTAATGATGTTTTGATTTCACAAACTTAGTGCACACGATGTTCTAAATTCAATTTACTTTATCCTCTGGCGGATAAAAACGGCTTTTGCACTCAGATATCGAAGAGCAAAAATACTCTTTCCGAGATGGGGCATGAAAAAAACTTTACTTTACACTTGTCGGTGAAAAGCACTATGCCCCACTGGTTTATGCTCCAGTACAAATATTGACAGGAGAACCTTAAACGATTTGCACGTTGAGACCTGGACAAAGGAATTCGAACAACTCGACGTTTTGATGTTTGCTGGTCGACGTGCAATCGGTTTCGGGCCGTTTGATCACTGACACGGGTACCCGTTTGTAACTTACAAGCCTTCACTGTGCGTTCTCGGCGGGCACTTTACGGGATGTACGGATCCTGATGAACAGTTGTAATGCAACACTGCCAGTCTCTAGGAAGCGATTCCAAGCATTTTGTATAGCTTTTCGAGAAAAACCCAGTTGCAAAGACACAGACCGCTGCGAATTTCCTTCTTGGATCATTGTAACTGCTCTGGTTGCAGTAATTGCGTCCATATGTCTTTGTACTTGTGGCATATTAACATAAGATGTTATTGAAATAAATAAAGAAAAAAAAATACGATTTTTTCAGATTACCATGAATATAATCCAAATGAAGCATAAAGAAAAATGAAAATAATAAGATAATTTCTTTTTTATAATTGCCTGTATTTTGGTCTCAAGAACAAAATCAAAGAGGTTAAATATCGAAGAGTTTGTAACTTCAATATTTTGCTACTTACCTAATAATTAGTTAATCTTCATTAAATTACATTGAAATGTGAAAATAACGAGTAACTCTTATTTTGTTTTGAGTAATATACGTATATAATAATTACAATATGGTGGAGAGGTAATGAGAGGTGGAGAAGTAAAGATTTTTATTTAGTTATAGCATATTGCATCAAAATTAATAGCTTTATCATGTTACGCATTCTTATGTCTGTTTAAACGCAAGTAGATAGACGATATGATGAGATATGTAATACGTATGTATATTCATCTATCTACATACATACACACATATGACGATTATAGACTTTGTGTGAAATACACATTCGAATATATATCCATTTCTGTTACACGCTGTAAACTCAGAGAGGGATGCAATTCTGCAGTAAATTATCATTAAAACATTGTTGGCTGTATCTTAAACCTTATGTGCATCACCTTTAGGTACATAATGTGTGGTATGTATAGGAAAAAAAGTGTCGTAGACAAAGGGTTTGGTGGATGTAGCGCGCGCACCGCTCGCTTATTGGTCGTGTAAATTAGGGGGCAGTGGCTTCCATCCCCTGTTGTGACTCTATAAAAGGGTGTGCAGGTCTCCAGCTGCTTCAGTCTTCGACAAATCGCGACTTTGTACATTAGCTTGTCTCCTTAAAACTCTGCGGCAGTCCGGAATCGAGAAACTTCTATCTTACTGTACCTCACTCAAACTTCTGTACTCGTTTTAATCTGCCGAGATTTCCAAAGGCCGGGCTCGTTTGTGTTATCATATTTCGCAAGTTTAAAATCCTGTATTTTCAGTGAAATATCAACCGTTAACTTTTGTGATTTTTCTTGATAATTATGAAATATTCCCAACATGTCATTTATTTGTATGATAGACGCGTCAAAGTAAAACAGTTTGATATTAGAATTCAAAAAGAGTTTAAGAATAATAAATGGTTAATAAAAAAATACAAACACATAAGATTATTGCAAGAAAATGTCATAGAAATACAGCTAAATCGTAGAATCAGAAAAGATTTAAACAATCATAATTGGCTAATTGAAAAGTACACAGAGCGTGACACGTTGAAGAAACAACCACAGGACGGAAAGGATTTGCTCGAAAACATGTAAGTTGAAGAACTGAAACATTTTTGGTATGGTAACAATAGCGCAGTGAATCGAGCTAACGTGTCTAGCGCTGCGGGTTCGATACCCACATCTACATCAAACGATATTTGACTGGAAAATATTTAAATCCGCTTATTTTGTCTGGCATTTAGTTTGATACATAGTGCAACGATTTATAATATTTTTACGGGTTCGATTCCCACATCAAATTGACATATATCTAGCAAATATTATAAATATTTTTCTCTATTGTTTCAGGCAAACCCTAAATTTAAATCAAAATTTAATTCAATATAATAAACTTACTAGTACTTACGGCTTATCCATGCCAACTTTATAAATACATAAAATAGGTTGACACGAATCTAATATCTAATCACTACTTATTTTTGGCGCCAAACATCGTAACCTCTTGCCATAAGTGGCTTATTTAATAAAACTGACCGGCTGAAAGGTGACAGCCGACAATCGAACAATCCCACTACTAAACTATAATATATAATTTATTTATCTACTTCGGTTTCGTTATATTCGAATTACGAAATTGACAGCGGTTTCATTATGATACCCATAACGACATTGGGTTGCATTATGCGAATCGTCATAAATTCTAAAACACAAGCAAAGACATTCTGAACATACAGCCAGGTACCTATAATATTACTTCGAAATCAAGACAATGTAAATGATGTTTTTAAAAATGGAAAAAGTTTAGAACAAAAGTATCGTATACTATTTGGCTGTTGCGACTACAAGATCTTTGCCTTATACCTAATAAAGACTAAATAAAATAAAAAGTCGACGCGGGATAAATTTTCTGAGTGAATTTTATTCCAAATTTTATTAAAAATGTCTTCAACATCAAGTGATATTGAAAATACTCCACCAGATATAACAAATAGAGCAGTTGCGGCGACCAATAATTTACTACCAGAAAAATCAAGACATGTATAAGAGAAATGAAATACTTAAACACACTTCCTGAAATACTTATTTGTCTATATCTGTGTTTTATTCCTTCCTTCGTAGATAAAATCTTGTATGCAACTCTACGTTATTGGTCTTTTAATAACTCGTGCTAACCTATTTCGGTACGCGCTACGCTTGTACCGAAAAATGGCACTCGTATTAAAAGACCGTCCATAACGTAACAGTTGCATAAATAGCTATAATGATTTATTCTATTTATATATTATAAATGCGACAATTTGGATGGATGGATGAAAGGATGGATGTTTGTTACTCAATCACGCCAAAACAGATCTGGATGAAATTTGGCACAGAGATAGATTATAGTCTGGAATCCCGCTAGTGTATTTCCCTGGGATGGTAAAACACTTTTCATGCCGGCGAAGCCGCAGCCGGAATGTAGTTATATATTCTGCTTCATTATCAATTGCAAAAATGTGTCAATTTTGTAATTTGTGACCAATTTTTCGCATTGTCAGCTTTATTAAACTGGTCCCAGGCCCAGATGAACTGACAGCACATTACAATTCGTACCGTAGCGAACCGCTTTGAGGAGCTCGTGGCTAAATTATAACAGCCGCACGGGTCAATCTTCAAGGTTAAGCAACATTTGACGAGGTCGTTCTGTGGATGGGTGACCACTTTACCGAGATTCCTCCGTGCCTCGGAAAGCGCATTAAGCCGCTCAGCTGGAATTTGTACATCTTTGACAATCGTTACCTATATTCAGAAGCCAGGATATCTGGCACCAGTCTTGCCAAAGTGGTGTCGTATTACCCAGTTACTGGAATTTTTTTTCCTGATTAATTTCGTTGCGGGATCCAAGACAGTTATAGTGCATTACTGCAGCGGCCACCAAAAGAGGCATTGATGGACGAACTTCTAAATGTGGGCCGAGGCGAAACCGAGGCACAAATACGTAAGTCCATCAATACCTAGTTGTGGTCAAGGCTTATATAGTACTTTTCTCAAATAATGCGCGGAAATTAAAACTACGTAGTACCTAGAACTCATTTTGTCAAATATAATCATATATACTTTTCAAAATCAATGACGAACAAAGAACAACAATAACTATTCCCGCGTTAGGCTTAGCACGCACTGCGATTTTTATTCGTTCGATTTTTTTTCCGCCCATTCTGCGGCCTATGGAATTGTATGAAGCTGCACGCATTACGGTAAAAAATCACGCGGGATTAATACTACAAAAATCCGCGCAAATAAAAATCGCAGTACGTGCTAAGCCTTAAAGTGTTCATTTGTATTTTTTTTTTCAATAAACAGCTTTCTATTTACAAGCCAGTTCGAAATTTAAATAAAACCTTTGATAAGTTACCTCCTTGGTTGCCCTCTTTCGGGGTAAAAGATCGTTCAATTTTTAAATTACACGACAGATATGAGTTTGCTATGTAATTTATTTGGCCGCTACACACGACAGATATGGATTTTCATACAACTTGTGCCGGCCGGTGCTCGCATGTATGGCTGCAATACTGCAATTTCGATTTATCTCGAAGAAGGTTGTCAAAATAATGCTCAAATTACCAAGCATGTTTGAGAAAAAATAATTCTCTGGGACTTCGTCGGGCTTCATTGCCTCGGCGCTTTTCTGGTGGTCGCCACTGTTGATTCTGGCTTTCAGGAGTTGGTTTGGGAATAGTGCGGTAGGATTGTCCCAATAAAAAAAGCCGGCCCCAGCATAGTTGCGTTATTAGTCTATAAAAGACTAGGCAGATTGAATAATTGACAGTAGCGAAAGCCGTTGTAGTTGAGTGATGCTGCCGTCAACTTTAGGTATTCAGTGCTTCCTAAAATGTTGGGGTTGACACAAAATTAGGAATAAATTTAATTTTGATTACACTCGATTAACTATTTAAAAACAATAATAATTTCAATTAGATTTATTATTTTATACAATAAATAACACAATTTATACAATAACATTTATTAAATAATAAATAACACAATTTATACAATTACATTTATTAAACAATAAATATTTTTTACTTTCAAGAAAAATCACAAGAGATATATAATATATATATAATAGTCGCGGGCAAAAGCTGCAACAGTTTTGATTGATTTGTTAAATGATAAAGAATGTTCTCATTTTTTAAAATCATGATTCAAATCGAGATGACTAAAAACAAAAGTAAAAATAGAATATTACTAAATCAACACGGTTTCTTTAAGTTTATTATACGGTGTGTGACATTATATTTCGCGATTTAACGGCAAAATAATAAATAATAAAAATAATACAGGTTTTAACTGTCCAAACTGCAGGGCAAAGGACTCTTCTCTCCTTTGCCCTGCAGTTTGGACAGTTAAAACCTGTATACCTGTGTACCTTCTCATACAAAGAAAGCACGTGTATTGATCACCCCGCTCTCACAAGGCGGGTTGGCAATTTCAGACTTATATTAACTATAAGTCCAGGTTTCCTTACGATGTGTCCCTTCACCGTCGTCGGCGATGTCCTAGATAAACTTATGAGGTACATATGAATTTGAAAAATTCACATTGGTACTTGTTCAGATTTAAACCCACGACCACGAGAGGCGAGGGACACCACGCACTTAAAATATTTCAAAACACGTGTGCGTTAACCTTCGACTATCGGAAAGCCCTGTTGCTCTGTGCAAGTACATTCGATGCAACACTATATAGATTATTGTAACACTGTGCTGCTAGTTTGCCACTTCTTAAAATTAAAAGCAAACAAAATTTTAGTTTTTTAAGGAAAAATCCAAATTCAAAATTGGTAAAAATAAAAATCATACCTGTTTATGAAAACGTCAGTTGAAAATAAAAAAAGGAAAACAGGCTTACTTAAACAGTTTCTCTGTTTAAGTAAGCCGCATAAAGTTTTCATCCAACCGAGTCGATTATATTTCACTTGAACACAAGAAACAACTTCAATTACTCGAAGAATTAACCTCGACGAGTACTGTGGCAGTAAGTGTCCAGTAACAAACGGCGCGAGTCAGTATGAGCCTCTTAACTGACATGGCCGAGGAAACGAAAATGCTAGATTTTTTAAAGGCTAAAGGCATTAAAACACTCGCACAGTTAAAAACTAATTTTAGTCACAGTCAAAATGAAATAGTTGACAATAACATTGAAAATGTAGTTGAGGAAGAGGTGGAATTTGTCAAAGTAATTGCTGCACCAAGTGTTATCCAAGAAAGGATGAACAAGGCAATGGAGGCGAGCACACAAAATAAAAACTTTTTTATTTTGGATCCTCAAGAGCAAAAAAGCGTTCTTGAAAAGAGTACCGTCCCTGTTGATCCTGCTGTTTCCCGCTGTGTCCTGAATGCCATGCAGCAAGCAGTCACCTGCGCGGAGAAAAAGGCTACTTCACTGCCCATGAGGTAAGTTTTTGCTTTATATAGTTATTTTTTCAACCATTTAGGGCTCCGTAGAAAGGCACGATGCTACAATACGACAACGATGCGATAAAGCTGTACGTAAGTATACGTAACTTACTATCCCCAGAACAGTTTCTATGAAAACATGTTGTCGGCTGTCCCCCTGGAGCAGTTAAAGTCAACCACTTAATGATTTGTCTCGTCGAGAGTTGTATGTAAAAGAAAACCTTTAATGTTCCTATTGCTTACTTAATTTTCCTGAAAGTACTTATAAAACCTCTCAGGTGTATTAAAATTGGTTCAGAATTTTTTGAGATCATTACGAGCTGTCATTTTACATACCTGCAAATGAAATAGAGAAGCTTATAATTTTTTTCATCACACTTGCACGTAAAAAGTATCTAAACATACAGGTTAACTTGGCCGTAATGCCCCATATAAAACCCTCGGGCTTTTTTTTGTCATGAAACCCTAGGGCGGTAAGTAATATTTTTTTAATTTATGGCACAGCACACAGGTCATGCAAGTTCAAGCAAGGAGTTTACACGCAATGGAAAAATTGACATAAAATGTTATCTAAACGAGAATTTCTTTGCAATCTCGCTACATGTTAAATAAATACTCAACTAATGTTCTTAATAATCGATTTTAATAGTTATACTCGTAGTATGAAAACGTCGAAATTATTTAATTCGTTTTACATTCCGTCATGGCTGTATACCTACGTAAGTATTTGCTCTTGAAGTTTCTGAACGAAACACTGTATAATCTGTGGTGTGGGCAAAAATTCGCCAACCGCTTAAAAAAAGTTCACGTATTTCGTAATAACAGCTGTGCTGACTTGTGTATTATTCATAATTATTACACGCAATTGTGATGAAAAACTCAGTCTTCGACTTCGGGCTTCTACTAGAGTCTCGATCGTAATTCCTTACTTACCGCCCTTAATACACAATGTACTATTATGTACTGGGAGTACATAAATAAAGAAAAATGATAAAGAACATAGTATAACAATACACAAAGAAACAGAGGTTTTGTAACCAATACCTTTGTCCCTTTGTGCTCTTCTACCTCAGCTCAATTCCAAGGACCAATCAAATAAAATCTAGTATTATTTCAGATATCGCCATAAGCGGACTCCTCAAAACAATCCCTACCCAAAGCAAACGAAGAGTCAACAGCATCGGGAGAGAACCCGCCAAGCAAACGCTAATCAAGAAAACAAGAGAAGAATGGCATTGGGTGTCAATATTCAATGCACCAAATGCACAGAATATAACAAGTGTCAATATAATTCAAACAATCTAAATCAAAGTAGAAAAAACATCCAACAACAAAATTACTACGCTAATCTAATTAATTATCACACAAACGAAGTGGTTGGACAGAACATCGATTCTAGTTACAACAATAACAAGGGCGGCAATAATGCTAAAGGCGGCAATAATGCCAAAGGTAGCAATAATGCCAAAGGCGACAATAATGCCAAAGGCGGAAATAATGACCAAGGCTTCAATAATGCCCATGGCTTCAAAAATGCCACTGTCTTCGATAGTGCCGCTGTCTTCAATAATACTGCTGTGTTAAAAAATACCGCTGCCTTCAATAGTACCACTGTCTGCAACAACGCCAAAGGCTACAACAATGTCACTGACTTCAATAATGCCACTGTCTGCAACAACGCCAAAGGCTACAACAATGTCACTGACTTCAATAATGCCACTGTCTGCAACAACGCCAAAGGCTACAAAAATGTCACTGACTTCAATAATGCCACTGTCTCCAATAATGCCGCTGCCTTCAATAATACCGCTGACTGCAACAATGCCAAAGGCTACAACAATGCCACTGACTTCCATAATGCCACAGGCCACAATAATGCTTATAGCTTTATCAATCCAATTGGGCACACGAATTCTGTAATGCAGCCTTTGGTATCGACCCCTATTTACAACACTGTACAGCAGCAACAGTGGGCAACTGCAACGTCGATTGCCTATACAGGTCAAAACTATGGCCAATTTGAGTTGGCCCCTCAAGTATCTCAAGCCCAGTTCCAACCCCAACAATCATGTGCTCAGTACATGATAGTCAACAGGCCTATATTTCAACCGAACTGAAGTGTCATGCGGTCCTTAAAGGATCTTGGGCCGTGTGCGTAGAAGCTGCTACTATCAACTTGATGTGCCATGCCTAAGATGCAAAGTACCGCAAGATTGAGATGAATTAAGATTTTTTTTAAGTTGGAATACTTAATTTTTTATCTGGTTAAATACTAATCCAAAGAATATTTTAAAGAGGTTGTTGGTTAAAGATCTTTGGCAAATTTGAGATGGATTAAGAAATTTAGAAGTTGGAATACTTAATTTTTTTTCTGGTTAAATATTCTCGTAAAAACTAAAAAATATCTTATGAAATTAATGAAAAACAGGCGATGAAGAGGTTGTTGGTTAAAGATCTTTGGCAAATTTGAGATGGATTAAGAAACTTAGAAGTTTGAATACTTACTTAAAATATTATTTGGTAAAATACTCTCGTAAATCCAAAGAATATCTTAAGAAAAACAATTGATGACGAGTTGTGGTTGTTGGTTAAAGAAAAATGCCACATGATGCCTGTGATTGCTGCCGGATGATGAATTATGAATGCTGCTAGCATACTACTTGCTTTCGGTACGTTCGGTGCAATTTTTCTTTGCACTTCTTTACTGTCCTTTGCTTCATATTTGTTGCTGTTGTGTTGTGTCTGTGTCGAATAAATGTATTTCTATTCTAATGCATTCCATACTATTTGAAATAACGATTTGATATCCATAATTTTCCCTTACTTTTTTTTAAATCATCCATAAATTGAACCTTAATATTTTCAGGTCTCCACAATATACCCATGAGTACGATTACGCAACATTTATTTTACACATTACTTGATAAGAAAGCTTTCGTTTAGCTCAAATATATCTTCAGACAATGTTACTAAGAGAAAAAGGTTAACCAGAAGTTGCACGAAAGGGATTAGTGCAGAAAAGATAAATGACATGTGACGAGCAAGGACAAAAGAAATGGAATTGTGAAATTAAAAATAGTTATTAATAATAATAATTTATGTCCAAAACATCAAGTAAATACGTAAAAGGTACGTATGTTTTTATTCAACAAGATATTTTCCACAATTTTGCCACAGAAGATTTGACGCTGCCTATGATGAAAGCTATAGCTGACAGTTACCTATAGAAATTTGTATATTTTCCTACTCCTCCTTTATTCTTTTCTGATTAATTTCGTTGGGGGTCCAAGACAATTAAATTCATTCTCCGGGATTTCGTCGGGCTTCTTTGCCTCGGCGCTTTTCTGTTGGTCGCCACTGTTGATTCTGGCTTTCAGGAGTTGCAGTGGTTTGGGAATAGAGCGGTGGGAGATACCTATAGATTATAAGAACAGCTCCTGAGAGATGAGTTAAATATACAGTTGTTCTCTCCATAGGCACACACGGTATCCATTCACGGACCTGTGGGTAACTTACGTAATCCACAACCAATAGCAATGCCTTGTATTTTGTCAATTCAAATATTTTTGTAGCACATTTTTCGAGCAGTATTTTTCAATCAAAGTAATTAATGGATTCACACTCTTTCACAGAACATAATTGTTTAAAGTCAGATGTAATCAAATGTAATGCGTTTTCAGGTACTGGGAATTTTGCTCAATGATTTGTATTTTAAAACATCCTTAAATATATATATATATTCGTCAAAATGAACGCATAGAAGGGGAAGTTGTCCTGTTCCCGTAATAACTACTGCCGCCCGGATTCCGAAGAATTATTTTCTATGAGGTACGTAAACAATTCTAACTCTACCTTTAGAACAAAAAGTTGTGTTAAATTTTTTCGTTTAGATTGTAAAAACAAATTAAAAAAGGTTAACTTATTTTTGAGAATATCACTGGCCATCAATACACACATACATCGGGTCGAATATATTTAGAACTTTATTTTTTTGAATTTGGAAACAAACTTAAAATAATTAACATCAAATTACTTTCATTCGTATTTGAGTAAATCATTATTACGGACCTTCATCATGCCTGTAGCATTTGTTTTTTAAGGCGGACAAATATTAAAAACTAAATGTTTTCAGCTGTCATCAATTTGCGTATTTCCTCAAAAATGAGCCTTGAACATGGAACCTCTTGAGAACCTGGGGGAGATCACCTTACCAAGATCATCTGTGGAATTTGCTTCGCTTCGCTTCGGAGGTATTTACAAGCAAAATTGTATTCATTCTTTAGAATTGGTACAATAAATATCGTGTAAACCCCAGTTTCTGGAAATAAATGAGCGACTCGTTACAAATTAAACATAAATCAATTGATACGGTTGACTATTGAAAGCTTATTCAACCAAGAACAATAGCTTAAATTAAATACATTTGTGAATTTGTTACATATATTTTGCGATAATATTCGTTCCAGAACTGGGTCTTTTCGATTTTTAATATGCAAGTATCTTAGAGAGGAATTGTAATTTTTGTGTATCATGTGTATATAATTAGAATGTAAATATTTAATCCGATAGCTTAAAATACTGTTGGCTGTCTTTAAGCCTTTCAGGTCAATCAATCACCGAACATTTACTTTTTAATATTTCTTTGGTTACGTCAAAGACGGCCCCATATGTCAATCAAGTTACGACCTTACGATCGGCTCAGTCATTCACATATAACCAGTGACCGATCGTTAGCCATACTGATATATGTGTCCTTTAAATTGTTCAATTGTGGCCCCGTGTGGTGTCGGCAAAGAATAGCACCACCCCTTTCTACCCATGGGTGTCGTAAGAGGCGACTAAGGGTTTCGTTAGGCTACTTTCGCACTGAGAGGTGGTTTGCTTAGCGCCTAGAGCCTAGAGACTTACATCTGGTGAGTCGGCTGGCGAAGGCGACAAACAGAGAGGCTGGTTTCGAAAAATTCTAGAACAGCCGTATCACTACGGTCTATGGGCTAATTAAGCCATCTGTCAGTCTGTATGTCCTCTGAGTAAAATCACTCATCACAAAGCTGACAGTCCCATGCATCCACACATCCACAGTCCCAAAACCATGATTTATCTATGAAATTAGCAAAAAATTGATATAAATCTATGTAGTTGATGGCAATTCATGTAGATATTACGGAGAAATAAAATAATGTCTGTAACTACAGCATAGTTTTCAGTAGGTAAACGCGTTATGTACAAAGCTCATTATGAACTTTTTTTATCATTATTTTAGTGCAAAAATAATAAAATGGAAGAATTTTTATTCGTATCAAAGTACAAAACCCTCCGTAGGAGCGCGTCCGTTTCGATTTTGGCCAGTTTTTGCATTTGTGCAGGCCTTTCGTTGTTTTCAAATCTATTTGGGCTTTGGGGATATTGAAGTTCAAATATTAGAAAATACATTTCGCTTTTGTAATTCCATTGAAAGTTGATTATCGCTGAAGGCACATTAGGTACTTAATAAATAATAGTTTAAAAAAAACTAAAAACACGCTTTAGTAGAAAACCAAACTAAAAACTAGAAAATTATTTAAAAAAAAAACTAGAAAACGATTTTTTATAATAAAATTGTTTTTTTTGTTAAGTACACTATTCTTAATTTAAATTTATTGAAAACTATTTTCTGCTTGTTAGTTTGGTTTTCTATTCTATCTATGTTTTACTTTTTAGTACAATCGCTGATCCTGAATATTCTGGTAAGGATAATGGGACAAACTATTTAAATTATGGCATTGTCATCGGTCCTTGGTAAGTGTGCAAAGTTTCAAAATAAACGTTGTGAAGGGGGTGAAAATCACGTTCAAAGATTCCGTTACATATTATAGATACATAGATTCATAGATACATAGATACATAGATTACATAGATACATAGATACATAGATTCATAGATTCATAGTTTCATAGATTCATAGATTCATAGATTCATAGATTAATAGATTCATAGATACATAGATTCATAGATACATACTTAACAAGCTAATAAAAGAGTGTGTTAAGGATTAAAGTACATTCTTTTGCGTGCATTTTTCGTACATACATTTTAGTTTCTTATAACTTTTTCTGCTCAATATTGTTAGTAATCAGAATGCGTGGATACCATCATAGTGATGGCTTATTTACACTCTTTTAACAACTGAACTAAGATTACGACCCACCGCCAGTATCCAGTATCTGCAAATGCAATACCCCTATTTTTTGTATTGTTTGACATCATCCAAGGACTTCTCGCGCTCTGGGTGAGGCGGGAGGGCGTGTCAGACTTTTATGACTAAAACACACCCGTGTTCCTTTAGTTGCTTGAGCCAGGGCCGCGGTAACTCTTTTTCAAATTTATCCGCGACCCAAAATATCCCTGGATTGCAAATGCAATGTTCAAAAGCTTTTGATGAGGATATAAATCTTAGAGGACATAGTCATCCTATCGCCAGTGGTCACAGGGTGACTATGCAAGTTTCTATAGAAAAAAAATTCAGACCCCAATTGCCAGAAGAGAGCTTTAAAGTTTCAGTAGGGTTCATGATTAAGTCAACAAATTCTTTATTTTAGAAATAGCTGGTGATAACCAACCAGCGCCCTTTTAAGTTTATTCAAGTTTTTCATTGTTTGGGCAAATGTTATTCCAGTTTAATTTGCCTAGTGCCATTAAATGTAAATTCATGTATATGTTCATTGATAAGTACAACGTTCTAAATAAGTAGAAATGATGTCTGAGATGATCCGCAAGTACATAATAATTAAGATAATGCAATCCTAGTTAACTCTAATAGACACTAAGTTGTAAATAAATAGAAATCAGGCCAGGAATATTACAGGGATAAAATAAGAAAGGAAATGTTATACTGATACTCATTTTAACTAACGCTAGGCAGCACCTAAATGGATGCCTAAACTGCGCTTGAATTGCCAACGCTCGGCTCTGAGTCGAAAGTTGTAAATCCAACAATGCAATAACATTTGGTCGTTCATCTAAGTGTTTCTGGAGTTAATGAATACGGACGTAGTAAAATTAAACCCAATACCATTTAAAGTAGATTCAGGTATCAGCCATTTAGGCAAATATAATCCTAGTCAACTTTGCCCCGTGCCATTTAATGTTTATTTACCACAAATTAATTGTGTTTAATCATATAGGGATGTCTAATCCTATTCTATTCACCCATTTAAAGTAAACTTAATTATTTAGTCGTTTAGGGAAATGTAATCCTGATGCACTTTTTCACTAACGCTAGGGGGCACCTAAATGGATGCCTAAACTGCGCTTGAATTGCCAATGCCCGGCTTATAGTCGAAAGTTGAAAATCCAACAATGCAATAATATTTAGTCGTTCATTTATGTGTTTCTTAAGTTAACGAAAACAGGCATAGTCAACTTTACCCGATACCATTTAAAGAAAATTCACGTATTTAGTGATTTAGCGAAATGTAATCCTGATGCTTTTTTTTATTAACGGTAGGCTGCGCCTAAATGGATGCCTAAACTGCGCTTGAATTGCCAACGCCCGGCTATGAGTCGAATGTTGTAAATCCAACAATGCAATAATATTTAGTCGTTCAATTATGTGTGTCTGGTGTTAGCAAAAACGAAGGTCAACTTTGCCTAATACCATTTAAAGTAAATTCACGTGTCTATTGGATCGCTCAATGGGTGTCTGCCATTAGGCGAATTATAATAATCCTAGTCATGTTTTCCCTGTGCCATCTAATGTAAATTTACCACATATTCATTGATATTCATCATATCAAGATATAATCCTAACATGTATATAAGTAGAAACTCCAATGTGCCAATTTTCGCCTAATGCCATTTAAGGTATATTCACGTATAGTGGTATCGAGTAGGTGCTAAGTACAACATATAAGTAGAAATGAAGCTCGGAACTATGTACATATTACAAGCTGAAATGTGATGGTTTAAGGAGTAGCGTAGGCACTAAATGAATATGTACCAATTTCGAATATCACAATGGTTTTCTTTATGTGCAGTATTTATTTATTTAATACTTTATGCACACAAACGTACAGAGGCGGACTTAATGCCTTGGGCATTTTCTACCAGTCGACCTTTGGGTGATGCAGAGACTAATAGTGGTAGGTGCAATATAAAGTCAAGCAAATCGCGTTTATTTAAATACATATACCTAAACTAAAAATACAATATATACTAAAAGAATAAACTAAATACACAAATATACATAAACAATTAGTAGTTATTGATAATTATGGAAAATCATTAGCGCTGTGACGATACTACTGCCATCTTCTTACGAATATGCAGTAGTGGTGGTAGATATCATATTTTCAACATAGATGTTCGCTTCAGTAGGATAACATATAATATCACGCCTGAATCAAGGGTGGCCAAAGGTGGGTGGGTGGGTTTGGTTGATCTATACACTGGCTACGACCACAACAATAATGAATTTATTAGATATTTAAATTAAAATAATAATTTATTACAAAAACACATACCTGCTTATATTAATAACGAAGCCTCATAATAATACATTTATAATCGAAAGGTACGCATAAAAAAAAACAGTAAATAAGTCAAAAAAAAAAAAAAACGGGTTGATTCATGTAAATATACTCACATTAATAACGAAGACTCATATTAATACAATAAAATAGTCACATTCAAAATCGATAAGTAACAAATAAAATTTAAGAAAAAACAAAAAAAAATGCAAAATGGAACAACACAATTAAATAAAAGAAAAACGAATGGGTCGAAGGTTTGTGTTGGCTCAGTGTGCTCCCACAACCAAAATTCATAAACATAATTGAACACAACAATTTATTAGATATTTAAATTAAATTTATCAAGTATTTCTAGTACTCATATCAATAACGTAGACTTATATTAATACAATAATTTAGTCACATTTAAAATCGACAAGTGCGAAATAAATTTGCTTAAAAAACGTAGATAATATCTAGTCCTAAGTTGTATATAAGTAGAAAGGAACATGGTCCATTTTCGCCTTATGCCATTTAAGATAGGTATATTTACGTTTTAAATCTTATAGAAATATCTAGTAGGTTCTAAGTTAGTTAGTTATAAGTAGAAATGAGGGTCGGAAAGATGTAGGTATTAAAAGCTGAAATGTGATACTGTAAGAAACGTAGGCACTAAAGGAACATGTACCAGTTTTGAATATCACAATGGTTTTCTTGAGGTGCAGCTGTAGTGGTCTTAACGCAGCTATTATATTTTCAACTTGAATGTTGGATTCAATAACATTACATAATAACATCACGCCGGTATTCCTCGAAGGGTTGGGCTTATTAAATAATGAATTTATTAGATACTATATTAAATTTAAATTAATCATTTATTTCAAATACACATATTATTATAAAAAAAACAAACATATAGCTGAACATAGAACGTCTTCCTTTTTGGAAAGTCGCCTAGTCGTTTAAAAATATATGAAAGCAAACAAGAACAAAAAAAATAAATAAACCAAAAAAAGCCCTAAATGATAATTTCATAAATAATCATTTATTTCAAGTGCATATACTTATATTATTAGTGTAGATTAATATTAATACATATACACATTTGAAATCGATAGCTACAAAATAAAATTGTAATTAAAAAATAAAAGCAAAAAAAAGAACAATACATTTCACAACAATATATTAGATATTTTGTTATAATGAATCGTTTAATTCATTTACATAATTATAGTCATATTAATAACGTAGGCTCATATTATTACAATAAAATAAAATAGTCGCTTAAAAATCGATAAGTACAAAATAAAACGGAAGAAAACAACAAAAAATTACATAAAAGCAAAAAAAAAACACTTAAATAATTTTTAGGCTTAAGTGTGCTCCCACAACAACAATTCGTAATCATAATTCAACACAACAACTTATTAGATATTTAAATTAAAGGAGAATGCCCATGGACAGTACTTTCAAAAAAAGAATTGTGTCACAATCATTTCTGGACAATAAATTAAACAAAAATATTTCAAGTATTTTGACTTCTTTTCTAAAAGATGAAAGAAGTGGGGTTAATTTTCTTGAATTAATAAGTATTTAACTTCCGTTTCTCAGCTCAAACATATTCCGCCATTTATATTAGGGTTGAGGCATGTTGACATGATCTGACATTGATTAATTGAAGCATCGTTTTTTTATAATCTACCTGAAACACTGAATTGATCCAAGGATCTCCTGTATCGAACCGATTCACCTCTTTAATGTTAAGAACTAATTGATTTTGAAATTGGTTTGATTTACTAGTTTAATGCAAACCAAGATAACAAATGAATCATGTTTTTAGAAATCGATTATATTACCGGTTTGGTAACATGCCTATAACTGTCAGACATTTCATTTGACAGTGACAGTCATGTGACAGTAGTCGTCTTTTCATTTGATTTGTTTGTATGTTTTTTTTTGCGTCGAGTTGGGTTACTTAACACTTATCTTATCAATACAACACCGCCGTGTGTTTATGAAAATAGTGCTTAATAGGACAGGACTTTATTTTTGTGATTTCCGACATGGCTACGGCTCGAAGTTGGTGTCTCAAATGTTCTTTGATGTTGGCACCATATATATTTGCGCAGACGTAATATAATGCTGCATTTTTGCATTTAAATTCCTGATAATATATTGACCATATTACGGGCTTGGAACTACACCGGTAAGTAAGAATAACATTGTATGTCTTACCAGCACTTGAACAAATGTCTAACGAATGCAAATCTTAAATATGCTGACATAGAGTCCATATTGCTGTGAATCTACTATAACCTGAAAAGGAACATATTTTGTTCAATATCTCTTAACTCCCGCGATGAAAATTGACTAAAGTTGGTTCGTGTAATTAATTAAGGTAATATAATCAAATAAAGGTGTTTTTATCAGGACACGCAAATGTTTCGGTCAGTACATTTCTCCATACAAAATGGGCATTCTCCTTTATCAATTACATTTACTAATATCAATAACGTAGATTCATATTAATACAATAAAATAAAATAGTCACATTAAAAATCAACAAATGCGAAATAAATTTGCTAAAAAAACAAAAATATATATATAAACAAAACAAAAAAATGTTGTTGGTAGAATGGCATGTGAAAGATTATTATGCAATTGTGGGGTGGGACCTAGTCTATTGTGCTATTATACCCTCGAATATAGCTTAATAGAATACGTGGCATTAATCATTTAAGGCAATATAATACCAGTCAAGTTGGCCTAGTGATATTATTAAGTAGGGATATCTAGTCCTAAGTAGTATATACGTGGAAAGGAACAAGGCCAATTTACACCTAATGCCAATTAAGATAGGTATATTCACGTCTTAAATCTTATAGAAATATCATGTAGGTTTTAAGTTATAAATAAGTAGAAATAAGGGTCGGAACGATGTAGGTATTAAAAGCTGAAATGTGATGCTGTAAGAAACGTAGGCACTAAAGGAACATGTACCAGTTTCGAATATCACAATGGTTTTCTTGAGGTGCAGCTGTAGTGGTCTTAACGTAGGTATTATATTTTCAACTTAGATGTTGGATTCAATAAAATTACATAATAACATCACGCCGGTATTCCCCGAAGGGTTGGACTTTCTAGGCGTCTTTGGGTTGGCCTATCCGGGCACACCCACAACAATAATGAATTTATTAGATATTAAATATAAATTAATCATTTATTTCAATTACACATATAAAATAAACATATAGCCGAACATAGAACCTCTTTCTTTTTGGAAAGTCGTTTAAAAATATATGAAAGCAAGTACGAACAAAAAAAAAACATATATAATTTATTTCAAGTACTTATATTATTAATGTAGACTAATATTAATACATAGAGACACATTTGAAATCGATAGCTACAAAATGAAAATGAAATTAAAAAAATAAAAGCAAAAAAAAGAACAATACATTTCACAACAATATATTAGATATTCAAATAAAATTAATCGCTTAATTCATTTACATAATTATATTCATATTAATAACGTAGACTCATAATATTACAATAAAATAAAATAGTCGCTTAAAAATCGATAAGTACAAAATAAAACGGAAGAAAACAACAAAAAAATACATAAAAGCAAAATAAAAACATATTTTTCGGCTTTGGCGTGTCCCCACAACAACAATTCGTAATCATAATTCAATACAACAATTTATTAGATATTCAAATTAAATTCATCAATTATTTCAACTACATTTACTATTATCATATTTAATATTATAGTCACATTCAAAATGGACAAGTACGAAATAAATTTGCAAAAAAAAAAAGAAATATATATAACCAAAAACAAAACAAAAAGAAGGTTGTTGGTTTCTACCATTCTGCCATTCTTGGCATGTGGAAGATTGTTACGCAATTGAAGTGCGGGACCTAGTCTTTTGTGCTATTATTCCCTCGAACATTGTTTAATAGAATTCGTAGCATTAGTCATTTAGGGTAATATAGTCCCAGTCAAGTTGGCCTAGTGCCATTTAATTTACGTTTTTTATAATTAAGTAGGGATATCTAGTCCTAAGTTGTTGATAAGTAGAAAGGATCATGGCCAATTTTCAACTAATGCCATTAAAGATAGGCATAGTCACATATTAAATCTTATAGTAGTACCTAATAGGTTCTAAGTTATAAATAAGTAGAAATAAGCCCCTTTGGTTTGGCCTATCCGGGTACACCCACAACAATAATGAATTTATTAGATATTAAATATAAATTAATCATTTATTTCAATTACGCATATGTATAAAAAAAACAAACATATAGCCGAACATAGAACCTCTTTCTTTTTGGAAAGTCGTTTAAAAATATATGAAAGCAAGTAAGAATAAAAAAAGACATCTATCATTTATTTCAAGTACATATACTTATATTATTAATGTAGACTAATATTAATACATAGAGACACATTTGAAATCGATAGCTACAAAATGAAATTGAAATTAACAAAATAAAAGCAAAAAAAAGAACAATACATTTTACAACAATATATTAGATATTCAAATAAAATTAATCGCTTAATTCATTTACATAATTATATTCATATTAATAACGTAGACTCATATTATTACAATAAAATAAAATAGTCGCTTAAAAATCGATAAGTACAAAGTAAAACGGAAGAAAACAACAAAAAAATACATAAAAGCAAAAAAAAACACTTAAAATAAAAACATATTTTTCGGCTTTGGCGTGTCCCCACAACAAAAATTCGTAATCATAATTCAACACAACAATTTATTAGATATTCAAATTAAATTCATCAATTATTTCAACTACATTTACTATTATCATATTTAATATTATAGTCACATTCAAAATGGACAAGTACGAAATAAATACACACTACACACTTATCTTTATAAATGTTTTGTTCTGTAATTATTTAAGTGGTGTGTAATAAAGTATATAATAAATAAATAAATAAATTTGTAAAAAAAAAGAAATATATATAACCAAAAACAAAACAAAAAGAAGGTTGTTGGTTTCTATCATTCTGCCATTCTTGGCATGTGGAAGATTGTTACGCAATTGAAGTGCGGGACATAGTCTTTTGTGCTATTATTCCCTCGAACATTGTTTAATAGTTTTTTTTTTATTTTTTTTTTTATTTTTTAAACTTTGCCCCACACTAGGAATTTCTTCCTGTATCGTGGGTGCGTTTACAAACATATAAACTCACTTAAATAAACACCCAGAGCCGGAACAACTATCTGTAGGTCATACAAATATTTGTTCCGTGCGGGAATCGAACCCGCGACACGCAGCGCAGCAGTCAATCGCTCAACCACTGCGCCAACCGTACGCCCAAGAAGAATACGCAGCATTAGTCATTTAGGGTAATATAATCCCAGTCAAGTTGGCCTAGTGCCATTTAATTTACATTTTTTTATAATTAAGTAGGGATATCTAGTCCTAAGTTGTTGATAAGTAGACAGGATCATGGCCAATTTTCACCTAATGCCATTAAAGATAGGCATAGTCACATATAAAATCTAATAGTAGTATCTAGTAGGTTCTAAGTTATAAATAAGTAGAAATAAGGGTCGGAACGATTTAGGTATTAAAAGCTGAAATGTGATGTTGTAAAAAACGTAGATGCTAAAGGCATATGTACTAGTTTCAAACATCACAATGGCTTTTCTTGAGGTGCAGCTTTAGTGGTCTTAACGTAGCTATTATATTTTCAACTTAGGTGTTGGATTCAATAACATTACATAATACATCACTGTTGTATTCCCCGAAGGGTTGGGCTTTTTGGGCCCCTTCGGGTTGGCCTATCCGGGTACACCCACAACAATAATGAATTTATTAGATATATAAATTAATAATTTATTTCAAGTGCACATACTTATACTAATAACATAGCCTCATATTAATACAATAGTAACATATAAAATCGATAGGAAAGAAAAGAATTGACGCAAACAAAAAAAAACGCAACAATTTATTAGAGTTTTAAATTAAATTAGTCATTTATTTAAAGTAAATTTATACTCATGTTAATAACGTAGACTTATATTAATATATAGATTTTGGATTATCAATACATCATTATATTTAAGAACACGACTGTATTCCCCGAAGGTAAGTAGAGGTGGGTGATGGTCTGGGTTGGTTTACACCCACGACAACAACTAATTCATAATCATAATTCAACGCAACAATTTATTACATATTATGTAAATTTAATTAAATTAATCATGTATTTCAAGAACATATACTCATATAAATAACCTAGACTCATATTAATACAAGTCACATTTGAAATAAGTACGAAATAAAATGGAAAAAAAAAACAACAAAATATTATAAAAGCAAAAAAATATAACAATTATTTCCACAAAAATTTGTTAGATATATAAATTAATCATTTATTTAAATTACATAATACTGATATAAATAACTTAGACTCATATTAATACAATAAAATAGTCACATTTAAAATTGATAAGTACGAAATCAAATTGAAAAATAAAAAAAAAACAAAAATAGGAAACAGAAAATCTGTGGATGGGTTGGTTTAGTACTTAGTAAAAACAGTTATAGTGCACACAACAACAGCTATTTCTTAATCATAATTCAACAATTTATTGTATATTTGAATTATATAAATTTATAATATATAGTAATAATAGTAATATCCCCACCGCAATATCTCTACGTTGACGTCGTGGTCGGGCTTGCACGCTCCAATGAACCCTAGGTCGATGCCGGTAGATTCTACTTTGCCGCAACATGCCTAGGGTGAGGGGCCAACTAAAAGAGATATAATCCGCAGAGCAGCTTTGTGGCGAGCTGATGGGCAGTGGCGACCCCACGAACCTGATCTCTAGGGAGAAGTCTTGCCCCTCATCTCCGGCTTGACTATATTGGCCGGTCGGAGTGAACACTGACGAGGAACATAGCTCCCACCTCACACTTGTCTTAATTGGCTGGCTTGAGTGGAGATTCGCAAGAGCAAGCGTTCTCGGAGGAAGGAAGTTAACCCAGTAAGATGCTGGTAGGAATCTTGACCGTACTTCCGGGATTGTCCTGATAGCTGTGGTATACCTCTCCACTCTTCAAGCACCTCCGTATGAGGGATACATCACTAAAGTGCTAGCTACTGTTTATGGGGGGCCCATTAATTGAGTGTGCAAGTCATCCCCTGCCATTTTATAACCGTGTAGATCATATCTTATCAGTGGTCAGGCAGGGGCCAATAGTCCTTCTATAGTTTAAATAGGTAGGAAATTAAAAACAAAACAATTAGAAAAGCAAAAAAAAAGTATAAAAATAAAAAATACATAAATGAAAGGTTGATAGTAGGATGGCATGTATAAATTGGTCATTAGCTAGTCGTGTTTGAGTGAGTAATGTCAAAGTCTACACTCGTAAGGTACGTTCGTAGTTATAAAACACACTACTTGATTCTCTAGAGCGATATAATCTACACTTCAATCGACACTTTAAGACGTTCGGCACAAAACCATGATAAAAAAATAGGTAACTAAATAATTCTTGTAATTTATATTTCATTATTATTGTACCGTAATTATCATTCTTTTAAAAATTGCCAATATTGTGAAAATTATAATGACTATTTATGAAAAAAGTCCATTTCTCTGAAGATACCTCTAACTCCCTATTATTGACACTATATTATCTAAATATTGACACCCTGGTTCTCATGTCCGTTGATAATTAATTTTAACAAATTCATTGGGAAAATAGTAAATAAAAATAAGTCTGTAGTATCTAATCTAATCTCTATAAAAGTATCAACTAATCAACATTACAAGTTTTATTTAAAATAAATTTAACAATTATATTTTACTGTATTAATGTATGTTTTACGATGGTTATTTACTTATTTATTAAACTGAAATCATAACTTTTCTTAAAAACTATAACAAATAAGGAACCTACTGAGAATTTTCTTCAATTAATTTTCAATATCTTTATCTTGCAGTGTTTGCTTATCTAATTTTGGATTTTACATAAATTTATTTTCTAAATCATTCTGTTAACAGAAATTATCTTGGTTACGAATTTTATCACCAGTGTCCTTAGATTGTATGGACTTGTGGCTTTTCCAACAAAATGGCGTTTTTTTGTCATAAACACAAAGACGTTTAGTAAATCGACTAGTTTTGTTCAGCCATGTTTGTAAAAGAACTCAAACTGTGTTCCCATAACAAAATAATAAAATACAGATGCATTGACTTTAAACAACTTTGCTTTAAATTGAACGAGAATCTTATAATTTTAATTTATCTGTTAAAGTGTATATAATTGGCAGGGTGTCAAGATAAGGCCAGTTTACCCTAATAAATAAAAATTTCAAGCTTAGTTTAAGTTTTCCTAATTTTATAAACAATATTAACTTCTCTTGCCCAGTTTGTGTAGGGAGTGTAGACGAACTTTCATCAGAAATGGTTAGGAACTTGGTTGAAGAAAATTCTTGTGAAACTACTAAATGTACTTTGCTATTATTCACTCGTAGTTAACATAACAGAATACGTCGCATTAGCAATGAGTGCGTCTGCGCCACCCAGTACCTATGAGAATAAGCTATATATATAGAATTTTGGAAGTAAATCTGCTTTATAAGGCTGCGCCCACTTTGCATACGTTTTCGTATGAAATTCGGTCGTGCCAACCAAAAAAACAAATGATCACGGGCAAAGGTTTGTTCCAAATTAAGATGACTCTCGCCAAACACAAAAAAAAAACTTGTTTCGTTTTTTTTTTAACATTTTATGTATTTAATTTGAGGTTGCGGTAAATAAATCAATAATCTTAACAAAATTTCTGAAAAGCTGGTTAATTCCGAAAAACATTAAAAAAATCTCGAAAGAAATAAAGCGCAGACTGACCTTCTTCTAACTTTGACCTAAGCGTCATCATTATCATCCGCCTTTTAACGTCCCACTGCTGGGACACCTTCCTCTGTGGGAGAGCGAATGGGCCATAATCCACCACGGGGCCCAGTACAGATTGGTGCATGTTACATGTCTTCGAATTTTTGGTTCTAGGACTTGCCGGTTTCCTCACGATGTTTTCCTTCACCAGTTTTAGAGCAGTAGTGATGAAATAATATACACAAAGCAAAGCGCCTACCTGGGTTCAAACCCACGACCTACGACACGTAAGTCGGGGCTGTTACTACTGGGCCACTGCTCTCAGCACCTCAATTTCGGTAAAATTTAATTACTAACAATAATGAATCAAATCTTAATGCGGAACTAGATTATTTTTAATTTTTAATAATTCAAGTTATTTTTGAGCAAATCGATAAAATGCATATTCCTTTGCTGTTATTTTGCAACTCTTTCTTTTCTATGGAGTTAAAGAGTGACCGCGCTTTCGTTCATAATACAGCGTACTCCCCCAGTTACTTGAACGAAAATTAAGACAAAATAAATCACAATTTAAATTTGCTTATTGCTTTTATTAACATTATACATTTGTATGATATATATTAATATATTTACGATTATCTAGTCGAGCGAAGTACAAAGCCATCATATTAGCATTGGCCGATATCACTCCCACTGTCGTTATTAGGATAGTTTCTTGCAGATCAAACCGGTTATATATTTTCTTTATTCTATTTGTAATTCTGTCACAAAAATACTTACAAAAAACTAAAACTATTTAAGAAAATTGGTAATAAATGTTTAAACTTACGTAATTTCTGTGTTTATGTAGAATTTTTATATTTTTCTTTTTTGTCTCGCCAAACTTGGCCGTCTTGAAGATGGCTACAATGGCTACGCAGTAATAAATCTCATACAAAAAGAGCACCGATCCTTGCCTAGCTCATCGGCAAGCTAACTTCAGCCCGCCTAGCCAAGTTATAAACGTTTCATTTCGAATCTCTTTCTACAATCGTTAACGCCTTCTATTTGTATGGTCTGTCCACGTGACTTAACGTTCAGATGTGTCATTCCCATACATTGATTCGTTTTCTACTAGCGTTATCGATTGTAGATTTTCAACTTGGCTACAGGTGCAGGGTGGCCCAGAAGTTTGGCGAGAACTATACTTCCAGTTAGCCTGCTCTTTAAAATAGTATAGCCACGTATCGTAAGTAACTTCATGGCTGTTGAGGTTGCGTACTCTCAGATGCCCACTGTTAGATAAGCCTACCTTACAAACGAATACAAAGTGAGCGCGTCGTTATGCCGCGCGTAACCTATAGGCTAGTTACTAGTTTTCTTTACTATTTTAAAGCTTAAAAAGCATTCTAGTATAAGAATAGGCACTATGTTCATTCAACTACACATACATACTTTGTACATTCAATATGTGGTTCTTCGGTACTGTGAGCTTGGTACCAGCGTAAGACGTCTGGGCCATGTAGATTTAATAATAATAAAAACCGTAAGAGTAAGTCGAACTCACGGTTGGATAGGTTTAATGTAAGTATAATATTATATAGCATATTGTAGATATAATGTAGGTAAAGGATTTATTTAAGGGGTGGAAAGGTGAAGAAGCAATGGGGGGAAATTACCCATAATACCTGATGATGCTAACAATGTATTACACAAGAAAACTTTCCATTTTGTTCCGATTGCATAATTTTCGTTGAATTTACCATTCCAATAGTGTTACAAAAAACAGAATGTTCTTTATTCGCAATCCAATTGGTTCGAGAGTTTTGTTCGGAGTTAGGCCTGTGCCCATTAGTGGGACAGTGTAGGCAGGAACATCTTTTTTTTTTTTTTGTGCTAAATAAGTTAATTAAATTAATAATAAAATTAAAGGTTGTCTGTAAGAGATTGCCTAGTGCGATAAGACCGCCCATTGTACACTTGTATATTTGAACGTTTGTCCTGTATGTTTTTTTTTTGTGGTGTACAATAAAGTATATAATAAATAAAAGAAATATTTACTTCGTGTGAAAATTGGTAGCACAAACATCAATATACACACACCGGCAAAATTTGCGGCGGCAAAATTAAATAAAAACGTCGATTTTTTTAAAGTTATTATTTATTTTTAGGAATTTATATTAGGACAGGTTTCCTTACTTCCTTACTACTCGCCTCAGCGGTAATCACCAACTTTACATACTTGTACCATAATGTACTATTTATTACTCCATTAGTCCGTGGACCAAAGTCGATATTTTTTTCTTGTCCCGTAATTTGCCAGTGTGGGTATTTAGGGTAGCTTCCCCTTTGTGGCTCGCTTCAAGTTTCACCTCTTTATACGTTTGTTATAAGTTGGGTGGACCATGGAAGGCTATGCTCCTTCGAAGACCGATTATTAGAATGTCGAAGTTATTATAAGTGATGCCAAATTCCTTCTTCTTACAATAAGACCCATCGAACTTAAAGACACAGACGTTGCGGCGGCGGCAAGTCACTCGCACCGCTTGTATGTCAGTGAGATCCCTCACTTCGTTGACTTCGGTCGGCAACGTTAAAATTGTAATACCGGCTCACATCAAAACGTAAGCTTTTAAGTAAATAACCTATTATTTGTTTTTACTCTGAATGTTTTTATTAGGATTTGATGTGGTACTAAAGAAAAAAAAAAAACATTATTTCGATTTCAGTTAAAATATCGTTAGGTAATGTTCCCAGAAAAGCCAATGGTTCCTTGTAAGGCAGATCCTTTAATCCATTTAAATATTACGAACACTTTCTTAGTTAAACGATTGTGTTCAAGGTAATATTATATTGGCCTTGTATGGAGCATTGTGACTAGCAAGGCCGTTTGGAAGAGTTTAATAAAACTTAATGATTAAATCTGCAATAAAAAAAATGTTTCTCACATGTTATGTAATAAAACAAAGTATTACTTAATAATTGGTTTATTTAATTTATAACTGTTGATTTGTTATAGTGGCCTTCCATGGTCCACTCACCTTAGTTTAGATTAGTCATGGTTAGCGCCAGTAATATATCTACTTATTTATTTATT
Source organism: Orthosia cruda (assembly GCA_964057195.1). Lineage (NCBI taxonomy): Eukaryota > Metazoa > Arthropoda > Insecta > Lepidoptera > Noctuidae > Orthosia > Orthosia cruda. The sequence goes on from OZ059840.1 coordinate 9,172,672, forward strand.
TATTGATAAGGCACACCAACGACTTATTTACACATTAATATTACAATGAAACATTCAAAAAAGGTCCTGTGTAAGCAAGTCACTTACAGGCATGCACATCACTTACAGAGTAGTTTACACAAATTGAAATAAAAATCTAAAACAAAAATAAATAAATTAAAATTAAATTATGAAATTAAATTTTGATCAAATTAAAATCGAACAATGACACCCTAAAAGCTAAATTATTAATATAAATTGAGTAAAAAGTCCATTAAATTATTATTAAACAATACCATTACTGCCGAAACAAATGTTTTACTTTTTATTTAGGTATCTATAAACTAATATTACAAAGAGTTGTTAGTTATTCATGTATTATGTTTGTAAAAGGTCACCTCTGGAAGTGTATAATTTATGACATTTCTTTCAATGAGTGTGTCTATTTCGAAATTCACGATTTCTGTGGGGTAGTACATGGGAAAAAGTTATTAGTCAATAAAGTCACTTTTGCTTTGCAAAATTACAATCAATACGATTACAGAAAACTGATTCTTATCGTACCGCTTTTAGCGACGAAAAATCCGCCTAGCGACTTTTTCTGCCCTACATTTTTCGAGTAATAGAAAATTCAATCATCAATTTTCTGTAATCGTATTAATTATTATAGTAATCTCTGACAATAATTTGTGATTAAATCTATTGTTTATGAAAATTTCCTGTTTCTTCGTAAGTGTATTGAAAAACATCATTGTATCAAATGATGTTTCGTGAGCACTTAACTATTAGTGTAGTCTCGATCGACTCCATAATGCCGTCACTAGCGTGCGTTAATTCCGCCTCGGTGCAATGAAAAAGCCAACTTGCAACAAAAATTACGAAAATGGTGCATTATCGGAGTTCTACCATATCTACCTTATAAGATTTACAATTGCCTAAAAGGTATATAAGGAACGCTTATAATTCAAGTGTCACGCAGGTCACAACAAACCAGTAGTTGTAAATAAAGCTATGTAAAGTTTTTGAAGATAAGCTTAAAGTAAATTGTATAATTAATTCATTGGGAAAAAGACAAGGCCTAGCTGCCACTTCGTTAAAATATATTATGAATTGCGTTTTAATTTATAGATTTTACACTTGCGCTAAATGTAAATCAAAGATTATGTATTGATTTTTCAACAATCACATAATTTTTGTCTGAAGAATAAATATTTCACTTATCTGACCATTTCAAAATTGGACCTAATTATAAATAATTAATCCATAAAATAACAAAAAAAACAATTTAATCAATCAAATCAAAAGTGTTAACACTATAAATTAACTGATATAGATACTACAACAATTATTTATTTTCGAAGCTAAAATGACAGCTAGAACTATAGATAGTAACAGTGAATTAATGATACAAGTGGCGATTTCACCAATGAAATTGCCGTGCTGTTCATGCGACAGGACCCATTCCATCACTGAAGATGTCATATTTTGGAGCTACAGAGGGAGCAAAGTACCTTAACACGCACCGTGTCCAGATTTCGGATTTCGGTTTGCTCTCTTTGTTGCATGAGCTTGATCCAATCGTCAACATTTCAAATACAAATACAAGAATCACATATCAATTTATTCAGGTCAGTATACATTTTTTTATAAGTACTTTAAGCTTTTGAAGCGTTAGGTACTCATTTTAAAATCAGTAAAAGTCGTATATCTGATCCTTCATTGGTGAAACTCGCCTCTTACTTCTTATGCTACTATGTACTATTTAGTCTTTGTGTATAACTACATTAAAAATGTTTCATAGTAAATTGGCACCAGCGTCCAAGACCCCTGGACCATTAACAATACCTTTAGGTGTGAGTGAAACTCACGATAAACTACAGATTATGATAAAATCGGAAATCTTTGCTTGCGTAGTTGTACAGTAAAATTAATTACTAATAGAGTAGGTAGGTGAGTTGTCTTAAAAAGTATTGCCAGGTAAAGTACATACTACTTATAAGTAAAGATATTCAGTTAAAGAATTGTAATATATTTAATTCTGAACTACAGTTAATAGTTTACTATATTACAATAGTATGGTATTAATACTTCTCCCAATACCTTTATAAATTATTCGGTAAAGTTTCATCAAAATCCGTCCATTAGTTTTTGCGTGAAAGAGTAGCAAACATCCATCCATCTATCCATCAATCCATCCTCACAAACTGTCACGTTTATAATACAAGTAAGATATGTCGTAAATATGTGAGGATAATATTATTATAAATATTTTCTTTAAGATCGAAGAACGAGTTTAACTCATCAGAAAGGTGATAAACACAATACAGAGTACTCTTGACATTTAAATTAGCTGTATATACCAATAAAAAAATAATATAAGTAGTGTATTGTAAAGTTGAGACATTTTAATTCTGATAAGTAACCCTAGGTATAAAATAGTAGATTGTTTATCTAGGGAGCAAACAACAATTTTAAAGGCGAGAGAGTTTTCCCAATAGTGTTGCTCCCGGGGTGTAAACTCTACTTTTTATCACCCTCTATGAGAAAATAAGTAAGTGCAACCTATGAACAAGAACGTTACGTTTATATTTGTACATACAATTAGAAACCATCAGACATAACATAGAAACAATTAGCAGCTAATGTTTATTATATTTGAACAATTATGGAAGTCCATCGTAACAATTTTATTAGTACCATCCGTAATATATTTATATTTTAATTTGGCTCGCGCGCGGTTTTCCAGCCAGTCACTTGATCAATACAATGTTCCCGTGCGGTCCGAAATAGAATTACAATCGCTCATTAGCCATTCACCTCATAAATTCGTCGTAATCAATTTTGGCGACGTAATCCTATTTTGGACCGCATGGTTTGTGATTCATCTCTTTATTGATTGAAACATTTACTAACAATATCCATATTTCAAATTCAACTCAATTTTAGTCCCTAGGGATTATTGAGCTATTTTAGTTCCTTTTTACGAAGAATAAACGAACTAGCTCTTTTTGAACAGGTGTGATAAACAACAAATTAAAAATAAGTAACTGAAAAGAGAAAAGCAAGTACTATTAAAATATACATTAATTATTATGAGGTGAAAGCTGAAAACATTTTAGTTCCCATAATTTAATTTCAATTATTTATATCGCACTGTATTCGCTGCTTTTAAAAAAAAATACTGATCGGACGAAAAAAAGCCGCTGCATTTTATGGACTTGCGAACATGAATGTACCAAACATCAGATTCCTTTTTTTAACACGCTTTTATTAGCTTGGTATGTATGAATCTATGTAACGGATTCTTTGAACGTGATTTTGACCCCCTTTAAAACGTCGGATTAATTTGAATCTTTGCACACTTATCAAGGACCGATGACAATGCAATAATTTAAATAGTTTGTCCCATTATCCTCACCAGGATCTTCAGGATTAGCGATGGAACTAAAAATAAATAATAGTTTAAAAAATCTAAAATTACGCTTTAATAAAAAACCAAACTAAAAAGTTTGATGACAAAATGACTACTTTTACCAATATTTGTTAGTAAAATATTATAACAATTGACACCAGCTACCTTCTCGAGAATGTAAAATCGCATCAAAATCGGTTCAACCAAACGCGAGAAACTCGTGGACAAAGATACAACATACGGGTCAAACTGAGAACCTCGTTTTGAAATCGGTTAAAAAGTTAGGATTAGACCCTTCAGCTGCATTAATTTTTATTCGAATTCTCAGGCCAAATTTTCCGTTCCCTAAAACTTTACTAGGACTTTTAAAAATATTATAAAATGTCATGTTGGTCTTACTGCTCTCAATGAGGCACTTATCAACGCACATCATTTAATTTAACGTAACGGTTATCTATACCAATATTATAAAGAGAAAAGATTTTTTTGTTTGTTTGATTGTTTGTTTGTTTGTACCGAATAGGCTCCAAAACTACTGGACCGATTTCAAAAATTCTTTCACCGTTGGGAAGCTAATCTATACCCGGGTGACATAGGCTACTTTTTATCCCTGTATTCCCACGGGAACGGGAACTACGCGGGTGAAACCGCGAGGCGTCCTCTAATTATGTATAAAGTTATAATACTGTGATGAGGATCGAGCTACTGAATCCTGCTGTCTAGCAGGGTGATTCAGTAGCACATTATAATTATTAGATTTTACTAGCTGCCGCCCGCGGTTCCGCTCGCGAGGATTCAAAATCAAAATCATTTTTTTTTTATTTCACGTAGGCCTTAATGGTCACTTATAAAACGTCGACAAAAGGTACACGGTTCGGGTTGGTCGTTTTCTATGGAGAAGAACCGGCAAGAAACTCCACGGTTACTCTTTTAAAAATGGTTTGTTTTAACAATATTTTTGTTGTTACAGCATTAGTGCTTTGATATGGAGAGACAAAGTAGGCCCGACAATAAGTCGTAAGAAATTAAAAAAACAAAAAGATTTATATAAACGAGATAAAATGTTAACAAATTTTAATGTCAACAACCATCTAGAAATCTAGAAGGCCTACAATGTTCACACATTCACAAAACAATCGGTAAAAGAATCTATACAAAGGAGAAAAAAAAAGTGTAACTAGACTAAATTTAACATTAGTACATACTCCTACTAAATAGTATAAAAGGGAAATTTTGTAAGTGTGTTTGTATGCTTGTTACTTCTTCACGCTCAAACAGTTGAACGGATCTGGATGAAATTGGTAAAGATTATAGTCAGGAATAGCACATATTATACTTTTTATCGTTGGGAATATGTTCCCTCGGGATAATTTTCGACGTTCACACGGTTGAAGCTGCTGGCAAAAGCTAGTATGTTTATAAATTATAGCCTATGTGTTATTTGGATATATAAGCTACTGTAAAGTTTCATCAAAATCCGTTCAGTCGTTTTTGCGTGAATCCACCCTCACAAACTTTCGCGTTTATAATAATAGTAGGATGCGAAAGTTTGGATGGATGGATGTATGTTTGTCACTCGATCACGCCAGAACGGCTGAACGGATCTGGATGAAATTTGGCACAGAGATACATTATAGTGGAATAGCACATAGGCTACTTTTCTTAAGTCATTTATTTCTTAACAATATACATTGTGTAGAAAGTAATAAGTAAAATAGAGACAACACCATAAAAAAGTCCAATTAAAAAATACGTGTAAATAACAATAATTATTGAAAACAGTTATCCAACAACAAAGAAAAACATATATATAATAACAATAATCCAAATTCCATTTTATAATCATTCCAGCAAAATAAAATTGAAATGTCGAAAATAATATTCAATAATATATATAAAAATATAAATAAATTTATTTTCATCCCGGTATAATGTTCTCTTGGGATAAGAAAACACTTTTCACGCGGGCGAAGCCACTGGCAGAAGCTAGTGTAAAATATCTTAATAAGAGTAGTAGAGCTCTTTGTGTACGAGCTCGCCCGGGGAAGTACTACCACCATACCTATTTCTGCTGCCAGCATTGCTGTGTTGCGGCTTGAAGGGTGTGGTTGCCGGTAAAGTTACAGGCACATGAGACATACCAGCCTTGTCTCTGTGATGGCACCATGTCTGTGATGCCACTGTTCTTTTTAAATTTAAATCTTACAAGATTTATAAATGCCTAAAAGGTAAATAAGAAACGCTTTTATAAATGAGTATTCAAAACAAACCACTAGTTGTAAATAAAACTATGTAGAGTTTTTATAGATTTGCTTAAAGTAAATTGTATTATTGATTCATTTGAAAAAAGGCAAGGTTTAGCTGTCACTTTGGTAAAATAAAAATCCAAAGACACTCCCAAGGTCACTTGACCATGACCTCCAAGATCCATTGAACTTTGCCTCCAAGGTATCAATACCTCCAGGATCACTTGATCTTGACTTTAAAGTCACTTGACCCTAAGAGTACTTGACCTTAACCTCAAGGTCACTAACCTTGAATATTGACCTGTTACTGCCCTTGAAATCTTGGATCTCGACTTTCGGCATTTTGAAATTGACCTCAAGGTCAATGACCCTGTCGTCAAGGTCAGTGACCTTAGTAGATTAGTGAATTTTGATTTTCGGTATATTGGCCTTGACCTCAAGGTCAATGACCCTGAGGTAAAGGTTAATGCCCTTGAGGTGCTCCTTCGTGTTCCTCCACCCTACTATACTACTCCCACATCCCACCGGGTCCCGAAGGCTTGATTAGGCGATGGTTTTTGATGAAATTTCTTAATTTAAAGTCTTTTTTTCATAGTGCCCCGTTTCGTAACTATTGACCCTTTTAAGCGTGATGTTCATTTTAAAATACGCTAAATTCATATACCTGCCCCGTCATTGGTGAAATTTGCCCCTTACATCTTCTGCCGCTCGTAGCCCAAAGGGTTATATTAAGTCTTTGTACATAAGGACATTAAACATGTTTCAAGGTAAATTAGCACCAGCGTCAATGATGTCTGGTGGACCTATAACAATACCTTTAGGTGTGAATGAAACTCACAATAAGTTACAGTGTATGTAAATATCGGAGATCTTTGCTTACGTAGTTGTACAGTAAAATAAGTAATAGAGTAGTTGAGTAGTCTTAAAAAATATTCTTAAGTAAATTACAGTATAACTGTACATATAGATAAAGTTATTAATTTTAAGAAGTGTAATATATTTAATTCTGAGCAAAAATGAATAGTTGTATTATATTAGATGTATCGTAAATCATCATCAGCATTTTAACGTCCCACTGCTGGGACACCTTCCTCTGTGGGAGAGGGAATGGGCCATAATCCACCACGCGTGCACTGTGCGGCTTGGTGGGTGTCAAATATCTTCGAATTTTTGGTTCCATGCCGGTTTCCTCACGATGGTTACTTCCTTTTTATTTTTAAGTAGACCACTAAATTCTTCACCGTTTTTAGAGCAGGGGTGATGAAATAATTTACACAAAGTAATGTGCCTGCTTGGGTTCGAATCCACGACCACGTAACTTGGGGCCGTTACCACTGGGCCACCACTGCTCTTATCGTATCGTGAAAGACTTTGTAAAATATTTTCTTTTAGATTAAAGAATGAATATGACCATGCCATGTACTCTTTACAATCAAATTAGCTGTAATAAAATATAATAAAACTTACAAAAAAAGAATAATTAAAAGTAGTGTATCGTAAATATAAGGTATTTATAGGCATACTTTTAAAATACTTAAATAAATAAATAAACTTACGAGTACGTATAAAAATAAGCCCTAGAAGGTGACGTGTAAAAGAATAACCGCAAGAGCAGATAAAAAGAATAAAATCTTTGACAAATTTATTGAATAATTATTAATGTACAGAGCATACGAGTAGATATAATAAACAAGGTACAGAGGGACATTGTTCATTGACAATATTTGGGAGTTTTTTTTTGCACTTTCTGTCATGAATATAAACTGCTTTTGTAAATGAAATTATGAATGTACCGAACAGCAGATTTCTAAAATGTTTCGAAAAATCTAATAAAAATCGCCGAGATACCTATGAATGCCTACATCAAACGCGCACTCAGCGCCGAGAGTTGAAAATGCAACAGTGAAGTAATGTTAAGACATTTGGTTAGATATGTGGTACACACCACACCATAGGTGAAAGAATTTTTTAAATCGTTTATGTAGTTTTTGAGTTTATCTGTTACAAAAAAATATACAAACTTACAAACAATCAAATCTTTCCTCTTTATAATATAATCATATATATATATGATTAATTATTATATTCCATATATAGTGCCATATGTACTGCCCAGAATTAGATCATTATTAGCGACACTATCGAATAGTTTCAAAATCAGCAGGTTCGATTCCTAGCTAGGAATATATTTTTTTCCAAAATCTAATTATGCAGTTTTAGTTTTCATCATATAGTACCTAGTAGTATAAATACCTTTACTAAGTATGTATTAGCTGTAGTTAGGATTAGTCATGATTAGCTCCAGTAATGTACTTACTTCCAAAACTTATGCTTTGCGTGTTTGTAAAGGGTAACCCTCTGGAAGTACCTATATCCGATTATGAAACTTATTTCACTGAGTGTGTTTGATTATGAAACTTATTTCACTGAATGCGTTTGATTCATAATTTAATGTTGCTGTGGGATAGTTCACACATACCCAAAGTGTCACTATATGACATTTGGCCGATTTTGAGTTTTTAATATATCCGATATCAGCAAAAAAACCTTTCGATCACTCTAAGCAGTATTTTTCTACTATCAATAGATTCCGTATAATAAATAAAAGCAACAAAAATTGTTATATTTACATACCTATGTGTGATAAGATTAAGTACATATTTGATTAACTTAAAATGTGCCTATTCAAAAGTGCGCAATAAGATCTATTTTTGGTACCAGAAAACATTCGATGATAAACAGCATCGATTTTTATTATTTCGCTGTTTTTTGTTTTTTCTATAAACTCTTTATTGCTGTGCAAAATTATATTTATAAATTAGTACAGAATGTACATTATTTCTTTTAGTACATTACTGCAGCGGCCAGCAAAAGAGGGATTGATGGACGAACGTGTAAATGTGGGCCGAGGCGAAGCCGAGGCACACATAAGTAAGTCCATCAATGCCTAGTTGTGGCCAAGGCTTGTATAGTACTTTTCTCAAACAATGCGCGGAAATTAAAACTAAGTAGTACCTAGAATTCATTTTGTCAAAATCAATGACGAACAACAATAATTGTTCCCGCGTTAGTGTTCTTTTGTTTTTTTTTTCAATAAACAGCGTTCTATTTGCAAGCCAGTTCGAAATTTAAATAAAACCTTTGATAAGTTACCTCCTTGGCCATGTTTCGAAGTTAAAGATCATTCCACTTTTAAATAACACGACAGATATGTACTATGTAATTTATTTGGCCGCTAAACACGACAGATATGGATTTTCATACAACTTTTGCCGGCCGCTGCTCGCTTGTATATGGCCAGTACAACAATTTCGATTTATCTCGAAGAAGGTTATCAAAATAATGCACAAATTTCCAAGCATGTTTGAGAAAAGGAAATTTTCTCTTATTTTACCGCTGTTACTAGTGTAGGCTCTTTCGATCAGTGAAATAATTTTCTTAATCGGATAATTACTTCCGGAGATTATTTTATTTTATTACTTTATAATACTAGTTAAGATATAGATTAAGCTGGCATCCCTTCCCACAAAAATCGAAAAAATAGTGCGAATAAGCCGCGAGCCGTAAGTATAGTAATCTCTCACAAAAAAAAACGTCATTTGATACACCTGGGTACTTGGTTATTGCACCCTCGACTCTATATCGCCCCGGCTGCAATGACAAAGCCCGCTTGCAACAAAAAGTACTAAAAAGGTACATTATTGGAGTTCTAACATATCTACCTTATAAGATTTATAATTGCCTAAAAGGCATATAAGGGACGGTCTAGTAACATTTCATAACAAACCAGTAGTTGTAAATAAAACTATGTAGAGTTTTTGTACATATGCAAAATTGTGTTATTAATTCATTGGAAAAAAATTACAAAGTCTAGCTATCAAATTCAAATAATCTATTTCGCTTTCACGGTTGTGCACTACAAAATAAAAATAAATCATGATTGCATTTTAGTTAATAGATTTTATTTAGCCTTGCACTCAATATAAATAAAAAAATATGTGTTGATTCAAAAAAACACACAACAATTTTCTGAGTAATAAATATGTCAGTTATCTGATCTGGTCCTAATTATATTTATATATTTATTTCGGTTAGTATATCTATGAACAAATCAACAAAAGCAAATTGAATAATAAAATCCCGAACAATCGTAATAGTTATTATTTATAGAAGCTAAGAATTGACAGTTTGAATCTTTACTATCTATGACCAGTGAATTAATAATACAACTTAGGGAGAATTTCATTAATGAAACCGAATGCGATCAGTGTTTCGTAACCACTTGCAAGAGCTATAACCGCCAATATGCCTCAACAATGATGAATTGATGACACTCACAGCTTATGAACGAGGTCTTATTGTGTTGAACATGTTTAGTTTCAGGCGACAACTTTCGCCAAATATAATATTGAAGGAACAAAACGGACTCACGCTTCGCAAATGCGCAACATAACATTTTGTCGAAAATGCAATGCATGAAAAGATGAATTCTTTGAATTTAAAAATAAAAAGCAGATTACTTAAATATAGTTAGTGAAAATTTCACAAAAATACGCATGATTTTTATGGTGTGGGTGTCGGTTTTTGCTCGAGATATCTTTACAAATTAAACACACTTTGTTATACAAATAAATATTAATCTCAAATTCTAATGTCAAAATAATCGTATTGCTTTTATTATTCCTATTAGAGCCGATTTGTCAATAGTCGGATAACTTTTAATAGAGAAAAAGGAAATGCCGTTTGACATATATTCTATACAAAAGCTGTCAATCCTGGCGGATTGGCAGCTTTTGTATAGAAAATATCATTAGTCATTTAGTCGTCACGTTCATTTTAAAATCAGCTAAAGTCAATCTGCCCCTTCATTAGTGAAATTCGCGCCTAACTTCTGATGCTGCGCGTAGCCCAAAGGGTACTATTAAGTCTTTGTGTATAACAACATTAAAAATGTTTCAAGGTAAATTGGCACCAGCGTCAAAGACGCCTGGACCAATAACAATACCTTTATGTATGAGTGAAACTCATGATAAGTTACTGATTGTGGGAATATTTGAGAGCTTTGCTTGCGTATTTGTACAGTAAATTAAGTAGTTAAGCAGAAAAAAAAGTAATCCTAGGTAAATTACAGTATAACTGTACGTATAATTAAAAGTTATAAATTTTAAGAAGTGTAATATATTTAATCCTGAGCCTCAATTATTAGTTTTATGATATTAGATGTATCGTGAATAGGTAAGGATACTATTAAAAATATTTTCCTTTAGATAGAATTAGTTTGCCAAGAATGTACTCTTAACAATCAAATTAGCTGTAAAAATATAAAATAAAAAACAAAAAAAAAAAATTAATACTAATATACTTTCTTCCGTCATGAATAAAAACAGATTTTATAAAAAAAAAAACTAAAATCGTGCGAAAAAAATCCGCTGCGTTTTTGGGACTGTACCGAATAATTATTATATATGTACCAAATAATAGATTTTCTTTGTAATTCGAAAAATGTAATAAAAGCCGCCGATATACTGAAGATTTATTTAAACATTAATAAAAGCGCACTGTTGAATTTTCGACACTAGCGCTCAGCTCCGAGAGTTGAAAATGCAACAGTGAAGTAATGTTAGGCATTCGGTTAGGTGTTTCAATATTAGTGAAAACGGGCATTTATAACCTTTCTTTTTTGTCTTTTATATTGGGAAATAAAAGCTTAATAACCTATTTTTTTTGACATATTAAAGGCTAGAATTCGATACCCATGGGCCGAGCGCCATCCTGAACTATTTAAGTATTCGTACACACATTGGAACTGGAATAATGTTTGCATTGTTTATATTACACATAATTATAAAGGAATATTTTGTTTCTTATTTCCTGGCGTTGTCACGAAGGATTTAGTGGATCCCACGGGATGGGTTTTTTTATTGCAGAATATCCGACGTGACATCTACCCTTAGGTACAAAGGATGAACCTAATTTCATTTTGTCTGTTTTCTACCTTTTTTTAAAATCTTAATAAGAGTAGTAGAGCTCTTTGTGAACGAGCTCGCCCAGGGAAGTACTACCACCACACCTATTTCTGCTGCCAGCATTGTTGTGTTGCGGCTTCAAGGGTATGGTTGCCGGTTTAATTACAGGCACATGAGACATACCAGCCTTATCTCTGTGATGGCACCACATCTGGAATGCCACTGGTCTTAGATGGTTAGGATTCGAATTTATACCTAACAAGATTTATAAATGCCTAAAAGGTAAATAAGGAACGCTTTTATCAATGAGTATTCAAAACAAACCACAAAAAAACTAAAACAATATAACTATGTAGAGTTTTTATAGATTTGCTGAAGTAAATTGTATTATTAATTCATTTGAAAAAAGGCAAGGTCTAGCTGTCACTTTGGTAAAATAAAAATCCAAAGACACTCCCAAAGCCACTTGACCTACTTTATCTTGACCTTAAAGTGACTTATCCTTGACCTTACGGTTATTTGACTTTGACCTTAAGGACACTTACTAAGAATTTTGAACTAGACTTCAAGGGCAATGACCCTGACGTCAAGGTCAGTGACCTCAGGAGAATTGCGGCTTTTAGCTTTCGTAATAGTGGCCTTGACCTCAAGGTCAATGCCCTTGAGGTGTCCCATCGTGTTGCCCATCATACTATTCCCATATCCCACCGGGTCCCGAAGGCTTGATTAGGCGATGGTTTTTGATGAAAATTCTCAATTTAAAGTCTTTTTTCATAGTGCCCCGTTTCGTATGTTCATTTTAAAATACGCTAAATTCGTATATCTGCCCCGTCATTGGTGAAATTTGCCCCTTACATCTTCTGCCGCGCGTAGCCCAAAGGGTTATATTAAGTATTTGTGCATAAGGACATTAAACATGTTTCAAGGTAAATTAGCACCAGCGTCAATGATGTCTGGTGGACCAATAACAATACCTTTAGGTGTGAATGAAACTCACAATAAGTTACAGTGTATGTAAATATCGGAGATCTTTGCTTACGTAGTTGTACAGTAAAATAAGTAATAGAGTAGTTGAGTAGTCTTAAAAAAAAATCTTAAGTAAATTACAGTATAACTGTACATATAGATAAAGTTATTAATTTTAAGAAGTGTAATATATTTAATTCTGAGCAACAATGAATAGTTGTATTATATTAGATGTATCGTAAATCATCATCAGCATTTTAACGCCCCACTGCTGGGACACCTTCCTCTGTGGGAGAGGGAATGGGCCATAATCCACCACGCGTGCACTGTGCGGCTTGGTGGGTGTCAAATATCTTCGAATTTTTGGTTCACATGCCGGTTTCCTCACGATGATTAATTCCTTTTTTTTTAAATTAGACACCTAGATTCTTCACCGTTTTTCGAGCAGTGGTGATGCAATAATTTACACAAAGTAATGTGCCTGCTTGGGTTCGAATCCACGACCACGTAATTTGGGGCCGTTACCACTGGGCCACCACTGCTCTTATCGTATCGTGAAGGATACTTTGTAAAATATTTTCTTTTAGATTAAAGAATGAGTATGACCATGCCATGTACTCTTTACAATCAAATTAGTTGTAATAAAATACAATAAAAGTAAAAAAAAAAAGAATAATTAAAAGTAGTGTATCGTAAATATAAGGTATTTATAGGGTTACTTTTAAAATACTTAAATAAATAAATAAACTTACGAGTACGTATAAAAAATAAGCCCTAGAAGGTGACGTGAAAAATAATAACCGCAAGAGCAGATAAAAAGAATAAAATCTTTGACAAATTTGTTGAATAATTATTAATGTACAGCCCTCTGTACATTAATAATTATTCAACAATTTTTTTTTATTTTTTTTTGTTGAATAATTATTAATGTACAGCCCTCTGTACATTAATAATTATTCAACAAATTTTCATTGACAATATTTGAGAGTTTTTTTTTGCACTTTCTGTCATGAATATAAACGGCTTTTGTAAATGAAATTATGAATGTATCGAACAGCAGATTTCTCTAATGTTTCGAAAATTCTTCTAAATAGCCGAGATACCTATAAATGCCTACATCAAACGCGCTCTCAGCGCCGAGAGTTGAAAATGCAACAGTGAAGTAATGTTTAGACATTTGGTTAGATATGTGGTACACACCACACCATAGGTGAAAGATTTTTTTAAATCGTTTATGTAGTTTTTGAGTTTATCTGTTACAAACAAATATACAAACTTACAAACAATCAAATCTTTCCTCTTTATAATATTATTATATATATGATAGAATTTGATCATTATTAGCGACACTATCGAATGGTGTAATAATACAGCATGGGTTTTTTTTTTAAATCAGCTGGTTCGATTCTGCTGGCTAGAAATATAGATTTTTCCAAAATCTAATTATGCCGTTTTAGTTTTCACCAAAATCAGCCTCGTGACTCCTTTGAGTGTTTTTCGCTAACACTCATAGTTTTGGATTTGGCCATCCAAGCCCACTTAAAAAATTCAGCCTGTATCACCTTTACTAAGTATGTATTAGCTGTAGTTAGGATTAGTCATGATTAGCTCCATTAATGTACCAAATCTTATGCTTTACTTTTTGTGTTTGTAAAGGGTAACCTCTGGCAATACCTATAACAGATTATGAAACTTATTTGACTGAGTGTGTTTGATTATGAAATTTATCTTACTGAGTGTGTTTGATTATGAAACTTATTTCACTGAGTGTGTTTGATTCTAAATTTAAGAAAATTGATTTTTATTTTAATGCTTTTAGTAGTGTAGCTTTCGATTAGTGAAAGGGTGTTCTTAATCAGATAATAACTGCCGGCGATTATTTCATTTTATGTCTTTATAATACTAGTTAAGATACAGATTAAGCTGGGTTCCCTTCCCGTAGAAATCGGCAAAAGTGCGAAGAAAATCCGCGAGCCGTAGATATAGTAAATTCTCACAAAAAGAAAAAAAAAATTGATACACGTGGGTACTTGGTTATTGCACTCTCAACTCCATGACGCGTCGCTTTCGGGCGTTTTTATGTCCACGTTAAAATAAATAAATTACACTATGTTATACAAATAAAACTCAAAATGTTCGTAGATTAAATTATTAAGAAAATGGTCTAACGAAAAAAATATTTTTTCCAAAAATTACGACTCACCGTTCAAACGTGATTCTGATTTTGAAATCAGCTACTGAGGGGTATCTGCTATCTGCACCTCAATTCCGCCTCGGCTGCAATGACAAAGCGCGCTTGCAACAGAAAGTACTAAAAAGGTGCATTATTGGAGGTCTACCATATCTACCTTATAAGATTTATAATTGCCTAAAAGGCAAATAAGGAACGGTCTAGCAACATTTCATAACAAACCAGTAGTTGTAAATAAAGCAATGTAGAGATTTTGTACATATGCTTAAGCAAAATTGTGTTATTAATTCATTGGAAAAAAATTGCAAAGTCTAGCTATCAAATTCAAATAATTTATTTCGCTTTCACGGTTGTGCACTACAAAATAAAAATAAATGATGTATTGCATTTTAGTTTATAGATTGTACACTTGCACTCAATATAAAATAAAAATAAAAATTATGAGTTGATTAAAAAAAGCAACTATTTTCTGAGGCATAAATATGTCAGTTATCCGAGCTGGTCCTAATTATATTTATTTATTTATTTCGGATAGTATATCTATAAACAAATCAACAAAGCAAATTTAATAAAACAGTTCCCGAACAAACGACAAAAATATTATTTATAGAAGCTAATGAATCTTTACTATCTTGGACCAGTGAATTAATAATACAACTTAGGGAGGATTTCACTAATGAAACCGAACGCGATCAGTGCTTCGTAACCAATTTCAAGAGCTATCAGCGCCAATATTCCTCAACAATGATGAATTGTTGACACTCACAGTTCATAAACGACGTCTTGTTGTGTTGAACATGTTTAGTTTCAGGCGACAACTTCGCAAACGGGCAACATAACAATTTTTCGTTAGTGCATCTTTTTATATTCTTAAATATAAACTTTGAGTTGGTGAAAATTCTACAAAAATACGCATGATTTTTATGGTGTTGTTGTCGTTTTTTTGTCCGTGTTTAGACATCTTTACAAATTAAACACACTATGTTATAAAGATAAATATTCCCATATCAAATTATTTAGGTCTAGTATTCCTTTTGTTTTTTTTAATTCCAATTAGAGCCGAAATTTCAATAGTCTGATAACTTTTAATTGAAGAATAAAAATGGCCGTTTGACATATTTTCTATACAAAAGCTATCAAACCGCCGTTAGTCATTTAGTCGTCACGTTTATTTTAAAATCTGCTAAAGTCAATCTGCTCCTTCATAGGTGAAATTCGCGTCTAACTCCTAATGCCGCGCGTAGCCCAAAGGGTATTTTTAAGTCTTTGTGTATAACAACATTAAAAATGTTTCAAGGTAAATTGGCACCAGCGTCAAAGACGCCTGGACCAATCATATACCTTTATGTGTGAGTGAAACTCATGATAAGTTACTGATTGTGGGAATATTTGAGAGCTTTGCTTGCGTAGTTGTACAGTAAATTAAGTAGTTAAGTAGAAAAAAAGTAATCCTAGCTAAATTACAGTATAACATGTACATACGTACGTATAATTAAAAGTTATAAATTTTAAGAAGTGTAATATATTTAATCCTGAGCCTCAATTATTAGTTTTATGATATTAGATTTTCCTTTAGATACAATTAGTTTACCAAGAATGTACTATTAACAATCAAATTAGCTGCAAAAATATAAAAAAAAAACAAAAAAAAAAAATTAATACTAGTATACTTTCTTCAGTCATGAATAAAAACTGATTTTATAAAAAAAAAAACTTAAATCGTGCGATAAAATCCGCTGCGTTTTTGGGACTGTACCGAATAATTATAATATATGTACCAAATAATAGATTTTCTTTTTAATTCGAAAAATGTAATAAAAGCCGCCGATACACCGAAGATTTATTTTTTTCGACACTAGCGCTCAGCTCCGAGAGTTGAAAATGTAACAGTGAAGTAATGTTAGGCATTCGGTTAGGTGTTTCAATATTAGTGAAAACGGGCATTTATAACCTTTCTTTTTTGTCTTCTATATAGGGAAATAAAAGCGTAATAACCTAATTAATTTTTTTGACATATTAAAAGCTAGAATTCGATACCCATGGCCGAGCGCCATCCTGAACTATTTAAGTATTCGTACACACATTGGAACTGGAATAATGTTTGCATAATTATGTGTAATATAAACATATTACACATAATTATATAGGAATATTTTGTTTCTTATTTCCTGGCGTTGTCACGAAGGATATAGTGGATCCCACGGGATGGGTTTTTTTTTATTGCAGAATATCCGACGTGACATCTACCCTTAGGTACAAAGGATGAACTTAATTTAATTTTGTCTTTTTAGGGTTCCGTACCCAAAGGGTAAAAACGGGAACCTATTACTAAGACTCCGCGGTCCGTCTGTCTGTCACCAGGCTGTATCTCATGAACCGTGATAGCTAGACAGTTGAAAATTTCACAGATGATGTATTTCTGTTGCCGCTATAACAACAAATACTAAAAATAGAATAAAATAAATATATAAGGGGGGCTCCCATACAACAAAAGTGATTTTTGCCGTTTTTTTTGCGATAATGGTACGGAACCCTTCGTGCGCGAGTCCGACTCGCACTTGGCCCTATTCCTATATAATTATGTGTAATATAAACATATTACACATAATTATATAGGAATATTTTGTTTCTTATTTCCTGGCGTTGTCACGAAGGATATAGTGGATCCCACGGGATGGGTTTTTTTTTATTGCAGAATATCCGACGTGACATCTACCCTTAGGTACAAAGGATGAACTTAATTTAATTTTGTCTTTTTAGGGTTCCGTACCCAAAGGGTAAAAACGGGAACCTATTACTAAGACTCCGCGGTCCGTCTGTCTGTCACCAGGCTGTATCTCATGAACCGTGATAGCTAGACAGTTGAAAATTTCACAGATGATGTATTTCTGTTGCCGCTATAACAACAAATACTAAAAATAGAATAAAATAAATATATAAGGGGGGCTCCCATACAACAAAAGTGATTTTTTGCCGTTTTTTTTGCGATAATGGTACGGAACCCTTCGTGCGCGAGTCCGACTCGCACTTGGCCGGTTTTTTCAACCTTTTTTTTAAAATCTTAATAAGAGTAGTAGAGCTCTTTGTGAACGAGCTCGCCCGGGGAAGTACTACCACCATACCTATTTCTGCTGCCAGCATTGCTGTGTTGCGACTTGAAGAGTATGGTTGCCGGTTTAGTTACAGGCACATGAGACATACCAGCCTTGTCTCTGTGATGGCACCACATCTGCAAGCTGGTTTTAGGTGGTTAGGGTGTTTTAATGAGACACGTGATGAATACTAATTATTTACAGTGGTGAATACCACAATTTATTACTCAAGAATATATTCCATTTTGTTCCGATGTATTTGTTGATTTTGTATCTTCATTCAATATAATATTTATTAGAAAGATTAATCTTTTCGAATTGTGTTATAAAATACAGAATGTTCAAGTATACTGGAGGGATTAGGGGGAGGCCTGTACCCAGCGTCATCGTGAGGGAACCGTCCAAGAACTAAATATTCGAACACACGACGTTAGAAATCTGATTGTGGTTGTGCTGTGCTTAGCAGTTGGACAGTGTAGGCTTAAAAAAATGGTCCGGTTTCCAAACTTTATATGTCTGTTTACTAACAATTTCGATTAAGATTATTTATGGTTAGTTCCAGTAATGAACCTATATTCAAAACTAATAGTAGTTGTATATGCGGGCTTCAATTCCGCTGCAATGACAATAACCAATTGCAACAAAAATTACTAAAATGGTGTATTATTGGAACTTTACCTTTATCTACCTTACTAGCTGACCTAGCGGCTTCGCTCCCGTCAACTGGCTACCTACCTACCCTACCCTGCCTACCCTGCCTGCCTACCCTGCCTACCCACCTACCTATCTACTATTTTTTATCTATAATCAATAGTTTTCTCAGCGCACGCCGAAAAGTGAATTTTATAGGCAATATTTTGCTACCTTGGGTTACATTATTGCAATTTTCATAAGGATCTCTTATTTAAAAAAAATAAAAATAAATATGGCCTATGACACTCAATAATTATGTAGCTTTCTACTGGTGAAAGAATTTTCAAAATCGGTTCAGTAGTTACAGAGATTACCCCTTACAACGTCACAAACTCACAAACTTTACCTCTTTATAATATTAGTATAGATAAGATTTACAATTGCCTAAAAGGTATAACAGGAATGCTCGAGTCACATTTCACAACAAACCAGTAGTTGTAAATAAATCTAGAAGATATGCTTAAAGTAAATTGTATAATTAATTCATTGGAAAAAAATACAAAGTCTAGCTACCACTTTAATAAAATAAATGTAAATTACGTATTGCATTTTAGTTTACAGACTTTACACTTGCACTTAATGTAAATCAAACATTAAGAGTAGATTCAAAAAAACACTTAACTATTTTCTTAGGAAAAAAAAGGCAGTTATCAGACAGCCTACTTCTAATTATTTACAATTTATTTCAGATAAAAAAAACAATTCAAGTAAATTAAATAAAAAATTAAGCGATTACTCGAAACAATTATTATTTATCGAAGTAAAGAAGTGGCAGTTAGAACTTGTATTATCTAGGACCAGTGAATTAAAAATACAACATGGGGCGAATTTCACCTGTGAAACCGATCGTCATAAGCGCGTCATAACCGTGGTCAAGAGCTTTCAGCGCCAATATTCTCCAACAAGGATAAATTGATGCTCACTTGCAGCTAATGAACGAGGCTTAGTTGTGTTGAACATGTTTAGTTTCAGGCGACGACAGTCGGCAAAGACATTAAAGGACCAAAACGGACTCGCGCTTTACACCAGCGCAACCCGAAATTAAGTCTAAAAAGTATCTATACATTTATTCTTTGATTTCGTAATAAAAATATATATACTAAAATATAGACAATCAAATCACCTTTGAGATAGTAAAAATGTCTTAAACGCTTGGTGGTTTTGGTGTGATTGTCGATTTTATAGGGTTCCGTACCCAAAGGGTAAAAACGGTACCCTATTACTAAGACTCCGCGGTCCGTCTGTCTGTCTGTCTGTCACCAGGCTGTATCTCATAAACCATGATAGCTAGGCAGTTGAAATTTTCACAGATGATATGTTTCTGTACAACAAATACTAAAAACAGAATAAAATAAATATTAAAGTGGGGCTCCCATACAACAAACGTGTTTTTTTGCCGTTTTTTGCGAAAATGGTACGGAACCCTTCGTGCGCGAGTCCGACTCGCACTTGGCCGGTTTTTTTTTCTGTGTTAGACATATGTTTACAAATTAATTACACTATTTTATACAAATTAAATATTCCGATATCAAATTATTAAGGTCTGGTACATATTACTTTTGTTTTTTTATGATTATTCGCAATTTAGACGTCACGTTCATTTTAAAATTAGCTAAAGTCATATATCTGCCCCTTCATTGGTGAAATTCGCGCCTAACTTCTAATACTGCGCGTAGCCCAAAGGGTACTATTAAGTCTTTGTGTATAACAACATTAAAAATGTTTCAAGGTAAATTGGAACCAGCGTCAAAGACGCCTGGACCAATAACAATACCTTTATGTGTGAGTGAAACTCATGATAAGTTACTGATTGTGGGATTATTTGAGAGCTTTGCTTGCGTAGTTGTACAGTAAAGTAAGTAGTTAAGTAATCTTAAAAAAGTATTCTTAGGTAAATTACAGTATATCTGTACATAAAGTTAAAATTTATATATTTTAAGAAGTGTAATATATTTAATTCTGAGCGTCAATTATTAGCTGTATTATGTTAGATGTATCGTGAATAGGTAAGGATACTATTAAAAATATTTTCTTTAGATAGAATTACAAAGAGGCAAGAATGTACTCTAATATCTGAAAATATTAAATAAAAATAAAAAAAAAACAATTAATAAAAGAAACTGCTTTTATAAAAAAAATACTAAAATCGGGAGAAAAAAATCCGCTGTGTTTTTTGGACTGTACCGAATATTTATTATTAATGTACCAAGCAATAGATTTTCTTTGTAATTCGAAAAATCTAATAAAAGCCGCCGATACACCAAATGTTTATTTAAACATTAATAAAAGCGCACTGTTGAATTTTCGACACCAGCAGAAAATGCAACAGTGAAGTAATGTTAAGAATTCAGTTAGGTGTGTTTCAATATTAGTGAAAACGGGCATTTATAACCTTTCTTTTTTTTGTCTTTTATATTGGGCAGTAAAAGGTTAATAACCCAATTATATTTTTTTTACATATTAAAAGCTAGAATTCGAGCGCCATTCTGAACTATTAAGTATTTAGTAAAAACACTGGAACCTAACAAATGTAATATTTGTTTGCATTGTTAATATTATACATAATATTTAGTTTCTTATTTTCTGGCGTTGTCACGAAGGATACAGTGGATCCCACGGGATGGTATTTTTTATTGCAGAATATCCAACGTGATAACTACCCTTAGGTACATAGAATTAAGCTAATTTCATTGTATATGTACCTTTTTTTGAATCTTAATAAGAGTAGTAGAGCTCTTTGTGTACGAGCTCGCCCGGGGAAGAACTACCACCATACCTATTTCTGCTGCCAGCATTGCTGTGTTGCGGCTTGAAGGGTATGGTTGCCGGTTTAGTTACAGGCACATGATACATACCAGCCTTGTCTCTGTGATGGCACCACATGATGATGATGGTTAAATTGATTTAACACTCGTAAAGAAAACGAATTATTGACACTAGTGATAACACAATTTATTACTAAAGGAAATATTACATTTCTTTCTGATTTAATAATCTTTATCATATTTAATTTGTTAGAGAGATTTATCCTTTGGAATTGTACCTATTACAAAATACAGAATATTCTTTTTTCACATTAAAATTGGTTCGATGTTGGGCAGGACAATAATACTGGAGAGATTAGGGAGGCCTGTACCCAGTGTAGTGAAGACACTACGTTACATGTCTGATTGTGTTACCACAACATGGTCCGATTCCAGCCAAGGAACTTTCAAAGGCAAACTTAGTTTGTTTGAAAAAAAAACGGCCCTCTAACTCTCCACCCTTTATACGTTTGTTTACTAAGTATTAGCTGTTGTAGTTAAGTTTAGTCATGGTTAGCTCCAGTAATGTTTAAAAACTAACGGTATTTGTATTTGAGGGCTTTAATTCCGTCTCGGCTGCAAAGACCAATTGCAACAATTATTATTGGAGTTTTACCTTTATCTACCATATAAGATTTACAATTGCCTAAAAGGTAATAAGGGAATGCTCTAGTCAAATTTCATAACAAACCAGTAGTTGTAAATAAAACTATTTAGATTTTTTGTAGATATGCTTAAAGTAAGTTGTGTAATTAATTCATTGGAAAAAGTTACTAAGTTTAGCTATCACTTTAGTAATAGTACATTACTGCAGTGGCCAGCAAAAGAGGCATTGATGGACGAACGTGTAAATGTGGGCCCAGGCGAAGCCGAGGCACACATACGTAAGTCCATAGTGCTTTTCTCAAATAATGCGCGGAAATTTAAACTAAGTAGTACCTAGAACACATTTTGTCAAAATCAACGACGAACAACAATAATTATTCTCGCGTTAGTGATCTTTTGTTTTTTTTTCAATAAACAGCGTTCTATTTGCAAGCCAGCTCGAAATTGAAATAAAACCTTTGATAAGTTACCTCTTTGGTTGCCATGTTTCGAAGTAAAAGATCGTTCCATTTTTAAATAACACGACAGATATGAGTTTACTATGTAATTTATTTGGCCGCTGGACACGACAGATATGGATTTTCATACAACTTTTGCCGGCCGCTGCTCGCATGTATTTGGCCTGTACAGCAATTTCGATTTATCTCGAAGAAGGTTGTCAAAATAATGCTCACATTTCCAAGCATGTTTGAGAAAAATAAATTATGTATTGCATTTTAGTTTACAGATTTTACACTTGCGCTCAATGTAAATGAAAAAAATAAAATGTAAATCAAATATTAAGAGTTGATTAAATAAATATATCAGTTTTCAGATCTACTTCTAAGTATTATAAAAAACAATTAAATCAAATTAAATAAAAAAATAAGCGATTACTTGAAACAATTATTATTTATCGAAGGAAAGAAATGAAAGTTAGAACATGTATTATCTAGGACCAGTGAATTAAAAATACAACATGGGACGAATTTCACTAATGAAACCGATTATGATTAGCGCGTCTTAACCATGGTTAAGAGCTATCAGCGCCAATATTATCCAACAATGATTAATAGATGCTCACTTGCAGAGCAAAGAACGAGGCCTAGTTGTGTTGAACATGTTTAGTTTCAGTCGGCGACAGTCGGCAAAGTAATTGAAGGACCAAAACGGACTCGCGCTTCACACCAGCGCAACCCAAATTTTAGTCGAAAAATCATCTTTACATTTATTCTTTGATTTCGAAATAAAAAGCCGTATACTAAAATATAGTCATCTTTGAGATGGTGAACATTTCTTAAAAGTTTGGTGGTTTTGGTGTGATTGTCGTTTTTTTGTCCGTGTTAGACATAATTATGTTTTCTAATTAATTAGTTACACTATTATACAAATAAAATAATCCCATATCGAATTATTAATGTCTAGTACATATTACATTTGTTATTTAATTCTAATTAGCAATTTAGGCGTCACGTTCGTTTTAAAATCAGTTAAAGTTGTATATATCTGCCCCTTCATTGGTGAAATTCGTCCCTTCCTTCTTATGCCGCACGTAGCCCAAAGGGTAATATTGAGTCTTTGTAGGTATATAATAACATAAAATGTTTCAAGGTATATTGGCACCAGCGTCAAACGCCTGGACCAATAACAATACCTTTGGGTGTGAGTAAAACTCACGATAAGTTATGGATAATGTAAAAATCGGAGATCTTTGCTTGCGTAGTTGTATAGTAAAATTAATAATAGAGTAGGTAGTTTAGGTGAATGTACATAATTATAAATATAGTTATTCAATTTAAGAATTTTATTATGTTGAATTCAGAAGTGGTTGGTGGTGGCCCAATGGTATTGGCCGCGACTTACAAGTTGTAGATCATGGGTTCGCTCAACAGGCAGGCGCTTTACCTTGTGTAAATTATTTCATCACCTACTGCTCTTAAAAACGGTGAAGGAAAACATCGTAAGGAAACCGGCATGTCCTAGAACCGTAAATTCGAAAACATGTGTCATCCACCAACGCGCACTGGGCCCTCTCACAGAGAGGTGGCCCGTGTCCCAGCAGTGGGAAAAAGGATTAAAAGGATGATGATGAAATTTAGAACTGCAGTTATTAGTTGTATAATATTTGATGAATCTTAAATAGGTGAAGATAAGCTGCTTTTATAAAAAAAACTGAAATCGAAACTAAAAAAAAAAAATCCCCTGCATTTTTTAACAGCAAATTTTTGTTTAACGAAATGTATTCATAAAATCCCAGTATAAAATTTGTCTGCGTATATAGTTAACACTATGCATAGGAATATTTTCTTTTTTTTTATTACCTGGTAATTTTATTGCAGAATGTCCAACGTGGCAACTTATCTGTTTAAACGTTATGATGTATTATTTAGACCATCTAGTGTTTATTAGAGGGTTCTAGGGTTTAGTTAGAGTAGTAAAAATAGGCACTTTCGCGTAACATGCAGAACATACGCCTAAGAATCAATTAATATTAAGATGATTAAAGCTATTTTGTTAAGCTATGTTAATATAGGAAATGAGCTAACGTTTCCTAAGACTAGTATAGGTCGTATGCACTGCGAGGGGAAGAGGTGTCAGATAAAAGCCAGAGAGACAGACCGAGTTATATTCGCATTGATACCGTTAAGCTGAGCTAAGTTAGGTGAGCCGAGCACGTGTTGAGGTACTCTGCCTGTCAAGTATGGACTTACGATGAACTTACAACGATCACTGTCCTGGAACAGTAGTTTTTCGTACTGTGCTCACGGTTCGTGGCAAGCATGGGCGGCTTTACTTCTACAGTTGCTGCTGCAGCGATACGGAACCCTAACTAGAATGCAAAGACGATTGGAATCTGCAAATTTATGTAAGGACAGATGCTATCAACAACATCTTGAACTTCATATATAGCTCGCAACAAGTTAAGTCTACATGAGAATACAGTGACGCGTTCACCGCAGTGAGCCCCGGTGTTGCATTCGCGGCCGGGGAACAGAGCTCCGTGTCAAACTCGATTTGATACTTATTTTGAGATTGAGAGAACAACAAAAATCCCTCCACGCGCCATACGATCGCAGAAATCGTGTTAGTCAAAATCCTACAGGTGGCAGAGCACAGCCGCGTAAGAGCCATACGATAGAGGCGCGCTCGATCGAAACTTAAGAATCGGTCCACACTATTTCGTGAATTCGTGCTCCGCTCGTTCAAAACATTGTAGTTTGTTTTACACATTGTGGCCGGTTTCTTTTTCTTCCTAGGCGTCTCTCTAGATAATTAGCGCTAAGCGAGTGACTTACAACTGCATATGCAGCCTAACGGCGTTTATGAAAATATATATTTAAAAAAAGGTTTGATTAATCAAACCTTGTTTTTTTTAATATAAATTTTGTAATTTGTTGTTTAGTAATTGTTTTCTTTTCTATTTTTTTCTAAATTTATCACTAAAGTTGTGAAACTAATAAGTTTATTAGTTTGATTGAACTTAAGTTATGAACTTATGACAAAAAACATAGTGTAAAAAAATATAAATAAGAGTCATCATCTTCCTGCCCTTGCCTCATAATACTCAATAATTGTCTCCATTATGTCCACTACTTCATTCTTAATATTAATTATATTTAAATTAAATCATAAATAATATTAATTATATTTAAATTAAATGTCTATATATAAAAAAGATTAAAACATATAAATGTATAAAAAAATGGACATACATTATTTTTTTTAGTACAAAAAAGTAAACGAAATGAGTAGAAAAAAATAAACAAAAACGATAGTATTTGATTAGGTTAAGAATTCATGACAATCATTTAGTGTAACCTGTGGTGTAACGAAATTGTAAATTAGAATCATCATCTTCCTGCCCTTCTTGATCCATGTTATTTGGCTAAATAAGAATAAGTTATATTAATTATTCGTATTTACCGACGATTAATTATTAATCGACGTTTTATAAGTGCCCATGTAGGCCTATGTAAAATAAAAAAAAATGATTTTGATTATGATTTTACCCAATAATTGTCTAACATTGTATCAATCTAGTCATACTTAAACATATTAAATACATTTATAATTATTTATGAATTACAAACATTGTATTTAATATTATGTGTATAGACAAAACACAATAAAAACTAAAAAAAAAACAGAAAAATATAATAAAAATATAAAGAAAATATAAGATTTAGGTTAAGGTTTCATGTCATTTTTTTATATTTCTTTATTATTTTTGACAATATAATTGACCTTATAAAAAAAAATGTAAATGAGAATCATTATCTTTCTTCCCATGTTACTTGGGTAAATAAGAATAAGTTAAATCAATTATTCTTATTTACCCAATAATTATTTAAATTGT
The DNA here is from genome assembly GCA_964057195.1 of Orthosia cruda. NCBI lineage: Eukaryota > Metazoa > Arthropoda > Insecta > Lepidoptera > Noctuidae > Orthosia > Orthosia cruda. The sequence continues at coordinate 9,198,963 of OZ059840.1, forward strand.
ACCTATTTATTCATTCTTAAATGTAATAACAAATTATATTTTTAATTGTCTGTATATAAAAGAATAAAACATTAAAATATATCATAAAAATGTTTACATTATATTAATAAAAACATATAAAATAAACAAAAAAAAAATAAGATTTGATTCATGACAATTAAAAAATAAATTAAATAAAGATTGTTACTTGTGTAAATAAGAATAAGTTATTTTAATTATACTTAATTACCAAATAATTGTCTAAAATTGTAACTATTTATTAATTCTTAAACATGTTAATTACATATTTAAATATCTGTATAAAACTTTAAATAAATCTTTGTGTCCAAAATTTTAAGGAAAAACTAAACAAAAATATCAAAAAAAGGTAAAAAGTAATAAAATAAATAAAAATATATTGGTGTCGTGTATTTTGCTGTTTTATTTGATGCAAATCTAAGTATCACAAAACTATTATTGTATGGAGTTCGAAGTTAGAACTACCTCGTTGGTCTAGTGGTCGAAACCGCTACTGCTGAGCGTTAGGTCCAGGGTTCGATTCTCGGGTCGGGCAAGCGTGTAATTGGGTTTTTTCAACGGGAATTTCTCAGTAAAAGCCCGGAATCTGGATTTGTGTCCGGTTGATGGCAATAGACTCGTCGCCTATTACATGAGACTTAAACATAAATGGCGATATTGGGGTTTAAAAAGCCTAAATCTCGGGGTATACAGCTGTGATAAAATTGTAAAGCCATCTACACACCTAACCCGCTGGGCAAGGCCGGCGGCCTTGTGAAGTAAGACTAACATAGTTGGACTAATGGTGTATCTTTGTGGTTGGTAAGACCTGGCTTTGTACGAATGAATGAATGCAGAGGGACTCCCTTTTCCGCACTTAGTAGACTCCCATTTGGTCCGTTGTGCGTGGGGGTTCTGGCTAAAGTAGCCAGCCCAGCTCCGTACAAAAGCACAGAAGCTTTCTGGGGGCTTCACAGGCTTCGCGGAGCGACCTCACTGTTCCGAGGATTTCTTCACATTGGGAAGCCACGGCCTCGCAGTCCAGGATGACGTGGGTGGCTGATTCTTAGGCGTTAAAACAGCCCCTGCAAAGTAGGCTGTCTGTGGCGCCTATGTTAAAAAGATTTTTATTAAGAGGGGCGTGGCCCGTAATTGTCTCTATGATTTCTAAGGTCATTTCTGCTTAGGCTATGGAGATTTTTGGTTAATCGCGGGTTTTGTACGAGCTGAGTGAAAAAAGCAACTGCGAATCCTGAATGCCAAAGCGAATACTAGCAAATTTTTTGCGAAATAGTGTTAAGCATTTTGTATTCACATTTATGTAAAGCCTAGTGGCGGCCTTTGCTCTGCAGTGGGACTATACAGGCTTATAAAATTATCTAGGAACGCATCAGACCTTCTAGACACAGTTAACCTATCAAAGATTGTTAAAAAGCCAAAAAAATATGGGATTGACACGCTGTGCCGAAGCGCGATTCTTGAAAATAAGAAAAAAAATTGAGCCTAGCCACGTGATATTTCGTAAGCGTCAGAGTGGCTGGTTGCCTATGGCACAACCTATGGCAAGCGACTCTGAAAGTATATTCAAGAAATGTAGCAAACATAAGCAACTGCTGCTTGTGTTTGCTACATTTCTTCAATAATTGCTACATATGTGAGATTCAGAGATATATGAATATTTTTTTGACCAGCCATTCTGACGTCAGGATGGCTAAATTGACACAGAATTTCTAAATGTTTGTTGTACAATAATTGCTTACTAATTGCTACTTTCAGGAATTTAAGTTTAAGCTTCGTACATACATTAAAAAAATAGAGTTTTTATTAATTTGTACGAAGAAGTGCCTAATAATTTGGAAAAGCAACGGATTTCATATATTTTTATCTGTGTCGATAACTTCACCTTTGGGTAGTTCCGACCATTGTCTGGTGAAATCTGTGTCCATCTAGTCCTCGCCCGATCGCAGCCCAAGAGGCACCCGGCGGGTATGGCTGTACAGGTCAGCAGATTGCGATGGCATGCGATCTTTCTTCGCATGCTATCCTTGGCAGCCTACTTGTTTTTCTCGGGTGATCCTTCGTCGTGCGCGGACGCCGTGACGGATGTGCTGCGTCAGAGAATGGAGTACTACATTCCGTTCTCTGACGTAGCAATGTCCAGCATTGACCGGCCATGGTTTGGCACCGAATGTTATCGCGCCGACGTGCTTAAACATGAGGCGTACTTGGCTTGAGTCGACGCTCGATCGCGCAAATCGAGTGACGTGAGTCAGAAGAAGAAGACCTTCAACAGGGCTACCAAGTCCTGTAAGATGGTTTTGAAAGTGGCTCGGTTTGACCACATTGGCCGAATAGGGACCAAAATTGCTTCTTACCCAGCAGTTAGTAAAGCGTTTTGGTCCCTGGCTAAGTCGGTTGAGTCAAATTGCCGCCGTCCTTCACTACCACCCCTGCTGAAACCCGACGGGTCGCTGGCCAACTCCGCTAAGGAGAAGGTAAATTTATTTGCCTCTCTTTTTGCGGTATCTTCACGTCTGAATCCTGGTGACTCACGACCCTCGGTGACCCTCCTTTTCCCGATGGATGCGAGACGAGTATGTTGGACATTTGCATAGGATGCTGCGGAACCTCGACGTGAACAAGGCTAGCGGTCCTGACGGAATATCAGCAGTGGTTCTTAGAACCTGTGCGCCTGAATTGTCTCCGAACTTGACACGCCTATTCCTCCTTTCGTATGAGACTGGAAAAGTGCCGAATGCATGGAAGCAAGCTAACCTACAGCCCGTGCCCAAGAAGAGCAGTCGAGCTGACCCGGCCAACTACACCATCTCTGTAACGTCCATGTATGGAACGTACTTAACACGACGCTGCTGGCATACCTAGAAACTAACGAGATCCTTAGTTACCGCCAAACTGCGGATCTTCTAGCGTATGCCATTCACATATGGAGTGACGCCATTGAGAACCACGGGGAAGCGCTTGCCGTCTCCCTCGACATCGAAAGCCTTATTAGTAAGCTTCTTTCATTCAGTCTACCCGGTGGTCTATGTGATTGGATTGCAGATTTCCTGAGAGATCGGTCCATTCGAATGGTTATCGATGGGTGCTCATCGGACCAATTGGTTATTAATGCCGGGGTCCCTCAGGGGTCGGTACTCTCAGCAACATTATTCTTGCTGCACATTAACGATCTGCTATCTTTGGGTATGCAGACGACAGCACTGTTGCTGAGAGATACTTGTCCAACGCACGGGCTACCGGGCCGCAGATCCGGTCTCTCCGTGAGGCCATGGTGGAGCGTTTGAACCTGTCCTTGCAGGCAGTCTCCGAATGGGGTCATGCCAATCTGGTCAGGTTTAATGCTGCTAAATCCTAGGCGTGTCTTTTTCCCGCTAAAAGGAGCCAATTTGAACTGGCTTTAACTGAGAAGAATCGCTATGGCTATACAATGCCACATTGTCTAGAAACCATATTAGAATGCATCAGAACAATTGAACCAGTTTCGAAGACGAGCATCATCATCGAGGCAGGCCTAAGAAACACTTCGCGACGATCCAGGACTTGTTTTTTTGACCTGCACAGGAGAGATAAACATTTTTTTTACAAAAACCAACAGAATCTTTACTATAAACCGATTTAAAACTCTGGAACTCTAAGGAACTAAGGCCAAATGGATAACAACAATAGTTTATCGAACGGATGCTTGAACATACAAATCAATCAATCTGCCTAGCCTTTCTCCATCTATGTTGGATTCAGCATTCAGCTTAACTGGGTGCAGCTGTATACCTAAGGATCTAGTCAAGTAACATTCTTCAACGAAATCGTCGACATAGTGATTGGTATCCAAACATGTATGGGTATACCAAGCGCTATCGAAATGTCACGTGATCAATCCATTACCTTGTGATTCGACCGATGCCGTCGCTGATAGCATGACAATTTGCTAAGAGTCTCAATATTTCACATAGAGCGTCTACCTATATACTCCAAAACCCACTAACAGTTCAACACGACAGTTTGAATGTTTGATGGATTATGCGGGATGCGAGCACCGGGATACGAGCGGGCGGCGCGCGCACACAACACACAATTACCCTTATTTATAGAAATCTCGACGGTGTTTAGCAAAAGATTAAAAGGTTCAAGATTAAAAGGTTTTGAATTCAGTATAGAAACTTTGAATTAAACATCTGGGGGTGACCATAAGATCTTTGATTAAGGTTATTTTGAGTATGCGTAAGCGACAGATGTATACAAGTCACACACATCTGTCCCTTACACACACTCAAAATAACCTTACTCTAAGAGCTTATGGACACACCTCTGCTACCTAATTGCACAAAACATAAATAAAATATCGATTTTTATAGACATTCTATAAGAGAAAGCTCAATTAGCTGCAAAAAAGTTGGGGATTCTTGCAAAGTTGAGACATTACTTTACGCCTGAACAGCTGCTCAATTTGTATAAAGCGCAATATCGGTCATGCATGGAGTACTGCTCGCACTTCTGGGATGGATCTGCCAAATACCAGCTTGATGCACTTGAGTCGATTGACAGACGTGCCAAAAGGCTTATTGGCAACGATGCACTGGTCGCATCAAAGCTCCAGAGCCTCCAACATCGATGCCGAGTCGTAAGTCTGTCGGTTTTTTATTGGTTACATTTCGGTGAGTGTGCGACGGAACTGCACATTTTTTTTTTTTTTTTTTTTATATCCTGTAGGCTCGCGCTTGACCACTATCTCACCTGATGGTAAGCGATGATGTGGTCGACGGTGAAACACGCTTGCCTAGAAATAACCTATTCACTCTTGACTTAAAGACCCCCAGATTGTAGCTGTCGGGAAACACAGACTCCGGCAGGGAATTCCACTCCTTAGCTGTACGCATAATAAAAGTGTTCTCAAAACGTTTTGTGCGTATGGGTGGAATGTCCACTATGTATCGATGGCGCATCGCCGTACGTCTGGTAGTCCGATGAAGAAACGGGCTCGGTGGAATTAGATCGTGCAATTCCATCGCACACTCCCCGAAATGTAACCGGTAAAAAACTGACAGGCTGGCAACTCGGCGACGATGTTCAAGACTCTGGAGCTTTGACTTGACCAGCGCCTCGTCGCCGATGAGCCTCTTGGCCCGCTTTTCGATCGACTCTAGTGCATCAAGCTGGTATTTGGCAGATCCATCCCAGAGATGAGAACAGTACTCCATGCATGATCGAACTTGCGCTTGATACAAATTGAGGAGCTGCTTTGGCGTGAAGTACCTTCTCACCTTCGCAAGGATCCCCAGCTTTTTGGCTGCCAGCTGAGCTTTTGCCTCAATGTATGGGCCAAAATTGAGAGTCGATGTCAACGTAACGCCAAGAAGCTCAAGATGGTCCGTTATTGGCACGGTCACATCTCGGAAAGTTGGAGCCGGTTGAAATTGGCTCTTTTTTGCGGAAAAAAGACACGCCTGGGTTTTAGCAGCGTTAAACCTGACCAGATTGGCATCGCCCCATTCGGAGACTGCCTGTAAGGACAGGTTCAAACGCTCCACCATGGCCTCACGGAGAGACCGGATCTGCGGCCCGGTAGCCCGTGCGTTGGACAAGTATCTCTCAGCAACAGTGCTGTCGTCTGCATACTCAAAGGTGCCGGGTTTTAGCAGATCATTAATGTGCAGCAAGAATAATGTTGCTGAGAGTACCGACCCCTGAGGGACCCCGGCATTAATATCCAATTGGTCCGATGAGCAGCCATCGATAACCACTCGAATGGACCGATCTCTCAGGAAGTCCGCAATCCAGTCACATAGACCACCGGGCAGACCGAACGAAGGAAGCTTACCAATAAGGCTTTCATGCCAGACCCTATCAAAAGCCTTCGAGATGTCGAGGGAAACAGCAAGTGCTTCCCCGTGGCTGTCGATGGCCTCACTCCATATGTGAATGGCATACGCTAGAAGATCCCCAGTAGACCGATTTCGGCGGAAACCGTATTGGCGGTCACTAAGGATCTCGTTAGTTTCTAGGTATGCCAGGAGCTTCGTGTTAATTACACGCTCCATACTCTTACAGAGTATGGACGTTACAGAGATGGGTCTGTAGTTGGCCGGGTCAGCTCGACTACCCTTCTTGGGCACGGGTTGTACGTTAGCTAGCTGCCAAGCATTCGGCACTTTTCCAATCTCGTAAGAAAGGCGGCATAGGCGTGTCAAGATCGGAGACAGTTCAGGCGCACAGGTTCTGAGAACTATCGCTGGTATTCCGTCAGGGCCGCTAGCCTTGTTCACGTCGAGGTTGCGCAGTACCCTACGGACGTCCTTTTGATGGATGCGAATGTCCGACATACGCGTCTCGCATCTATCAGGATAAGGTGGGAGCTGCGCGTCACCAGGATTTAGACGTGAAGATTCCGCAAAAAGAGAGGCAAATAAATTTGCTTTTTCCTCAGCGGAGTGGGCCAGCGACCCGTCAGGTTTCAGCAGTGGTGGTAGTGAGGGACGGCTGAAGTTCGACTCGACCGACTTAGCCAGGGACCAAAACGCTTTACTACCTGCTGGGTAAGAAGCAAGTTTGGTCCCTATTCGACTAATGTGGTCGAACCGAGCCCTTCTTAACACCTTCTTGCAGGACTTGGCAGCCCTGTTGAAGGCCTTCTTCTTTTGACCAACATCACTCACCTTGCGCGATCGAGCGTCGACCCATGCCAGGTACGCCTCATGTTTAAGCACGTCGGCGCGACAGCATTCGGCGCCAAACCATGGCCGGTCAACACTGGACATTGTTACGTCAGAGAACGGAATATAGTACTCCATTCCCCGACGCAACACATCCGTCACGGCGTCCGCGCACGCCGAAGGATCTTCCGAAGAAAAGCAAGTAGGCTGCCAAGGATAGCATGCGAAGAAAGATCGCATGCCATCCCAATCTGCTGACCTATACCGCCAAACCCGCCGGGCGCCTCTTGGGCTGGGATCAGGCGGGGAGTAGACGGACAGAGACTTCACCAGACAATGGTCGGAACTACCCAAAGGTGAATTTATCGACACAGAGTATCGGTCTGGCTCTGTTGTCAGCAGAAGGTCCAAGCAATTGGCCGTGTGCGACTCAACATCCGGCACCCTCGTTGCCCCCTGGACCAGCTGGGTAAGGTTAAGCGCAAGCGCAAGCTTACGCATCTCCCGTCCAGCATGGTCAGTGCACTGGTATGGGAAGAGCCACTCCTGGTGGTGGGCATTAAAGTCCCCCAGTAACACTAATTGGGCGGAGGGGTACCGCTGCTGTGCCGCATCAGCCGCCTCACTGAGGTACTCTGTGAGCCTGGTTGTCTCCTGATCTCCGCTATGCGAGCGGTAGACGCAGGCGTAGATAATCTTATCCAGACCTGTGTCCACTAGAGCCCACAGCGTTGAAAATCTTGAGTCCTCAAGGTTACGGAGACGCCGATAGCAAGTGTCGTCACGGGCGTACATACACACACCCGCACGCGGTTTATAATTGTGCTCTAGGGTAAACCCTGGGTAAGATAATTACGACACGTCTGAGGGACTCGCTATCTGCGTCTCCGTAAGGAAAAACAGCGCTGGTTTCTCAGTCTCCAGATGGTAGTGGACTGCAGAGAGATTTGAGTGCAGACCTCTAATGTTGATGAGGTGCACTTTGTGGGGGAGGGGGTGCAGCCGCTGTTTAAATACTTTATTCTTTTTCCTTGGCATTTTCACTTTTTGAAGAGTGAATAGAGGAGAGGAGTAGGAAGTGAGACGTGGTTCCACGCTGCTAACCTACAGACACGCACTGAAAGGACGACATCATTGGGGCACTAGTCCGGAGACTGCGGGGACGCCCGAGCCCCCCCGGAATGTCCATCGGGCCCTCCCCATCTGGTCGCCAACCAGCACGATGGTGCATTCCGGGATTTTTCGACAGTTGGCGGGGCAGCCTTTCATATGTGGCTGGCACACTACTTGGGCCCCCAACTACCTGCGGTCGGCCAGCGGCGCACCGTGCCTCGGATCCCGCTACCCTCCGGGACTAGTCTCCCGATACGCCCATAACAGTGCGTGTCAGGCTGGTCTGCCTGCAGTGGAACAGCTATCTCGACCCAACTCCTCTAGATGGCTACACCGAGCATCGTAACCGGAACACGGCTAGGCCGCTTGGCGGTACGTCTTTGCTCAGTGGGTGGTCACAAGCCTTCGGCCGAAGCCTACCACCAGTTAGTGTCACCTGATTTGCACCACCCGGGGACCACGTGTAGGGAATCAAAGGGTACTCTCCTACGGACGCGGGTGACTCGGCCCCCTAAATTTGATTCCACCTAGACCTTTCCATCATCGGACTACAAGGCTTATGCCATGCGCCATCGGTACATGGTAGACATCCCTCCCATACGCACAAAGCGTTTTGCTAATACTTTCATTGCGCGCACAGCTAAGGAGTGGAATTCCCTGCCGGGGTCTTTGTTCCCTGATAGCTACAACCTAGGGGTCTTTAAGTCAAGAGTGAATACTGAATAGGTTTCTTCTAGGCAAGCGTGCTTCACCGTGGACCACATCATCGCTTCACATCAGGCGAGATGGTGGTCAAACGCGAGCATATAGATGAAAAAAAAAATTTGGGATTGAAATTCACTACCGATATTTCACGTGGTTCATTTCAAACGTTTTATAATTTCGATAATCGCTATCACTGTCGCTGATACAATATGTCTTTGTCTTGAGCTATTTAAGGCGAAAATATACAAGCTTATAACTGGTATAAAAGTGTGCAAGTAGCTTTCATGCCATTGTGATTATTCTCCAATCAGAAGTTGTGACATGCAGGTTGTGTGACAAGCGATCGCAGTCAGGAATCTGACTAACCTTTTAACTTTTATAAAACTAACTCTGCCTTCAACAACTGAAACAAATTCGTCAGTCATTCGTAAGTAATGCGCTTACCGACAAAAAGTTGTCGATGTACAAAGACGAACTTAACTCAAAGCTGAGTTTTCTCCCAGCAATCCTTTAGTAAGAGAGTAATAGAGATTCCTTAAGAACAAGGCTCGTATTTCCATGAAAGGCTAACTTGACTTCGCAAAGTTAAGGTGAAATCTGTGAGCCTTGCACTAAGTGGTGCAGCGGAGCGTGTAAGACCCAACTTATATCTTTAAATATGGACGTCTGGGTGTTTGGTTGTTTGCTCTCAATCAATCACGCCTCAACGGTTGAATGGATTTGAATTAAACGTTGCATACAGTAGAGTGTAGACCAATGCCTTATTGGATTAGGACATAGAATATGCTTTTTCTCTACTTAGTTCTGAAGTGACCGCGCATGGAAGACGCAGCGTTGGAGTGCCACCCTCTAGGTGGAGCGATGACGTCAAGTCTGCAGAAATCCGCTGGGAACGAGACACACAGGACCGATTCATGTAGCGACTATTGGGGGTGCCCT